>OX104064.1:219621631-219752997 GCA_944474145.2 Dicrocoelium dendriticum
TCAAGGGTTGCGACCGGTCTGGCATGCGAAGTCACTGAATCTTGCCTCGGCGTAAGGTCATATGGATGTCTGTGGGTCGGTACACTTAACATAACCGGAGTTTAGCGGAAATCCTTGATAACGGGAGTATCCGTTAGTAAGGCATTTGATGGAAACCATAAGTACCCGCAGATATGATCAAGTGTACACATGGTTGGGAGCACAGAAAAGTGTGTGACATTCCCGTGTCTGACATAAGAAGTCAACGTAGCATACACGTCGTTTCTCCGTACTTTCCGATCACGCTAAATGCAATGCTATGAGTGTCCGGACAATCATGCTATGGCGAAGCTTAGCTCCATTAAGTGGTGTGTTTTGACGGTTTATAATGGTATGTTTGATGTGCTATGGGCCAACGCAGAAATGGTAATTAATAAGGATGCGGAAACAGAAAGGAATACGGATAGGTTGGAGCAGGTTCACTTAATAGGCCAACCGCATCAAAACATCCGCAATGCGATGGTGTAACCAGTTGTACACTGCACCCAATAAGTTCGGATGCGATGACGCGTGAGCACATGCACCGGCTCAAATTCAAATGTCATTTCCTTCATTCCGGAAGCACTTGCTATTTCAAAATAAATAAACAAATGAAGTTTCTGCTCGAAGAACCTATGCACGCCTGTTCCGGCATGATCGGAGATACATCGTAAATGACCGAAATTTTACAGCGGCCAATTACGAGTAGAAGGCTCTTACTATGTTGTCCTCCTGCGTTATTCGCCTTTGAATCTTTGGATTTATTCTCACAGAGACCTACGTGCTAACATTCGCTTTGGCTCCGCGAGCTCCTCTTACTATTGTTCATCTATTGGATCTATCCTTCGCGGATCACCAATAAACTGTGCTCTTGCAATTTCGAAGTCAACCGTATTTGAACCTTACCGGAGGATTTATTTTTCCTCTCGTCGCACAAGAAGACTTGTGGTCTTATTTTAAAGATCTTTTTGAGAGTCACCCGATCAGCTTACTTCCTTCAAGTCGCTGTACAAAACGATAGTCGTCAATTTAGTCCGCCCTTGGAACAACCACTGTTGTCCAAGTCATCTTTGCTTTGCCTCAACCCTACGCTGCATCGCTGCCTATCCATTTACCGGCTGGATCGATAGCGGTCACGTCGTCCATCTACCCTATGGAACATGTGACTCATCTGGAGGCGACACGTCTGACCCCGTTGACCTCAAACCAGCTCCGACAGCCACGCAACGAAAAGTGAAGCGAAGTCAAACACGTCAGTATCTCTGTCCTCTTGCTACCCCTTAAAACAGCAAGCCTAATGTGCACATGTCTCGTATGAAGAGCAAATGCGAATCATGTGCTAAGGTGGTAAAAATGGTCGGGGGTGGACCACGTGTTAGCAATGCTATCACACTACCTGCCTTGAGACGTCGACGACACAAACCAACACGGCAAAGGCGTTTTGGTTCTGCCAAGTGTGCAATTCCATCCCATTTGGTAGTTATCTGTGCTACTGAAGAGGTGTGAAAGACTCACCGAAGCGGTCCAGCAGCTGGTGAGCGCCAGAATTACACCCATGGCAGGAAACGGACCTGCACTTTTGAGTGAAAAGAACACCCCGAACTCCCTAGTCAGGCCAAAGAAGCGAGCCAGGCGTCCCAACCGAACCCCAACAACTCAGCCTCCAGCAGTATCAACTCCATTCTCTCACCCTCTTATAATTAAAAACATTGCCTGCCTGCCTCAACTTTTGTACTGAGTGCTGCACCTAGTAATCTGTTCGCTACACACGAGACCGTAAGCTACAGTCAACCAGCAATAGTGAACAACCCGGCAACGTACGCATCGGTTGCTGCCAAGCAAACACCGGAAAGAGCACCGGTAACCTTTTTGCCCGGACTAGAGAAAACAACAGTGTTACAGCACGGATGGTATCCATCAGGGCCGTTCACAAGTTCACCAAAAACACCGGATATTTAGCCTCCAAATCCAAAACCAGTGGCCACCAGGCGCAACCATGGTGCCTTAAACCTTGTGTGCACAAAGGTCCCCGAATCCAAATCCAATACAATTAAGGGTAGGTTGACGGACGATCGGAATCAGTGGGGCTCCATCTGTACGTAGATCGGTGTCCATGCTAATCCAACGACATTAAAAAGAATCTCGCGTCACACAAACGCATTGCACTACGGCGAACCCCGGTTACTTGGGGTAACACTAAACTCGGCGGACGAGACTGAGGCCGTTCTGCTGTCTTCGAATCGTCTCCGCAACGACTCAAGTGGCGTGCGCATACTACCTGGAAGCCCGTGGAAAGGAAGTTCAGTGGATCCCGTTAACAAAGAGAGGTATGGAAAAAGTCAAAATAAGGAAACAGTGATCGCTCATGGTGTTCCTGAGCTTACTGATTCCTCTTCCGACGATGCTCAGATGAACGACCGCGAGCAATAGCACTACGTCGGGCAGGCTCTTTCTCTCGAAAATGTCGTGGCCACCTCGTTGACAAGGATCCCCATATCACCAAACTATAAGGGGTGCGGTTCCAGGCTGTTAAAACTTGTGTTGCAGTCAGAACTAATGGCACAAACCCTACTAAAGAACTGGACTAAATTCCGTTGCAGATTGCCAATAGAAATTCTTCTGAAAGCGGCGGGAACACCAGCATCTTCTAATGATACTTCAGTAGAGGCACAACTCTTAAACAAAACGCCAGTTGCAGGACCGGACTCAGGGACGGTTTCAACAGTAGCAATAATATCCGGAGGGACACAGAAGAGCACGAGCAAACATCGGGTTCCGGGGCATCTGATACTTGACTACATACCAAATTCATTTCCAGAGTCTGCAACCCGTCCAAAAAACCATTAGTCGCCGACCCTTTATTGGTCGGCGTAAGCTCACTTGCTTCATCCATCCAATCTAACACACTCTTGGTCTCCGAGAAGCTCTCATGCATGTACACAAATGCCCAAGGTCTACTCAGCAAATTAGCAGAATTAAGACTTCGACACGCGTCAGCAGCTTGGGACTTCATCGCTGTCACCGAAACGTGGTTGCGCTGTGAGAAAACGGATTCTAAAATCGCGCTAACGGGCATGTCCATTGTCCGGAAGGATCGAACCAGCAAAGGTGTTGGGGTAGCCCTCTACTTTCGTAACAACATGCAATGCGAATTCATAAAAGATTCAGCAACTGACGTACCTGACGCCATTTGGTGTAATTTCCGGCTGAGTTGGGACGATCTTGGCCTACTGGTTGTTGTTTACCGCCGGCCATTCTCTACTCCTGAGATGAAACGCAACTTGATGGCTGCGTTGAGGCAACTGATAAACAGTACAGTCACATTCTAGTCACCGGCGACTTCAATTTACATGCTCTAGAATCACAGGCCACACCAAGAGAGCAATTCATAGCAGACATGCGATACCTGTTTTCAGACTTCCCGCTTTATGGCCACGTCACTGCGCCCACCAGATTCAGGGGAACTAACCGGCCATCCATATTGGACCGAATAATCACCAATGAAGAAATGACGATCGAGAGAGTGATAACCGATATTCCTATGGGCCGCAGTGATCATGCGACACTAGTGTTTCATTACATGTGCTACGCGGATTATCCTAACAAGCATGCCGAGGAATATCATGTCGTAACCGACTATGACGACCTGTCCGAACTCATTGGTGCAATAAGCTGATCGTTCTTAGCTGAATTAACCCCTGAGGTGGCCTACGGAGACTTCGTCAACATACTTACCAACCTCGTGGCAGGACATCTGAAACCAAACTCTGCCGGCCTAAAAGGATAAAGTCTTTCGTAAGGAGTCAGACACGTAAATGCATGGCATTAAGGGACTTGGCATGGCACACCTACATAGCCTTTCCGAACAACCATACCTGGGATGTCTACACAATACAAAGAAACCACTGTGTCAAACTCGTCCGGGAGGATAAACTGAAAAACCAACAAGGTCTAGTGGAAAAGTTCTGCTCCAATTCCAAAATGCTATACAGACACGTAAGCAACTTGCACCGTGTTAAGCGCGGTATTCCTGCTCTGAACACAGCATACGGGTAAGCCCAAACCGCACAAGAAGCGGCCAACATACTTGGACAACAATTTGGCCGTACCTTCCAAAGCGTGCAATCATCATACATCCTGCCTAAGCAGATAACGCCGCCTTCAGGGCTTAATCACATATCGTTCGCCTCCGCAACTGTACTGAAGTGGCTGATGTCTCTGCGCGAGTATAGCTCTCCGGGTGCGGGGGGCATTCGTCCAAAGGCGTTGAAAATTTCTGCCATGAGTTTGGCAGAACCATTAGCAATTCTCTTTCAACGATGTCTGAACGAGATGAACGTCCCCACGACGTGGAAGCACGGAATCATGACGCCTACCTACAAAAGTGGCAGTCGTGCTGAACCAACAAATTATCGTCCGATAACACTACTTCCTGTGATCGCCAAGGTCATGGCGTCCATCATAGCTGAGGCTTTGATGGGGTACCTGGAGAACAACAAAATTCTCGTTCCGGAGCAACACGGATTTCGCCAAAATCGGTCCTGTATCACTAATCTGTTGATTGCTCGTGCAAGCTGGACGGAATCTGTGGACGCTGGTGTAGGAGTCAACGCGGCCTACTTGGATTTCTCCAAGGCATTCGACCGTTTAGACCATCGCCTTCTCCTCCACAAAATCCAGAAATATGGAGTCAGCTATCCTGTTTGCTCTTTGCTGATGACTTAAGGTATGGCGCACTATAGCTGCAGTGGAGGATCACATAGTCTTACAGGAGGATCTGGACAAAGCGTACACATGGTCCATCGAGAAAATGATATATTTCAACGTCACCAAGTGCAAAATTCTCAGTATAAGGCACAAGAGTATGCACAACTACCGCCTAGGACCACAAATTCTACAGCGGGCTTCTCACGAGTGCGATGCCGGCGTGATAGTTCAAAACGACCTCGGTTGTTCCAGACAAACTGAAAAGGCAGCTAAGAAAGCGAACCAGTACCTCGGCCTTCTTCGCAGAGCCTTCGGGAAGTTTGACCCTCCAGCTTTTCCAAAAATGATTAGTGCGTACGTGCGGCTGCACGCGGAATACGCTATTCAAGCGTGGCAAGCCTGGCTCAAGCACCATCTCACCGCGCTCGATACTGCACAACGTAGGGAGACGAAGAGCTTCAGAGGTTTGACTAGCCTCCCCTACACACTCAGACTGAAGACTCCCAAAATATACATTGGACGTTATCGGCATCTATGGGGCGATCTCATAATGGTGTACCAGATCCTGAGAAACCCCAACCACCCATGCCTGTCCCTTCTGATACTCAGTCGAAACACCCCGCTAAGAGGTCCTCAGTTTAAGCTGGTCACACACTACAGCTGCCTGGAATGTCGGCGAAACTACTTCTCCCTTCGAGTGTCACAGCCTTGGAACGCCCTTCCGGAACACGTAATTAATGCACCCACCCTATCCCGTTTCAAAAAACGCCTTGACGATACTCTGTCACATTTAAACTAAGTGCTATAGCCCGTGACCGCCAGGTGCTGGCAATAATGCACAACAGAGAGTGGACAGTGCCATAACTCTACTCGAGATTGAGTCACTCCAAACCCTTGCACAAAATTCGATAAATGCTACTACTATAGAAACTGGATTTCTGTATCCCGTCGACCCAATATAGTTGCAAAAGATTAAGAGCTGACCTTGCAAATTTTTATTTTTTCTCGCGTATTACGTGATCAATAACCACTCCCCTTATTGCTTTGTGTGCGTACATTCTCATTTCAAACTCCCTTTATACGACCGTGCAGTTACATCTGTAATCGCCCAAACTGACGATTCCATTATCCCTTGATAAAACTTTCTCACTCTAAAAACCAAACGGGACAAGCAAAACACCTGCTATTTTACCCGTCATAAATAATTGTTCATATGTTGAAATATGCGGGATTGCAACACTACAGGATTGGACATTTGAGTCAGATCATAGTGAAACTTCCGTTCTCATATGTGGAGTTTCGTTGCGAAAGGAGCACACATGTCGTTATCAGATGCACAAAGTAGCGCTTACGTCGATAATATACTGCATGTAACAGCAGAGTCACTGAGAGGATAAGCCGAATGTCAAGGTGTCGCACCTGAGGCCATTTTTAGTCTTAGGTGAAAAAGAGTTGACTTCAGTGAAACGGTTTATCACAATTTCATAAGTGCACAGTTGTGATGTCCATCATGCTGAACAGTTTTAGACTGGGTATATGAAATCACACAGTCAACATGCTGTGTGGTAATTGCGTACAGGTCAAAATAACCACGCAAATATCGTTACACGTAGAGCTTTATAGTCTATGATAAAACTATAACGCTGTCTGGCATATTGTACAATACTCTGAAATTGCGCCAAATTTTTAACAGGATACCGATGCAATCAAGTTGTTAAGCTTAATGCACCTGAGTGACTTGGATATGGACTTCTCCATGGTTTGCGCGTTCATCTGGCGTGGATAATCCGTTTCATACATGAAGACAATGGCCTCACATTAATCTGGCCTTATTACTCTGATATCCCGATAGCTTTTCTGGTACTACATCATGGGACGAGAGTCAACATGGCCACTAACCGCATATTATACATCACACAAGCTTGCTACAACGGATATAGCAGTGTTACGTAGGTTGCGTGTATATGGGCCAACCTTACAGTTCGGTGTGGGGATAAATACGCACACAACTTAAATGTTCCATCGTGCATGGCAAACTGCTCAATGGAAGAACAAGTTGCTGGTACTATTCCTGTCAAGGAAATAAGCACAGCTGATTGTGATTGGGTGGTTTCACCACCGTCTTCATGAAATGTGCACGCACTTCACGCGCAGGAGCATCATAGCTGTCCTACACACATACATGAAACATGAATATCAGGCTCCAAAATTCGTCGCACTCATAACATCAGCAGAACTAATTGCATGCAGTGTACGTGTCGTATTGGCAGCGTATCGTAGTCCGGTCACCAGATTCTGCAGCAGTGTCATAACAAAACAGCGGTTGGGCGCTTCTACTGCACTATCATCTGCAGTTCTCAGGTTTTATAACAGGCAATGTAGCCGCAGGCACTATTGTTAGTTGTATGATGATAACTCCAACAGGTGGGCGAGGGAGGGTGTGTGCGCTTGTCGAATGTGACGTGCGGGACGTGAACCCGCCAATACCAGAACAAGGGGGTTGGAACGAGATGGAGAGATTTGGGCAGCTCTAGTCGGGTTGACAATCATTTACATGGTGCACACGGTGTAGGCTAACAAAGGCGCGGAATGGTGTGGATATGCTAACTGACCCTTACTTGCGTTCAAGGCAGAAGCTGGAGAGGCCGTGAAAGTGCGGTGTGAATAGACAATCTTAGGGCACGAATAAGTTGGGTAAGTTTTGGTTAATTCTGCGGCGATTGTCTAAAGGCATTGTGGAGCTAGCGAGTCGAGACAGTAAATTATTACCTTGTAGAACAATGTAGCTGACTTATACACAGAATCAGATGCAAATAACACATCCCCATTTCTCGATTTCACTAGTACGGCAAAGGTTGTCCAAGTAACGATGTGATTCGGGCGGTAGATTACGACTGCATCTGTTGTTGCGGAATAGATATATTTTATATCGGCAAACTGTTAGTCCAGGAATTTCTTAAATTCCGTGGTTATCAGCGTTGGAGATTTTGGGATTTGAAACAAAAATCAAAATTATCATTCTGCGGCGTACCCATAAAGGATTCCGCTGAAACTGTTTGCACTTTTACGACAATTTATTGTGCAGCGGGCGATAGCTGTTCTGTAAAAGAGCGCTAGTCCTATTCCACTGCACCTCTGTCCAATTTCTTTGCATTGCATACCACTATGTAGCAGTATTCTAAAAGTGGGCGTGCACCGAGCCTGTAAAGTGTGGCTTTAAAACCTGCTAAGGGCATCGTTCTACAGTTGCGTCCGATTAATGAACTAGCACTTGCAGTGCTGTAGCTCACTTGTTCTTTAAAGTTAAGTGACTTTGAGTAGCGTACTCCGAGTTCTCTTAATGCTGTGCAGTTGCCTATTGGGTAACCATCCAAGGTCAGCACGTTTGGGGATATGTAGCATTTGTGGCACATGACACCGCATTCTTCCGGCGTAAGTACCCGCATCCAGGTTTTGCTACAGCTATCCAGTGCGGTGTGGTCACTATGGGTATCAGTGCGACCGTTCGATAAATCCTACAGGTTGAAGGAGGTAAACAAAGAAATAAATGGCTTATCCTCTAAGGGGCGAGGCACGCCTGTGAAGGTATGAGCAGATGGGTACAATAGGTATACTCCTATTGCAATGGTTCAGGGGTATTAATGAAAAAATTAGGAATGAAGATGGTCTCAGATTTTACACACAGACAAATGTCGTTCAGTCATGGCAACGAACTCGGAGATGAGGCTGGTGCGCGGAGACAACTATGTCAACAAAGCCAGCGTTAAGTAAGGTTTTGCTATGGGGAAATATCCGTGCATGTTAAGTGTAATACTTTCGTATACTTATTTCTGGGTGAAGAATCAGTGTGCCACTCCAGTTATAGCTGGCGTAACACAAAGGATCTACGTGGAACTGGATACTCGATGATAGCGAAATGAATTGTCTTTTGGTGGTCACAAAGCCACATAGATACCAGAAGGCAGGCAGCTGAAGCGCTGCGTCGCGCTTAGTGATTAGGTGTTCACAGATTGCTAACTTGAATCACTCCAATAGAGACTGAGGTGACTTCAGATGTACAGTTACCAATTTTGACTACTTGCTTTCTACCCATGAGGCAGGAAGACAACCACTTTAGAAGCGAATTTGTGCTACCATAGGAAAGAAACTTCCGCAACAACAAGTTGTGTGGGACATGGTCGAAAGCCTTTTGGATAGCAAGAAATATTACAACGATGGCACTTCCGGCGTCTCTTGCTCTAGTCACATAAACAAGATAAGCTAACTGACAGGTAGTGCATGATCTACCTTTCAAAAAGCGGTGCTGATTTTTACTGAGATGGCTCACAGAACTCAAATATTCTATTAGTATTCTTTAGCTAACCTCTCCATGATTGGAGATAACAGACGTGTGGTGTCGGCTGTTCTTACCTTGATGGTTCTACCTTGTAGGTAATCTTCCTACCAGGTGAGCATGGAACCGTTGATACCTTAAGAAGCAAGCTTTTGCATGAGAACGAAGTGATTGACCCTATCGAATGCTTTAGTAACGTATAAGTAAATCACATCTATGGGGCTCCTTCATCAGCGGCTTTGGGTCCTTGAAACCCGGGCAAGGAGCTGATTTATGAGACAAGAGCTTCCGCGTCTGAAACCATGTTGGATATAGGAAATTATTTGCAAACTTTGAAAATATATTGAGTCAGTTCATCTGCGGTTAAGGATTCCACGACCAGTAATAAAACGGGAAGAACTATAGGTCGGTAGTTGTTATAATTCGATCGCTTACCTTTGTATATCGGAGTGATGATTCCATCTATCCACTCAGATGGGAGTGTGTTGGAGTCCAGCAGACCGTGGAAAATGGTTACAAGGGGTGTTGCAAGTGTTTTAATTACCTTTGGACAGATCTTGTCGATTTTCGGAGCACCGTTTTCCCAGAGAGAGTGTAATCTGTTCATGACAGCCCCCGTTTAAAGAGGACATTGGATATTTGTTGGGAGTTGATACGATGAAGGTTTCGCGGTGTTTGTGGCCACTGAGGCAACTTCGGCAGTAGAGCGTTAGTGGTATACACAACAATAGACGTTAGGCCACTTACCGTCTTGAGTCGTTGTGTTCCAGGCTTAACGTTTATTTTGCCATTCCCATGCCTGTATAGCAGTTTGATGTTACTCCCAATCTTGTGTACTATGGTCTCCTGTAATTCGTCCTTGTCCATTATAATGAGTGACGTGCAGTAGTTTCTGATTGCTTTGTAATTATGGCATGTGGCATCGCATGGGCTTAGCACATGCTGCCTTCAAACTTCATCTCTCCTGTTGATCCCTCTAGGTGTTGTGTTTCGGATCCAAGTGTTGGTCCAGCGCGACGTCCATAATAGTACAACATTCGAGGCTGATCATATGACTCAGGTAAGTTTATCTTTCACTTCATTCCACGGGTCGGTCGCTGAGCTGTGCGTCTGTAGATCTCAGTCAAAGGTTGTTGCTATGTTGTGAAACTTGAAACTGTCTGTAGTAGTTTGTTGAGCTTATCGAGCTTCATCAAGGACACCAGCATAACACACATAACCAAACTGTAGGAGTGAATGGTCGCTACGCCCAGTGGGGGGGTCGTATGCTACTAACTCGAGCATCAACTCTTCAGTAATCAGGAGTAAGTCTAGAAGTGATGGTTTATTTGAACCGCGGCGCCTGGTTGGTCGATGCACATGGTTACACAAAACTGCCGTATCCATGACTTCAAGAGGTTTGATTTGAATGATGGCCCATTGGGGGACACTGCTGCTATTGAAAATACACTGAAGTCACCCATTATAAGTTAGTGAGAGCACTTTTTGAAACAGGGTAGTCGAGAGCGTTTGAGAGAATGTTATCGTTGTCTACGGAGAAGTTCAGTGGACTGTAGACAAATGCTAAGAGGCAAGCATCCGGTGTCTTCTGTTAGCCACCAGCTGAACTTGCTAGTTGCAGTCATCAAAATAATGCATCTGGAATCAGAAGTGAATGTTCGGTAAGGGCCTCACACTTCAGGTAATTCCGATAGTAAATAGCAACACCGCCATCGCGAGATGGACGATCATTCCGAATGACCGACTTTTCACTGAGTTCCATCACTGGATCTAGTATAGCGTTTGAGAGCCAAGTTTCAGTGACTACTATGATGTCCTAAGCTGTTGTTTCATGTCAATGGCGCACTTCCGCGAGCTTAGAATACAACCCTTGAGTGCTGGTGTAGCAGCATTTGTATCTGTTGAGATATTAGGAGCTCGGTTCGATGTTTTTGACCGGTACTAATTGTGCCGGTCTGCTGAGGTTTTTGGAACGAGTGTTTGTACCATTGGCTGATCTGAGGTAAGAACTACCGAGTCTGGCTCATGTGTACCTTGGATCTGTGCTGGTTGAAGGAATGGTCTTAACTGTACTTCTGGTGTCCAAAGATCCTTGTTGTCTTTACACGATTGCATCGCCATTGATATCATCTCGGGTGTAGCCAAAGCAACTATCAAAATCTTTGGCCCGCTGCGGTGTTAGTTTGTGGAGCCAATTAGATCGATGTGAACATCTATCGAAGAACACGAGTGGCGCTGAGATGTGCAAAATCGTGAACCATATCAGGCACGAAAATAACATCCCATGAAGCAATGGCATGGATATTTGCACTGATGGGGTCAAAACAATGGCAGGAAAGGTTGCGGCTGTTGTGAAAAGTATCAAAACAGTTGTAACAACCTGCACCAACAGCCAACGTATTCCTCATCGACAATCACCCGCCGTAACTAAAGTGCCACCCAGTCTCAAAACTGTCCTCGATGAGGTGGTGAAAATAAGTAATTTCCTTAAATATTGGCCCTTGAAAAACCGACACTCAAGATTCTGTGTAACATTATGCGAAGCATACACACATCTTTACTAACCCACACCGAAGTAAAGTAGCTTTCCTGCGGCAAATTTTTTAATTCATTTGCCAGAATTACGTGCAGAACTCTTCACTTTCTTCATGAATCGATTTGATATACAGTACTGTACGACTGATACAATGTAATTGGCGAGTTATGTCTATTTGTTAGATATCTCCGTTACAGCAAATAAAATAATTCTAACACTACAAAGAAACTATACGACCATATTCAATGGAAACGATAAAATTCGAACTTGCAGAAGCAAGTTAGCAGTTTGGACCATTTCTCTTCGAAGTGAAGATATCGACAGCTTTCCAGCATTAAAAGATATTTCAGAACAGATGAACGGGGTACCGAATAACCAGAGCTTCTATCTAACGAAATTGTGCAGCATTTTGAAGACCCTACCGGAGGCTTGTTTCAGTATTTCCCTAACAAAAATGAAGAACAACGGAAAAGAATTTCCATGGGTCAAGAACCCGTTTACTGACACGAAATCCTCTTTTCACATCTGTTAAATTTGAGAAATTCACCGTCATGATATCAGATTCTGTCATCGAGGAGAGGTTTCAAAATGTGGGGCCGTCTGTTTTCTTGTACAAAAACAAAAGACGAGAACCCTGTCATAGCGAAGACAGCTGTCGCCACGCTTCTCTCGTTTACCACAACTTACCTATATGAAAGTGCATTTTTGCAGTACAGACATACAAGAACGAAGTACAGTAACAGACTTGAAGCGGAACCAAAGATGAGTTTGCAATTTTCCTCAGTAACGCCAAACATCAAAGAAATTAGCGCTGTAGGTCAGAAACAATTTCATCCGACACATCAACCATTAATGTAACTTGTTTGTAGTAAATACATTCAACACAGTTCATATTTTAAACTAACAATAATGAACACCCGTGTCAATTTAGTATGCAGTAATGAACATTTTCGAATTCAAATTCAAATGAGGTAGGAACGAAAGGAGATTCCCATTGTCCTGCATGCGTCGTTGATCCAAGTTCCAGTTTGATGTACGATTGGCTTGTTGTCTGAGCCTAATCAGCACGTGCAGAACGCGTGGTTAACCAATCCAGACCCACGCGCTCTGCGCTAGCAGAGCTCGCAGCGCCGGCCACGTGCAATAAGAAAAGGAAGAGAAAATTTGTGGTCTAGACCTAAAATGAGAGACAAAGTCTGAAGAGGAATTTAGTATGAGTAATTAAGAGGGAAAGGAACTGGAGCGCAATCGAAAGAAAAATTAAGGAAAGAAAAGGAACATTCGGGGCTGTACGTTGAGGGCGTGAACACGACCCTTAAACTCTGTAAACGTGGGTGACAATGCGACATCTTCCAGTGGCGTATTCCAGTAATTTATCACTCTACACGACAAAAGAGTGTCATCCCGAACACGATCAGATCGGAATTTTTGCAACTTCAAACGATGCCCACAAAGAGTGGACAACTGAGCAGGATGGGAAAAGCCAGGATGGGTCTGGGCCGATTCGCCCCAATCGTCACGAAGATGGCGATAGTGTAGTGAAAACATTCTTAGCTTAAGCCATCTGTCAGAGTAAGACAGGTGCCGCAGCCCTCGGATCATTTTGGTACCGCTGTGTGAAAGCAGTATTCCTGGTGTGGTCTAACAAAGACCGTAAACAATTTAATAAACATGTCTTCCGTTAACTTCCCAAATGATCTACGGGTCATCCAGAGCGTTCAGAAGCCCTTGCTGGCCGCTCGTATTCAGTTCTCATTGGATTTGAAGTCGGAGCTAATGTAAGACCTAAGTCAACTTGTTGGGACACATTAGGTAATGCGTTCCTGCCAAGCATGTAGTGCGTCGGAGGGCCATTTGATTTTACGCGCATTAATGAACACTTGTGTGGCTTATTGGCATTTGCCACAGAACGGACCAATCAAGCATTCTGTCGAGAACTTGTCGCAAAGCCTGGGAGCAACCAGATTCGCTCTCTGTGCACCAGAACTTCAAGTCGTCCGCGAACATGAGGGTAAGCACCCGCAGCACTTCCAGCAGTTCGTTAACGTACACAGCAAGCAGCAGCAGACCAAGGACTGATCCCAGGGGGACGCGGATGAGAACAGCTCGTCGGAAGGAAAGACTAGTGTCTACTCGAACATACATTTCTCTTCCTTCAAAAATGCGGATAGCCATTGAAGCACGTGTCCGGAGACGACGTAGGAACGCAACTTAAGGGAAAGTCAGGAAAGTGGTACGGAGTCAAACGCTTTGGAGAAGTCAATGACCAGTAAGTCCACCGATTGACCCTGGTCGACAGACCCCGCCCAGCTCTCTCAGGAAACCAGTAGATTCGTCAGACAGGAACATCTTTTGCGAAAACCACTGTGGAATCGGCTGCGAATGTCAAATGCCTTGAAATGGTTTTCAAAGCATCCCTCAACAGCTTTTCTAGGCACTTAATCAGCACACTGGTTAAACTAATGGGTCTGTAATTTACGGGAATGTTTCTGTCACCCTTTTTTAAATAGGGAACAGACAACGGCTTCCTTCCAGTCAGTAGGTGACGCGCAGCTAGCAAGACTTCTCGTACAAGCGTTAGCGGCTCACAAACTTCATTTTCCAGTTCACATGACAACTACGGATGAATGGCATGGAGACCAGTAGCTGTGGTAGGATTTAGCTCTAGCAGCAGTGAAAGCAATTTGGCCTGATATCAGTCGATAAAGAGTTGACCGGGAATTTCTCCTCTAAACCGAGAATGGGTAAACGTGACTGCAGGGTAAATGTCCCCTCATACTGTTCTCCGAGATAACAGGTCTTGTCGTAATCAGTATGCACGGCAAACCTCTTGGGTCCGGGCAACACCGGAATCGATGAAGTAGAACGCCATCGTCTTCTGACGTAGGTTAAAAACCACTTCGGATTAGTCGAAGCTGTGTTCGCTAGTGACATTACAGAACGAAGTCGAGCGTCCCTTAGATGTGGTTTACTTGCATCTCGTGCTGTTCGATAACACCGTAAGGCACCGTCTGATTGAGTCGCAATGTAATTCCGCCTGTTCAACAGTTGTCGCGCAGTTAAATCAAACCATTGTGGTCTGGCGTCTTCTTTCATCCCAAATATCAGCTGGGAGCGAAAGCTGATTGCCAACGCCCGCGTGTTCGTCACAAATCGCGTTTAGGAAAAATCCTGAGAGCGTGTTGCCAGGGCACAGCTGAAAGCTGATGAAATCGCTCGTCCGACAACACGTACATTGCCATGCCTCGGGTAGGCGCATGAAGACTGGCATGCCCGAGCAAGGCGGTGAGCTGACCAGACAGAGCGGAGAATCAAGTGGGGAATGCGGGCGTACAGCCAAATCCACCAAGCAATGTTTAGAGGACTGATGAGACCGACATATAAATATAAGTGGTCTCGGTTCTTATATAACTCTAGTTGGCTGAGTCATCTGTCTTCCTTCCTATCGGGTTTGCCAAGGAGTCAAGCAGAGCAGGCGTAAGGGCGCAGATTTACCAGCAGGCGTGAATCAATCGGTCGATTGCGGGTGCAGCGTTATAACAGTGGCGAGGCGAGTTCAACCGAACTCAAAAATGGCAATCAGCTTTGAACAATTGCAGATGCGTTTGCAGCAACAACAGGCGCAGTTTGAAGCATCCCAGGCCAAGTTGGTCGAGATGCTAACTCAGAAGCTGACAGTGCATTCAAGCCCAGGGTTAGGGACAAGTAAAAGTGCTCCATCTCCAGAAACCCTGACTCAGCAGATCGGTGAGTTCCATTATGAGGATGATGCCGGTATAACATTTGTTTCTTGGTTCCACAAGTATGAAGACATGTGCCGGGTTGTTTTCGTCAACCTTCCAGCGGAAAAGAATATTGGACTAATGCTAAGGAAGCTTGGTACTGATGAACACAAAAGTTCACCACTTTTATCTTACTTAAAAAGAGTACCGATTTGTCCTTCGACGAAATGGTTGCAGTCCTGTCGCAGATTTTTGGAGAGCAGATATCTTTGCTCAGTATCCGTGCAAGTGTCTGATAATAACAAAATTAGAAGGCGAAGACTGGGTCAACTATTCCAGCAGCGTGAATCACGAGTGGGATGACAATTGATCAGCTCAAATGTCTGTGGCTTAAAAGCATCCAAAGACGCCGACTTCCGAACAAGCATACTGAACAGACTTGAGCAGAATCCGGATGTCACATTGCAGCAAGTGACAGGTGAGTGTCAGCGCATGACGAGTTTGAAGCATGATACCACAATGATTCAACGGTTGTCCAGTCGGAACGAGCAAGCTTTTATAAATAAATAAATAGTTTATTCTCGAATTTGTCGAGACACACCAAGCAAGGCATGATCAACAACAATAATGCCCCTCGACGGGGAATCGAACCCCGGTACACGAATTTCCGGTCCGCTGCTCTACCACTGAGCTACCGAGTGCAGTCAGCTGTACTCCCCAAAAAGAAGCTCCCCACGTACGATCATTGCATTCTAAACGTCCTTCTGCATGATGGTTTTGTAGAGAATGGCATTTTGCCTGCGACTGCCCATTCAAAACTCACACTTACAACCGTTGCGATATATATATATATATATATATATATATATATATATATATATATATATATATATATATATATATATATATATATGCAACAGTCTACGAATAGACATAGAGCCATCAGAAATCATGGGACTCAAAAAAAGGTACAGGAATAGTAAAAGAAAACACAACACATTAAAATCCATGGTTTCGTCAGAGAGCGAAATTCTACGCGGTTGCCCAAGCCGAAATGTGGTGTTGACTTAGGGGACACGATCCCGAGCGTTTGGCTGAATAGCGTGCCCGCAAGGCAGCGGTGCGAATTCAGGGAATCGCGCCCAATGGGAGCCGGTGACTGATTGCTCAGTTCATACGCCTTTCGTATGTTCCTTTGTCAAGCAGGGGCACAATGCGCACCTGAATTACAGCATAAAGTTGCTAGAATACAATGTTTCGCCAAGATGAAGCAAGGGTTGCGACAGAAAAGGGCATATAGAGTCATTTTGCTTGGCAAGACGTCCAATTTTGGCCAGGAAGTTGCGTAACAATGCCAGATCGTTCAGGCATCCCAATTTTACCAGCTCTATCACCGCAGCTTTCAAGGTTGACGGGGCCAGCAAGCGCAAATACACTAGTGTGAAGACCAAGGCCTTCCAAGTCAAGTTACAAATCGGCACGACTTCAGGCATCACCCTGATATTTCGCGACACTCGGTGCATGCTGGGGCGACCGACACATACAAACTGGTCACACAGCATGGAATGCTTCAGGAGGTACGTTAAAATTGCCTGGTGAACTGAAATGTCAGGTAAACTTCAGCGATAAACCAATTCAGACGACATGTTTCGTGACAGACCAGCCGGGGTTAGCTTTGTTGGGGCTCGACTGGATAGATGAACGGAAACTGCCTGATTAATCAGTGAACAGTATATATGAGCCACCGCAAGTCAATCTGCTGTCACAACCGTCGACTTCAAGCCCGATGTTTCAAAGTCAGATTACCGAGATAAAACAACGTCATGATGTATTGTTCCAACCTGATTTCGGATGCTGCAACGTAGTTATTGCCGCATCGAACCTTAAACCAGACGCCAAGCCAGTCTTTAGACCAAGACGCCCGGTGCCCTACGCAACCCAGTCATTAGTGGAAGCCGAGTTAAACCGACTACAATCTGAAGGGCTAATCGAAAGAGTTCACTATTTAGAATGGGCACCACCTGTCGTGGTGGTAAAGAAAGAAAACAGTAAACTCAGTATTTGTGCTGATTTCTCGACAGGTTGGAATTCTGTGTTGGAAGATCATCAGTATCCCCTGCCGGTACCAGAAGACTCGTTCAGCAAACGCAAGGGGGCAAATGTTTCGTAAGACTTGACCTAGTTGATGCGTATCGGCAAATCCCAGTTGTCCATCAGTGCAGAACCTTAATGACAGTAAATACACACCTCGGACTTTTGCAGTACAACTGGCTGCCGTTCGGAGTGAAAACCGCACCGGCAATTTTGCAACAAATAATGAATACCCTGATGAGCGATATTCCAAATACCGCAGTATACCTGAACGATGCGTTGCTTATGGGCTCAAATCCGAAAGACTTGATATAGACACTGGAGAGAATGCTTTTGCGTCTCCAGAAAGCTGGATTCCGATTACGGGCTGAAAAATGTGAGTTCCTATTAGAAAGTGTCAACTTTCTTGGGTTTATTATCAACAAACATGGTCGGCACCCGGATCCCGCCAATATTGAAGCCATCCAAAAGTTGAAGTACCCGGAAGACACTGTAGAGCTTCGCTCATTCCTTAGGCTCCTTAGTCATTACAGCGTTTTCCTACCAAGCCTTCACCAAACCAGAGGTTCGCTGAACCAGCTACTGACCAAAGACAAGGGTTGGAAATAGACGAAGGAGTGCCAGCAGTCCTTTGATGCAGTCAAAGCAGCTCTCACTTCTGATATACTCTTGACTCACTTCAATCAGAAATTCAAACTTGTCGTTGCTACGGATTAATCCAATTATGGTGTCGGTGCAGTCATCGCCCAGGTTTTTCCGCATGGAGGAGAGAAGGCTGTCGCCCACGCAGCACGGTTACTAATAAAAGCTGAAAAGTCCACAGCCAGACAGAGAAAGAAGCGAGCGCCATCGTTTTCGTAATGAACCGGTTCCATAAGATGCTGTTTGGCAGACATTTCACGCTCCTGACTGACCACAAGTCACTGCTGTCGATATTCGGGTCCAAGAAAGGAATGCCAGTTTTACGGTATACCGATTACATCGATGGGCGACCATAGTACGGGCGTACGACTTCAGTATACAGTATCAACTTACCCAAATAATCGGTCAAGCGGATGCCCTGTCTCGTGATTGCAGCTATCAGTTTCGAATCAGATAAAAAAATCAGATAAAAAATAAAAAAGGGAAAGTATATAATGGTGACTGAAAGCTGGGTTAAAGAGAATCGCCTACCCGTGCGGTCGATCAGGCAATCGATCGAGCGGACGAATGCGTTTTCAAACACCCGGCGAATTGGACTTTTGCCTCAGAGTTGAGAGGACAGGGTTTTCGGCGGCATTTTCTGGCTACGTTGGCAGAGTTTTTGTTAACACGTTTTTCGTGGTCAAGGCTGTTGGAATTTTGATTTTTCTTCGGCTGGGCTAGAATTGCTGCGGAGAAATTTCTGGGTGGTTAATTCGGAATAGCGAAAAAGGGAAGATCTAACAATGGCGACGGACAAGCACGGAAATGTTACAAATTTTTCTGCCGAACATTTTCAAAAGCTGCTTCTTCAGCAACAATCCCAGATGGAAGCACAAATGAAACTGATTGAAAGTTTAACGCAGTGCTTAAACGTACAATCAAACGGAGCAGCTACACGGGACACGCAGGCTGTTTCACTTGATCTTACGAATTCAATCACTGAATTTCATTATGATGCTGATTCCGAATCCACTTTCGAGGCGTCGTTCAAACGTTGGGAGGATATGTTCCAGACGGATTTCAGCCGTCAAGATGATTCATGGAAAGTGCGCCTTTTGCTCCGCAAGCTGGGAACTAATGAACATACAAGATTCCTTGACCACATATTGCCCAAAGAGCCGAAGGACATCACTTTCAACGAAGCAGTGGCAACACTCAAAGAAATTTTTGGTGAGTCAACATCATTGTTTAGCATTCGCTATCAATGTCTAAAAATTGTAAAGCGTGATACAGACGATTATGGGGCACTAGCAGACATGGTTAACCGCGAATGTGAACGTTTCAAATTACGCTGTTTGACGGATGACCAGCTTAAGTGTCTTATATTTGTCAGTGCTTTACAGTCTCCACGCGACGCGGAAATCCGCACTCGGCTCCTTGCTAAGTTGGATCAAGACCCAGATTTGACATTGAAGTCTCTTGTAGGCGAATGCAAACGGTTAATTACCTTGAAACACGACACGGCTATGATTGAGCAGAGTCGCCCCACCATTGCTGATACTGTTCATGCTGTGCAAAAAGCAAGAAAATCTGGCTCGAATAAGTCGTTCAACAGAAAGCCGAACAAGCCGCCTACACCTTGTTGGTCATGTGGTGAATGGCATTTCGCACGATACTGTCCATTCAAGCGTCATATTTGTGATAAGTGCCATAAACGCGGCCACAAGGAAGACTTTTGCCATCAGTCCCGGGCAAGAAATGTGAAGCAGTCCTACCGAAGGAAGAATTTCAGAAAACCTGACGCAGAATCACTATCGGTGATTGCTACGTTTCACAGCGATTCTAAAACACGCCGCCGATTTATCACTGTGCTTATCAACGGAATCCCAACCCGGCTGCAGTTCGATACGGCATCAGATATAACGATCATTTCCAAGAACATTTGGAAGCACATAAAGAAGCCGAAAATGATTGATTCCAACAAAATCGCTCACAATGCATCCGGTGGAGTGCTGAAGTTGGTCGGAGAAATAAATTGCAAAATTGCATTCAACGGAGTGGAAAAGGCCGGAACCTGCTACTTGTCTGATCGACCAAATTTGAACCTCCTTGGACTTGACTGGATGGAAAAATTACAACTGTTTGATGTTCCCATGAGTCAGATTTGCAATACAGTACAAACCGACCCAGTACATTCATCATCGTCGACAGAAGAGATGACCAGAAAGCTAGAGCAGCTAGCTAAAAGTTGTGGCAACTGCGCTACCGCCTCAAGGGCACCGCCAAAGACTGAACTCCGCTCATGGCCTAAACCAACTAAACATTGGAGTCGTGTTCATGTAGACTTTGCAGGCCCAATCAATGGCCAGAACTTTCTCATAGTGGTCGACGCTTATAGCAAGTGGCCCGAAGTGTTCCTCATGAGAAGCAAGAAAACCAGCGCAACCGTCTCTAGGTTGCGACAAATTTTCAGCAGGTTCGGCTGCCCTGAAACATTAGTGACGGACAATGGAGCACAGTTTACTTCGGCCACATTCACGGAATTCTGCCAACGTTGCGCCATCAAACACGTGCGGTCTCCACCATTCCACCCACAATCGAATGGCCAAGCGGAGAGGTTTGTGGATACATTCAAACGCGCTCTCCTCAAATCAAGGAGGGAGGGAGACATAGAGGAGGTGATCGACCGCTTCCTATTTCTGTACCGATCTACACAAAATTTACAAACACCGGGTGGAATATCACCAGCAGAGGCAATGATGAAGAGAAAACTTCGCATGCCATATGATGCAGTTCGGCCATCCTCAGAGTCCATAGCTGGTGAAAGAAACCTAAAGATGGAACGTGATTTTAATCGGCGGTTTGGTGCCAAGCAACATTCGTTTAGACCGGGTCAGCCAGTACTTGTGCGTGATTATCGGGGTGGACACGCAAAATGGACGCCGGGAACGATCCAGTGCAAGCGCGGAAGCGTCATTTACGACGTGCTGGTTGGAACGCAGGTATGGGTACGCCATGCAAACCAACTGCGAACAACAATGTGTCAGCCACAAGCAACAGAACCCGCCAAGCTTCCATTTGACCTGTTGACAGACAGCTTCAACTTGCCTACAGAGCCAGTAGAAGAACCCTGTCATCAGACGAATAGTACCAGACCGCAGAGTACGGAATTCGAATCCAGAACACTACAGCCAAGGCGATGCACCGGTAGGCGAAGAATCCCTTCCAGGAGGCTCCAGGTTAATCCCCGGCTAGCATCCTACACAACGGCAGCCGCTTCAGGAGGGGAGGTATCCGGGAATCAGATAAAAAAAAAAAAAAGGGAAAGTATATAATGGTGACTGAAAGCTGGGTTAAAGGGAATCGCCTACCCGTGCGGTCGATCAGGCAATCGATCGAGCGGACGAATGCGTTTTCAAACACCCGGCTAATTGGACTTTTGCCTCAGAGTTGAGAGGACAGTGTTTTCGGCGGCATTTTCTGGCTACGTTGGCAGAGTTTTTGTTAACACGTTTTTCGTGGTCAAGGCTGTTGGAATTTTGATTTTTCTTCGGCTGGGCTAGAATTGCTGCGGAGAAATTTCTGGGTGGTTAATTCGGAATAGCGAAAAAGGGAAGATCTAACAATTTCACGCTCCTGACTGACCACAAGTCACTGCTGTCGATATTCGGGTCCAAGAAAGGAATGCCAGTTTTACGGTATACCGAGGGTTAAAGAGAATCGCCTATCCCGTGCGGTCGATCAGGCAATCGATCGAGCGGACGAATGCGTTTTCAAACACCCGGCGAATTGGGCTTTAGCCTCAGAGTTGAGAGGACAATGTTTTCGGTGGCATTTTCTGGCTACGTTGGCAGAGTTTTTGTTAACACGTTTTTCGTGGTCAAGGCTGTTGGAATTTTGATTTTTCTTCGGCTGGGCTAGAATTGCTGCGGAGAAATTTCTGGGTGGTTAATTCGGAATAGCGAAAAAGGGAAGATCTAACAATGGCGACGGACAAGCACGGAAATGTTACAAATTTTTTCTGCCGAACATTTTCAAAAGCTGCTTCTTCAGCAACAATCCCAGATGGAAGCACAAATGAAACTGATTGAAAGTTTAACGCAGTGCTTAAACGTACAATCAAACGGAGCAGCTACACGGGACACGCAGGCTGTTTCACTTGATCTTCTTACGAATTCAATCACTGAATTTCATTATGATGCTGATTCCGAATCCACTTTCGAGGCGTGGTTCAAACGTTGGGAGGATATGTTCCAGACGGATTTCAGCCGTCAAGATGATTCATGGAAAGTGCGCCTTTTGCTCCGCAAGCTCGGAACTAATGAACATACAAGATTCCTTGACCACATATTGCCCAAAGAGCCGAAGGACATCACTTTCAACGAAGCAGTGGCAACACTCAAAGAAATTTTTGGTGAGTCAACATCATTGTTTAGCATTCGCTATCAATGTCTAAAAATTGTAAAGCGTGATACAGACGATTATGGGGCACTAGCAGACATGGTTAACCGCGAATGTGAACGTTTCAAGTTACGCTGTTTGACGGATGACCAGTTTAAGTGTCTTATATTTGTCAGTGCTTTACAGTCTCCACGCGACGCGGAAATCCGCACTCGGCTCCTTGCTAAGTTGGATCAAGACCCAGATTTGACATTGAAGTCTCTTGTAGGCGAATGCAAACGGTTAATTACCTTGAAACACGACACGGCTATGATTGAGCAGAGTCGCCCCACCATTGCCGATACTGTTCATGCTGTGCAAAAAGCAAGAAAATCTGGCTCGAATAAGTCGTTCAACAGAAAGCCGAACAAGCCGCCTACACCTTGTTGGTCATGTGGTGAATGGCATTTCGCACGATACTGTCCATTCAAGCGTCATATTTGTGATAAGTGCCATAAACGCGGCCACAAGGAAGACTTTTGCCATCAGTCCCGGCCAAGAAATGTGAAGCAGTCCTACCGAAGGAAGAATTTCAGAAAACCTGACGCAGAATCACTATCGGTGATTGCTACGTTTCACAGCGATTCTAAAACACGCCGCCGATTTATCACTGTGCTTATCAACGGAATCCCAACCCGGCTGCAGTTCGATACGGCATCAGATATAACGATCATTTCCAAGAACACTTGGAAGCACATAAAGAAGCCGAAAATGATTGATTCCAACAAAATCGCTCACAATGCATCCGGTGGAGTGCTGAAGTTGGTCGGAGAAATAAATTGCAAAATTGCATTCAACGGAGTGGAAAAGGCCGGAACCTGCTACTTGTCTGATCGACCAAACTTGAACCTCCTTGGACTTGACTGGATGGAAAAATTACAACTGTTTGATGCTCCAATGAGTCAGATTTGCAATACAGTACAAACCGACCCAGTACATTCATCATCGTCGACAGAAGAGATGACCAGAAAGCTAGAGCAGCTAGCTAAAAGTTGTGGCAACTGCGCTACCGCCTCAAGGGCACCGCCAAAGACTGAACTCCGCTCATGGCCTAAACCAACTAAACCTTGGAGTCGTGTTCATGTAGACTTTGCAGGCCCAATCAATGGCCAGAACTTTCTCATAGTGGTCGACGCTTATAGCAAGTGGCCCGAAGTGTTCCACATGAGAAGCGCAACCGTCTCTAGGTTACGACAAATTTTCAGCAGGTTCGGCTGCCCTGAAACATTAGTGACGGACAATGGAGCACAGTTTACTTCGGCCACATTCACGGAATTCTGCCAACGTTGCGCCATCAAACACGTGCGGTCTCCACCATTCCACCCACAATCGAATGGCCAAGCGGAGAGGTTTGTGGATACATTCAAACGCGCTCTCCTCAAATCAAGGAGGGAGGGAGACATAGAGGAGGTGATCGACCGCTTCCTATTTCTGTACCGATCTACACAAAATTTACAAACACCGGGTGGAATATCACCAGCAGAGGCAATGATGAAGAGAAAACTTCGCATGCCATATGATGCAGTTCGGCCATCCTCAGAGTCCATAGCTGGTGAAAGGAACCTAAAGATGGAACGTGATTTTAATCGGCGGTTTGGTGCCAAGCAACGTTCGTTTAGACCGGGTCAGCCAGTACTTGTGCGTGATTATCGGGGTGGACACGCAAAATGGACGCCGGGAACGATCCAGTGCAAGCGCGGAAGCGTCATTTACGACGTGCTGGTTGGAACGCAGGTATGGGTACGCCATGCAAACCAACTGCGAACAACAATGTGTCAGCCACAAGCAACAGAATCCGCCAAGCTTCCATTTGACCTGTTGACAGACAGCTTCAACTTGCCTACAGAGCCAGTAGAAGAACCCTGTCATCAGACGAATAGTACCAGACCGCAGAGTACGGAATTCGAATCCAGAACACTACAGCCAAGGCGATGCACCGGTAGGCGAAGAATCCCTTCCAGGAGGCTCCAGGTTAATCCCCGGCTAGCATCCTACACAACGGCAGCAGCTTCAGGAGGGGAGGTATCCGGGAATCAGATAAAAACATAAAAAAGGGAAAATATATAATGATGACTGAAAGCTGGGCTGAAGGGAATCGCCTACCCGTGCGGTCGATCAGGCAATCGATCGAGCGGACGAATGCGTTTTCAAACACCCGGCGAATTGGACTTTTGCCTCAGAGTTGAGAGGACAGGGTTTTCGGCGGCATTTTCTGGCTACGTTGGCAGAGTTTTTGTTAACACGTTTTTCGTGGTCAAGGCTGTTGGAATTTTGATTTTTCTTCGGCTGGGCTAGAATTGCTGCGGAGAAATTTCTGGGTGGTTAATTCGGAATAGCGAAAAAGGGAAGATCTAACAATTTCACGCTCCTGACTGACCACAAGTCACTTCTGTCGATATTCGGGTCCAAGAAAGGAATGCCAGTTTTTATGGCAAACCGATTACAACGATGGGCGACCATAGTAGGGGCGTACGACTTCAGTATACAGTATAAACCTACACAAATAATCGGTCAAGCGGATGCCCTGTCTCGTGATTGTAGCTATCAGTTTCGAATCAGAAGTCCAACGAATCCTGGCTGATAATGTGAGAAGACTACCAGTAACATCCGACACCATTCGTATGGAAACATCACGGGACAGAATCTTGGAGAAAACGATGCAGTGTATACGAACATGTTGGCCAAATGGAGGCATACCTAAGGAGTTGCGGCAGTTGTACAATCGACGTGGATCCCTGTCAGTCGTGGACAATTGTCTGATGTTTGGAGATCGAGTGGTGGTGCCAAAGAAATTACAGAGGCAAATATTGCACCAGTTCCACACGGGGCACCCTGGTACGAGCCGCATGAAAGACTTGGCATGCAGTTTTGTTTACTGGCCAGAAAGAGATGCGGAAATTGAAAAAATTTTGCCAACCGTGTGAATCTTGTCAACTTGCAGCGAATGTCTCTCCCACGTGTCAGTGGCAACTTTGGCCTAAATCAGAGAAACCGTGGCAACGAATACACTTAGACTATGCAGGATCAATCAATGGCCAATACTATCTTGTTTTGGTCGACTCATTCACCAAGTGGACGGATGTGATTCCAGTAAACAATCCGACCGCTCAGCACACTGTCAACGAGCTAGAGAAGCTGTTCCGATATTTCGGCCTGCCCGAGATGTTAGTGACAGACAACGGAACCTAATTCACCTCAACTTCTTTCCGCGAGTGGTACAAGGAAAAGGGAATTCAGCAGATGCTCTCACCAGCATATCATCGGCAATCAAAGGGACAGGCGGTAAGGTTCGTGGATACCTTCAAACGTGCACTCTGTAAATCAGGGCAAAGAAGGGCTTCACAGGGTACAATTCAATCTTTACTATGCATGTATCGGAACGCTCCGAATCCAAACTTCCTTGATGGGAAATCCCCCATAGAAGTACTATTTGGAAGAAAAATCCGAACGTTGTTCGAGAACCTGTTACCAAGGAGAATAGCGAAGGACTGCAGTAGTCACCTGGAAGAAGATCGCAAAGTCAGGCTCCGTAACTTCAATGTTGATGACATGGTTTACGCCCGGGATTTTCGAAGGCCGAAGGGGTGATCGAGCGGAACTGTTATCGGCAGGAAAGGCAGAGTCATCTACGAGGTGATGGTTGCACGTGAGAGGTGAATTAGGCACAGCAATCAGTTGAGACCGAGCCACAGCAAAACCCAACGTCCTTAGGAACCACCGGTTTTGCAATGGGACATTCTACTAGACACGTTCGAGCTGGAAGTTGAGGGTCAGCAACCCGGTGAGACAAAACAAATGCCGCAAACACCAGATGCACAATGCAGACCGGCACGGAAGCGGAGAAGACCACAATGACTGCAAATTGATCCCCGGGTGAAAAGCCACGAACACAGTCAAGCTGACACAATTCAGAAAGGGAGGTGACAGCTGGGTGGGAAAGCTGATTGCCAACGCGCGCGTGTTCGTCACAAATCGTGCTTGGGAGAGACCCTGCGAGCGTGTTGCAAGGGTACAGCCGAAAGCTGATTAAATCGCGCATCAGACAGCATGCGTGTTGCCATCTGACCGGAAGCTGGTGAAATCGCTCGTCCGACACCACGTACATTGCCATGCCCCGGGTAGACGCATGAAGACTAGCGTGCCCGAGCAAGACGGTGAACTGACCAGACAGAGCGGAGAATCAAGTGTGGAACGTGGGCGTACAGTCAAACCCGTCAGGCGATATTTAGAGGATTGGTGAGACCGACATATAAATATGAGCGTTCTCGGTCCTAATATAACTCTGGTTGGCTGAGTCATATTCTGTCTTCCTTCCTATCGGGTTTGCCAAGGAGTCAAGCAGAGCAGGCGTAAGGGCGCAGATTTACCAGCAGGCGTGAATCAATCAGGCGCTTGCGGGTACAGCGTTATAACACCAACTGAAAGCGGAATGTCGGGAACGATCACTTAAGAAATGAATCTTTTGAACTTTTCTCAAGCCGTCTGTATATCGCACGCTGCTAAAATGATGCAGGTGTCAGAGTAACACTAGATCTCATTGCATCAAAATCAGCACGCCAGATGTTCGGACCCCTAGCTGCGCGTTTCTCTTGGGCTCTACTAAGAGCACATTCAAGTGAGACGGAGGTGCGTTCACTAGCTCTGAGTGGCTGACCGCAAAGGATATTACTTACGGAGTCGATTGACTTGGCAAAAATAAGATCAAGTTTGGACGAAGGTCACCCCTCCTTGAACAGTTTGGGCTGATTTACAAACTGAGGTAAGAGGGCTTGCAACGTCAGCTCCACTAGTTCAGCGGCTCAGCCTACGGCTGCAGTCTCGAAAGAGACGTTGTGCCAGTCTATTTCCGGAAAGTTAAAATCACCCATCACTAAGCACCGGTTGGTGGAGTGATCGCGAATGAAATCAATAAACCCTCTGGAAGCGCTGCTTCTATGCACTAATAAAATTTTAAACTGCGAAGACAAGGTGCACACTTCAACCGAAAGAGCTGCAACAATCCTATCAGTTGAGTGGAACTTATATGTTTTGGAAACAGTTAAACAGGAGTTTAGGTAGAGCGCAACTCCATCTCCGGGACGGTCGAAAGTACAAGCTGATCACAGTAGTGCGCACCCAGGTAGGAGTATTTCACAGTCCATGACCTCCGAAGACAGCCAACTTTCAGTAAAAGTGATGAAATGTGGATGATAGAAGTCCACAAATGCGCCATCTTCACACAGCTTGTAAGCAGGCTAGGCACGTTACTGAGCAGTACATGAAGGGTATTGGTGTGGTGCGTCCAGGATCGGGTGCCACCAGATTGTGCTCTGGTATGGCGGAAGTGGACCGCCGGCACATCATTGAAAACCTACCAACCGCAGACCACTTTCACCAACAGCGTCACATGAATTGAGGTCTTGGATGGCTGCCTTCAGTTCCACCCTGTCCGCTGGAGGAATATCCGGCTGTATGCTGACTCCAGAACCTCTTAATTTAAAAGCAAATCGCATAAGCGCTTGGCGCTCGTCCGGTGTGGAAAGAATCGCCCGTAGAAGGCAAGGCCTATGGTTGGGGCTACTGACTGACACGTCTCCAAGTCTGGTTAGTTTACGCACGGTCACTCCAGAGAATCCAGAGGGGATGAATCTAGTGACGCAAATTTTAAACCACTCGAGATCATGTAAGATTCTTTCTTTTGGAAATGCGGAAGAAGAATAAATGACATTTCTAAAGACCACGCTACTATCCGTATACAAGTCACCCCGACGTGGGGTGTTTACAGCGCCTGTTACAGAATCGCGGGAGGGGAATACATGCGTCTTCGTAGAATTGGTTGCTGTACAAGACGGAGGTTGAGAAAGAACTATAGGACTCAGTTCCGGTGGTGTTGTACTCAAGAGACTTGCCGTACATGCTGCGTCACCCTTCGCTTGCACTTTAAGCGAGGGTACTGTCTTCTTAGTCTATTTTCGCCTACTTTTCTCAGGTACAGGAGCCTGCAAATCGTCATCATTACGAATGGAGTCAAAAACACCATCCGAGTCGTCATTAAGAGAAGACGTGCTCACAGGAAGAGGTGAGATTGTCAATCTTCTCGCATCCGAAGAGTTGCACAAACCCTCAATACTCTGCATGACAAGTACACCAGCGTTTTCAAGGCGAGCTACGATTGCATTCACTTTCCGGTCTAAATCAGGCAACAAGGTAAGTAGATTTTCCACACGTGCAAACCTGGACGTTAGCTCCGACAATTTTACATCCGAAAACGGACCACGCTGAGTATTGTGTTTGGAACAAGTAGGGCAACTAAAGAGAAAACGCTCACTGCACGCTATAACCTCATGTTGTGCTGAGCTCAAACCGGTGCCACTTTCGTGGAACTAACGACTGCAGATATCACATTGCATTCCGGCAGTGGGGTCCGTCACCAGTTCTGAGCACGTAAGCTTATCGCAGTTTGTCTCTGAGTCAGCAGGTGATCGACTCGAGGACGACTTAGGAGAGACTACTTCAGTCCTTACAAGGAGAGGAGTAGATAAGAGATTAAGGGAAAGTAAGACGTAGACCGGTTTGCAGAAGCTTACTAAGCAAGGAACTAGAAGTTCGATGGGATCTTACCAGACGTGACTCGTACGTACGGATTTGGACCCACCGAGCGTAGAAATCCACGGGGTAAAGAGAGATGAAGTACAGTTCCCTCGAGATACAGCGGCAATGCCAATAAGTTGTGAAACCTTCGACAGCAAACTCAACAAATGAGCAGGACGAGAAGTCTGTGTGACCAAGATTCCGGTTTGCTCGGGGATGGCGAAACTTCCAAACGGGTAGTAAGCCTCGCGACACTTGACAGGCAAGACTAGGTTGATCAGAGTTAAGTGGGTGTGGATCAACCCAAATAGTGCTGAACTGATGAAATATCGAGAGGATCCGAATTCGTTTGGAGCGGGGCGCCAAGCCAAGGCTCCAGATTCCCAAAAGCAGCAAGCAGTTAACCGCACAATAAGCAGCGAGAAGCCCGCAGATGATAGGTTCAAAATCACAAGAAAGATGGCAGTGTCAGTGTTATTCACCACTATTTTCACAAAAGCTTCAGTGAGAAAAGCCCGAACGGTGAAACACGACAAGTACGCCGTGAACAGCTTCACGCGTAGACGGGTTTCCGAGTACGAAGGGACTTGCAAATCCTTTTGAATCACAAGAGAAACTGGCAAAGTTTATTTTTGTGTAAATGTCATTCAAACACTGCTCCAGATAAAGCTTTGGAAAGAAAAAAGCTCGGACGATGGAAGACGACAAGTAAGCCACGATCAGTGTTCAGCGCCTCTCAATCATGCACTACTATACATGATAGAGAAGCGTATAGGTTAAATACTTTGGTGGCTGTGTTGCTTCGGTCTACATTGCTCGTCGGACATCCTGAGAGGATTGGCAGTTATGAGTTCATTAATGGAAATATTATATAGCTAAGATGTACGTTGTAACTTACGAAATTTGTAACTTTTGTTGACACCAAATAGGTTGTGGCCGTGTTGCTTCGGCACAGTCTGCCTGTCGGACACCCCGAGAGAATTGAAATGTTGCCTCATTCTCATTTCATTAAAGCTTAGTTATGTGATTAATATATCTCAGGGGGCCAGCCGTGAAAGCTTTCACTAAAAATGGGTCCACGTCCCAAAATGTTTGAGATCCGCTGACCTACAGCATGCGGTACCAAATTGTCATTCCCTTGCTGTCATCAGGTTGCATCGATGGGCTTTCCTTAGCTGATAAGCAGGACCAGTGCACTTTATCGATAAACATCTGCTCAGGTGCCTCCGAGGCTTCTCAATTCTCAGTAACAACAAATGGGCGCATGCAAAAGCGACGTCACCTTGATTCAACCGCAACGGCCTGAAACTTTCCATGTTTGCATGCTACATGATATAAACAAAATGCTAAAAGTACAGTTCCTTATGTGCCAAAGCGAGTTAGGTAGTTTGCGTGTGTCATTGTTGAGTAAACTACACGCGCGCTTGGCCGCAGTTTATACGTCATCGACGTATGCCACTGTTCCGCGTTTGCGCGCGTCTATTTTCCCGTAACTAGCCCCCCCCTATTGGTGCGTGCTCTAGCTATTGGTATCGGTGAGAGTACCCGATAAACCCCTGCCTAACCACCATGGTCCCATGTTCTCGGCTTAACTGCTTAGAAGGAATTGGTTTGCAGTGTGTGCCCGAGTGCGAAGCACTGTGTAACATCTGATGCGATCCACACAAGCACACATCCAAAACCGAAATCGCAAACTTTGGAGCAAAGAGAAACAAGCACCTTGAAAATAAACTAATGAGGTTAGGGTCTGCAGTGTATTGACCTGATAGTTTACTTAGATTTTCTGGGAGTAGAAGAAACACCCTCCATAGCATTTTTCACTCCAAAATAGTCTCTGAGCGTCCCGTTGTTTTGCGGAAAATGGATAGTATATAAGTCCCACTGGAATGATCAATAGAAATGACTGGTCAATAAACGATTACGTGAATTGAAAGAAAGATGTATAGACAAACGTTTCATAGTTCTCATTAGATTGAATAAAAGCGATTAAGTATCATTTAGTTTAATGACTGCCCCCATAACCAGTCGCGGTGGCCGAGTGGTTAAGGCGTTGGACTAGAAATCCAATGGGGTTTCCCCGCGTAGGTTCGAATCCTGCCCGCGACGTCCACTTTTCGTCGTTGATCCCTGAGAGATTGGCCTCTGATATCCCGCCACGGCCAGTCGGCATCCTAGGGTGCGCTCGCTCTGGTCGCGGCCGAGTCCCAATAGTCGCTGTTCTCCGAAGCGTCCGTACGGTGTGCCGGTGCACATCAATATCCTCGAATTAACCGAGGCACGATGCGTCTTCAAGTGAAACACACAATATCAAGTGAATTCGCACTACTCACGAGTAGCCTAATAGCGCACTATCGGACACGCATAAACACGATAATTTGCAAATACATTGTCACCTGGAGGGTACTTTGTTCCACTGCGTAAGCTTCGTGTCAAACGCTTCGGAGTTGACTACGGAAATTAATACTGATTGCTTTCATTCTCTATTTCAAAGTGCTTTACAGTATCTGCAGCAGGGAATTGTTTAGGTACGTTTGGTTGTATAGAGCAAAAGGATAGCCTGTCAGCCCCATCATTTGCGCTCACTATAGGGTTTATCTGTTGTTGCGGAATATTGTTCCGCAAGGAAACAGCGAACACAACATGATACATGCGAATAGGTGTCTCGCAATCCTCGGAAAGCCATAGGATTCCTTAGTCCTGCCTACACCTTTTTTAGCTATACTTCTTATTGTGTCTTTCGATGAATACAATACTGCATGTTTCCAATAATAACCGTGCACTGTAGTCGCTTTATCAGGTTTATCTGTCTTGTTAAATGCTGGCGCGTACCGCAAACTATCGCGCTATAGCTAGTTCTCCCGATCCAAAGTTCATTAAGGCCGTCCCCTAGTTCTTTTGTGATAGGATTTGCCTCCAATAGTTCTATATATTCATTATCCTACGGACTTTAGTTGGGTATAATCCCACCCCTTGTTAACAGTGCCCCGAGAATTGTCCAGAGCTTTTGAAAAAGCTAACTGAAATTATGATTTCTTCAGATAAAACACATGCTTTCGTTAAGTGGCATCAGCTCTGACAAGAATAGGTTTCACCACATCGTCTCAACACTTCCTCTATGTCGTCGACAACAAGGAAGATATTCGCTAGATGCCGGAATCGCAAAATATCTATGAGATTACAATTATAGTTACTAAAATATCCAACGGTCAGCGCGCCAAGAAACTCATCAGAAAGACGGTGGTGCACGACCACAACTATTTCGAAAGAGTTAAGCAAAATCCGCGGCAGTGGAAAATGCCCTAGGAAGGGAAATGTGCTCCATCGACTGCCACGAGAGACAACATACTCTATACCGAAGTAGTTACTTACCGCTATCGACTGCCTAAAACAGCCGACCGAGTCCGGGAATCGAAAGGTGAAGTCTTTGAGGCAGGCGATGTCGTGCGAATACCCGGGCGAATTGAGAACATCAGACACAAGAGTGACCGAAGGATTTGACGACCTGACGGCATCGTGCGTGTACAGCGTAGTCGAAATCTCCTTCAAGATCTCTGTCTACGGCATCTGGTGGCTGGTATCACGATGTGGGATATCCAGAGGAAAGTCGAATCTCTTTAGAGCCCGTTAGCTCAATGAGAAAACGATTTGAGGCAGTAATTCCCAGCAAACGCATCTATTTATTTCAAGGGCATCCAAACAGGTCAGGCGACGCACGTACCTAGTTCCTCATGGGCTAGAACGACCTTATATGTCCTAGAAACTGATATTTCTTGGGTTGAATATATAAATATAAGTAAATCCTCAAGCCATTCGTGCCGCTTCAGCAGCCGATCCTACATTACGATTGTGCGTCAAAACTGCTGACTTCCGATGCTGGCTGGAGTTGGAAACTTGCAGGGAACGAAGTAGTTTCAACGGGAATTGCAAAGGAACAGAAAGACCTAATAGATAGGGATGGGAATAAATGAATGCGTTTGATCGAGATGCTAGAACATATCACTAACATTACTCTTTCAAACGTGGCTCAGCGGAACGAGCCGGCCAACAATCATGGGCGACGAACACAGACGGCCTACGAGATCGCCTTTACTTCGTTAGCCATCGACAAATGAGAGTTTGATAGTTCATGTCCCTATGTCGGACTCAAACGATGCGCGCAACCAAAGAAACCAGTATCTGTGTGTATCTTCAGCACTATCACACCCTCAAGTCACGAGGCTATTTCGAACTGATTTTCTTCGACGCTTGAATTTGATCTTTACATACTGCCGTTTACTTGAGAACGCGAAGCATGGCCGATTAATTGACCACAAACCACACCGCTGTAAGGAATTTAGTGAATGCCCAATCAGACAAGCAAACTCATCGTCCAGATGGTCTTCGGTAACTTCCCACAAGTATTCCATACATCAGTTGCGTCGCCATCTACGAAAATCTGGTGAATGATCTTGACAACCTCAAAACCACCCGAGCGGAATTTGTACATATACCGAGCATGTGGGTATCACTTTTACATATGGTTTCCAAAAATCTCGGAGATTGAGGCTTATTTGACAATCACCACGCTCTAAGTAACTCTACTTTTCCCCATCGCCAATCTATCAAGCAGGATTAGGTCGCTAGAGATGGTCTAGATGACACCCGTGTGTTCTTCAAAAGCAATCATTCCCGAAAATGTTTCGAGCATGGCGATTTTGTTATTTTTACCGACCACAAAGCAAGTGGTTCGAAACACAATGAGTGGGATTCGTCAGCTGAATTTCTTGGCTCAATTCACAACTGGCCTGAGATCTAAATGTTGATTATCACAATGACATTGTCGATGCACTAGCAAGAGAGTGCTCTACCAGCATCGTCGGTCAGGTAATTGATTTGTGTGATTCTTCTTAGCGAATATTATCCCATCCCCTAGTGTCAACTGGCTAAGAGTGTGACTTTGTGTTGACGTGTCAGCCCATCAAAGCATGAATAATTTTGAGTCCCAAAATACTTCAATCGGTCGATTGTTGTGAGAGAGGATAATGAGGCAGTTGCCAAAGAAAACCGACAAACGACCAGTGAGGCATGTGGGCTTGAACGAGAGGGTAAACCCGGAATCCGTAAATCAGTACAGTAGGTCCATGAATCCCATCTTCCTGAGAGAGCACTAAACATGAAGTTGAAATAAAATGTTGGCGCAATTGGTACCTCATTGTTCGATCAGCCGGTGTCCATAAAAAGCGGGAACACTCACTACATAAAAAGTACCGGCAAATACTTGTACAGCCCATTGCTACATGAACCAGTGGAGCTGTAGCCACCTGCTAGATATGTAAATGACAAACAGTAATGACTCACTGGCCGCTTGCTACGATAGCGACCGACCCGAAGCGAGTGCGAACCTGCATTAAGGGTCGTGCACGTGAGTCTGTACAGTTGGTTCTCATGACGTGGTAAAATTATTACTTGTTCCGATTTTTAGGGTTATGATACTAGTTTTCGCCTAGCAAAATAAAGCGAGGTGTGACAATCGTACGAAGATTATGCAATCGTAATCGGGTCGAATAGCAACCATGTAAACGGATCGGATGTGCTGGCTTAGCCTATAGCCACATACGTCCATGCCCAGAGCAGTGTGGGTGCAGGCACAGTACGTGGAACAGTGACATTGGGTGTGGTCATTTGATCCACGAAAGCATCGCACACCGGTGAAAGTTAGTATTCACTAACTCGGATGACTGCCCACAACGCTGGGATATTGTCCTTCTGTGATTTCACATAGCACACGAGACGAAAGCACAGTGTATTTGAAAAGTCGTAAAAATAAGCATGTAGAAATTCGATGCTGTTTGTGTTGTGGTTCGTTGATCAGGTTTTGCTTCTAAAAGGGAACTCCGGATGATCGAACATGCTGTCGGAGAGAAAGAGAAAAGTTATTAACTCGACGAATTGAACAATCGAGAAACTTACAGCTGGGGTTGGATACGTCGAGTGCTCTGGCCTGCCGAATTCAGAAGTTTCATATCTTCGGAAGAAAGCTCAAAATCGAAGAGCTAAAACGAGACAGAGAACATGCGGCAGGGTCAGATCGCCTTGCTGATGTAAACAACAGAGATAGACCCAACATATGTAATGTGAATACCAGTTATGGTCATTGTAGACGCGACAAGCATAAAACGACCACCAGAATACGCGAACCAATTTGTTAGGAACTGCAAGGGGACAAGCAGAAAAATAGTCATAAAGCCAGACTACGCCGCTCTTTTCGACTTATATGGAAGTGGAAAGCAACCAGACTCCAAACTAAACTAGTGCTAAGCCAGATGCACTTTCTCCCCATCTCTCGTCGATTAAAATAAAGGCAGATAACATAGGAAAATCGAGGGTGTAAAATCAGTATACAACAGCATGACCTAGATAATAGGTTCATTTTTATATATATATATATATATATATATATATATATATATATATATATATATATATATATCAATGGTTGGCGGCATCCGGTTTCGGATTTGCCTGTCACTGTGGCAAGCCACAGGACGCCTGCGCCTACAGAGGGACCATGGATAGCTTGCGCTGCACCACCCACAGCTCCATCCACACACCCCATATCCGGTGTAAACCCGAAGGAATAAGACCGGGAGGCATGCGGATGGGAACCACGTTTCATCAACGGAGCCGGCCCACACTCCTTCACAGGCAAACACAAGCACGCTGTATTTGGGGAATCAAACGCACACAAGGCGGTGGCTGGACCGTAGTCCGCTCCACACTGAGTGGATGGAACTACTCTTTGATCCTAACACGGCCACAAGGACGGTGCACCCCGTCCCCACCAGCAACGACCAACGGTCTCCTGGAGAAAGTATGAACGAAATAGTGGGTAATAGAGAGATAGGCACCTTGTAAACATGCATATCGAGCGCAGCCACATCGGGGATATCAAGCAACAGCCAATCACTTGAAACGACAAGATGAAATCAAATAAATCGAATAATGCATACAGATACGATGGCGTAACTCTTCGCTAAATGAGCGTACCAAAGATGATTACGAAAGAATCCGCGGTAAGTTCAGGAGGTCAAAAAACTTACTCTAAGAAAATGCCACAACCGCGAAAATGCTATCGAAATTAATTACAATTGGCTTAAGCGATGTGTGCAAGTTTACAGAAGATAGTACAGGTAGACAATAAAATGAGAAAACCATTAGGAAAAATTGAAAACCCACCACCTGAAATAAAGGGACTTAGCATGCAAGCACACGGTCAGTAAATCGAATGCAGCGTACCTACAAACGCTGCGCTGGCTCTGTCTACGTTTTCTGCAGAACCCGCCGTCGCTTCGGTGGTGGTCCCGAGTGGCCTCGCTCATGGCTCACTAGGCCTGCTTGACTCAGGCACTCGCGACCGCATGTGCTACAGCACCATGTGCTCGATGTCGATGGAGTACAACCCATCGGCGCTTGAGGCTTTTTCTCTGCATGCATGAGGTCTTTCTCCCGCACTAAGGCAACTACCTTCGTGATCAGATTGCGCTATGCCCGCCGATCAACCGCCTTCGATTCCCATGACCTGCAATCAAGATTAGAACGTGAAAGGCTAACTTTGATCATGTCATGGTAACGTAACTTTAGCTTCCCCACGTGCCGCTTCCCAATACTCAGCTGACCATATAAGAGTTGTTTCGGTATCCGCGTCGAGTTCATACAGCTCACATGACCGGGCCACCTCAGGTGTCTCAGCAAAAGTATGCAGTCCACTGCATACATTCCACTTCGACACAACACTTCCGGGTCCGCAACTCTGTCGCCCCATCCGATGCGCATAATCAGCCGCAAACACTGTTGATGGAACCGCTCGAGATATCGCATATCCCGCCGGTACATCGTCCACGTTTCACTGCCGTATAGAAGAACGGACAGCATCATGGATTTGCACACCATCAGCTTCGTGCCAATGGTAAGCCGATGGTTGTTCCATACTCCGTACTCTGGCTCGGCCGGTGACCGAGTGGTCTGCACGTTTGCTTTGCAACCATAAGGTCACCGGTTCGAATCCGTGTAGGGGTGGGCGTCCTCGCGGTATACTCAGCCGGCGCGCGACTGGTGGTGGTCGCGCGGCAGCGAAGCGCCGTTACGGCGTTCAGCTGACACATTATTATTTTTATTATGTATTACTCTAGCTTCCCCAATGCCACTGCTACCTTCGATACGTGCACACGACGCACACTGTATAGTTGCTGGCCAACCGAAACCACACTCCCAGGCTAACCAGAAGCTGGAGGTAGTTTCCAACACGACAGCACCAATGCTGATTTGCGGTACCATTGCACATTGCACCTCCGGTGAAGGATGAAAGAGGCAGAAAGTTTTGCTTGTATTGATGGTGAGTCCGAATTTGGCCGCTGTCGAAGCCAGACCACTAGTCATATGCTGCAACTCATCCGCGCTGTGTGCAAACAACGCACAGTCGTCAGCGAACAGCAGCATACAGATAGTTGTCTCACAGACTAGGGTTCTCGCACCGAAACGACGGATGTTCAGCAACCCACCATCAATACGGTGCTCCACACGAACACCGTAAGCACAAGCCGCATCAAAAGCACAAGACATCACGGCATGAAGATACATATTAAACAGGGCAGGAGCTAACACACAGCCTTGCTTCACACCAGAGACAACTGCAGTCATCCGAGGTCTCTCCATCCAGCTGCACCCTCGCCCGCATACCACTGTGCAGACATTCAATTAAACTTACAAACTTACGCGGGCAACCAAACTTACCCAACACCAGCCACAATGCCTCGCGGTTCACTGTATCAAATGTCTTGGTGAAATCAAGAAAAAGCGAGTACAACGGCTAGTGTCGTTCTCTACACTTCTCTTGCAACTGACGAGCCGCAAACGCCATATCTATAGTGCTGCGACCCGAACGGAATCCACACTGTTCTTCCGCCACGTTAGGTTCCACAACCTGACTGACAAAGCGGTTAAGTTGGATTCGAGCAATCACCTTGCCCACACAACTCAGCAAGTTGATGCCACGATAATTCGTGCAACATTGCTTGCTCCCTTTGCCCTTGTACAGTTGTAGCACAAGGGCATCCTTCAGCTCAGGAGGCACCTCCTCCTCAATCCACACGCGTTGCACCAAGTGGTGCAGCGCAGTCAACAACGCGGGTCCGCCGTGTTTCAATACTTCAGGCGGGATCGCGTCAGCACAGGCACACTTGCTGTTTCGCAGCTGAGCAAGTGCTCTCTGCGTCTCATCCAGTGTCGGCGTCTCTGCCAGACTCGCCTTCACATCATACTGCTTAAGGCCGTTCAATGTAGGCCAGTCGATCTCTGAACGGTTGTTCAAGAGACAGTCAAAGTGTTTTCGCCAGATCTGCATTATGTCTGCAGTCTGTGTATAGGCAGCGCCTGAAGTACCATCGATCAGCGTCCTCAGCGGCTCCAACCTCGGTCCATACACCGCCTTCAAGGAGTCAAAGAATTCCTTGTGTTGACGACGTTCGGTGTAGCATTCCATCTGCCCCGCCTTCTCCGTCTACCATGCATTTTAATGCGACGGAACTCGCAAGTCAATCGCCGCCGAAGTTTCCGAAACTGACTATTCTTCCCCAAGTCACTGGGGTCTGCCACATGTGCAGCAAATGCTGCATTCTTCCCCGACACCAATGCACCAATCGTCGCATTGCTCTCATCAAATCAATCAGGCCACTTACAGTTTGCGCGCCCGATGGTCTCCTCCGCAGCAGCTGTCACCTGATCGCGAATGTGGTGCCACCGGTCAAGCACTGTGGCTATGCAGTCCACATCACACAGTCGTGCAGTCATCGCCCTCTCCAGCTCAGTACGTTTCGCCCCAGTACCGAGGGAGGGAATGTTAAATTTACGCCTCGGATTCACGGCAGGAGTGTAATACATAGATTTACGAAAATATATATACAGTTTGGTCCGCATCAATTTATGATCAGTGCCACACTCTGCTCCACGCAGTACACGTGTCATGCACACTTCACGCATATCACACTGACCTACGATGACATAGTCGAGCAGGTGAGCGTGACCACTCCGTGGGTGCGTCCAAGTTGCTATATCACACGCACTCAGTGCAAACCGAGTGTTCGTGATCGTCAGGCCGTGAGTGGCACACAGTGAGAGCAGCCTGTCACCGTTCGCATTCGCTAAACCAATGCCATGCGGACCAATGAGATCTGTCCACACCAATGCATCACGCCCAACGCGCGCGTTGAGATCACCCAGCAGAAATAGTCGGTCGCTCCTTGGCACAGACCGTGTCACGGAGGATAGCTGAGCGTAGAATTGATCACGCGTGTCATCAGGATAACACATGGTTGGACCGTAGGTGCTTATAAAAATGGCAAACTTACCTCTTCCGAGTTGTAGGCGAACAGTCATCAGTCGCGCTCTGATGCCTGTTGGTTCACGCACCAGTTGGCCATGGAGGCGACCGGATATTTCTAATCCGACCCCATGATCACGTGGTGTTGAGGCGGCGTTGCCCACCCAGTGGAATGTGTAGCCAGCACCTGCTTCCTGCAACGTACCTTGCTCAACGAGCCGGGTTTCACTGAGCGCCGTAATATCGATGTTGTAGCGCGCCAGTTCCATCGCGACCAGTGCAGTGCGTCGCTCGAGGTGCTCACTGGAGTTCCGGTCCAGTAGTGTGTACACGTTCCAGCACCCGATGCTGAGTGCATTGCGCACAGACATACGATTGCATTGGTTGGCAATCGCACGCGAGGTGGCGGTTGTGCTTCGGAGGTTTGCTAGAGGGACTCCACCCGGAGGCTTTGACTCAATAACCTGACCCACAAAACAGTGGGTTGTTTAGAGGTTTGCTTGAGGGACTCCGTCCGGAGCCTTTGGCTCAGTAGCCTGACTTACAATGCAGTGGGGAGCAGATCCAGCTTGGGAATGTGATTGCAGACAAATTGGGATCTGCTTGACGGCCGTCATACGTAGCCTTTGAGGTACTGCAACGATTCATATATGTTTTGCGACTGTAGTGGGATACACCTGCGACCACGGCCAGACGCAGGTGGGATTTGGCGGGTTTGCGCCAATTTGACCAGGGGCTGTCTGGCTTGAGGTGAGCAGTAGCAAATCACTGAACACACGGAATTACCGTCCCACCGTCAGAAAAGAATGCATGGTGCTCGTGCTCTACGCCAATCCAGCTGTGAGCTTATAACCCGTAGACCTGTTGTCTTCCATGGTTAGGTTTTACGGGAAGAGGGCCATCGACCACTTCCTAACCTCCGAAGAGGATGAACAAGGAAACTGGCATGGCGCCCACACCTGACAGGAGAACGACTCGGGTCCTCAGCCAAAGCCTTCGATTAAATGAACACCCGAAAGGCAGCGGGTGTAGCACATGGTTAGTTCACTGACTCATGCGGATTGGTGTCCTGGATCTTAGCAGGGAGAAGGGGGAAATCCAACTCCCACCCAGCGGTCGTCACGAGGCGTCCAGGACATGAGCCAATGGCACTACGGTAGCAGCAGTGGGTATATATATATATATATATATATATATATATATATATATATATATATATATATATATAATCAGTCACCCAAAAGCAAGGAAAACGAAGATAGATGGCAGGTACAATAGACAAAGCTATCCACGTATTCGAGCTGTGTACCTCCATGAGTGGGCACGAGAACGGGTAGGTGTCAATCCTAGAGTAACATCAAAGTAATGTGGGGGAGAGATCTAAGATCATTTCGTAGTTAGAGGTCTCAGTCGCCAAACAGTTTAGAATTATCTATAAACTCTGAGCCGTTCCCGAGTAAGGCGATGTCATCGTAGAGCTGTGTTGGCTGCAACTGCATCTAACGTCCATTGTGCTGTGTTGTGTACGACGTAGATTGTGCTGAAACGTATGGGCTATCATGCATGAAAGAAGCAGTGCGTTAAAGTTAAGGGGTATCAAGTAGGCTCCGTAACGACTGGAACAGCGTTAGACAGCTGTTTCGTCCAACAGGAACACGGAAACTGTATGCGCATCTCTCGATCAAAATAGGCATTCCCCCCTTGTAGCCACCGATGTATGCCATCTGGCACGATGAGTGATGGTATTGGAATCATGGCAGATTACTAGCTATGACACAGCGCGTTACACCCTTCATCGCCATGCACGTTGCTAAGTCGTAAAGGGTTGAGCTCCAGAGTTTCAATCGCTAAGCAGCTAACCTCCGATGGCGACAAAAAAAACTAAGCACGCGAGTGTTGTAAAATGGCAGAGAATTCTGAAGTAAGCTTTTTGGAAAGTTCCTGAAAGCCAAAGAGCCACCACATGTCCGACCAATTTGTCGTACTTGGATCCATCAGTTACGCGTAATCTCGTGAAATCCTAAATTCAGATTTATGACCATTAGATGGATAGTCAGCAGGCCGCTGGACTATGAACGACGGTGGTGGGCTAGAGTGACAGTTCCTTAAGAAAATCAGTAAAAGCAAGAAGTTCGAGCGACCATCCAAAGTTTGACGAATCGTTCGTCGCATCCGACTCCAAGCCAAACACGTTAGCACAGATTCGAAAAAGCACAACTCTGCCAGCAGTGTGACTGGCTCTCAGCTTTCGCGGTGATTGTCTGTTACATATCTTCTCGTGTCTGGTTAGAGGAATTTTCTGACAAGTTTGGTTTGATCAGTAGCGTTGACGAGCTTGTCGTTTGTTGTAGGTCTGCTTGATTACAGTACCAAACAGAATCACAGGTGGGTGGAGATCGTTGACCGAATGCGTTCATGGATGTTAAACGTCAGCTCCTAAGCGACTCCACAATTCGCTCCATTTATCAGGAATCATAGACCGCGTTAAATGCTACCTGGCATCCGCCCGCCCACCTAACTGCAAGCACTCGCCGGCTAGGTAACAGTTGTTACTCCTTAGGCAGAGACAGCTGAGCTGCGACACGAACCCGGGACTACTTTGGGGAAGTCATTAACAAAAGAGTCGTGCGTAACGCTTATCACAAAAGTCAAATAACTTGTGCATTCAATCGATGCCCCTGTTGTGAATACATCCAACAGCTATGTGCTTCAGACACAGATCAAAATAGGCTTTATGCGCATGGACAGGTAGGTTTTCAGCATTTAACACAATCATTACGAATGGAGAAAAACAAGAAATGAATGGATAAAAGCAAAGAATGTGTCTAACACGAAATGCTTTGGCGTATCCCTCAAGTAAGCAAATGCGCATTATATTGATGAGTTTCGTTGGGTCAACAAATAGTTGTGACAAGTAGGGGAGGATAGAACTGTGGTGAGAAGCAGTGCGAGAAAATAAGACAAAAGTTAGAACGTGTAGAAGAAACAGATAGCACTTTTGATAGAGCACTAGGTAGTGGATAGAAAATGTCATTTAGAATTCCAAAGAAAAAAAAACCCAGTACAAGCGTCTACATGTTTGTTGACGACACCAACAACAGTATATTGCATCTGGAAGCAGGTTTTAACGACCATATAAACAATGTGTGGTCTCTTTTGAGCAGCCCAGATAAATGTACTGGGGAACAGTAAAGACAGTGAGGCAAAATGTATGCGGATATGAATTTAAAAATCAAATCATGAGGCACCAAAAGCATTTTAAGTCTGATGACATAAAAGGATAGCCTTCTAACGTTGTGAAAGGTTTCGGTGAAATGGGTAGATCAAGAGAGGTTTTGGGATAAAAAGAATCCAGTAGATTTGACAGTGGATGTCCTGGATATGAGTTGGTCACTCACTTTTGGTGAGGAAATGGTATTTGAAACAGCGTGTACCCCAAAGAAAAGGACGTTACATCACGGTAGTTAGAAATGATCGAAATGAAAGACCTGGACGATGAGCACAGCACAAACTCATTTAGACCAACCTAGAGAGTAATCGTTTGGAGATATGCATCCAATAAAGTTGGACGGTATAGGAGCTCTTCCAAGGTATAAAGAACACATCCTTGAAAAAAGCGTAGTTTATTCCATTAAACCATTTCTGATGACGTCCTTTATAAAGGATACCTACTAAAATGTGATTTAAGGCATTGATTTAATCTAGTAATCATAGTTTGGTTGCAAACTTAAATAACACGCTAGTCCTCATTATTCTGACATCATTTTAGCCAGTCACAGCTTATTTTCGAAAAAAGTTTTCCCTTTCTTGTATGATCACACATTAGCAATAAAATGGAAAATCCAAAATGGTAAGTGTAAATATTCATTGAAGAGTACCAAACTTCGGCCACATTTGTGTTAAATTATACGTCTAGAACACATCACATGTAATCATGTAAAATGTGTGATATTTATTGCTTGCATGAGTTAAAAGCACTTGTCATTTCTAAAGCACGTCAGCAAGAAAAGCCACAGTGACATAGAACTGACCAAGTTATTGGTAAGATGATCGAAAAATTTGCGCATTTTGTTATAACTTTTTCGATATATTGAACTAATTCTATGGTTGGCGGCATCCGGTTTCGGATTTTGTGGCAAGCCACAGGTCGCCTGCGCCTACAGAGGGACCATGGATAGCTTGCGCTGCACCACCCACAGCTCCAACCACACACCCCATATCCAGTGTAAACCCGAAAGAATAAGACCGGGAGGCATGCGGATGGGAACCACGTTTCATCAACGGAGCCGGCCCACACTCCTTCACAGGCAAACACAACCACACTGTATTTGGGAATCAAGCGCACACAAAGCGGTGGCTGGACCGTAGTCCGCTCCACACTGAGTGCATGGAACCACTCTTCGAGCCTAGCACGGCCACAAGGACCATGCACCCTGTCCCCTCCAGCAACGACCAACTGTCTCCTGGAGCCAGTATGGACGAGGTAGTGGGTAACAGACAGGTAGACACCTTGTCAACATGCACATCAAGCGCATCCACATCAAACAGCCATATCAAACAACAGCCAAACACTTGAGAGAGAGAGAGAGAGAAAGAAAAAGAGAAAAACTCGATTAATGCATAAGGAAACGGTGATATAAACCTTAAGTAAATAACATATGTAATAAGTTGTTTACAAACAAATTCTAGATAAGTGCACGAGGTCAGGAAGTATAGTTCACGGAATGCCACGAACACAAAAATGTTATGGAAATCGAATACAATTGGCTGAAGCGATGTGTGCAAGTTAATGGAATAGAGTACAGGGAGATATTTATATGAGAAAGAAAAGCATTAAGGTAAAAACTGTAAACCCACCACCTGAAATAAAGAGACTTAGCATGCAAGCACGCGGTTAGTAAATCGAATTCAGCGTGCCTACAAACGCTGCGCCGGCTCGCCGTAATTCTCTGCAGGACCCGTCGTCGCTTCTGTAGTGGCTAAAAAGGACCTAGCTCATGGCCCACTAGATATTTATATGAGAAAGAAAGGCATTAGGACAGAAACGAAAACCCACCACCTGAAATAAAGAGACTTAGCATGCAAGCACGCGGTTAGTAAATCGAATTCAGCGTGCCTACAAACGCTGCGCCGGCTCGCCGTAATTCTCTGCAGGACCCGTCGTCGCTTCTGTAGTGGCTCCAAAGGACCTAGCTCATGGCCCACTAGATATTTATATGAGAAAGAAAGGCATTAGGAGAGAGACGAAAACCCACCACCTGAAATAAAGAGACTTAGCATGCAAGCATGCGGTTAGTAAATCGAATTCAGCGTGCCTACAAATGCTGCGCCGGTGCTGCCTACGTTCACTGTGGGACCCGTCGTCGCTTCGGCAGTGGTCCCGAGTGACCTCTCTCATGGCTCACTAGGCCTGCCTGACTAAGGCACTCGCGACCGCACGTTCTACAGCACAATGCGCTCGATGTCGATGGAGTACAATTCATTGGTGCTTGCCGCTTCTTCTCTGCATGCATGAGGGCTTTCTCCCGCACTTCAGCAACTGCCTTCGTGATTAGATCGCGCCATGCACCACGATCAACCGCCTTTGATTCCCATGATCTGCAATCAAGATTAGAACGTGTGAGGCTCACTTTAATCATATCCTGGTAACGTAACTTGGGTTTCCCAGCATGCCGCTTCCCTATACTCAGCTGACCGTATAAAAGTTGTTTCGGTATTCGCGTCGAATCCATACGGCTCACATGACCGAGCCATCTCAGGTGTCGCAGTAAAAGTATGCCGTCCACTGCATACATCCCACGTCGACACAACACTTCCGTGTCTGCAACTCTGGCGCCCCAGCCGATCCGCAAAATTCGTCGCAGACACTGCTGATGAAACCGCTCGAGATATCGGACATCCCGACGGTACATCGTCCACGTTTCACTGCCGTATAGAAGAACGGACAGTACCATGAATTTGTACACCATCAGCTTCGTGCCAATGCTAAGCTGATGGTTGTTCCACACTCAGTACTCAAGCTTCCCGAATGCCGCTGCTGCCTTCGACACGCGAATGCGCAACTCAAGGTGTAGCTGCTGGTCAGTCGACATCACACTCCCAAGGTAGCTGAAGCTGGAGGTGGTTTCCAATACTTCAGCACCAATGCTGATTCGTGGCAATATTGAAGATTGCACCTCCGGTGAAGGCTGAAAGAGACAGACAGTTTTGCTTGTGTTGATGGTGAGCCCGAATTGGACCGCTGTCGAAGCCAGAGCACTAGTCATGTGCTGCAACTCATCCGCGCTGTGTGAAAACAACGCACAGTCGTCAGCAAACAGCAACATACGGATAGTTGTCTCACAGACTAGAGTTCTCGCACCGAAACGACGGATGTTCAGCAACCCACCATCAATACGGTGATCCACACGAACACCGTAAGCACAAGCCGCGTCAAAAGCACAAGACAACATTGCATGAAGATATATATTAAACAGGGCAGGAGCTAAGACACAGCCTTGCTTCACACCAGAGACAACTGCAAAGTCATCAGAGGTCTCTCCACTCAGCTGCACCCTCGCTCGCATACCACTGTGCAGACCTTCAATTAAACTTACAAACTTACGCGGGCAACCAAACTTACCCAACACCAGCCACAGTGCCTCGCGGTTCACCGTATCAAATGCCTTGGTGAAATCAACAAAAAGCGTGTACAATGGCTGGTGTCGTTCTCTACACTTCTCGTGCAACTGACGAGCCGCAAACACCATATCTATAGTGCTGCGACCCGAACGGAATCCACACTGCTCTTCCGCCACGTTTGGTTCCACAACCTGACTCACGAAGTGATTGAGTAGGATTCGAGCAATCACCTTGCCCACACAACTCAGCAAGTTGATGCCACGATAATTCGTGCAACATTGCTTGCTACCTTTGCCCTTGTACAGTGGTAGCACAAGGGCATCCTTCAGCTCAGCAGGCACCTCCTCCTCAATCCACACGCGTTGCACCAAGTGGTGCAGCGCAGTCACCAACGCGGGTCCACCGTGTTTCAATACTTCAGGCGGGATCCCGTCACCCCCGGCACACTTGCCGTTTCGCAGCTGAGCAAGTGCTCTCTGCGTCTCATCCAGTGTCGGCGTATGCGCCGGATCCGCCTTCACATCGTGCTGCTTCAGGCCATTCAATGTAGGCCAGTCGATCTCTGAACGGTTGTTCAAGAGACAGTCAAAGTGTTTCCGCCAGACCTGCATTATGTCTGCAGTCTGGGTGCAGGTAGCGTCTGAACTACCATCGATCAGTGTCCTCAGCGGCACCAATCTCGGTCCATACACCGCCTTCAAGGAGTCAAAGAATTCCTTGTGTTGACGGCGTTCGGCGTAGCATTCCATCTGCTTCGCCTTCTCCGTCCACCATGCATTTTTAATGCGACGGAGCTCTCGGGTCAGTCGCCGTCGAAGTTTGCGAAACTGACTACTCTTCCCCAAGTCACTGGGGTCTGCCACATGTGCAGCAAATGCTGCATTCTTCTCTGACACCAATGCGTCAATCGTCACATTGTTGTCATCAAACCAATCAGGCCGCTTACAGTTTGCGCGCCCGATGGTCTCCTCGGCAGCAGCTGTCACCTGGTCGCGACTGTGGTGCCACAGGTCGCCCACTGTGGCTATGAACTAATACTATAAAAGCATGAAAAACTGCATTGTATTAACATGCTTTCTCCATTTTACTTACAATGTCATTCTTAAAATTGCATGTAGACTATACTTTATCTGGTGACATCAATTTTCATCTACAGGAATCTGGAAATTTATTCTGCACAAGATGTCATCACCATGATAGAAGAAGCCGACTGTGTCCTCGGAGCCAAGGTTTACCTTATGCCTCCTGGTGATGGACAAAATGCTGATGAAGATGGTATCAATGAAGTAACTCAAGATGCTGAATCTCTTGATAAGCTGTCAGCGAGGCAGTTACCCAGTGTAGCATCCGTAATTACAGTCACCCTGGATGGCGAACTATGCGAACAAGAACCAGCAAGTGGTAATGTGATTTCACAAAAGGAACTTGCTGCCCCTACGGTTGTTTCTTCAAGAAAACCCCAAAAGGAGAACAGATCTAGATGGTGGGGGAAAGAGGATCACAGACCCAGAAACAATGGTCTGAATGTGAATCTGACATTTTAAAAGAGGAGGTTCCACCGTATAAATCATTTGGACGCTTCTTTGATAACGTTGTTGTTGAGCACATGGTAAGGCAATGTTTGGATTTTGTACAGAAAATCACCTGCACATAAACAAGAGCAACATGACATGTTTTCCTTCAAACGAGCTGTCGTAAAAGTCTACTTGCAGGCATATCTAGCCGAGAATAATGTCCCCCAAAATCTTCTTACACCCAGCAGAAAATGGCAAAAGGTTGAAGACAGCATCAGGAAATCTTCCTCTGGACACCACTTGGAATCTATGCCGAAACAAAGAAGATGCCGGCACTGTGGAAAGAAGGCTAATCTACTCTGCCCAGTGTGTGATGTGCCACTACACGTGGCCTGCTCTGCGACATACCACGCATGAAGGATACAACACATTTTTTGTGTAAATGTGGGCTTCATATGCTTTCCTAACGAGCAACTGTCTGCTGCATAAACTCCTTGAAAGAAATATCAAACATTGTAACATCAAATCTGCAAACGATTGGCTATTTGCTCAGAAAACGCAGTTTTGTTTCCTCTCACATTCCGAAGTCATTTCTTGCTGGCGTCCTTTAAAAAGGACAGTTAGAAAAATCCTCATATTTCCTAAAATAATCTAAATTTGCAAAATCGAAACTTCATGTGAGTGTTTTTGCACCATTTTCTATAACATATGTGAAAATGAAGAAAAGTTAAAAACCTCAGCAGAAAATGGGTTGAGCTGGATGAAGTGGGTATGGTTTGTAAAGTAATCTGTAATCAAGCTGCAGATAGTTGTATGTATGCCAGCCGTCAGCACCTGGTTGAGCAGGATGGATTTACTGTCGAACCCGAAGGAATTGGAATAGACAAGAAGCAAGAGTCGCACTGCTCCGCATTTCTCATCCGGTGCGGATGATACCGAATGCACAAGGTGTAGCAAGGGGGTGGCAGTTTCCGACCAATGAGTGCTCGGCATCAGGTGTGAAGTGCAAAATTTACCAGAAATCTGACATCACCCAAAGGATCATCCATTTCATTGAAAATTAACGTGCAGTTTATCCCGCGTACCTGTTCCGTTCTTACTCACGAAATGTATCAACACGCAGCTAGCATTGAAATCATTGTGTCCGATTCTGTGTCCACGGTACTTTGCTCTATCGTCCGTACGATTATACCCCCAGTAGGTTCCACTGTTCTATCGGACCAGCATGGTTAGACACTGGTGTGGGTAAAGCTCACATGTGTTACACGGGCACCTCCGACTGTTTCGATTAGTTAACAGTCGCAACACCAGTGTGTGCGCAGATGGTGCTATGGAAACATCCCCACGTCACCAAACTTGTTGTGGCGGTTTCCCCTCGGTTTATTTTTCCTATAAAATGACGCGTATGGTGGCTGGGTTATTGTGTCATAATCGTTGGGTATTTGAAACAACTTGGACACTGTTGACGCGGATTCGCGTGAAATCGCAACTTGTTCAGGTCGGTAGATTTGGTGTTACTAGTTGCTTGTACCAATATCGTGATCCGGTTTGTGGTTTTTGTTGGTTTATTTCGATAGTAACGGATTGTATAACGTTTCCTATTCTTTTGCCACACCCTTCCCTTATCTTAATGTCTGTTTCGTGTGCCATGCTTATTATTGAGCGGTCAATATCTTTCATCTTTCTGCGTTTTTCGGATTCTGTGTGAACTTTCCATATACATCCTTTGAAGAAACGAGTGTAGGAAAGCGGTGCGGCGTTCCGTAGGTAGAAGACCAGAGTAAAGGAGATCAAAAAGAATGAAGGTGGTTTATTAAGATCCATCGAACCTGTTTCCATTAACGAAGAGACAGAAACGAAAGGAGTCAATCACATGCTGAGGACAAAAATACAGTTGCTATTGGTAACGCTGATACCCAGGCGATAGAAGACGGTGTTTGCAGCATTGATGCTGCGGGAATTATCTGCGAAACTAATGCGCAAGATGCGCGGGAACTGGGAAAATTGGAAAGTGAACCGCTACCTGGGACGATGATACTCCGATCAACGGATTTTACGGATGTCGGTCTGTGACCTATTACGATCCACCATGACGTGTGCACTAGACTTGATCGAGAGGGATCGACTGCAGTGCAACATATCGACTGTGACTTCAAAGAAGAAGTTCGACCTGGTACCAATAAAAAGGGGGGGCTAGGAAGCTTACGAAGAACTGGTTTTTTCGTGATTTGCTAAACGGAGAACAGAGGTTGCGAAAATGGGTGGCGTATTCTCCTTCCAAAGAATCTCTGTTTTGCTTCTGCTACAAACTGTTTTCGGCGGGACAGTCTAGCTTTTCGACAGATGAAGGTTTCCGGAACTGGTGGAAATTAAAACCCAAAAGTATACGAACATGAATCTAGTAAATCTCATGCGCAAGCATTCCTTAACCGGAAGGAACTTGAGATTCGGCTAGCTAAAGGACAGGCAAGTGACAAAATCGAGCAAACATTTATGGAAAAGGAAACAAAGAAGTGGCGTGAAGTTCTAACTCGATTACCGGATATTGTCAAATTCCTCCCCAAGCAGAACATGGCGTTTCGTGGTCACCGAGAAGAGATCCCGGATGATAAAGGAAGCTATAAAAATAGAGACCCTTTTTAGAATTGGTTCATTTGTTGGCGAAGTATGACCCTGTCCTTCGTGAACATTTAGTGACAATTCAACGGGGACGAAAATTAATACTTCCTATTTGTCTCCTGAAGTTCAAAATGAGTTTGTGAATATTTTAGCGAAGCAGGTTAGAAAGGCAAGCAAATATTTCGACTTAATTTGTGATAGCACTCCTGATATTTCCTACACAAATCAAATGAGTGAGGTGTTGCGATGTGTAAAAATGGATGAAAACGAAGTGAAGGTTGAGGAGTCATTCATTCGCTTTTTGTGAACAGTAAAAACGAGGAGGAAATTTCTGGGCTAATTTTGAAGAGACTGGAGACAGATGGAATTCAGATTGGTGATTGCTGTGGTACGAGCAACGACCTCGGCAGTAGGGTTTCTAAATAAGCGTCACATGAGAACACCAGCGGAACACGCAGATCGTGGAACCAGTCGTATCGTTGTGCTAGATCCCTGTAATCGGGTCTCGGTGAGACATCCAATATCAATACCAACAGGTTCTATAGTGCGAGTAAGGGCTGCGTTCGATCCGATTTGTACCAGAGTTCGAACATTAAAGGTAGCCAAGTTGAACTGGAAACGTGGCACTAGAAAAAGCTAGCAATAACGACTGGATGGTGCACCTACGGATCCAAGCTACTAATCCGTACTGAGAAAAAGCTCGCCCAAAGTGGCATGATGTTGAGAAGTCGAAAAAGGAGGGCAACCAAAATGGAGCGATAGAATAGAAGTGAAGCAAATGTATGGTGGGGATGTAGATCGGGGTTTAGCAAGTTTGGCCGGCGGCAAGTCAGCGGAGGTTAGTATTAGCAGCAAACAGAACGAGTAGAGAATTGTTGAAGCATTTGGCCCCTGGATGTGTGGGTGTGTTACTTCCAGGTTACCTAGGCCAAATAATAGGATCGGCTACCAGGAGCCTTGAGTCATAAAGACCTAACCTGCAAAACTGTGGGGCGATTAGAGTATGTCGCCAACCGTTGGGAGCCGGATACCGAAGTAGGGATAACACGGCTCTCGAGTAGTAACAATCCAATCTAGGGCGCCCAAAGAAACAGAGTATAGCAACACGGAAGCTAAGACAGGTTTCCTGGACCACCGAACTCGCCACAAGGCAAGAAGTCTGTTCACAGCCAGATAGCTCATACGGCTTCATAGCGTTCGAAGTCTAAACCATCGAGATTGTTCATCCGCATTAACTTTAGGTAATCACTTTTGGTCACACAAGTGAGTAATCAGTGACTCTATAGCCGCACGATTCACTTCTGAGGGTATTTGTCAAACAGGTAGAGATTGACGGAAAACGCTGGGAAGGATGACCTGGAGAAAAGTGAAGTCATAGTGAAATAGTGGCAATTCACATATTACTCCACGTCAGCAGGTGTACCAGTTTGAATGCGACTTACAGCTATATTCTCGCGTATCCTTTGGGTGTTGCTGCTTTTTGGAATGACACAAAGGCCACGCTGGATGGCGTGCCGGAGGAGAATTTGAGCCGAAGTTTTTCCGTGCTTTTCCGCAAGCTGCCGGACCGCGGGGAGCGATAGCAAGTCTCCAAAGTCCCTATACAACAAATGTGGTTGTAAGGAAGCAACATGCATGAAATCTATTGCGGATGGTTTGCACTGTCATTTACAACAAATTTGAGCAGGAAAAATAATGAAAGCGAACAAACTAATGAAAAATGGAAGAGAAAATGGGGGTGTTGTAGAGTAGAAGAGGTATGGGTGGGGAAAAGTGGAGTCCAAAAAATATCGAATTCGTCCGCGCGTCAGATAGTGATCCTCCTAGTCAGTGAGACGGCTAATCTGGAGAACACATTCAGAATGGGTGGAAAACTTGAACCAGCAGTTGCATCGGAAACACATGAGCGGTAACCGCAACACCCCTGATCATCTTTGGGCTTCGACCAACTATACACAGTCTGCAAGCCGCACATGTGGAGCGAGGAAATCCGCTTACTCTGCGAGTTTAATCTGAATCTTGCACCTAGCTCCTAACAGTCATCCTATCCCGACCAATTGTGCACATATCTTTGTATCCTATTTGCATTCAAGCTCATTTTCTTACAGTTTTTATTTGTAGTCATTCTACCGACGTGAGTCCTGGCAACTGGATCCACCGCATATCGCCACATCTGGTTTCGTTGCTGAATACCAAGCTGTAAACATCAGTATGTTCCAACCGCTGCTACAATCGGATATGAATAACGCTTCACAGTCACTGCTGATCAGTGGCAATAAATCTAAACATATGGCTGTACCCACGAACGCCGCGGATTGCTGAGCGTTGCTTCTGAATTCTACTTCCGCTTCCGGATTACTGTGTTATTTGTGTTTCATCTGTGTAAATTGTGTACCAAAAAGTTTCTTTTTGGTGTAGTCTTCAAGTTGTGAAAATTTGGTGAGCATTCTCTCACTTGTTTCGGAGAACTTGTTGATAAATCAAATTACCGTCTGTGACTGCCATCTTGGATTTGCTCCAACGTGTGATGCCGTGCCAACCTACTTGTGGCTCATGTTCGAAAGTTGTCGGACAAAAGGCCCATGCACTTCGTTGTTTCGGCTGTGATGTTCTGTTTCATATTTCGTGTATCGGCCTGTCCGTGGAAGTTTTCCGAAAATCTGTTGACATCCGACATAGATTTTTCCAAGTTGTGTGTGATAAATGCCGCGGTTTACTACAACAAAATGCACGGAGACCACCACCGGCTCCGGGAAAAGCCATCTCCCAGACGAAACCACCTCATTCAGCTCGTGGGGTCAAACGCGCTCGTGAGAGTACCTCTGTGAACTCCCCTTCCCCTGCAACTCCACGATCTGCACCACCGCCAGCGTCTTCTACCCCTACCGATTCTCACAACCAATGTTCCCCACAGATTGACGACTCAGAGTCGGAGCCCCCTAATCTTTCAGCGCATACCTGTGAACCTCTGAACACTGAAGATAAATGGATCATTCAAAAACGCAAAAGTTCACGCAACAACTTTCAGCCTCCCCCTAACGATAGACGACCGTCCAAAACGACAAGCCCCTCCACTCCTGCTGCTTCAAGTTCGTCACCGATCTCCCTGAGGCGTTATAATCTCATGGTGTTCCATGCACCAGAGTCGAAAGATGAAAACCCTCAGAAACGTTATGATCACGATGTTGAGTTCCTTCAGGGGCTCGTTGATAAACTGTTGGATGTGGGTGAAGGCAGCGTAACGATTAAACAAGTAGTCCGACTTGGTCAGCATACTAACCAATCATGTCGACCTTTAAGAATCACCTTTGCTGACCACAACACGCCACAACTCATTCTGTCTCGTCTCTCCAGGCTTAAAGGCACCAGGGTTCACATCCGCCGAGACTTGGAACCCGAAGAGAGGAACCGCTTGAAGACTGCGGTCCTTGAGCTTAAACGCCGTACAGAAGAAGGCGAAACTGATCTATACATCGTAAATTTTCGAGTGATCAAGAAGGGTGTACGAACCTGTATCAGTCGGTTGATCAACCTCCAGGCACGTCCCGCGGTGCCTCTCAGGACCTCCGTGCTGCATTCACAAACATCTGTAGCCTTATGAACAAACGGGATGAGCTGTGTCGCTTCTTTGCCTCTGAGCGACCAGACGTCGTAGCACTGGCGGAGACATGGCTAACTTCTGAGGTAATGGCAGAGGAAGTCGATCTCAGTGGCTACTCATGCTTTCGCTGCGATAGAATATCAAATCCTCGTGGTGGTGTCTTACTTTATATACGGTCTTCCCTGCGTGGGAGGCTTGTAAGCGTGTACCGAAGTGGAGATGGACTGTGTGAACAGGTATGGTGCTCGATCAACCTCAGGCGCGGCAAGCTGACAGTAGGTGCATTCTACCGTAGCCCTCTGAACCGCTCTTTAGATTGGCTAACGCATCTTCGGAACAACATGAGTCGTCCATGTTTTCTACTCTTGGGTGACTTCAATTGTCCCCACATTCAATGGCCTGAAATCCAACTCATGCCCGGGTATCCTGAAGTCGAATCAAAGTTTGTTGATTTGTTGCTTGAAACTGGGGCATCGCAACACATATACCAACCTACGCGCATGACGGCGCGTTCGAACCCATCGTGCCTTGATTTGATGGTGACGAATTGCGAACAGCGGTTGCATGACATACGAATCCAGGAGCCCCTAGCTAAAAGCGACCATTCCGTGCTGATAGCCACTATGGAACTGAACTTGCCGAGTGTATCTCCGGTGGAACCAGCTTACAACTACTGGAAAACTGATTTCGATGGATTAAATCGAGCAGCGAGCCAAATGGACTGGTCTCTACCGCATGTTACATCTGTGGAGGACGGTTAGACAGTAATAAAGGAAGGATTGGCTTCGCTTTGTTCTCAGTTTGTGCCGTTGAAATTTCAGAAAGTCGGACCAATCAAACCACACTGGTTCGACAAGGAATATGGTAGGCTGGCTCGGTTACGGCGAAGAATGTGGGACGCATTTCGCCTCTCTGGCTCCGCCACTGATTACGAAGCATATAAAAGACAGCGAAATATGTGCAACAAAGTGAAATTGATAAAGCGCCGGACTTTCGAAGAAAATCTTGCAACTGACGCGAGGATGGCCCCAAAGAAGGTTTTTGCTTAGGTGAAACGCCGTTTGAAGCCAAAAGGTGACGTGTCAAGTCTGGAAGACGCGGACGGACACCTGCTAACTTCCAGTTCCGATCGCGCGTCCGCACTGGCCGCTCACTTCGCTTCCGTGTTTGCAAACGACGCGGCGTCCATACCCATCTCAGCGAGTAACATTCCTGTAGAACTCAACAGTTTGGTTTGTGATGTCGACGAGGTGCGCCTGCTACTTGCGAACCTTGACGGTACCAAGCCTGCAGGGCCTGACGGGCTTCATCCGCTAATTATCACATCACTAGCTGCCATTATCTCGCTTGCTGTTACGGATCTATTCAACAAATCATTGTCTGAGGGCTCATTGCCAAACGACTGGAAGCGCTCGGTGGTGAGGCCTATCCCGAAAGGTGGCGACCCCAGTAAGGTGGATAACTACAGGCCAATTTGTCTTACACCCGTTTTGGCCAAAGTGATCGAGAAGATAGTAAAAAAGCGTCTAATACATCTGTTGCAATCGAAAGAACTTCTGACACCGGCACAACACGGATTCAGGATGGGATATTCTTGTGTTACCAACTTACTTGTGACGAGACAGGAATGGTTGCAAGCACTCAACCGGGGAAAGTCCGTCGACGTAATCTACATCGACTTCAGCAAAGCATTCGACAAAGTTAATCATGAAGTGCTTCTAGACAGATTAAGGTCGTGTGGTGTCGGAGGATCGTTACATCGATGGATCCATGAATTTCTCGTTGGAAGAAAGTGGAGGGTACAGGTGGACGGCCATCTAACCGATTGGTATCCCTCGACCAGTGGTGTACCTCAAGGTACGGTACTGGGACCCACTCTGTTTCTCATCCATATCAACGAGCTGCCCCAGCTTCTACGGTCGCCGTGTGCACTGTTTGCGGATGACCTCAAAATTTGGCGAGAAATTAATACTCTCGATGACTGTGACATTCTCCAACAAGACCTCGACCGCCTCGCAGTATGGTCTGCTGAAGTCCACCTACCGGTCAACCCGGCAAAGTCCCTATTCATGAATCTCGGGAAGGCTGTTCACGGCCGAACGTACACCCTAGACGGCCAACCACTGCATCCCACACCTTCCGTGAAAGACCTAGGTGTACTCTCACGCTGCGACTTGAAGTCCGTCGACAACACCAACAAACTGTATCGAAACGGACTGCGCATGCTCTGGGCGCTGAAACGCAGCTTCTGCACTTGGTCTGAGGAAGTCGCCACTCGCCTCTTCTCTTCCATCGTCAGACCAATGCTAGAGTACGGCTCGCCTGCATACTGTCCGATCACTCGCGGCGAAGCGCAAAAGATCGAACGAGTACAACACGTCGCCACCAAGTTGATCCCCAGCTTGAGAGGCTTATCGTATGAAAACCGGTGCATGAAACTTGGGCTCTACACCTTGTCATATCGCCGTGTTCGAGTGGATCTTATCATGACCTACCGTATTTTACATCTCGGTCATTTCCCCATGCTGAGGTCGTTACTCCACTTGCGAGTACCATGCACCACACGTGGGCACAGGTACAAACTCGTGGTACCTGATCTGAAGAAAATCCCACACCCCCTGTGTTTCGAGCGGAGGGTTGTGCACGCCTGGAACAGTCTGCCAGAACACGTCGTCGAGGCCGAATCTGTGCAGAAATTCAAATCTTTGTTGGATTTACACTTCGCTAACATACGTTTCAGAGAACGGTTGCCACTTGACAACGATAACACCCACTTGTGACTCACTGTGTGAACAAGCATTTTGTGTGCTACAGAAGGAGTTGCTGAACCATCTCAAGGTAACCTCCGGACATGTTTATTTTTTTAAATGTTTTTGATTATCACCCGATGGAGTTGTACAGAATTATTTTCTACTTGCTCCAAAATACAGTATTCAGTTGAGAGCATAGGGCAATCTTCGCTAAAATTGTGCTCCAATCAGGAGAATGTAGTAAACGTTCTAAAGGTCTGACCCGCTTGTTCTGGTACACGTAATGAAACCAGGTTTATTATCAAGCTATGGGCTCTGAAACGTTACAAGAAAGTGTCCAAAACTATTTAAAAAGTCGCTACAACGTTTTCCCTCTAATCACGCAGATGTTTACTTGTTCATCTCAATAGGCTATATCCAAGAAACATTCTCGCGTTAGAACAAAGGCTCTGTAAGTATGTCGTAACGGCATCATATAAGAGCGATTCTTATCAGCACAACAGCCAGTCACCAATAATGGAAACAACTATAAACGGTTACATGAAGAAAGAAATAGCAACGAACTGCAAAGTGCAGGCACCCGAGCAGATCACTGAACAGGGCCAATCTCGATTCGGAGCACGAATCTGCAAAGGGATGCGCAGATTTCTTCGGGACACTTGAAGTACCTGTGCGACGCCTAGCGGATAGAGCGGCTCGAAACGTTCGGAAAAACGCACCCCGGCAACCACTCCACTTAGGACCTTCAATGAACTCAAGGTTGGGCCGCCGCTAGTACCCATGCACTCTGATTTGTAGCTCGGCACAAAGGAGGTCCCAAACAAACGATTGATAAGTACCGAGCAATCCAGCACATTCCGATAATCGCTCGGCCATATGAAAAATTGGTCAGAAATGAGATGATGATCATTGTCGATCCTTTTGGCCTGATCAATAATTTGCACCATGGTTTTCTTAGTAAGCGATCGTGCTCCGCCAGCCAACTGCATTACCTGAACCACATTTCAAAATCTATCGATTCCGGTTGTGTAGTAGTAATTCTGTTTCTTGACATACACTAAATATTCAACCGAGTACCTCACAAGCGATGGCTACAAAAGTTGGAGAACTTTGGGATCCGGGATCCATTACTAGGTTGGATATCGTCATACCAGAGTGGTCGTCACCAAGTAGTCACTTTAGATGACTATCGCCCTTCTCCACGCTCCATCACCAATGGAGTCATTAAGGGGAGCGTGCTCGATCACTCACTCTTTCTGTTCTACACCAATGACACCACATTTGTAAAACATAGTAGGCCATTTCTATTTGTTGACGATATCAAGATCATCTATAAGCTTCGGTGTGGTAAGATTTACGGAACGCTACCGCTCATTCAAGATGGCCTACGTTCCCTTGAGTTACGATGCCACACGTGGGTGATGAACCCCTCGGCTAAGAAATCAAGCATCGTGTATTAAGGCTGCTGCATCCCCGAAGGATCTATTGCACGAAACAAGCAACACGTCCCTGCACAGCTGTCCACGCGAAATCATGGAATTAGGTATTCATCTACTTTCGATTTCTTCGAACAGGCCCAATACCAAGTAGCACATGCCAAACAATCTGTGTTCAACATATCCAACAAAATCCACACAAGCCATGCTAGAGTTGCGCTTTTCAAGTTACTCATTCGCCCCATCCTCGAATAATGCAGCATAATATACGGCAATATAAGGAAGTAATTAAGTGAGGTTCTTTGCAGCCAGTTTCCAAATCAGATAGTCGTCCACATGCCCGGAAAAGCACTAGACTGCAGTTTCAGCCTGTTGGGCATCGTCAGTAGTGCGCATCCATCGGATCCTTCAGGATTCGAACCCATGACCACCAGCAGTTTGAACCGCCAGTCAGCAGCTTATGCCACTGGGCCATGGGGGATAGCTTCGGACCGTCATAATTTACAAGCTAACTGCGATAAGGAAGTGACAGAATTGTTGTGGAGCACCTGCAGAGGCCGTTCACGAAACATCTGATTGGTAAACACTCTGCTATCTTTTTCATGGTGACACCCTACCGTGCGGCCGCACTTTAACTCGTCTCTCGCTTTGCCCTCTGTGGCCACTCCAATTCTTCTAACACAATATTGTGCGTGCGCCCGTTCGAACCAGTTCGACGAGCTCTACTCAGTGCTTCCCAACTCCTAGATTTCATCTGTGTGGATTATACCCTTGCTCCAGTTTCCAGTTATCGGCATATTCTTTGTCGAATTCCATTTGTGTAACTACATCAAACCAGTCTTTCGGAAAAGATTCTGGTCTCATTCGGAAGAAGAAGTTGAGGGTTCCCGAACTAAGCGGCAACCATCCCTGCAAGTTGCAGCATAACAAAGTAACAGCCTTTTTGCTCCGCTTATCAATTGAGCAGCTCTAGGGACGCTTATCAGCGCTCCACCTGCATCGTCGCTTAAGGCAGGCCGATTAACACATGCTGCCGCTTTGTGTGTGTGTGTACCACTGCGAGTCGATTGCTCGCTGAATCCGACAGTCTGCGCGTTACGACCTCCATCTGTCTGACCTTGGTGCGGTTGAACAACCCTCACTTCGTGTGCGTGTTCTGACCTATTCGTGCGTCACCCCTAGCGCAAAGTACACTCATCAAGGTGAGCGCTTAGACAGGCCTTGCTGTAAACAACGAGGACGACAATGGTTCAATGTCGCCTTTGTTGCGCAGACAACCGCAGTAAAGTGCTTAAGATCAGTAGTACCTGTTCTAGCTGCATCAGATCGTACTGTCCGCAATGTGCAGACAAATCCGTCCAAGAAGTGAGACAGACAAACCAAGTTGCTGACACAAGTTGGTTTTGCCCAACATGTCAAGTCATTCCAGTTGTCAACTGTTTATCTTTACTCATGAAAAAATGCGATAGAAAGACTGAAATAATCGCGCAGTTTGTAAATACTAAGATCGCTCACTCGGAGGTAAATATGGCCACGATAATACCTCACCCGGCCAAAGTAAGCCCTGAGTCTAAACCGAAAAAGAGAGCTAGACGCTCCAACCGCACTGCAGCGTCTGTGACTCTAAATCCACTGGATCACCTCACTCCCATAAGTGGGCAAGCCTCAAACATGCCTACTTCCACTTCTCCAACCATAGCCGCTACACTTGGAGAATCAACCATGACACCGACAGCTCAGAGCCGAAGGAAATCCGGTGCAGATAACAAGCAGGTAACGTACGCATCGATCGCGTCGACAAACACACCGGGAGCGACACACATAGGTCCATCTTCAGTACCGAGCATGCGTGGTGCAAAGCAGCTTTCACCGCCAAATGCAGTGGTGCCCTCTAAACAACCCGATTTGCCGGCAAAAAGTATAAAGCTAGGACTCGATAGGCAAAACCACGCTGCGTTAACTCTCGTGTGCACCAATGTTCCCGAATCCAAATCTGGCACAATAAAAGGCAACTTGCAAGACGATCGCAACCAGTGGAGTTCCATCTGCGAGGCGATTGGAATTCGGGTTGAGCCTTCAATGCTGCAACGCGTAGCGCGTCACCCGACCTCAGTGCACTCTGGTGAACCTCGAATTCTTCGAGTAACACTAAACTCAGCAGATGAGACAGAGGCTGTCCTGCTCTCAGTAGTTCGTCTTCGCAACTCACCGTGCGGAGTGCGCATATTACCTGATCTACCTTGGAAAGATCGCCCAAAAGAAGCAGTTGAGCAAGGCGGCATTGCTAATAGGGATAACAAGAAAATAATATTTGTTCATGGTGTTCCTGAGTTTCTGCATTCTTCTGATCATGATGCGCAAACACATGAACGAGAACAGTGGTGCTACATCCGCGAAGCATTCTCTGTTAACAATGTTATTGCCAAACCCCTGACAAGAGTGCCGTCATCACCTAACTACAAGGGCTGCGGTCCAAGGCTAATGAGAGTAATACTACACTCCGAGGGAATGACGCAAGTTCTGTTGGATAACTGGTTAACGTTTCGAGCTAGGTTGCCAACAGAGATCCGACTGAAGGCAGCAGGCGAACGACCAAACGTCGGAAGCAATTCAATGGAATTTGCAAACGCAACAAATTCTTTATTTGCACAGTCCTGTGGAGAGACCGACACAACAGCGCCCACGGCACACAGGAGGACCGAGCTCAGCACGAGTGAAACGTCTGTTCAGGGACGCTCAATAATGCCATGCAACACGACTGAAATACATAAACCAAAAAACGATTAACGGCCGGCTTAAAAACGAACACAAACGTAACATCTATCAATGAACTCCTAACAATAAAAGTTGGCCGAACTTAGAGAACTCCATGCCTCACAACCGCGGGACCTCGTCATGATTACAGAGACATGGTTAAACCCTGAGATAACCGATTCTGAGATCAATTTACCCGGTATGTCGCCGTTTCGGACCGATAGAACCGGAAGGGGTGGTGGTGTGATTCTTTATTATAATACAAGCCTCCGATGTGAAGTTATCGATCACTCGGAAATCCGAGCTCCCGATTCGCTTTGGTGCCGACTATGGTTGCGAAACAAGGACACGTGTCTACTAGCCGTGATTTATCGCCCACCAAACTCTACGTCGGAAATGGACTCCAAACTGAACCACGTTTTCCAGTTTGCTTTGAACAAGTCTTACACCCACATTCTTATCGCGGGAGACTTTAACGTGCACGACATAGAAACGCCGGCAACCGACGATATGCAGTTTAAAGCCTGCTTGCCGAACACTGGACTGCATACGTGACCCATCGTAAGTTCAGTGTGAAACTGATCCGCGAAGACAAGGTCATGCATCAGCAGAAGTTAATGAAGCGATTCTGCACTAACCGCAAACTCCTGTACAGCCACGTTAACGGCCTTCGAAAGGTAAAGTGAGGGGTCCCAGCGCTAGTCACGGCTGATGGGTGCACGCGATAAGCAAAGGAAGCAGCTGATGTCCTACGGTTTCATTACTCCCAAACTTTCCAGCAGATAACGAGCACAAACACTCTCCTCATTTCTAATACTCCACCATCTGGTTTAGAAAACATTACCTTCACTGCGGAAGCTGTGTTGAAGAAACTGTTATCCTTGCGTATCCACAGTTCTCCCGGAGCTGACAACATCCGACCAAAAGCTCTGTAGGCGGTAGCTAGTGATTTAGCAGAACCACTGACTGTTTTCTATCAGCAATGTTTGGAAGCAAACCGTATTCCACCTGTATGGAAGCGAGGGCTCATCACTTCTATCCATAAAGGAGGTAGCCGCACTGATCCTGCCAACTACCGTCCAATAACACTACTTCCCGTACTATCCAAAGTTATAGAATCAATCATCGCAGACGCGCTGATGCAATACCTGGAAAGCCACAGTTTAATAGCCCCAAAGCAACATGGCTTTCGTCAAAAGCATTCGTGTAATACTAACCTATTAATTGCACGTAATAGCTGGACTGAAGCTGTTGATGATGGAGTAGGAGTCGATGTCATCTACCTGGACTTTACAAAAGCGTTTGTTTGCTTAGATCATCGCATTCTTCTTCAGAAGCTTCGGAATTACGGCTTGGCGACCCAATGCTGAGTTGGATTGAGAATTTTCTACAAGAACGACGGCTAGTGGTGAGAGTCCGAGAATCATTGTCTGATGAAATCGATGTGGCGTGTGGAGTACCACAATGCTCGGTTTTTGGACCTCATTTATTCTTTGTGTTCATTAACGAGAGCAATTACTTCCAATTTCCTATCCTTCGCTGATGATATCAAGATATGGCGAAGTACCAGAGGACCGGACGACCACGAACGGATCCAGTGTGATCTTAGCACAGTGTCGAACTGGTCAGTTCAAAACACCCTACCGTAGACAATTACGCCATAGACATAACCACGCCTATTTACTTGGGACAAACGGATTGCACACCAGCTCCCAGGAACGTGATGTTGGTGTGATCGTACAATGTGACCTCAACTGTTCAAAACAGGCTGAGGTAGCTGCGAAAAGAGGCAAGCAGCACGTTGGCATGCTGCGAAGGGCATTCGGGAGATTTGACCCATCAATCTTCCCAGTGATGCACAATTCCTACTCGCGCCCGCATGTTGAATACGCTATCCGAGCTTGGCAACCTTGGTTGAATCGCGACCTAGAAGCGATAGAGGCACCACAACGAAGAGCAACAAAGAATGTAAAGGGCCTACACTATCACTCTTACCACCGAAGGATGAAGTTGCTGGGAATTTTCAGCGGACGCTATCCAAGACTGCGCGGCGATCTCATTTTGGCGTATCAGATATTGGGTGACCCCAACCACGTATGCCGCCATTTGCTGAAACTTAGCCACAACACGCAGCTCAGGGGTAACTGCTTAAAGTTGAAGGAACAATATAGCCGTCTAGAGTGTCGACGGAATTACTTTTCCCTTCGGGTTTGCCAACCCTGGAACGATCTCCCAGACTCAGTTGTATCCTCTCCTACCTTGGATATTTTCAAAAAACGACTAGATGTTGCTCTCAGCTCCCAGCATTTTGTTACCTAAATTACTCTATTGTGGATTACTCCAAGCATGCTTTTCAACAGAATTTATGTATCAAATGGACCTAAGTGAGCGACCATATTTTACTTTTCTCACTCCTTACATCAACGATCACTGCACCCCAGTGTTTCTCTGAACGTTTACGCTCGATAAATTTTTTTAAATTTTACACTAATTTTAATTGTCAAAGTATTCATCGGCAGACGTTCGATAGATGACCCAGACATATTTTGATTTCATCATATTCACCCCAACCATCCTACGGGACGTGTCAAGCACTTGCTTTTATTCCGTGATAAATCATTGTTCATTGTTCATCGAGAACGTTGCAATGAAGTTCAACTCAAACCACTTTGGATTCGACGACTGAAGCATAACTTGGTGCTACTCTTCAACCTGATACACACACATAAAGACCAATTTCGACCTACCTACACGCGAATTACAAGCTAGCTCAATACAAGAGCTTCTCAAAAAAGACCTACAGTGATTAATTGTAGATGTTTGTGAGTAGGGTAAAGTTTGTAGAAAGTAGAAGTCACGATTAAAACTCACACACAATAATGTGCCACGACGGGGAGTCGAACCCCGGCCCAACGAATTTCCGGTCCGCTGCTCTACCACTGCGCTACTGAGGGCTAACGATTAGGTGAGCAAGTTTTAATACATGACTTCTGCTTGATACGCGACATATTGCCAATGAGCTCACAGTATCTGTCCTGGTGTTGCAGATTGGCTCACTCACCCGTCACTTCCCAATGGGCCGAAGTATCTGTCCTTCTAATGTCCAAAGGGCGATGGTAGATTAATTGTAGATGTTTGTGAGTAGGGTAAAGTTCGTAGAAAGTAGAAGTCACGATTAAAACTCACACACAATAATGTGCCTCGACAGGGAGTCGAACCAAGCAGAAGTCATGTATTAAAACTTGCGCACCTAATCGTCGGCCCTCGGTACCTCAGCGGACCGGAAATTCATTGGGCCGGGGTTCGACTCCCCATCGAGACACATTATTTTGTGTTAGTTTTAATCGTGACTACTACTTTCTACGAACTTTACAGTGAGTATACCGAAGGCTAGGACAAACGCTCGCTCAAATTTCTTGTTGAGATACACCGATAGGTGAAGCAAACTGTCAACCACACTCAAATCATATGATAATGTGGCAACATTTAAAAGCAGACTCGCCAATCACCTAGATCTAACTACCATAATCTCTATATTCACATCGGAAAAATCTCTCGATGAGCTATTCCAACAGAGGCACAAAAACATATAAGCACCAATGTTTTCAAAACTAGGCTTTTTTCTGCACCATTCGCCAGAACGTTACAACATGAAATGTATACCCCAATATTATACCCATGTATATCGTCCATGCAAGAGCGTGGATACTTTATTGTACAAATTGACCTGTGCAGCTACAGACAGTTTCTCGCATCAGGTGAAACAAGGATTAGTATGGTTGTTATTTTTTATTCTTAAGTGTACATAAATACATTTTTGAATCGAAAACCCCACTAGGATCCACATCATTGTAGTGCAAAGAAAGGACGCATATAGTCAGTAAACAACGCTGTCAATTCCTTGTCGAGTAGACATTCATGGACACCCTCTAGGGGAGTAACAAGGATTCGAAACTCCCATTTCTGCCGTTCGTCTTTCAGGTTCGTCCTTAGTTTTCCAGCTAAATGTAATGCTACGTTGTCTTTTAACATGTGCCTCGTCATAATGTTCCAAAGGAGTGCAACTTAGAAACAGAACGTGGGACAGGTCGTGCAGTAAAAGTACATTGTAGTGGCAGAAGGCATGATGCACATGTGCGGACGACTCATGCGCGACTGGTTGTGCTATACGCCTGTCAGCTAAGCGTCGGTGCGGCGCACTGCCGAAAAGCAACCACTTTCTGGTAGAATCAGCACTGTGCATATGGATGTATTATCGTACGAAAAACGATGTCCCTGAGGCGACTAGTACGCAGAGATGAAGGTTCCAACAGGTGGGTACCGTAGGGGCTTTATCTAGACATAGTCGTCCTCAAATGAGCACTGAGAGCCAGTTGTCCACTCAAGCAAGTGGTTAAGCCCTCATTACATGCTAATCCGAACATAAGGCCATCCATACTATCGTGAATACAAGGGAGGTGGTTAGCAGACCAGCGTTTTTCCTTACCATGTGCTTTATACTAAGCCAAGGTGCTTACTTCAACTTCAAATAGTAGAAATGAGGGCAACCTTAAAAACGCGTCGTCCTAGCCTGATGCTTCAGTGAGATAAACTGACCATACATCATTTTTACGACGCTCGTTAATTCCTTTTCGCTTACTCGGACATTTTGCTTATCATTCTTCTTTGTGGTATAGCAGTAGTAATCGCAGCAGTCTATCAACTAGACACAGAGCCAACATAAAAAATCATGCAGATCAGTGGATAAGGGACCGTCATCGCGTCACAATCATCGTCGCGTGGTAGTTGAAGGTGAACAACACACTTCAGCTAAGATTCTGCAGGAAGAATGGAACCTTTTGACAAAAAGTAGAACAAAACATTTTTTCACACGCCGATTTTGCTCTTTTTTGTCATTTTCAATGTTTGTAGTATTCAACATGTGAATCAATACAATATTGTACACAATTCTTCCACTGATTCCGGTTGCGGGCCATGTCTTCAAGCGTGCTAAACCATTGGCACTCATCTTTGGGTCCCCATCCTGGAAGACGTACGGATCCAACAGCGGCTAGACACGACGTCAACGATTTCATGTGCTGCCGCCAAATGGAAGGCTGACTGCCACGCAGTCGCCTCCAGCCAGGTCCTTGACGAGCGAATAGAGCGCGACGCAGTAGACGCTCAGGTGCCATGCGGAAGAAGTGACCGAGCCATCTTAATTGACGCAACAAAACCAGTTTGTTGAAGGGAATACTCGCCTTCACCAAGATGCGACGTCGAACGTCATTACTATTAACTCGATGTTGCCACCAAACACGAGCAATTTGCCTTAAGCAACCGGCATCGAACGCAGAAAGACGACGCAAGTCTTCCATGCGAATCGGCCAGGACTCGCACACACAACAATACTGAGCGAACCGATGCGCTGTAAACGCGGCCCTTTAGGGAGAATGAGACGTCGCGACGACGCCACAAATGCCTCAGATTGGCAAATGCTGATCGAACTTTAGCGATACGAAGAAAAACTTCTTTGTTGATAGTGCCGTCAGCAGAAACACAGCTCCCAAAGTAGACGAAACTATCTACCTGTTCAAGCTGTGCACCTTCGAGAGTGAGCACGGGAGCAGGTGAAAGCCAATTCTTGAGCAGTACTTTGCACTTCGATGGGGCGAAGCTCATGCCATACTGAGAATGAGTAGAGAGAAAGTTTCCGACTGCCGTTTTCAATCAATCCAGCCCGACGTCGCTGCCCATTTCGACGCGGTCATAATCCAAGTAAGTAGCATGTGCCAAATAGTCCGTGGTTAATATATCACACTCCATGCTAGAGTTGAACCTTCTAAGCTACTCACTCGCCCATTCTTTGAGTACTATACGGCAAGATGAGAAAGCGAGACAGAATTTCTCAGGAACACCGATAGAGGTCGTTTGCTAAACATCAAATTGGTAAGCACTCCGTCATGGATTATCGAGTGCGCTGCAACAAACTTCAACTCGAACTACTTTGGATGCGAAGATTGAGGCATTACATGCTGCTGCGTCACAACCTGAACACAAGTAAGCCCATTCCGACCTGCCTAGACACGAACTGAAACAGCTCCATTCGAGAGCTTTGCGACAAAGGTTAAAACAACGATTCGCACAAATTTAGTCCCGGTCAGATACGCCTATGTGGAATGAACTGCCAATCACATTCAGGTCATGTGACAATGTGGCAACCTTTAGTGACAACCCCTCAAGTTACCTTGAGTTGAATACTACTAGATTTACATCGGAAAACCCCTCGATGAGCTATCCGAAGAGGGGCGCAAAAACATGCAAATAACGTTTCCAAACTTTGGTTATTGTCTTAACTACCCACTAAAACGCCAGTACATGAATCGCATCCCAAAACTGCAAATATAAATATCGACCATGAAAGAGCATGGTTACTTTTGTACATATTGAGCTGCGCTGATATAAACAGTTTCGCGGATCACGAGAAATATATAAAAAAGGCATCAGCAGTATGCCGGTACGCAGTGCCGACGGTTCGCTGCCGCGCAACCACCACCAACCGCACGTGGGCTAAGGATACTGCAAGAGTCGCCCTGCCCCTACGCAGGCTCGAACCCGCGCCGTCAGATAACAAGATAAGTTTGTCACCTTTAGGCTACGGGCTAGCCACGAGGAAAATATGCATGGTTATTATTATTGTTATGATTATTATTATAAGTAGTAGTAGCAGCAGTAGTGGTAGTACCATCCTCGTATCCGGACAGTCGCGAAGCTCTGATAGGGATTCATATGTTCAAGTCAAGTAGTACAGATGTTCAATTCGCAGAAAAAACTCCATTACAAGTGAACATTGCCCAAGACTGACAAAGCGTCGTCTTTGCGTATGTGTCTGTTTTGAGAGAAACCGTGTGTTCAATAGCGAAGTGGCCTTCAGTTTATATAAGGTATGTTTAATGGCGATTTGTACCCCAAAAGTATCGCTAGGTATAATACTGGAGATTCGTGGGTTGTGGGACAAAACGCGTAGGTACCCAAAAGGAACCGGAAGTCAAATTATATAGTTCTTCTGTCGGGAGGATACAGAGCCCAATTTAGAAGTTGTTCTTACCACCAGTCCACGCACTGTCATTGCAGTCCGTTAGGGTGGCGGAACAATACCGAAAGCCACTACAGCATGCTTATCAGAACATTGAAGTGTAAGACATCGATAATTGGTCACCATCAGGACAAGATTACTTGGGACAACCACGCTTAAGGTGAACCAGGTAACACACATGCCAAATTTGAATGTCCTCAAACGACCTAACCGGATAAACAAGTGCGACATTGGACGCAAGTGGAGTCCGTGTATAAGCTGAAAACTGCATTATGGGAGCAAGTAAAGTTTAAATTTGTACTCCAATGAAATGAGCAAAAAGGTTAAAAAGTAAAATGGTCTGCGGCCTATCCATAGTCCATTCGCTTCTAAGTTCCAATGTGATATCGTAAAACATATATGACCACAGTGGGTAATAGCTCCCTAAATTTAACACTGGGGAAATGTAAATGTAAGTGTTTTGAACCGCCGCACTGAGTTTTACCACCCTATGTGCTCTGGTAGACTATTCCAAATAGTGATTACTCTTGGTTCGAAGTACAGCAGACGTGGTTAACTTGCATCAGATCTCGCACCACAAAGCTGTACTGGTATCCGCATGCGGAACAGTCGTCTTAGCATGGGTCAATCGTCAAGCTGATGCCCAATCGAATCCGAAGATAGAACAGGGTGCACACAGTCCGTTTCTCGCAGCAGTCTTCGTAGGGCAACCCCATAATCTGGAGATGAGCCTGGTAGCAACATGTTGGACCCGTTCGATCTGCGCCTGACTTCGGATGATCGGACAGTAGGTGGGGGAGCCGTACTCCAGCAGTGGTCTTATGACCTGGGATAAAATTAGTGACTTCTTCGGGTCAGATATGGGAGCTGGGTTTTGGCACCTAGAGCATACACAGTCCGTTTTCGTGTATTTTTTTCTATTGTTGTGTTATTCACAAGTTTCAAATCGCAGCATGAGGGTGCGACTAAATCCTTTACGGATCCTATGGTCGCCTCCAAACGATCGCAGATCACATATAACAGTGGATCAGGCTATCCAATCTCACAGACCGCGTGGCAGTGTCACAACTAGCTACAGGCGCAGCACATAAATAGTTTTAGCAGTGGCGACAGAAGCAACAGAAGGGAGGATCCACTTCCAGGTTGCGACTGAGAACAACGACGGTACTCCTATGCCTAAAGAGGGAATCACAGATGACTTGTCTTCCACAATCCACACGCCCAATTTCCAGTGTAAATCCGAAGATACAAAACTTGGAGACATGTGGATGAAGAGCACAATTGAGTTAAAGCCGGTCCATGTCATAGGAAAATATCGGGGAACATAAGTACCAGAAGTGCCCAAGGCGGTGACTGGCCGCCAATGTTCAGTAAAGGGACTAATGCTTGGGACCAACAAGTGAGGTTTTCGCACCAAATCCCTTTCAGCAACGAACAGCGAGTGTCAGCAATGGAGGTGGTGTCATCGGGGAAGTAGATACCCTGTTTGCTTACAAGACAATGCCTCCAGCCTACGAATATCAATGTGGAAAAACACGGCAAGTATGCGGTAACGAACACCCAATGGTACAAGTCCAGACCGGTGGCAGCAACGACGCCTCACACGTACTATGTTTACTGTGGTATCAGCACTGCATACAATTAAAAGATAGAGAAGACAGTGAGTCCTTAGTTAGAACATTGAATGCTGTGAAACAAAAAGGCGAAGGGCGAGTGATGAGTACGAGACCATCGATTCAAAGCAATTCCGAGCATCGCACAGTATTCGATGGTACAAGATCTCGAGGTAAACCAACTCGCCAGGGCTAATCGTTAACTTTAGGTAGGTTAGTGACTCAGCTGGTGGCTCCGTTCGCGTTGTGGTTGATCAGCCCTCAGAAACATGCTACAAAATTAGAGACCATCGGTTTCCATCACCGTTGACTTCAGAGTGTTACTGGTTTACATGACATTGGCAAAACCAGCTTCGCACCGCAGACCAATTCCGCAAAGTAGGTTCGGCTGCATCAATCCAATGCGTAGACCAAAATATTAGGCAAGGGCGGCGCGTGCAACCTTAGTCGCTAGTCGTAGCTGGAGGGGACGGGGTGCAGATCGTCGAGGCCGTGCTAGGCTAAAAGAGTGGTTACATTCAGTGTGGGGAGGACAACAGCCCAGCCACCACCATGTGTACGTCTAGCACGCTTGGCTTCATACTTAAACACGAATGGTGCTGTTCAGCATGTTAAAGGATTGTGGGAAGGCTCAGCTGTTGAAACATGACTTGCAACCACATGCTTCCCCGTATATATATATATATATATATATATATATATATATATATATATATATATATATATATATATATATATATATATATATATATATAGATGTATATATATATTCCCCATGCCAAGACTGATGTTGCATTCTTGATGCTTCTTCACCGCAGTTGGGCCAAACCAACTTACACTTAAACTAGGTCTTTTCAAGCTGGATAAATTTCATTCCACTTTATTTGATTTGTTCTGCCTACCTGATTAATCTTCTATTAACTGGCCACGTTGCTTACGCTAATTGCGCTTAACTTCGGTAACTTTGTTGCGTTTGTAGCATTTTTAAGTAAATTGTGGACATTTCTTGAAGATGAGGTTACGAACCGTATAGCAAAAGCTCGAGATGCTTTTGCCAATCTCCGCCACCTGTGGCGCAGACGCGACATTACTCTCGCCCTCAAGGGCAGAGTTTACAACGCAGCCGTCCGTTCAACCCTCCTATATGGCTGTGAAACCTGGCCCATCAGGTCGACAGACTTGAAGAGACTCGTCACGTTCGATCATCGCTGCCTTCGCAGCTTAGCTCATGTCTGGTGGGAACACCGCGTGAGCAATGAGCGTGTTCGACGTCGCGTATTTGGTGCAGGAAGAGCGAGTGAACCGCTCAGCACGATTATATCACGCACCAGGCTCCGATGGCTGGGCCACGTCTTGCGCATGCCAGCACACCGACTCCCACGACGTGCATTGTTTGCGCGTTGTGGGTGCGGTTGGAAGAGGAGGAGGGGAGGCCAAGTGATGACTTGGTCGCGAGAAATGAAAACCCTCACTTCGAAGTTGGCGTCGGTTGGTGCATCCCGACTGCCTGGTTGGGGTCCTAAGGACGGTGAACACGTTTGGCTGGACACACTTGCTGATATGGCTAGGAGCCGGCCCCAATGGCGTTTGTGTTGTGAGTTCCTTTGTCCATCCCCCTCCTGTTTAGCATCCCCCTCCAATCACGATCTCACTTGTTAGGCATAATATGACTTTCTTTTACGGCAGCCAGCTGTTAGCTCTCCGGAACGATGTCCATCCGTTACTGGGGACTCAGCGGGCGTGCCACTGTTTGTTTGTTTTTTCTTTTCTTGCCTTTTGTATTGCGGCACAATAGCTGAGGTGTTTTCCACCTCCAGCTAACGTGTAATGATGATGATGATGTGGACATTTCTTGCTTATCGCGGATTCGTCGCTAACCAACTTACTTCATATGGTAATTTAGCGAAGAGTTATGCCACCATATCTGTATGCATTATTGGATTTATTTTATTTCATCTTGTCGTTACAAGTGAATGGCTGTTGCTTGATATCCCCGGCGTGGCTGCGCTTGATGTGCATGTTGACAAGGTGCCTACCTGTCTAGTACCCACTGCCTCGTTCATACTGGCTCTAGGAGACAGTTGGTTGTTGCTGGAGCAGACGGGGTGCACGGTCGTTGTGGCCGTGCTAGGCTCAAAGAGTGGTTCCATGCACTCAGTGTGGAGCGGAGTACGGTCCAGCCACCGCCTTATGTGCGCTTGATTCCCCAAATACAGCGCGCTTGTGTTTGCCTGTGAAGGAGTGTGGGCCGGCTCCGTTGATGAAACGTGGCTCCCATCCACATGCGTCCCGGTCTTATTCCTTCGGGTTTACACTGGAAATGGGGTATGTGGTTGGAGCTGTGGGTGGTGTAACGCAAGCCACCCATGGTCCCTCTGTAGGCGCAGGCGTCCTGTGGCTAGCAACAGTAACAGGCAAATCCGAAACCTGATGCCGCCAACCATATATATATATATATATATATATATATATATATATATATATATATATATATATATATATATTTGATGGCATCCGGTTCCAGATTTGCGTGTCACTGCAGCCTCCATGGGGATAGACACAGGATGCCGCCTACAGAAGGACCGTAGTCGGCTTGCGATGCATCATCCACAGCTCCAACCACACACCCTATATTCAATGTAAACCCGAAGGAATAAGAGCGGAAGGCATGCGGACGGGAGCCAGGTTTCATCAATAGAGTCGGCTTACACTAGTTCACAGGCAAATACAAGCACATTGTATTTGGGAATCAAGCGCACACAAGGCGGTGCTCCACTCCACACACAAACCATGTGCACAGTACCAGAGCTTAACACTTTCACGAGGACCGTGCACCCCGTCCCCTCCAGCAACGACCAACTGTCTTCTGGAGCCAATATAGACCATGCAGTGGGTAATAGACAGGTAGGCACCTTGTCAACATGCACATCAAGCGCAGTCCCACCGGGGATGTCAAGCAACAGCCAATCACTTGAAATGACGATATCAAATAGACTAAATCAAATAAAGCATACGAATATGCCAACATAACTCTTCACTAAATTAGCATATGAAATAAATGTGTTATCGATATATCCGCGATAAATTAAAAATGGCAGAAAAACAGATCAAAAATCATACGTAACAAATGCGAATAAAACTAACGAAAGTAACCACTTTGTTTAAGCAACATGTGTCAGTAAATAGAATAGTATTCAGATAGATATGAAGATAAGGTAACAAAACAAGTATTAAGGCAATATAGCTAACCAGTCACCCGAAATAAAGAAACTCAGCGCGCAAGCAGATGGTTAATACAGCGATTAGAAGGGCACCTACGAACGCTGCATCGGTGCTACACACGTTCTCAGCAGGACCCATCATCGTTTCGATGCTGGCCCCGAGTGCACTCGCTTGTGGCTCACTAGGCTTATCTGACTCAGGCGCTCGCGACCGCATGCGCTACAGCACAATGCGCCCGTCGTCGATGGAGTACACCGCATCGGCGACTGTCACTTCCGCAACTGCCGCTTCTTTGCATACACGTACCTTTGCATGCATGTACCTCGGCAACGACCTTCGTTGTCAGATTGCGCTATGCACGCCGATCAACCGCCTTCGATTCCCATAACCAGAAATCAATATTAGAATGTCATAGGCTCACCTGGCAACGAAGCTTCGGTTACCTCACATGCCGCTTCCTCACACTCAGCTGATCATAGAACAGCTGCTTCGGTACCTGCGTCGAATCTATATGCCACATATGACCGAGTCAAAAACGCATCCGGAAGTGTGCTCAGCTTAATCGCAGAAATTACTTGCACAATAGCCTTCAACAGTGTGCAAGAAACAGGGACGGTTTACATGTCAGATAGGCCAAATCTGAATCTTCATGGACTAGACTGTATTGAAAAGTTGCGGCTGTTCGATGTTCCATTGAATCAGATTTGCAATAGAATTCGAGCGCATCCCGACGCATCAACGAAGTCGGTCGAGGAGATGACACGTCTGCTGAAACAAAAATTTGACCCAGTGTTTCAGGATGGTCTAGGTCATTGCACCAAATTCACAGCGACGTTGTCCCCGCGACCAGAAGTCAAGCCAGTATTTAAAGCTCAACGACTGGTGCCGTATGCAGCGATACCAATCGTTGGCCAAGAACTTGAGTGACTAAAAAGAACCGGCGTCATCAGACCTGTAAACTATGCCTCATTGGCTGCACCCATTTTTGCAGTAAAGAATAGCAAAGTGCGCGTCTGCGTAGATTTCCCAACTGGTTCTAACGCTGCGCTCAATGACTATCAGTATCCATTGTCATTAACGGGAGACATCTTCGAAAAATTGTATGGTGGCATGTGCTTTGCGAAGCTTGACTTGTCTGACGCATAACTTCAGGTAGATGTTGTGGATGACTCGAAAGAGTTATTGACGATCAACACACACCGTGGGCTGTACCAGTACAACCGCTTGCTTTTTGGAGTAAAAACGGCACCAGCCATTTTTTAACAGCTGATGGATACTATGTTGGTAGGAGTTCCTGGAGCCGCTGCGTACCTGGATGATAGTATCGTAATGGGCCGAACAGCGAAGGAATTATTTGACCGCTTGGATAAGGTGCTTGGTCGTATGTAGTCTTTTGGTTTTCGGAATCGTGAAGACAAATGTGCTTTCTTCATGCAGATTTCGTGTCGACCATCAGAGGTGGTGGCAGGACTTAGTGGGTGTCCAGGCCTACTATGTCGGCCAAAGTACTACACTTAATATTCACACTGGGTATACCCGACTCACAAATTGACAACTTAAGTGACCTACCTGTGAAGGACCACAAGATGCTCCAGCGTACCTACTACGTATAAATGAATGCAAAACACGACTCAATATAGTATACAAAGCGTGGATCGGAAGCATTTTCGAAGGCTAATCCGATCTTCCAGCTGGAATGCTTTTTACTCCCCACTAGCTTCCGTACGGCACTAGAATAGTTCTACGACCAGGTCTATGGTGTCATGGTCATATTTGTCCTACACGATAAACCTGTTATTCATAACCCAAAGAATGCAACTGAGGCTCCCGTCAAGCTAAAAACGAAAAAAACTAATTAGAAAATTCAGAAACACCAACGGGTTTTCAGTAATATCACAAATGCAAGAATCCATTGGTTGTATCAGGCGTTAACGAGTGATGAGAATTAGAAGGGAGGAAGAGAACGCCTTACAAATGGTATATAAAAGAAAGGAACTAAGAAAATTACTCCGCCGCAGAACTAACGATATGAAGTTTTCGATCCCAGGACTGATTCACAAGAAAGACCGTCACCTTAATGATTTACTAGTGATTTGTGAAGCGTTTAGTTCTTTTTTCGCTGCATCCATCGACCTAGAAACTGACCCTATACCTTCCTGCCCGGGAATAAAAACATCAGGAGTCACATACAATGTCAAGATTTCTCTTCAGACCACACAACAGGCTATGAAGCTCATCAAAACAATTGATGAAGATGGATTCCGATGACATAGTCCGGTCAGCCATTAAATTCGTGGGATCGGACATACCGCTGCTTTGCTGGACACGTTCGTTTTGTCAGAACCTGGGGAATTTCCGGACAAGTAGAAAACATCGTCAATTACCCCTCCTCGTAATGGGCGTCTCAAAGAAAACGTTGCTAATTACCGGACTATCCATCACACACCCGTGATTGCTAAGTTGGTCGAAAATTAATTAAAAGTGCAATGATGGGCTTTATGTATAGTCTTGGACTGCTTAACGAATCCCAGTGTACATTCTTTGATAAACATTGCTGTACGTTTTGTCAGCTGCACTACCTGGATTACGTCACAGAAGCCAGTGACTCCAGTTATGTCGTAAGAATTTTAGTCCTAGATATGCAAAAGGCATTCGACCGGCGCCTCAAAAGCAGCTAATAAAAAATTCGGTTCTTTGGGAGCAGAAACACACTAAAAGGTTGGTTGACCTCCTATTTTAATGGGATCTCCTTGATGACATCTCTGAGTGGCCACTACTCTTACCCATGTCTAATCACCGGCGGTGTCATCCGAGGAAGTGTACTTCGTTCTTCCCTGTTTCCGCTCTATATTAACAATATTAGCCTCACCATTGAACATGGCAGGTCGTATTTGTGTGCCGACAATATTAAGACTGTTGATAAATTTCGACGAGATGAACTCCAGAGCACAAAGTTGCTCATTCAAGGAGACATCGATTCACTGGAGAAATGATGTGGCACGTGGCTGACAAAGTTCTCAGCTAGCAAATCAAGCATCATGTCTTTTGGGTGTTCGGTTCCTGAAGAGCCAGTTAAACACAAAAAGGAACGCAGCTGTGTGAAAATATCCAGTTGTGATCTAGGAATAAGATTTTCTTCCAACTTCAACTCCTCAGAGTATGCCTAATAATAAATAGCGCGGGCTAAATGATTGATGGCTAGCATATGCCATAAAGTCCATACAGTGCCCGAAAAAATCGAACTTATCAAAATCCTTACCCCCACATCCTTGAGTACTGCTGCATCATTGACGAGAACACAGGAATGGGTGATAGAAAAGTTCTGAAGGATCTGCGAAGATTGTTCACTGACCGTTTGGTCAGTATATCGTCCACCTTGAGTGTTGCCAGCGGCTTCACTACGAGCCACTTTGGTTATGACGACTGAAGCATAACTTGATGGTTATGTACAAACGCATAAATCCAGAGACATTTCCCAATCTGTGCACATTAGAATTACAATGCAACTTCACTCGAAGGCTTCGCGACAATAACTGTAAACTAATTATTCGATGAATGAGGACAGCTATTCGCTCTGTTATTCCTCGTCTGACATACTGTCCTGCAGAACAGACTATTCGCTAATTGTGTAAATGCAATAAATGTTCCGCACTAAATTTGGAGGTTTCCTGGACCAGAACATGAGAATAGCCATGTTTCATCAGGAGAATCGCCAAATGAGTTTCTCCAAGATGGACAAAGGAATACACAGCCAGTGACAACTGCTATCGTACAGCACCCAGCAGCACCAAAAGCACTCCATTTCAGAATGTCTGGACAGCACGGACACTAGTAAATACATATCCCATGCATAAACATAATCATAACTGTACGAATGAACTATTCTTCTTAAAGGAAAAATATATCTATTATTATTATTATTATTACTATTGTGAGTAGAGTCCAAAAGAGAAGCTCAAGTCTTAACCACTGCACTGAAGGCGTCGTCTCTTGGTGATAATGAGAATCCACTGCGAAAATACAACCCGCAGTGAAATAACCCGATGCTTTCATAAGCATTGTCGGGTGACCCTACCGCTTCCTCATTTCGTTGCGCTGCGGCTTCGTCAAAAGAGGTGCGATAACAGCGGACAGAATGCAAATGATGGGTGATGAGCAGGAATACGAAGAACTTGAGCCAATAAGTGCGAGCCAAAAGAGTATTCCAAATGTCAATCGGTCGCAGGTGGGCTAAGGATACTGTGATGGTCGCCGTGCACCTGTACAAGCTCGAATCCGCGCCATCAGGTTACAAGATAGACTTGTCACCTTCAGGCTACGGGCCGGGCAAATAAATAGTCAGCAGTAGGCCGTAACGGCGCATCGCCACCGCGCTACCACCACAAGTCGCGCGTGGGCTTGGTATAACGGAAGGAGACGCGCCCCATGCGGATTCGAACCTGTGAACTTATGATCAAGTCAGGAGTGCAGACCACGCGGAACCGGCCGATTTCAATTAAACGAGTGAACGATGGCGGCATATATGATGATGATGATGATCATCATCAACAACACAAGTCAGCCGAGGGTGAAAAACACACCTCTGTCAATGCACCGCAATACAAAAAAATAATACTGTAAAAAGTTAAAAAGTAACGAAATGCTAAAATCATTATGCATTGGGTTTGAGATGGTTGTCGGAGGGCAAAGCTAAAGAGGAGGGAAGGGATAAAAAGACTCATAACACAAACGTCAATGTGGTCGGCGCCTTACCAGGTCAACAAGTGCATACAACCAATATATTCATTATACACGTTAGCTAGAGGTGGGAAACATCTCAGCTATTGTGCCGCAACACATAAAGGAAAAGAAAAATAAATACAACAGTTGCATGCCAGCTGAGCTACCAGCAACGGACAGGCATCGTTCCGGTAAGCTACCAGCCGGCAAATAAGCAAAAAGAAAAATTATTGTTTTACGTTATGAAATGACATCGTGGGTGGAGGGGAAGCTAAAAGGGATGGGGAGGGACAAAGAAACTCACAGCACGAACGCCACTGAGGTCGGCTCCTAGCCATGTCAGCAAGTGTATCCAGCCAAACGTGATCACCGCCTCTTGGACCCCAACCAGGGAGCGATGAGGCTCCAACCGAGGCCAGCTCCGAAGTGAGGGACTTCATTCCTCTGGACCAAGTCATCGCCTGGCCACTCCTCCTCTTCTTCCACCCACATCCCCGGTGAGCAAACAACGCACGGCACGGGAGTCGGTGGGCTGACATGCGTAACACGTGACCGAGCAATCGGAGCCTGGTGCGTGAAATGACGATGCTGAGCGGTTGAGTTCCTTTTCCTGCGCCGTAAACAAGGCGTCGAACATGCTCGTTACTCACGCGGTGTTCCCACCAGATGTGAGCCAAACTGCGAAGACACCGATGGTCGAACGTAACTAGCCTCTTCATGTCTGCCGATCTTAGTGGTCAGGTTTCGCAACCGTAAAGTAGGGTCGAACGTACCGCTGCATTGTACACTCTACCCGTCAGGGCGAGAGTGATGTCGCGCCGCCGCCACAGGTGGTGAAGGTTAGAAAAAGCACTTCGAGCTTTCGCTATACGGTTCGTGATTTCGTCTTCGATCCCAAGGGCGCTGATACAACTTCCCAGGTAGTTGAATTTCTGAACGACTTCTAGCTGATCCCCACCAAGGGTTAGCGCAGGAGGCGATCCCTGCCAATCTTGGAGGAATGCTTTGCATTTCGATGGTGCAAAGCAAAGCCCGAAGCGGCTGACAGCCAGTGCTAATATGTCCAGCGCGGCTTGGCACGTCTGGGAGCTGTCACAGATGAGGGCAATGTCGTCTGCATACTCCAAGTCAAGAAGTCGTTCTCCTGGGAGCAAATTCACACCTTCCAAGTCATGTCCTGTAAATGCATGACTTCATCATGCATGACTTCGTCAATAGCTAAGTTGAATAGGAAAGGTGACAGCGGGCATCCTTGTCTCACACCGCTGTAGATATTGAAGGGTACCGACAGCTTATCGTAAGCCCTCACTCTGCCCGTGCTACGCGGGTATAATGCTTGGATAATATTTACATATTTCTCGGGCACACCTTTCCTGAGTAGACAATTCCAAAGGGCACATCGATCGACCGAATCGAAGGCACCTTTGATGTCGAGGAACACGACTACGATGCGCCGCCAATATTTATGAGGGTGATCCAACAACTGACGCAAGGTGAAGATGTAGTGGATGCATCCACGACCCCGAAGAAACCCCGCTTGCTGCTCACGAATCTGGCTTTCACGAGTGCCAGTCAGTCTGTGAAGGATTATGGAGGCGAGTAATTTGAAGGTGATGGAGATCAGACTGATTCCTCTATGGTTGCCGCATTCCGAACGCTAGCTGCCTTTGAAGATGGGAACAATCACGGAGCGGCTCCAGTCGGCTGGGACAGTTTCCTGCTCCCACAGTTTCACTAGTAATTCATGTAAAGCACCAACAAGAGCAGAGCCTCCGAATTTAAAGAGGGCTGAAGGAAGATCATCTGGTCCCGCGGCTTCATTCAACTTCAACAGTCCGATCTCACGTTCGACTTCGGAATGAGAGGGTGGATCCAAAGGGACAGCTCCCGGAGCGGGGCGATCATTGGCCGGCGAAGAATCGAACAATTCTAGCCGATTAAATTGCCTTTCAAAATGATCAGCCCAACGCTCCAACCGTTTTGACAAATTGTGGATAGGCTGTCCACTCTCGTCACGTATAGTTTCACTAACACCAGGTCTCCTGCTGCCCGTTTCCCGTATCAGACGGAATAATTCACGATGGTTGCCAAGGGCAGCGGCCACTTCCATCTCTGACGCACGATGAGACCACCAAGATTCGCGGTCTCTCTTTAGGCTGGCACGGAGTCTTGCCTGGAGCTCTTTGCGAGTTTCATTGTGTTCGCTTCCAGCCGGAATATGCCGGCGAGCATCTATAAGTTCCAGAGACTGCGAAGAGACCCAATAACCATGTTGGCTATTAGACATACCACATGAGGATTTGCCTGCTGCTAGTAAGGTCTGGTGAACATGTGACCAGTGGCCATCAATTGTCTCCAGTGAGCGCTTACTCAACTCGCATGTCAGCGTACTTCGATACGCATTCATAACAGTTGGCTTTGTCAGTTGGCTGGTGTCAATGCGCTCACAACGTCTTCTTGGGCGTCCGCCAAAACGCATGCGTAGGTCACTACATACAAGTGCATGATCGGTGTCCACACATGTGCTCCAAATCGAGCGACAGTTCTGGATGCAGCCTCTTCAGCGGTAACTGATAGCAATGTGATCGATCTGCGTCCAAGGCTGGTGGGCGCCAAGTCACCCTCCGGCGGGTGCTGTGTCGGAAGTTAGTGCTTGCAAGAAATAAGCGAGTAACTTCACACAAATGAAGTAACCGCTCACCGTTATGATTACGGGAGCCTACACCGTGCTGACCGCCCAGATGCATTTCATCAGTGGACAACTTTCCAACTTGTGCGTTCAGATCGCCCGCCAGCACAACAGTGTCCGTGCTTCTTCTGTGGCGAAGGAGCTAGGTCAGTTGGCGGTAGAAGTCTTTCTTTACCGAATCATCGCTACAGTTTGTGAGCGCGTAGGCAGCGATGATGAATAGACACCTAGTAGTGCCGCGCGACTTCGAAGTTTTGAACGATCCAGCCAATCGGACCGCACACATCCGGCTACTGCTTGGAATCCATTCAACCAGAGCAGCTTCAGCCCGGGGACTAAGGGCAATGCCAACATCAGCTTCGCCGGAACTCGAAGCTGCATCGTCAGCGGATAGGCGCAATGAGAAAATACTGCTTGCGTCACCTGAAGGGGATCGCAAAGTGAGCACAGAGCTCGAGTCTTACAGGCGGGTCTCTGATAAGCATCATGATGATTGATGATGATGATGGCGAGGATGATGATGATGACAACAGAACATTTAAAGTGAAGGAACAACAAAGACTTGTAAATGTCATCGGCGGTTTCTCACTTGTTTTTGCTTCCCGGACAACCCAAAGGTGAATACGCTGTAACAGCCAATCCGACTGATTTTGCGTACGAGATGACCGCCTCATTCAGGAAGCCCAAATGGCTCTCAACCTGCAGCATAACTGGTTTGATGGACGCAACTTGAAGAATTCGTGCAATCTGTGATTCATTGAAATTGGACAGGCCGATTGATCTAACCAGGCCCTTGGTCACAAGCTGTTCCATGGCCTGAAAACAGGAAATAAACGGAGGTTATTGGGTAAAAACTAAGTGTGGAAGAAACGAGTGAGGTTGCTTTAGTAACTGCCGTCGGAGCGAAGAGGCTCTCAAATAAAATGCGCAGTGCCTGAAGCACAGCGTTCCCACGGTCAGTGAAAGGGCTGTCGAAGAGAATCAACGCCCTACATCGGGTTCCAGAAAAGACTTGCAGACATAGAATAACAAAGGAAATTATGCTAAATCATTTCATCAGCAAGCCACCTCTTAAGTTCTGAGACACTGGATTCATCCGAAGGATTCTGGAGATTCCGTCGCTTTACCTAAGTATGGTGTGCAGAATGTTGAAACGTATGTTGCACTAGTATGTTTGATCTGTAAGCGTTACAAATGGATCTGCCTTGCCGCTCCATAAAGAGGTATCCAGCATTCCTCTAGCTAGCAACGCATCGAATCAGGGACGCAGTTTTAACCAATACACGGGACTACTGTACAACCCATCAATAAGCATCATCCTCAACAGTATTACATCAGCCATTTAGACTGATCGTTCGCTGCAGTAGAACCAAGGAAAGACGAATAACAACAGTGAGCGAAGTGGGACTTAGCATAAAACCTTAGTGTACGAAACAAACATTCAGGGTCAAGGCGCCTACATTTTGTGTCAACAACATACCGTCACAAACAGTTGGCTATCGTGCAAAGATAAGGCGGCATCGGCGAGACAACTTCCTTACGGCTTTCACTGCCCAGCGTCATAAGCAGCCATTACTTCGCAGATAACTCACCACCGAACACACTATAAACAGGCAGTCCGAATAGGAGACGACAGCAGACACAACACTGGTGTCGACTGCGAGCCATGTCCTGAAACGTATCAAGCCAAGCACAAGACGCGTCATATAGACTTCAGAATGGAAAGCAAGACGGACCAACGGCACCCAGTGTGTAGTCAGTGACTTCATTTCCCATAGCCAAGTTAACTTGTACCTACCTAGAGCCATATGCCACCCTACATCTGGCAGACTAAACAAGGCCCTCCTAGGTAAGCGATGACCAAGCATATGTAGGATGTGCCCAAGTCAACGCAGCCTATTAAGTGCTATCTGTTGTTCCAGGAAACCAGCTTAGTTATCACTGCCTAGCACTCGCCTACGCATATCAAGGTTGCATACATCCTGGTGCCATCCGACACCAGCAATGCTTTGCAGACAACGATGAGTAAAGACTTGAAGGCGCTTCAAATGCTCAGAACAAAGAGGTCAAGTCTCACTCCCATAGAGTAGGAGGGCCCTCACCGTGGCCTTGTAAACACGGCTCTTCAGACCGAGAGGAACTCATTCTTAAAGTCAGATATCGCAGACTCAAGAAGGAAGTACCAGAGTTCGCAATATGTGAAGTGACTTCAGTGCTTATGCGCCTGGTCCTGCAACAAACGTTGCAGTTTGAAGGTGCGAAAAGCATGCCAAATGATGAGGAGACTCTAGAGGTTATTTAGGGTTGATAAGACCTACCCAATATCGTCAAACAGCAAGACATCGTTCGCACAAGTAAGATCAACTAGCTTTCCTCCAGGCAGCACCTCAACACCTGCATCGTAAAATTCCGCAAGGGAACACTCCATGATGCAGTCCATCAAGAAATTGGACAAAGTGGGAAGTTTGATAACCCTGAAGAACGGCACTGGGTGTCGAAAAGATAGCCGTAGACCCTGACGCGGTCAGTAGTATTTGAGTACAGATCACGGAAATGTTCAAATATTTCATGGGAACGCATTTCAGCACAAATAGCTCGAACAGTATTGATCGATTGACTGAGTCGAACGCAGTTTAGAATTCGAGGAACACAGCTATTTTCGGTCTGCGGTACGTGTGGCGCTGCTCTAGAACCTGCCTCAGAGTGAATATATGATCTATACAGCCCCGCCCTGGGCTGAAACCTGTCTGTTCTCTCCAAATCCGGGATTCCCGTTCCACTGTGGAACGTTTGTTCGGTCATTTCGGAGTTTCCTCTTCAACTATCGGTAACGGTAACCGTCAGAACATATACGGTAAGACAAGTATAGTACCGTTAACCAACTCCTCCCGGTAAATATCACACCAGGTGCCTGAATCGTGGTTGACTAACACCACGTAACAGATCTGACAATGATGAATGGGGATAAACAAAATTAAGCCATTGTAATTCATTTTGCAGTGAGCTATAAGGTCGTACCTTCCAAGTCTCCTCTGGAGGGATGGAATCATATAATCCGTGTCCACTGGAGTCCATGGGGAACAATGAATCACCTGGCTAGTTGTAGTCAGAACAAATACTCGTATCGCACCTGATAGGCAACGGGCCAATGCATCAAGTATAAATCGATGTAACCTGATTGTAGATCAAGCAAGCTCTTGCGACAGCCATCAAGCACAAGTTCCGGGCGATGGTAGGTGTTCCAGAGCTGTAAGGAAGACATCAAAGATTAAAATCCATACCTTTGATGTAATGAACAAGTCGGATCGCTTGGTTTGGCCACTGCTGAAACACATGGATAAGGCGCTTCCAATCAACGCCTCATTTTGATACACCAAAGCACAATCAAAGTGTTGGTAACCCGCATCAACAGCTGCCATGATGCATGACTCTATTGTCGTGGATTGCAACTTTGCAATGTAAGCAAAAAGTAGCATTATAAGACATACCTGCCAAGTTCCGAACCCGATCGTCGGGATGGTAAATCCGTCGTTTAAATGTACTGTTTTCATTATCGCCACTCTATAAAACAAAAGGAAGAAAGCTTAAGCGAGTCTAACGTACGATAAGAAAAATAGCCCGATGAGCTATATCACAGATAAGGATACGGCTCTCGTTGAAAGCACATTTAGGCAGGTGGCCCGATATGAATCGAAAACCCCAGTTCGGCCTCGCAGTTAACGAGATTCGTCCAGATTTACAGAGGACGCAACTGGTTGATTGGTCTCTTCGATCTGGAATAATCCATTCATAGAAAACATCGTATTCAAAACAATCCGTAGAACTATATTAACAGCCGAGTGAGTGTGTAGGCTGGTGAGATCTGACGGGGTGAAGCGAGTCGGGTTTCAGTTACTCGACGGATAGGGCAATGTGCATTGGTGTGCTCGTTCAGACGGTGAACACGTTTGGTTAGATACACTTGCTGACATGGCAAGGAGCCGGCCTCAGTGCCTTTCCTGCTATGAGTTTCTTTGTCCCTCCACATCCCTTTTAGCCTCCCCCTCCATTTACGATCTCATTTCGTAGCGTAAAACATAACCTTTTTCTCTTTTTGTCTAGTAGCCAGCTGGTAGCTTACCGGAACGATGCCTATCCGTTGCTGGTAGCTCAGCTGGCATGCAACTTTTGTATTTATTTTCCTTTTTCATTTACGTATTGCGGCACAGTAGCTGAGGTGTTTCCCACCTCTAGCTGACGTGGATAATGATGATGATGTGCTCGTTCAGCTAAGAGTACGGGGAATTAAATGAGTTGTCATGAAAGAAACGAACAGAAACATCAATGAAAGTGTCCACATCAGAATCCTCGGAAGGAAACCGGAAAGGTATTGAATTTAGTCAGTTCAGTTCAGTTGAACAACTAGAACTCAAGCACCAAAGTGAGGTGGATCCAGTTGCAACAGCTCATATCTCAATAATAATAATAATAACAATAATAAAAAATAACAACAACAAGAAAGTGGGATTGAATGGAGATATAATGTAAAGAAAATGGAAACAAGAAGCAGGTGCGTTAGACTACTCAAAATGGAACGCGAATTAAAAAGCAGATGCAAGAAACCGAATGCAGCATTGCCGCTGACAGCGTGACTGAGAGGGTCTGCAACCATTGGTTCATTGGGTTGAAGAGAGCAGCGGGGAGCATCCTTGTCAGCTCCGTTGATTCCCATTCATTGTGGGATAGCTGCGTGTCGTGGTGTGACGACGTTCCTAGAGGGCTCGTCGCAGTTGCAGCAGAAGCAGCAGGATTCATCGGCATCAATAAGTGTTCGTTTAAAAGCCTCTTGAAATATTCCTCAACAATTGCCTCAGGTAAACTGTTCCACTTATTCACCACCTAGTGGACAGGGTGAGGTCTGAGCGAGCGTGGAGTCTTATTAGTCGGAACAGCTTCTATTTATGACCTCGTGTCGAACAGTCGGCGTTGGGATGGAAGAAATGCGGCAGCTCGTTTCCGAGTGTGGACCATTCCGAGGTCCCCATCCACTCAGACGCACGCACCAGCCTGACCAAGCCTCTCAGTCAACACTTGATTTGTATGGCACCATAATGACTGAATTTCGCAGTCCGAATCAGTACCCAAAAGGTCAGAAGGGACATTAAGCAAGAGCATTACGATTGGTTCGGTATCAGGTGGTTAAGGTCGGTGTGAAACAGAAGACGTGGTATTGCGAATGACCGAATACTGTTATAGTTGCTTGGAAAGCTGGTTCAAAAAAATTTCATTCGATGAATCAATAGCAATGGTTCGTTAATGACACCCCCTAGCGGCACCATGAGACACTCAACAGTCCAAAAACCGGAACGACCGTCTAACGGAGTGTCCAATTGTAGTATGCAACTAGTTGAAAATTCCGAGGGACTCGGCGTCTAAAGCGTAGAGGAGGTCGTAATAGACCCGTAGAGCTGGAAGGCAAAACAAATACTCCGTAGGCAGTTGGATGAAATTATTTTAACAACCTAGTAAGTAGTGTAGTAGGAAGATGTAGTTATCGCTGAATGACGAGCAGATAGCGAGGGAGAAGCATAACAGGGGAAGAGTGAAATTACAAGGTCAAGTGGGACCGGAAAAGGGGGTATTGTTTAAACAACGTTGCGCGCCCGTATGTTCTTCCATATCCCAGGGCTGTGGGTCTTAATCTGAGTATTCAGTCATCGCCACTCGTTCTGTAAAAGAAACAGTAGTAACTACTCTAAGGGCGTAGTACCAATGCCCGCATGCTTATTACGGGCGCTGCCCTCAGCGACTACGCATCTGGCAGACTCCAGTCAGTTGAAATGTACGACGGTCGATGACCCGGATACACCAGACATCATGATCCGATAAGTTATATCCGATCACACGTTCTCTAGGGCATACGGCCTTACTCAATTCCGGTGAAACTGCGCTGGGACACCCAAGTTTGAACTGATTTTCAAAGGCCTTGCGATCGAAGTGCGCTTTCTGATGGCGCTGTGAGATTTGTAGGTGGTCCTGTGCTGCCTGATGCGCATGTAGCAGGTTAACCTGCATTCTGAGTATATTATCCGAGGCAATCCAAGGCTTCGTGGTGCAACAATGGTAGTAGAGTGTCCGATGGTAATCGCAGCTCGCGCCCGGTGTTTGACCGGTCGAAGTATGGACGGACGCCCGGTAGGCCAACAAGGGTTTTGGCAGCGTGTCCCACTTCCGGGGTGTTTCGCGGTTTAAAAACGATTTTACTAATACTCTTAAAGTGGGATTAGTATCTCTGACCGGCCCATTTCTTTCAGGGTAGTATGCAGTTGTCCGCGTTTTCCTGATCATTAGTTGGATCCACGTGCTGAGTGAAAGTGATAGGGTGCTTCCCATCTCGGCACCCAATTTCCGAGGAACGCCTTAGCTAAGCTCCATGCGTCTGTATTTTGCAGTAGAGTCGCTTCGCACCATTTTTCGAAGTAATCAAATACCACAAAGACGTAGCGGTGTCCTCTGGCGGTCTCTGTTAGGAAGCCAACAATGTCGATGTCCACTAGCTCATTCGGAAAGCCAGTCGTCATGGGCTGTAGTGGTGCGCGGCGGGCTCTACCACGATATTCGTTTCACCCAAACTCAACGCAGGCTTGGCAATATATCGCAATGTCGCGCCGTAATTGCGGCCCCATAAACGACGGCGGATTGCATCTTCCATCTTATTTTGCCTGGCATGCCCTAGTTCCTAGTGCACCCGTCGTAGCACTTCCTGAATTGCTGCCGTCGGAACGATAATCCTACGTAAGCATGCCGGTCCAGGTTGGAAGTACATTAAGCCATCCACGATACGCAGATGGGGCCACAGTGACCAGAGACACGTTGTCTCCCAACTAGCCTCCGCGATTTCCTATTGCGCTGGTCGGTCTTCGCCTTGCGCGATGCATCTGTATGACAGATGCAGCTCTGGATTGGTTGACTGCAGCTGATTTCACTCTTCTCTTCCAGGAGAGTCGAAGATGATGGCGGATTGAAATGCGGTCGTGCATATTGGACGTGTTCCGTGATTCCTTAGTGGCCGCCGTGACAATGCATCAGCGTTTGCGTGCTTTGCGCCTGGGCAGTGTTGGGGCTCGAAATCATACGCCTGTAGCTTTTCTTGAGAGCGCGCAACCTGCCTTAAGGATTGCGGATGTTCTGCAGCCACATAAAAGATTGGTGGTTAGTCAAGACAATAAAGCTGCGACGCAGCAGAACATGGCAGAACTGCTAAAGTACACCAAGGCAATTACTTCCTTTCGCGTTGTACAGTAGTGGACCATACTGCTTCCGATTCTCAAGACCCGCTCCACTGCCATCCTGTCGCGAGTCAGGCGAGGAGGACAAGCCTGGATGCAATACTCCATGTGCGGTCTAACAAAGGCCGTAAAAAATTCAACAAGCATTTCTTCCGTTAGGACCCCAAATGACCTACGGAGCATCCAGAGGGTTCGAAAACCCCTGCAAGACGCTTTCTTCCAGTTCTCGTTGGATTTAAAGTCCTGGGACAAAGTGATCCCTAAGTCAATTTGTTGGGATACGTGAAGGATTTCAATAGCGCCAAGCATGTAGTGCGTCGTCAGACCATCTGATCCTATGCACAAAATTGAACACTGTAATTTATTGACATCTGCCACGGAACAGACCAATCAGGGAGTCCGTCAAGACCCAGTTGTAGAACTTGGGAGCCATCGGGATTGCTCACCGTGCACTAAATCTTTAAGTCGTCGGCGAACATTCACGTACACAGCAAATAGCAGTGGACCAAGAACTGATCCCGGCGGGACACGGCTCAGAACTGTCTATCGGAAAAAAAGACTGGAGCCCACGCGAACACATCTCTCGCCCTTCGAGAAATGCGGATAGCCACGGAAGCGCGTGCCCGGAAACTCCGTAGGAACGGAGCTTAAGTGAAAGGCGAGTATGTGGGACAGAGTCAAACGCTTTGGAGAAGTCAATGAATAGCACATCCATTGATTGACCCTGATCAACAGAGTGCGCTCAACTTTCATGAGCAATCATCATGTTTGTCAGGCAGGAGTACCCGCTGCGAAAACCATGTTGAGATGGGATGAGAAGGCTAAACAACCTCAAATGGTTTTCGAGAGCATCCCTCCCCAGCTTTTCCAACAACTTAACCAGCACACAGATTAGACTGGCAGGCCTGTAGTTTGCAGAAGGATGAATATCTCCCTTCTTAAAGATGGGGCAAACTACAGCTTCCTTCTAGTCGGTGGGTAAGGTGCAACTGGTAAGAGACTTCACAAACAGGCAAGCTACGGGCCCACATATTTCATTTGCCAGTTCATATAACAATTTTGGATGAATGACATCAACACCAGCGGCAGTGAACACACCTGGGCCTCTTACACGGTGACATCAGTCAACAAAGAGGCTGCCAGAACTTTCTCCTCCAAATCCATAGTTGATAAAGGAGACTCGAGAGTAAACGTTTTCGCATACAGCTCGCCGAGAAGGCAGGCCTTATTGTGGTCGGTATGCGCAGTAACCCCATCAGGCCCATGCAACACCAGACTGGATGGGTCTGCACGTCATCGTCTTCTGACGTAAGCGAAAAATCGCTTCGGATTGCTTGAAGCTGTTTGCTAGCTCCAGTTCGTAACGAAGCCTGGCATCCCTTAGGTGCTGCTTACACTTGTTCCGTGCCGCTCGATAACACCGCAAGGCATCATCTGACAGAGTCGAAAGGTAACTCCGCCAACACCTGGCCCGCCTGTTTAGCAGTTGACGTGTGGTTAGATCGAACCAGGGTGGCTTGGAGTTTGCTTTCCTTCCAAATGAAATCGGAATGTGGGGAAGCGACATTTCAGAGAGGAATGCCTTGAATTTCTCCCATGCCGTCTGCATATCATCTGTGGCCAAGATGGTGCAGGGTGACAAGGCAGGTTTGGATCACACTGACTGAAAATCAGTACGCCAGATGTTTGGGTGTCTAGCCACGCATATCTCTTGGACCCTATTGACAGCGCACTCGAAGAAAATGCAGACGTGGGCACTAGCTCCAAGCGACTGACCGCAAACTATGTTACGAAATCAACTGATTTTGCGAAAATAAGATCAAGAATAGACGGAGACTGTCCCTCCATAAACCTTGTTGGCTGATCTACAAACATGCAGGGGGGGGGTTGGAGCGTCAGCGCCACGAGTTCTGCAGCCAAGCCTGTAGTCTCCGTCTCGCAGGAGAGTTTGCGCTAATCTATCTCTGGAAAGTTAAAGCCTCATCACTAAGCGTCGATTTGTAGAGTGAGCGGGAATAAAATCGACGTAACTTGTAGGAACACTACCAGGACTTTTATACACTAATACAATCTTAAATTGCGAAGACAGGGTACACACTTCAACCAAAAGGGCTTCTACGGTCCTATCCGTTGAGTAAAACTGAAATGTCTTGGAGACACTTAATCACGATTTTGGTAGAGTGCAACCCCCACCACGACGGTCGCAGGGGCGATCTGACCTCATGTGTGCCTAGCTAGGTAGGAATATTTCACTGTAAATGACTACCGCAGCCGTCGCAACGAGACTGGACTTTAAGGTGGTGCGACGGTTTGCGTACCTCATTGACCCATTGAGCTATACTGGATGGTGTCTGAGTCCTTTGAGAGCCACTCCTACCAGGCTGGTCAATGGTGACAGGTCAGACAAACGCAGACTCCTGGTCCCCCAGGTTAGGGGTTTAAAATGGGATGGCCTCCATTTCTGTAAAACTAAATCATTGCCATCTCTCCGCTGCCTTGTGGACAGGCTTTTGAGCCAAAGGCTTTGGTTGAGGACCCTAATCGTCCTCCTGTCTAGGTCTGAGCGCCCTGACAGTATCTCAGCCCACATACAACCATGACTTTTTCTTCAAACATAAACTTCATCCTGCATCGGTCGTGGCGCAGATTATCAAGGGTCGCCTTATCTGCTGCATACAGCAAGGCGAATAAGCGAAAACATGCCACCGTTGGCACCTCCCTCCTTTCTTTTCCACCTGTCTCTCTTACTCCCATCCCGACCCCCATTACTAACCTTCCTTCTTTAATTCCCAGATTAATTGACAGCAACCGAAGTGTCACTGGAGTAGAACCATCTACAGCCACCACGCAACACGCACCGCACGCCAATCAGCAAAAGTCCCTTATAAGGCCACGCTGTCTCGTCTCCATGGCAACGCGCAACGTTCGCGCTCTAAGACAAATATGTCAACAGACTGCACTCGAACGCACCTTGGACACACTATGCACTGATGTGTGATGTGTGTCCGAAACTATGATAAATGATCCTAACGGGGTTGTTGAATTAACTGCACCTGGCTTATCCTCTCGTTATTGGTTACACGCATCCGTAGACGCCGATGCAGCACTCACGGGTCAAGCTGGTGTAGGTATCATTCTCAGCTCCAAGGCTGAGCCATCGTTGGTTGATCGGATTCCGGTGAACAGCCGTTTATGTGCACCCCGTCTGACGACATCAGCTAAGGTTGATTCACGAAGTAGTAAAAAACGCTGTTTGTTTGTGATTTCCGCTTATGCTCCCACCGATTGCAGTTCAGGTGAAGCCAAGGACACGTTGTAACAAGAACTGAACGCGCTACTACGCAGTGCCACCAGTTAAGATATTATAGTACTTGCAGGGGATATGAACGCACAAGTAGGGCGTCTGAGCTCTTCAGAAGCTCAGCTGGGTGGTGATTGTGGACTTAACTCCAAACGGACTGATAACGGTAAGCGTCTGCTCCAACTGTGTGCGGAGCACTAGTTATTTCTTAGCAAAACTGCTTTTAGACACAGTGGGCAACGAAGTGCCGCTTGGCGTCCACCTGTAGCTGGCCAGCGATGGACCCAAATTGACCACATAGCCATAAGTTACAGGTGGCGTGGTTCCATCCTGGATTGCCGCTCGTACTAGAGTACCTGTGTCGACTCTGATCATGCCTTGGTACGCTGTCGTTTCTCCATGAACTTTACCGGGAGGCGCACCAAGTGTCTCCTACGATTGGCAACGGAGAAATTGTCTCAGCCCTTGGTCAGACAAGCCTATCAAGAAGCACTGCGTACCGAACTTTCGCTGTCTTGTCCTAATGACACTGAGTTTCAGTGGAATAGGATCTCGGCCGCCATGCACGACGCAGGAGCATCTGCTTGAGGCACTATCCATCGTCACCACACCAGTCACTGGATATCCGAGAGGTCCGTGAACCTGTTGGAATCTAGAAGACACCTCCCGGCTGGCTCTGAACACAATGTGACCAGACGGACTAGTAGGCGTGAACTAAAGCGGAGCCTACGTGCTGACAAGGAAGCCTGGTGGACCAGTAGGGCTCAAAAATGAAGGAGGCAGGAGCAGTAAGCAATTACCGGAAGCTCTTCCAACTGATCCGCACCACTAGACCCAGGAAACCAGGCATCAGTGAAACAATGAGAGAAAGTGCGGGTGCACTGGTTCACAATAAGGAGCGGCGTATGGCTCGTTGGGCGGAACACTTTGACGATCAGTTCAGCTGGCCCCCTGCTCCCGAACCTCTTCCTACTCAGGTGATGCAGGATGAGTCATGGACGGTTAGTTTAGAGCCTCCGTCGGAGGTCGAGGTACGAAACGCAATCACAGCCTTCAATCATCTTCGTGGTGCTGGCCCGGATTCCCTCCCACCTGCGCTATTTAAGGATGGAGGTGAAGTCCTCTGCAAAGCACTGATCTCCCTATTCGAACGTATCTGGAAGGAAGAGAATGTCCCGTGTAATTGGAACGAATCGATTATGGTGGCAATATACAAGAAGTGCAGTCGCACAAACTGTTCTAACCACAGTGGTATTAGTCAAAGGCCAGTTGTGACAAAATTATTGGCCTCGACTCTCGTTCATGGCCTCACTGTGTAACGGGAATCTCGGTTTAAGAAAGAACACGCAGGTTTCCGCCCAGGATGTGGCTGTATAGACCATATATTATCTCCGCGGCAGATGCTAAATCAGCGCCACGCATACTGCAGACCGACAATAACTGTTCCTCGACTGCAAGAGTGCGTTCGATTCAGTCGATCGATCGATTATATTTGAAATACTTGCGCGGAAAGGCCACCCACTCCAACCACGATCTCATTATTTAGCCTTATTTAATTCTGCATAGTACTTTTTTGATGCACAGTAGGCGGCTGGTAGCTTACCGGAACGATGCCCAACCGTTACCGGTAGCTCAGCCGCCTTGCACCAGTTGCATTTTTTTCTCTTTTTTTCTGTGTATTGCGGCACAGTAGCTGAGGTGTTCCCCACCTCTAGCTAACGTGTGTGATGATGCGCAGAAAGACTGCCACAAAAGAAGTAATCATCGTACATGCGCTATACTCGAACACTTCAGGTCGTGTCAGGGTCTACGGTGGCCTATTGGATAGCTTTCCGACCACAAGTGGCGTTGGTCTGGGTTGTCCGATTTCCCCATTTGTGCTCAACTTCGTCGTGGATTCTATCATGGAGTGTTCCCTTGCGGAATCTCACGATGTAGGCGTTGAAGTGCTGCCTAGTGAAAAATTAGTTGACCTTGCTTATGAGGACGATATCGTCTTGCTTTTCGACGATGTTGGGGCGGCACAATTAACCCTGAATAGCCTGTCCAGAGTGGTCCCATTATTTGGTATGCACTTCACACCTTCAAAGTGCAAAGTGTTGCTGCAGGACCACCAGCCACTTGATAACCCCTTGACGCTTGCTAACGAAGAACTCGAGGTGGCTGATCATTTCACTTATCATGGCAGATGCATCAGCAATGATGGGCGCATAGAAACTGACGTCAGCTCACGCACTGCAAAAGCCAGAGCTATCTTCTTGAACCTGCGGCATCTTTGGCGACAGAAAGAAATTTCCCTCCGTCTGAAAGGCCGTGTATACAAGGCCACAGTGAGGGCCGTTCTGCTCTTTGGTAGTGAAACTTGGCCCCTTCGGTCTGAAGATCTGAGGCGCCTTCAAGTCTTTGATCATCGTTGTCTGCGAATCATTGCTGGTGTCGGATGGCACCAACGTGTCCGCAACGATGATGTGCGTAGACGAGTACTGGGTAGCGATAATCATGCTAACTCCCTAGAACAACAGATAGCACTGAATAAGTTGCGTTGGCTCAGGCACGTGCTACGCATGCCTGGTCACCGCTTACCTAGGAGGGCCTTGTTGAGTCTGCCAGGTGTAGGATGGCGCAAGGCTCGAGGTGGACAGAAGTTGACTTGGCAGCAGGAAATGAGGTCAATGACGACCAAACTGGGTGCCGTTGGTTCGTCTCGCCTTCCAGGCTGGAGTCCACGTGACTCACCTTGTGCTTGGCTCGAGACTTTACAGGACATGGCTCGCAACCGACACCAGTTGCACGTCTGCTGCCGTCTCCTAATCGGATTGCCTGTTTATAGTGTGTTCGGTGGTGAGTTATCTGCGAAGTAATGGCTGATTATGACGCGTGGCAGTGAAAGCCGCAAGGAAGCTGTCTCGCCGATGCCGCCTTATCTTAGCACGATAGCCAGCTGTTTGTGACGGTATGTTGTCTACACAAGGTGTAGGCGCTTTGACCCTGATTGTTTACTTAATGCATTAAGGTTTTCAGGTAAGTCCCCGTTCTCACCCTCTTATTATTCTTTATTTCATAGGTCATTATGGTTGTATGTCAGCGAAGCATCATTGCAAATGGCTGATCTACTGCTGTTGTGTTGATGATGATGACTTCCGTAAACAGCAACGTTTCAGTGAAAGCGAGGAAATCTGAGTGAGAGCAGTCCACAAGAGCGCTAACTTCGCACAACTGGTTGCGTAGGCTACGCACGTTACTGAGTACTACATTAAGGGTTTGGTAAGGTGAGTCTACGATCGTGCGCCACCAGAATGTGCTCCGGCATAACGGAAGTGGACTGCCGGCGTGCCCGACGAAAACCCACCAACCGCAGACAGTTTTCCCTGCCGCGCGACGTGCCTTAAGATTTTGGATGCTGCTTTTAGTTTCCTCCTGTCAGCAAGAGGAAGATCCGGCTGCATGACGATTCCAGAACCTTTTATTTTAAAAGCAAACCGCATAAATGCTTGGCACTCCTCTGCTGTGGAAAGGACCGCTTGCAGTAACCGAGGCCTTGGGGTGGGACTACTGACCAGTACGCATCCAATCCTTATTGGCTTACGCAAAGTCACTCAAGGGAATCCAGGAGGTAGGAGTTTGGTAACGAGAATTCTAAACCATTCAAGAGCATGTGACATCCTTCCTTTTGAAGATGCGGCAGAGGACTCAATGACATTTCTAAAGATTACGCTACTATCGGTGTACATGTCTCCCCGACGTGGGGTGTTTACACCGCGTGTTACAAAACCATTGGGTGGGGACATGTACAAGTTATCCCCTACTGCTTTTGCATCATCGGTTGCGTTAAACGGAGCTTGTGTAGCTAGTGGAACGGTGATGGGACACTGTTCCGGTGGCTTTTTACTCGGGGGACTTGCAGTGCACGCTGAGGCCCTATTCGCTTCTACCTTAGATAAGGTTACTAACTCTTTAGTCTTCCTTCGCTTTCTTTTGACGGGCGTATGAGCCTGTAACTCTTTCTCGCTAGGTGCTGAGTTGAAGATACCGTCTGATGGGTCGCCATTAACAGAAGATGCGCGCACCGGAGTTGATAAGATCGACAAGCTGCTCGAGTCCGAGAAGTCCCACAAATCCGCAATATTCCGCAGGTCAGGCACCCATACGTTTTCAAGGCTAGCTACAATTCCCGTCACTTTCCAGTCCAGATCAGGCACCAAAGAAAGCAGATTTTCCATACTCTCTAACCTGGAAACAAGTGCCGAAAACCTTGCATCCAAAAGTGAATCACATCGAGTTCTGTGTTTGGAACAAGTGGGACAACTATTCGCCGTCACACTATACTGCTCTGTACTCAAACCAGTGTATTTTTCATGAAACCAGCGACAACAAACGTCACACTGCATTCCACCAATGGAGTCGGTCACTGGTTTTAAGCACCTCAATTTTGCGCACAGTGTCTCCGAGTCAGATGGTTGTAGACTGGAGGACGAGTTAGGACACACTCCTTTAGCCATCACAAGAGGAAAGGTAGGCAAGAGGTCAGGGGAAAGTAAAATGTGAACCGGTTTGTAGAGGTCCACTACGCAAAAAACGAAGGACTCAATCGGATCTTAGAAGAGGTGATTCGTTCGTACGAATTTGGACTCACCAAAGAAACAGGCTGCAATTGTAATATGCGCCCGGTCGAGGATTCTGAGGGCTTCGGTGTCCGGGGCGTACGGCGTCGTATTAGACCGAGGGGGTTGTTGACTTGCTATAGCGAAAATCCAACGCGCTACAGAATCCACACGGTAAATAGCTGGCTAGAGGTGATGTAGAAGCAGGTCAGGTCAGGTACAACGGAGGATAGAGGCTTTCGCCTAACGAGCGTCCCGTTTATTGTGCCGGTAAGTGAAGCGGCCCGCGGCACTTCGACGTTGCAAAGAAATGAAGCAAGAACAAGAGCAATCGTTGCAGTTTCATATGAAAGCATAAGAATACACTGCATATTCCAGTGCAATTACAATACCTCGGGGGAAAAGTCAGACTAACACTCATCTAAGCTCCTTTTGAAGGCTTCTACAGACTCACATTCCACTAAAGCAGAAGGAAGTTTATTCCAGATGTTAACTACTCGGTTCGTAAAAAAGTTGGTCCTGATGTCCAAACGAGCTCTGTTGTTTGACCTTCAAGCGATGCCCGCACAAGTGGTCCGACATAGCTAACTCAAACAAATGGGTGGGACTAATACCACTATGTCCCTCAATGATCTTAAACGTGTTTAGCAAATCCCCTTTCAACCTACGCCATTGCAAGGAAAATAATCCCAAGCTACTTAGACGATCTTCGTATGACCTCTCTCGTTGACCTTCGAGCGTCCTGGTCGCACACACACATGGCGTCACTACGGAGGTATGGTGGCGAGGCCTGAATACAGTACTCCAGATGTGGCCTAACCACAGCTTTATATAACGGCAAGCATACTTCTGCTTTAGTGTTACTCAGCGCCCTCCTAAGGCGAAACAACTCTTGTTGCGCTTTATTGGTAGCATGACGACACTGTGCCGAAGGCCTAAAACTGTTTACTGTGATGACACCTAGATCATGTGCTTCAGCAGTACAATGCAAAGATATAGATCCCGCAAGAAACCGCATTGCAATTCCGCTACCACTATTGGTCACTAGTTGACATTTATTGGCATTCAAAGGTGAATCTCATCAGCTCGACCAATACACCACAGTGATGATGTCCTTAGCCAATGTCGCTCGGTTTCCCCTACTGACTAGCTTTAAGTCATCTGCGAAGATATAGCAGGGATCCAAAAGAGCCACGTCACGTATAAACATAAGAAACAACAATGGACCCAGTACAGAACCTTGGGGGACACCGCTGTAGGCAAGGTCGCCACTAAACGTCGCTCCACCAACCCTGGCTCTAAATGTCCTTTCACGTAAGAATTCAGGAAGTCACATTAATAGCTGAGGATGCAATCCAAACCATGTTAGCGTCTTAAGTAAAAATCGATGATTCACTGAGTCAAAGGCCTTACTGAAGTCCAAATAACACACCTCTACCGACATCCCACAGTTAAGACATCGGGTAATCTCATTTAAAAAGCACAATAAATTGGTAATACATGTCTTCTTTTTAAGTAAGCCATGCTGTTCCGCTCTAAGTAGATTGTGCTCAGTCAAGTGCTTAAAGATCCTGTTTCTTAAAAGCTTTCCCAAGCACTTCAGCATGATGCTGGTCAAACTAACAAGTCTATAGTTAAGAGGCGCCGACTCAGAACCCCTTTGTGGATGGCAACAATGGTCGCCTCCTTCCAACCAAGTGGCAGCTTGCCTTCTTGAACAGACTGGTTTCATAGTGTTGTAGAGAGTAGAAGGGAAATCCCCGTGGCAGCTTCTTCACCTCCCATCCACTGGTTGGATGACGCGTGTCCTTGCTAATCTGTGTTCACCACGCGACCAGCAAAACTAGCAAAAACAGTAGAATCCAGGCGTCCTCAGCATGAATTTATCCAAACGCTGCTTGAAATATTCCTGTGAATGGGCACTGACAACATATTCCGGGAAGTTGTTCCATTGATTCACGACTCGAGTGGACAAAGCGACGTCGGAGCGGACGCCGAACTTCCGCTGTTTAAACAGTTTCCAACTGTGACCCCGTGTCGAGTTATCTACATTGAGTTGGAAGAACTCTTGCAGCTCCGTGCCCAAGTCTCTTTTTAGGATGCGTCTTGTGTATATCAGATCCCCACGGCGACGACAATAGTCCAAAGGAAACAAGTTCATTCGCTGAAGTCGAAGGGGATAAGATAAATCACGCAGCAATGATACAGACTTGGATCCACGCCGCTAAACCATCTCGACTAAAACGTACTCAAAATGTGTGATAGGATGCAAAGCGGGCAGTCCACACTACAATATAGGATGGTGAGAAAACAGAAGCTTGAAGATCTCAGGTGTCATGTTTGAAAATGACCTCCGTATGGTGGAGTACTCTGTCGGCGGAGGCAACTTTTCGCAAGGTATCAGGGATGGCTTTCAAGTTAGGGGATACAATCACACCCCAGTCCTTCTCAGAAGCCGCACTGCTCAGAAGGAAAGCACCAAGGTGGTAGGCGACGAAAGGTACTGGAGAACCGACTGAAAGAACGCAGAATGTGTCATGGTTGATAGGTAACTGCCGCTTCATAGACCAGTCGTGCAGCAGATCAAGCGTTAGTTGTAATTTGTTCGAATCTTCAAGCATAGATATTCCTGACCATAGCTTGAGATCATCAGCGAAGAGCAAACAGTTAGTTTGAAGCACCTTTAGAAGGTCGCTGATGATCTTTAAAAAGTTAGGGACCAAGCACGGAGCCATGTGGAACCCCACTGGTCATGAGGACAGGCCCAGAAATTATCTCACTGGTCGATTTTTGCTTAGTACGGACTGACAAAGTCACCTCGATTGGTGATAAAACGTCTGAAACGAAATAGTCCGGCCCGAAAAACAAATCTAAAGCTGAACAGACAACCCGAGCTACAGGTATTCCGCTTTATTGATAGCATCATTGACGTTCACCCTCATAGAACGATAAACCAGGAAATCAGAGATCCAGGAGAGAATATTGGTTGAATAAACCGGAACAGGAAGGCAGCGCTCCGGAAGGAAAGCAGCGACGCCGTGTGAAAGTTCTCAAGGAGAAGCAACAAAATAGCAGAGAATCCGAAAGGGACAAAGGATCCGTTTGACTGGGACCCAAGGTTATCAAAAAGGTTATTAATAATTGGTCCAAGTACAAGAGTATCTAGTCCAGGCTCAAGGTTCACTGAGTTGCGGAGAGAAGGAAGGAAAATCTTTATCAGCCCCATCAATTCCGTAACATACTGGATTTGATGCACGTCGCTGAATCATGACGTTCCTCGAGGGTTCGACACGACTGCAGTGACAGCCGCAAGATTTCAGCATTCTCAGCGAATGTTTGTCTAGCAGCCGCTCGATGTTTTCCTCGGATGGCTCGTCTGTAATTCCTTCCGGTAGGCTGTTCCAATCATTCACTACTCTAGTAGATAGGGTGACGTCCATACGAATTCTGTCCTCCTAGCTTAAATAGTTTTCATGTGTGACCTCGTTTGGAACAGTCAGTGTTGGACCGGAAGAATTGTTGTAACTCGCTTTCTAGTTCCCCTCGGAGGATGCGCCTAGTGTAGATGAGATCACCCCGGCGACGGCGGAGCTTGAGGGAGAACATATTTAGCTGCTGGAGTCGAATGGAGTAGGGGAGATCACGAAGCCCCAGAACAGCTTTCGATGCACGTCTCTGAACCTTTTCCAGCAGAGCGCATCCCAACCTTGAAAGCGGGTGGAATGGTGGTAGATCATATTCTAAGACGCGCGTTCTGCTTTTCTGCGGCGGCGTGTTGAAATTTTGTTTGTGTGCTTGGGGAAGTCTGAGCTTCTCGGGACCGAGACTGGAATATCGTATCAGGGAGTGTACAATATCTGAAGTTAGTCCAACAGTCACTACTGAAGGTCAGCGTGTTGATACTTTTATCTGACACTAATCCTTTCCTGGTGTTAGTGAAACAATTTGTGGTGAGAGTGGACAGCCTATCCACAATTTGTCAAAACGTTTGGAGCGTTGGGCTGAGCATTTTGAAAAGCAATTTAATCGGCTAGAATTGTCCGATTCGCCGGTCACTGATCGCCCCGCTCCGTGGGCTGTCCCTTTGGATCCACCCTCTTGCTCAGAAGTCGAACGTGAGATCGGACGGTTGAACTTGAACGAAGCCGCGGGACCAGATGATCTGCCTCCAGCCCTCTTCAAATTCGGAGGCTCTGCTCTTGTTGATGCTTTACATGAATTCCTAGTGAAACTGTGGGAGCAGGAGACTGTCCCAGCCGACTGGAGCCGCTCCGTGATTGTTCCCATCTTCCAAGGCGGCTGGCGTTCGGCATGCGGCAACCATAGAGAAATCAGTCTGATCTCCATCGCCACCAAATTACTTGCCTCCATAATCCTTCACAGACTGACTGGCACTCGTGAAAGCCAGATTCGTGAGGAGCAAGCCGGGTTTCGTCGAGGTCGTGGCTACATCGACCACATCTTCACTTTGCGTCAATTGTTGGAACACAGTCACTCATATTAGCTGCCCACCGTAGCCGTGTTCCTCGACATCAAAGGTGCCTTCGATTCGGTTGATCGATGTGCCCTTTGGAATTGTCTACTCAGGAAAGGCGTGCCCGAGAAATATGTAAATATTATCCGAGCATTATACGCGCGTATCACGGGCAGAGTGAGGGCTTACGGCAAGCTGTCGCTACCCTTCAATATCTCCAGCGGTGTGAGACAAGGATGCTCGCTGTCACCCTTCCTCTTCAAATTCGCTATTGACGAAGTCATGGAAATTGCATTTACAGGACACGAACTTAGAAGGTGTGGATGTGCTTCCCGGAGAACGACTTCTTGACTTGGAATATGCAGACGAAATTGCCCACATCTGTGACAGCTCCCAGACGTGCCACGCAGCGCTGGACAGATTAGCACTGGCTGTCAGCCGCTTCGGGTTTTGCTTTGCACCATCGGAGTACAAAGCTTTCCTCCAAGATTGGCAGGGATCGCCACTTGCGCTGACCCTTGGTGGGATCAGCTAGAAGTCGTTCAGAAATTCAACTACCTGGGAAGTTGTATCAGCGCCTTGGGATCGAAGACGAGATCACGAACCGTATAGCGAAAGCTCGAAGTGCTTTTGCTAACCTTCGCCACCTATGGCGGCGGCGCGACATCACTCTCGCCCTGAAGGGTAGAGTGTACAATGCAGCGGTACGTTCGACCTTACTGTACGGTTGCGAAACCTGGTCCCCTAAGGTCGGCGGACATGAAGAGGCTAGTTACGTTCGACCATCGGTGCCTTCGCAGTTTGGCTCACATCTGGTGGGAACACCGCGTGAGTAACGAGCGTGTTCGACGCATTGTTTACGGCCCAGGAAAGGATCTGAACCGCTCAGCACCGTTATTTCCCGCACCAGGCTCCGATGGCTCGGCCACGTGTTACGCATGCCAGCCCACCGACTCCCTCGACGTGCGTTGTTTGCTCACCGGGGATGTGGGTGGAAGAAGAGGAGAGGTGGCCAAGCGATGACTTGATCCAGGGGAATGAAGTCCCTCACTTCGGAGCTAGCCTCGGTTGGAGCGTCACGGCTCCCTGGTTGGGGTCCAAAAGACGGTGAACACGTTTGGCTGGATACACTTGCTGACATGGCAAGGAGCCGACCTCAGTGGCGTTTGTGCTGTGAGTTTCTTTGTCCCTCCCCATCCCTTTTAGCCTCCCCCTCCATCTACGATCTCATTTCCTAGGGTAAAACATTTTTTTTCTTTTTGCCTAGTAGCTGGCTGGAAGCTTACCGGAACGATGCCTATCCGTTGCTGGTAGCTCATCTGGCATTCAACTGTTGTATCTATTTTTCCTTTGTGTATTGTATTATATGTATGTATGTATTTCCTTCATGTATTGCGGCACAATAGCGGAGGTGTTTTCCCACCTCCAGCTGATGTGTGTAATGAATGAATGAATGAATGATTCCGGTGCGGTAGTATAAGACTAGTTTTTACTCCACTACATATTTGGTGACCCCTGTTTTTCTTTTTTTCTACTGGAACTTTTTTTCGCCTGAATAATGTCCGCCCAGTACCACTCCCCACACTGACTCTTATGAAAATTCTGTTGGTTTTTCCGTACCCGCTTTTGACGTTAACAATGCACACGTCTGGTTTTTTACAGTTAGAAACTCTTTTCCGTCTGCCGTAGGAATACTTCTCAAAGTTCTATGTTTTCTACGTCCGCTGTCCATCTTCCCACGCACATAGCCGCCGATGTGGTAGACCTTACTCGACCCTGTTCCTACCTATTCCCCCTACGACAAGCTAAAAGCGGCTGTTATGAAACGCCTTACAGCTTCTGATGAGACCAGACTTCATCAACTTCTCTCCGGAGTTGAACTGGGTGATCGTTCACCTTCACAATTTCTTCGTAGGTTCTCTCGTAGGTTCCTCTAAAGTCGACGACAGCATCTTACGTCAATTGTGGCTGAAATGTCTTCCATCAAACACTACGGCGGTTCTCGCTGTATCCGCCTGACGATTTGTCACTTGACAAACTAGCAGAAACGGCCGACAAAGTTCATGAGTGCTTCTTTCAACGCCCAAGTTTGTCACGCTGTTGTCACCCTATCTGAGACTTACTCGTCCTCAGATCCCATTGAATGCATTTCTCAGAGACTGTCCATAGTCGAACGCACCGTTAAGAGACGACGTCGCCCCCGCAGTCGCAACGAAACTGGACCTTAACGTGGTGTGACGGTTTGCGTACCTCATTGACCCATTGAGCTATACTGGGTGGTGCCTCTGGGCACCTCGATAGCTACTCCTACCAGGTTGGTCAATGGTGACAGGCCAGACAAACTCAGTCTCCTGGTCCCCCAGGTTGGGGGTTTGAAATGGGATGGCGTCCATTTCTGTAAAACTAAATCATTGCCACCTCCCCGCCGCCTTGCGGACAGGCTTTTGAGTCAAACGATTTGGTTGAGGATCCTAATCTTCCTCCTGTCTCGGTCTGAGCGCCCTGACAGTATCTCAGCCCACATACAACCATGACTTTTTCTTCAAACATAAACTTCATCCTGCATCGGCCGTCGCGCAGATTATCAAGGGTCGCCTTATCTGCTGCATACAGCAGGGCGGATAAGCGAAAACATGCTACTGCTGACGCCTCCCTTCCTTTCTTTTCCACCTGTTTCTGTTACTCCCATCCCGACCCCCATTACTAACCTTCCTTCTTTAATTCCCAGCTTAATTGACAGCAACCGAAATGCCACTGGAGTAGAACCATCTGCAGCCACCACACCGCACCTATCGGAAGCCTATCGGCAAAAGTCCCTTATGAGGCCACGCTATCCAGTTTCCATGACGACATGCAACGTTCGCACTCTAAGCCAAACAGGTCAACAGGCTACACTCGCACGCACCTTGGACACGCTGGGCATTGATGTGCGTTGTGTGTCCGAAACTAAGATAAAGGACCCCAACGGGGTTACTGAATTAACTGCACCCGGCTTATCCTCTCGTTATTGGTTGCACGCATCCGGAGACGCCGATACAGCACTCACGGATCAAACTGGTGTAGGTATCATTCTCAGCTCCAAGGCTGAGCCATCGTTGGTTGATTGGATTCCGGTGAACAGCCATTTATGTGCACCCCGTCTGACGACATCAGCTAAGGTTGATTCACGAAGTAAAACAAAACGCTGTTTGTTTGTGATTTCCGCTTATGCTCCCACCGATTGCAGTTCAGGTGAAGCCAAGGACACGTTGTAACAAGAACTGAACGCGCTACTATACAGTGCCACCAGTTAAGCTATTATAGTACTTGCAGGGGATATGAACGCACAAGTTGGGCGTCTGAGCTCTTCAGAAGCTCAGCTGGGTAGTAATTGTGGACTTAACTCCGAACGGACTGACAACGGTCAGCGTCTGTTTCAACTGTGTGCGGAGCACCAGTTGTTTCTTAGCAGAACTGCTTTTGGACACAGTGGGCGCCGAAGTGCCACTTGGCGTCCCCTTGTAGCTGGCCAGCGACGGACCCAAATTGACCACATAGCCATAAGTTACAGATGGCGTGGTTCCATCCTGGATTGCCGCTCATACTGGAGTACCTGTGTAGACTCTGATCATGCCTTGGTACGCTATCGTTGCTCCATGAACTTTACCGGGAGGCGCACCAAGTGTCTCCTACGACTGGCAACGGAGAAATTGTCTCAGCCCTTGGTCAGACAAGCCTATCAAGAAGCACTGTATACCGAACTTCCGCTGTCTTGTCCTAATGACACTGAGCTTCAGTGGAATAGGATCTCGGCGGCCATGTACGACGCAGGAGCATCTGCTTGTGACGCTATCCATCGTCACTGCTCCAGTCACGGGATATCCGAGAGGTCGGTGAACCTGTTAGAATCTAGAAGACACCTCCCGGCTGGCTCTGAATACAATGTGACCAGACGGACTATTAGACACGAACCAAAGCGGAGGCTACGTGCTGACAAGGAAGCCTGGTGGACCAGTAGGGCTCAAAAAATGAAGGAGGCAGGAGCAGTAGGCAATTACCGCAAGCTCTTCCAGCTAATTCGCACCACTGGTCCCAGAAAAGCAGGCATCAGTGAGACAATCAGAGACAGCGCGGGTGCGCTGATACACAATAAGGAGCGCCATATGGCTCGTTGGGCGGAACACTTTCAAGACCAGTTCAGCTAGCGCCCTGCTCCCGGACCTCTTCCTACTCAGGTGACGCAGGACGAGCCATGGACGGTTAGTTTAGAGTCTCCGTCGGAGGTCGAGGTCCGAAACGCGATCACAGCCCTCAATCGTTTTCGTACCGCTGGCCTAGATTCCCTCCCACCTGCACTATTTAAGGATGGAGGTGAGGTCCTCTGCAAAGCACTGACCTCCCTATTCGAACGTATCTGGAACGAAGAGAGTGTGCCGGCTAATTGGAGCGAATAGATTAGTGGCAATGTACAAGAAGGGCAGTCGCACAGACTGTTCTAACCACAGGGGTATTAGCTTAACGCCAATTGTAACAAAATTATTGGCTTCGATTATCGTTCGCCGCCTCACTGGGGAACGGGAATCTCGGATTAGGGAAGAGCAGGCCGGTTTTCGCCCAGGACGTGGCTGTATAGACCATTTATTCACTTTGCGGCACGTGCTAGAGCAGCGCCATGCATACCGCAGATCGACATTTGCTGTGTTCCTCGATTTCAAGAGTGCGTTCGATTCAGTCGCTTGATCGATTCTGTTCGAAATACTTGCGCGGAAAGGTGTTCCCACGAAATATGTGAACATCCTTCGTGCTCTATACTCGAACACTACAGGCAGCCTCAGGGTCTGTGGTGTCCTATCGGATAGCTTTCCGACCACAAGTGGCGTTCGTCAGGGTTGTCCGATTTCCCCATTTTTGTTCAATTTCGTCGTGGATTCTATCATGGAGTGTTCCCTTGCGGAATCCAACGATGTAGGCGTTGAAGTGCTGCCTGGTGAAAGGTTAGTTGATCTAGATTATGCGGCCGATATCGTCCTGCTTTTCGACGATGTTGAGGCGGCACAATTAACCCTGAATGGCCTGTCCAGAGTGGTCCCATTATTTGGTATGCACTTCGCACCTTCGACGTGCAAAGTGTTGATGCAGGACCACCAGCCACTTGATGACCCTTGACGCTTGCTAACGAAGAACTCGAGGTGGTTGATCATTTCACTTATCTTGGCAGATGCATCAGCAATGATGGGCGCATAGAGACTGACGTCAGCTCACGCATTGCAAAAGCCAGAGCTACCTTCTTGAACCTGCGGCATCTTTGGCGACAGAAGGGAGTTTCCCTCAGTCTGAAAAGCCGTGTATACAAGACCACAGTGAGGGCCGTTCTGCTGTATGGTAGTGAGACTTGGTCTCTTCGGTCTAAAGATCAGAGGCGCCTTCACGTCTTCGATCATCGTTGTCTGCGAAGCATTGCTGGCGTCAGATGGCGCCAACGTGTCCGCAACAATGATGTGCGTAGACGAGTACTGGGTAATGATAATCATGCTAGGTCCTTAGAACAACAGATAGCACTGAATAAGTTGAGCTGACTCGGGCACGTGCTACCTATGCCTGGTCACCGGTTACCTAGGAGGCCCTTGTTCAGTCTGCTAGGTGTAAGGTAGCGCAAGACTCGAGGTGGACAGAAGTTGACTTGGCAGCAGGAGATGAAGCCACTGACTATAAAACTGGGTGCCGTTGGTCCGTCTCGCCTTCCGGGCTGGAGTCCACGTGACTCGCATTGTGATTGGCCCGAGACTTTACATGACATGGCTCGCAACCGACGCCAGTGGCGCGTCTGTTGCCGTCTCCTAATCGGATTGCCTGTTTAAAGTGTGTTTGGTGCTGACTTGTCTGCGGGGTAATGGCTGATTATGACGCGTGGCAGTGAAAGCCGCAAGAAGCTGTCTCGCCGATGCCGCCTTATTTTTGCACGATAGCCAACTGTTTGTGACGGTATGTTGTCTACACAAGGCGTAGGCGCATTAACCCTGAATGTTTGCTTAGGGCATTAAGGTTTTCAAGTGAGACCCCCTTCTCTCCCTCTTCTTATTCCTGATTTCATATGTCCTGCTTCTATGGCAGCGAAGCATCAGTTCAAATGACTGATGTTACTGCTGTTGAAGATGATGATGATATTCTAAGAATGGACGGATGTACGAAGTGAACAAAGGTTGAAAAATCTCAGGAGTCATTCGAGCGAATGATCTTCTTAAGACACCCACTAGTCTCCCTCCAGTGGCCACCTTCTTCAACGTGTTCTGCGTCGTTCTAAGGTAAGAAGTCACGATAACCCCGAGATCTCTCTCGTTAGTGGTATTCCTGAGGAGCAACCCACCAATGTGGTATGCACCGTATGGTTCGGTGAAACCCATTGGGAGAACAGCGCATTTATCTCGGTTTACTGGCAATTCCCACTTGATGGACTATTCGTGTAGCTGGTCTAGAGCCCCTTGTAATCTGTCCGCATCCTCAAGGCTGGATACGGTTGACCACAGCTTGAGGTCATCGGCGTAGACCAAGCAGTCGGTTTGAAGTGCCGTCGGTAGATCGTTAATGTATAGTTTGAAGAGCTCTGATCCAAGCACTGATCCTTGGGGAATGCCACTATAGACACTGGAGCAGAGAGGGTTTGGTTCACTTGTACGCGCATTGTCCTACCTCTTAAGAAATCGGCAATCCAGGAGAGATTTCCTGTAATGCCAATTCCCTGGAGCGTATGTAGCAGTCGTATGTGTAGAAGTTTAGCAACGGCTTTACTGGAGTCAATGAATATTACGTCAACCTGTTTTCGGGCATCTCTGGCTTCTGCCCATGTTTCCCTGGCAATGAGTAAGTTAGAGGTTCATGGGCGTGCTCTCCGGAAGCCATGTTGAGCAGGTGAGATGACGTTTAGATTCACACAGTGTAGCTGGAGGGCGCACTTGACTATTCGTTCCATGGTATTGCATACGACCGCTGTCAGGCATATTGGCCGGCAGTGCGCTGGGTCTTGTTGGTTTCCCCCTTGTATTTGGGCAGGACGGTACCTGCTTTCCAGCCTGTGGGTATGCAGCCGACTTCGAGTGATTGCCGAAATAGTTGGCAGAGAGGGGCGGCGACGTACTCAGCCATCGTTTTAAGGAAGCTGGGATGCAATCCGTCCGGGCCTGGAGTGGAGTTCGGATCCAGTTCGAGGAGCAGCTTAGTGACTACCTCGGGGTTAATTTCAACTTGGTCCATAGAGGACTAGGGTGCAGGCAAACACTTGTTGAGTAGACCGAGAGGTATTGCGCAGCCAGTAGGTTTGCTTTTCTATCATCGCCGTAGAGCACGGTACCTTTGTAGCGCCCTAAAAGATAACTGCTATCTTTCATGTACAATTTAATTGTTGACCGATTGTACATTACTCCTTCTTGTTTTAATCTTCCTTACAACCGGCTCGTCACTCGACAACCTTGTAAGTTCCCGCGCTCACGTGTTCGCTCTCGTCTCGCTTCATCCGTCCGCTTCTTATTGTAGCCCATCGAATACAATCCGCTGTGTCCGACTCCCATTGCCTTCTGATATCCGCGCTTACTTTCGCGCACCGTCTCGGACTAGTATTAACTAGTCCTACAAATTGGTGACCCCGATTCGCACGCGCGAATTCAACTTTTTTTCTCGTTTGTATTTTTTGGTGAGTTCGTTCCTTTTTCTCGATTATATACCTATATTCATTTGTTTCTTGCGTAATTTTGGTACTTTGATCGTGTTTTTGTTCATCCTTTATCTTTTCGACTCACATTTCGAGAGTGGCATCTGAGTCGTTTCACAGCGTAACCATGCTTACTTTGGCTGTTCCAAGTTTCATGGAACACAGCCCAGAGGTTTGGTTTAAGATATTCGAGATCGAACTGGAAAATAAGGGCATTACGGCGGACCGTCCGAGGTACAATCAGCTCGTCCCACGCCTTCCTTCGTCGGTTGTGACGCTGGTTGAGGACATTCTACTCTGCCCATCGAATGAGGCAAAGTATGAAACAATGAAGCAAGCGATTTTAAAAGAGTTACGGCCCAGCGCACGAACTCGATTTGAGCAGCTCAATGGTCTCAAGCTTGGAGATCGCAAGCCGTCGGCGTTGCTCCGCGAACTTCAGCGCATCGCTGGTCCCTTATTCTTGAGCGAAGAAGGGATAAAGGAGCTGTGGTTTGCACGTCTCCCAGAGCCATTGCCGGTATTGCTGTCCATGTTTATAGATACACCCCTGAAAGAATTAGCTACCAAGGCAGACGCTGCGTTCGAACGTTTTCCGCAGCAGACGACCAGTAGCTCCGGTGACGTATTCTCACCGATGAAAACCGAATCTCATGTTTGCTCCCAGTCGTTAGGCCGATCTGACTCTAAAGACGAGGAAATTGCGCTACTTCGCAGCAGGATAGCAGCAATGAAGGCTTCGAAGCAGCGTGTGCCACGGTCAAATGCTGACCACGTTTTGGCTACCGTTCATTGCGGCTCGTCTGTGCCTGCACCGAGTACGTCACGTTCGGCACGAAAGCGCAACATTTTCCCTACAAGTTCTCAGTCAGATAATGTCAAACCCGTCGAAGAAGTATGTTGGTATCACCGCCAATACGGTGGAAGAGCTAGACGTTGTCGGGCTCCCTGCATTAGGCACGACCCAGCTGCTTCAGGGAAAACGAATAGCCCGCATACTAGCACGACAAACGTATCATTCAATAACCAAGCAAACCGACTGTTTTACGTTAAGGATCGACGTTCTTCCATCACTTTCCTCATCGACACGGGAGCGGAAGTCAGCGTCATCCCAGCGACCGCTAACGACAAGCACTCAGAGCCTACGTACAATTTGCGTGCGGCCAACGGTTCTCCGATAGCTTCATTCGGTCAGCGCATGATGAACCTGGACCTCAATCTTCGCCGAGATTTTCAGTGGGTCTTCATGGTTGCGTCTGTACCCTTCGCAATTATCGGTATCGACTTCCTCCGACATTTTGGGTTGCTTGTTGATGCTGGTCGCCACAGACTTTTAGACGACCGTACTAAACTAGGGGTTGAAGGCGTTCTTACGGACGCCCCGATAATCAGTCCCGTTTTTCGAATCGCCGATGTACCGTCAGATTATGCGAACCTACTGTCTGAATACCCGCGACTGGTACGACCAGCTGCAGAGCTTCCGCCAGTCACGACAGAGGTCGCTCATCACATAGTCACGCGTGGTCAGCCAGTTAGCGCACGACCAAGACGGCTTGCTCCTGACAAACTACGTGCAGCACGAGCTGAATTCGACCACATGCTTCAGCTCGGTATCGTCAGACCGTCCAACAGCCCATGGGCGTCGCCTCTGCACATGGTCCCGAAGAAGGTCATGGGGGACTGGCGTCCTTGCGGCGACTATCGAACCTTGAATACGGTTACCACGCCTGATCGCTATCCGATCCCACACATAGTGGATCTCACCGCCAGTCTGGCGGGTAAAAATATCTTCAGCAAAATCGACTTGGTACGCGCATACAACCAAATTCCGGTAGCCGAAGCGGACATCGCTAAAACTGCCGTGACGACTCCATTTGGTTTGTTCGAGTTTCTGCGCATGCCATTTGGCCTAAAGAACGCCGCGCAAACTTTTCAGCGCTTCATCGACCAAGTTTGTCGCGGCTTAGACTTCGCTTACGCGTATCTCGATGACATTTTAATCGCAAGCTCTTCACGAGAAGAGCACATGCGCCACGTACGAACACTTTTTGATCGTTTATCTCAACACGGGGTGACGATCAACGCAGAAAAGTGTTCGTTTGGTGTCGATTCAGTCAACTTCCTCGGCCATCGTATCTCCTCTGCAGGCGTCGTGCCACTGCAGGATAAAATTCAAGCCATCATCGACTACCCCGAGCCTCATTCTTTCAAACAGCTCAGGCGTTTTGATGGCTTGTCAACTTTTACCGACGATTTATACCCAACTGCGCCTCGCTGATGCAACCCCTCACGGACCTTCTCCGAGGGAAACTCAAGAAATTCGAATTTCCTGCCGCAGCACGCGCTGCTTTTAAGTCGCTGAAAGAGGCTATCGCCAACATAGCTTCTATAGCGCATCACGATCCGGCCGCCCCACTGTCCCTCAGTACTGACGCCTCGGACGTGGCAGTCGGCGCTGTTTTGCAGCAACGAGTAGCCGACACGTGGCAGCCCTTAGCGTTTTTCTCCAAACGCCTACAACCTACCGAATCTCGCTACAGCACGTTCGGTAGAGAACTACTAGCCGTATATCTAGCGATACGTCACTTTCGACACGTCCTAGAAGGCCGCTCCTTTGTCGTCTTCACCGACCACAAACCCCTGACTTACGTGCTCGGCTCGACTACCGACCGATACTCTCCTAGAGAGTCGCGCCACCTTGACTATATCGCTCAGTTTACGACCGATATACGGCATGTCTCAGGTGTGCACAACGCCGTCGCCGATGCACTTTCCCGCATCCAAGCTATCTCCGCTGACGCCGGCACTGCTATCGACTTGGCAGCCATGGCCACAGCACAACTCAACGATCCTGAGGTTGATCTACTACGCAGGTCTCCCTCATTGGACATACGACCCGTTCCGCTGACATCATCAGACGGAACTATACTCTGCGATTTATCTCTGGGCACGCCGCGCCCAGTCGTCCCACGCGAGTTTCGGCAGACCGTGTTCGACACGTTGCACGGCTTGTCTCATCCAGGCGTTCGTGCATCGGTTAAACTCGTAACCGCACGATTCGTTTGGCGCAATGTTAATCGGGACGTCCGTACTTGGGCAGCTGCTTGCCTTCCGTGTCAACGCGCGAAGGTGCACAAGCACACGAGAAGCCCATTAGGCACGTTTCCGACGCCAGACGCACGTTTTCATCACGTGCACGTCGACCTCGTAGGTCCTCTGCCGCCTTCCAAAGGCTCTGTGTATCTACTGACCTGTGTCGATCGATTCACTAGGTGGCCGGAAGCTATTCCCATACCTAACTGCTCTTCGGAAACAGTAGCGAAAGCTTTTCTGGAGCGCTGGGTAGCTCAATACGGCTGTCCCGCCATCGTGACCACCGATCGAGGGTCACATTTCTCGTCAACCTTTGCCACGTTGCTTAAGGATTTAGGCTGTCGCCACGTTCAGACGACAGCGTATCATCCGGCCGCTAACGGCATGGTGGAGCGTTTTCACCGCCAGTTGAAGGCAGCGCTACGTGCGCACGCAGATCCTTCATGGTCTGAAACGCTTCCCCTCGTTCTCCTAGGCTTAAGAAACACGGTTAAAACCGATTTCGACGCCACACCAGCGCAGCTAGTCTACGGTTGCACGCTGCGGTTGCCCGGACAGCTGGTAGCACCAGCCCCATGTACTTCCACTTTTGACTACGGAAGTTACACTGATCGATTGGCTCACCAGATGCGTGAGCTACGTCCACCCGCTCCTCGATCGCAGAAGACACCAGTGTACGTGCCCGAGAAGCTGTCTACGTGTTCACACGTCCTTCTTCGCGCAGACGGTGTTCGACAGCCTCTTCAGTCGCCGTACATAGGACCTTTCAAGGTGCTACATCGTGCGAGTAAGGCGTACACTATTGACCGCGGTGGTCGACGCGAAGTCGTCACCATCGACCGTCTGAAACCCGCCTTTATGGAAGAAACTACCTCGCCTACTTCGTCTAGTAGTGCTTCGTGCGACGTCACAACTCACCGCACCAGCTTACAGCATCCTAGTGCAGTTCAACCAGACCACGATCTCGGTCTACAAGCTTCAGCCGTCCCGACATCTCCCGAATCTAGTCCGCCGCCTCCCACGACCAATCGCCGTGGTCGGGAGGTGCGTAAGCCCGTTCGTTTCTCCGACTATGTACAGTGTAAATACTTTTAGCTTTGTAGATATTGTATATATTTGCCCCATTTTTGGTCGATTAACGTTTTGAAAACAAACAAAAATATCAAAAACCTCCGAAAACCTTTTTCGAAAAAATATTCAAAAACCAAAAAATTTAAACACGCAGATCATTCGTTTGTTCTTTTTGGCGTTTTCTGCGCGTGTTTTTCTATTTCTCGTCTCTACATGCCCCAAACCCTCCCCTTCGATCGACTGGCCCACACGAGGAATGTTTTCGAGGACCCTGGCGCGAACGCTGGTCGCTTCTCCGCGCGACGAGTGCCGCTTCTCCACGAAACGGTTGTCGTTTCTCCGCAGGACGAGTGTCGCTTCTTCGCGGGACGAGCGTCGCTTCTCCGTGGGACCATGGTCGTTTCTTCGTGGGACGAGGGTCGTTTTGGCGCGGGGCGGGGTGCGGCGGGGGGAGAGACCACTCCCAAGCGCACCGTTTGGCAGCAGCGGAGGTTGAGGTCCTGTCGGCCTTTTTCTGGGCTAGCCAGTTTTTTGTAGTCCGACAAGCCCGCTCCAACGGCTCGCCGAAATGCACCCTGCCCTGCAATCAATAAATAACAAATCACAAACGGCACAGCGGACTCCGACTTCCGACGAACCCCCATTTACACGAACGCTCGCTCATTTTTACTCGGCACGATTTTGCCTTACGAACCTTGTTTCAACAGTCCTTTTCGATTTCGAAGGCTTTCTATGTTCAGCCTTCTAGGGGGGAGCTCTGTAGCGCCCTAAAAGATAACTGCTATCTTTCATGTACAATTTAATTGTTGACCGATTGTACATTACTCCTTCTTGTTTTAATCTTCCTTACAACCGGCTCGTCACTCGACAGCCTTGTAAGTTCCCGCGCTCACGTGTTCGCTCTCGTCTCGCTTCATCCGTCCGCTTCTTATTGTAGCCCATCGAATACAGTCCGCTGTGTCCGACTCCCATTGCCTTCTGATATCCGCGCTTAATTTCGCGCACCGTCTCGGACTAGTATTAACTAGTCCTACACCTTTCTCAGTTGAGAATAGAATACTGTATACTGAATACTGTATTTTGGAGCAAGTAGAAAATAATTCTGTACAACTCCATCGGGTGATAATCAAAAAACATTTTAAAAATATAAACACGTCCGGTGGTTATCCTGAGATGGTTCAGCAACTCATTCTGTAGCATACAAAATGCTTGTTTACACAGTGAGTTCAAAAGTGGGTGATATCGTTGTCAAGTGGCAACCGTTCTCTGAAACGTATGTTAGCGAAGTGTAAATCCAACAAAGATTTGAATTTCTGCACAGATTCGGCCTCGACGACGTGTTCTGGCAGACTGTTCTAGGCGTGCACAACCCTCCGCTCGAAACACAGGGGGGTGTGGGATTTTCTTCAGATCAGGTACCACGAGTTTGTACCTGTGCCCACGTGTGGTGCATGGTACTCGCAAGTGGAGTAACGACCTCAGCATGGGGAAATGACCGAGATGTAAAATACGGTAGGTCATGATAAGATCCACTCGAACACGGCGATACGACAAGGTGTAGAGCCCAAGTTTCATGCACCGGTTTTCATACGATAAGCCTCTCAAGCTGGGGATCAACTTGGTGGCGACGTGTTGTACTCGTTCGATCTTTTGCGCTTCGCCGCGAGTGATCGGACAGTATGCAGGCGAGCCGTACTCTAGCATTGGTCTGACGGTGGAAGAGAAGAGGCGAGTGGCGACGTCCTCAGACCAAGTGCAGAAGCTGCGTTTCAGCGCCCAGAGCATGCGTAGTCCGTTTCGATACAGTTTGTTGGTGTTGTCGACGGACTTCAAGTCGCAGCGTGAGAGTACACCTAGGTCTTTCACAGAAGGTGTGGGATGCAGTGGTTGGCCGTCTAGGGTGTACGTTCAGCCGTGAACAGCCTTCCCGAGATTCATGAATAGGGACTTTGCCGGGTTGACCGGTAGGTGGACTTCAGCAGACCATACTGCGAGGCGGTCGAGGTCTTGTTGGAGAATGTCACAGTCATCGAGAGTATTAATTTCTCGCCAAATTTTGAGGTCATCCGCAAACAGTGCACACGGCGACCGTAGAAGCTGGGGCAGCTCGTTGATATGGATGAGAAACAGAGTGGGTCCCAGTACCGTACCTTGAGGTACACCACTGGTCGAGGGATACCAATCGGTTAGATGGCCGTCCACCTGTACCCTCCACTTTCTTCCAACGAGAAATTCATGGATCCATCGATGTAACGATCCTCCGACACCTCACAACCTTAATCCGTCTAGAAGCAATTCATGATTAACTTTGTCGAATGCTTTGCTGAAGTCGATGTAGATTACGTCAACGGACTTTCCCCGGTTCATTGCTTGCAACCATTCCTGTCTCGCCACAAGTAAGTTGGTAACACAAGAATATCCCATCCTGAATCCGTGTTGTGCCGGTGTCAGAAGTTCTTTCGATTGCAACAGATGTATTGGACGCTTTTTTACTATCTTCTCGATCACTTTGGCCAAAACGGGTGTAAGACAAATTGGCCTGTAGTTATCCACCTTAATGGGGTCGCCACCTTTCGGGATCGGCCTCACCACCAAACGCTTCCAGTCGTTTGGCAATGAGCCCTCAGACAATGATTTGTTGAATAGATCCGTAACAGCAGGCGAGATAATGGCAGCTAGTGATTTGATAATTAGCGGATGAAGCCCGTCAGGCCCTGCAGGCTTGGTGCCGTCAAGGTTCGCAAGTAGCAGGTGCACCTCGTCGACATCACAAACCAAACTGTTAAGTTCTACAGGAATGTTACTCGCTGAGATGGGTATGGACGCCGCGTCGTTTGCAAACACGGAAGCGAAGTGAGCGGCCAGTGCGGACGCGCGATCGGAACTGGAAGTTAGCAGGTGTCCGTCCGCGTCTTCCAGACATGACACGTCACCTTTTGGCTTCAAACGGCGTTTCACGTAAGCAAAGGTCTTCTTTGGGGACATCCTCGCGTCAGTTGCAAGCTTTTCTTAGAACTTCCGGCGCTTTATCAATTTCACTTTGTTGCAAATATTTCGCTGTCTTTTATATGCTTCGTAATCAGTGGCGGAGCCAGAGAGGCGAAATGCATCCCACATTCTTCGCCGTAACCGAGCCAGCCTACCATATTCCTTGTCGAACCAGTGTGGTTTGATTGGTCCGACTTTCTGAAATTTCAACGGCACAAACTGAGAACAAAGCGAAGCCAATCCTTCCTTTATTACTATCCAACCGTCCTCCACAGATGTAACATGCGGTAGAGACCAATCCATTTGGCTCGCTGCTCGATTTAATCCATCGAAATCAGTTTTTCAGTAGTTGTAAGCTGGTTCCATCGGAGCTACCCTCGGCAAGTTCAGTTCCATAGTGGCTATCAGCACGGAATGGTCGCTTTTAGATAGGGAATTCCACTACCAGTTTTGGGATTCCATGGCCAGTCCATGTTCATATTGTAGTCTTTTGTCTCGTTTTTTTCAGGGTGCATAGGTTTCTGACAGTACTGTACTCTAAGTAGCTTGATGTCAGTCCTGTGCTCTTGAGATGGTCCCATAGTTTCCGTCGTTTTTCATCAGGGATATTACGTCTTTATCAATCCATGGGGGTCCTTTTGATGGTGTTTTGCTCTTGCAGTTTGGAACAAACTGTTTAATGAGCCGCATCATCACAGATCGTGGGCGTTCCCATGCGTCATCAAGCTCCAAGGATTGCGGAATACTCCAGTTCATGTTACTTGCAGCCGTTCTTAATCTGGGCTGGTCAGTGCGCCAGAAAGTTCGACGCAGTGTCCCCTGATCGTGGATTATGAGGCGTCGTGTCCACTGTACAGTGATCACTCTTCCCAAGAGGTTGGAGGATCGTTAGATCTGAGACATCAGATGGGGCCGAGGTGAGAACCAGGTCTAGAATGTTTGGTGTCTGACCAGGGACCATCCGTGTTGGTGTCAAGACATGCTGTGTCAGGTTGCACTCGTGAACGGTATCAAGGAGATCAACATCAAAAGAGTCAGGTGGAAGATCACTGTGAAGGAGGTCCCAGATTATACTGGGGGCGTTGAAGTCAACCATAAGGAGACAGTTTGTTCCTAGGCTGTGGGTTCGCATGGAGCGTAATAGGTGGGAGCCACGTCCTGCAGTGGCTCTGTAGACCACTCCAACCAACAGCGATTGGTATCCGTCATGAATTCGACACCAGAGCATTTCTGACATATCATCCTTGTCACAGTCGGGTTCGACAATGTGGGCCCTGAGGTATTTCTTTGCGCAGATGATTACTCTGCCTCCAGACCTCCCACCAAAGCGATCGCATAGAAGCAGCTGATATCCTGAAATATGAAACTCCGAGTCAGATATATCAGATGATAGCCAGATTCCGGTAAACGCCATTAGGTCCGGTGGCTGTTCAGAAATAAGGAGTGGAATTTCATCTACCTTATTTCTGAGACTGCGCACGTTCGCGAGTATTACCCGCAATCCGCTCTTTATGTTTGAGGTCCGGGAAGAAGGGGGATTGGCCTCCATCGAGCTCTCTGAGTTTTTATGACTACGCGAAAACCCACTAGGTGTAGATCTGTTTCTCCGTTTGCTCTTCAGGTTCGCAGCTCACAGACAGCTTGGCTCATTCGGACTCTGTCCTCCGGGGAGAAGTCTTTCAGAACGTAAAAGGTTTCTCCCTTGAGGCGCGGGGTCCGTCTCAGGATGCGTTGGCATTCTTCTTCAGAGGTCGAAACTTGGCTGGGTCCTCTGGTTTTCTGCTAAGGTGGAAAGTAGAGATTAGGTTTATCCTTTGTTCACCTTCATCAAACAATATTGAGACTATTCGTTTAACAAAGGCTTGGTTGTCAAGTATCCTTTCAGCTGGGGTCTCTTTGCTGGATTCTGGGACGTTGTGATTATCAGGCAGCGGTTGCGAGAAGGCGACTTGTTTCGTTCCTGTGATGCTGGCTTTGGTGGGCATTGCTCAAGCTGCGCTACACTATTTAGGACAAGCTTTAGTTCCGCGCTTTTGGTTTGATTTCATCTTGGGCAGTGAGGACATCTTCGAGGGTTTGTTCTCAGCTATGGTTATCCTCGCTTTTGCTGAGGTGCTGGCGCTCGAAACTGCAGCATAGAACTTGCGCTTATCCATCAGCCCATTCCTGTTCTCACTGGGCAATGGTGTTAAGTGTAACGTGGTGGAGGACGCCCGGCTTCTTTTCCCTTTCGGTGTAGAATACCCAGACCCGGGCAGACACACTGATGAGGTAGGTATCTCGCTGTCCGAGTTAGAGACGGATTGCGCAGAAGCAGTATGTACGTTGAAGGGGTTCCATAGAAGCTGCTTGTCGCTGACCAATGTTAGACACGCGTCGCAGTGAAAGTTGACGCCTTTAGACGTAGTGCGCTGAAGACATCGGTAAAGATCATTATCAGTGTTACAACAAATTATGTGCATCCATTTGTCGCAGAGTTCGCATTGGACAGACTTTGAATGTGAGGTGACACTCTTCCCACACTCCCGCACTTGGATGTCATATCTTCCGAGAGAAAAAGTCAACTATAGTCAAATTTTGTCATAAGTGTCTATTCAAACACCTTTCTTCATGAGAATTTCACCTAAAAGACTAGAAAGCATACCACGCGATAAACCGCTTTTTTGACGTGGCATACTGATTCGATTCCTTGGCCTAAATATTGTTGAAAACGGTTTTTGAATAAACACTTGGAACAGAATTTGAGTTGTCAGATTCTTTTCATATATCGTGAACAGAAGTGCTCCAGTAAACACTTGCAACAAAATTTGACTGTTGTCAGCTTTTTCTCTCCGAAATTATGACGTCTAAGTGAGTTGACCGTGGCAAAGTTGTCACTTCCCGGTCAAAGGCCATCCAGTGCACCCTCTGCGAGAGGTGGATGCATATAGGGTGCTGTAACATTGGTCAAGATCTCTACCACTGTCTTCAGCACACTGCCTCCAAGGGCATAAGCTTTTACTGCGACCCGTGTCTAGCAGTGGTTAGCGACAGAAAACTTCTGATGAGCTTACGCCCCCGCAGCGTACCTACTGTTCCTGCACAAGCTCTGTCTAACTCTGACTGCGAAACTCCTGTTTCATCTGTGTGCCTGCTCGGGTCTGGCTACTCTACGCCCATGGGGAAAAAGAGCCGTGCCTCCTCCACAACGTTGGCAGGAACACTGTTGCCCGTCGGTCCTGGCAATCCAGGATCACCTCTTCCTCAGAGGGTGCGCTACTAACGCAGGGTAGTGTCTGCAAAGACCAGTTGGATGCAACTAAGCCAAAAATAAAGACGAGGACCTATGCTGCTGTGGCGGGCCTAAACGCTGTAGTAGCATCCGGGGTGAAGCCGGTCAAAAGACAAAGGAAAAGAGCAGCTTCAAGGCCTAAAGCAAAACTTAATCCAACGCAACTGCAGCACATTATTGACAAAGTTACCCAATTTGAACTGCTCAGTAAAGAAAATCCAGTCCCACAAAAGCCAGGTCTCTCAGGAGGAAACAAAGCACCTCGTGAGCGTTGCACAATAATTACGAATGCTCCTGAATCCGACAAAGAATCATCAGCTGAAAGGATTCTTGACGACCAGGCTTTTTTGAAGCGGATGGTATCCATCCTATTCGATGAAGGCGAGCAGGGTATCAACATCGTCTCTGCTTTCCGTCTAGGTAGAAAGCAGGATGATCCATCCAAGACTCGCCCGCTAAAAGTCGTCTGTCAGGATGAGGATGAATGTCGCCGCATCCTCAGGCGTACCTCGCGTCTCAAAGGAGAAACCTTTGTCCTGAAAGACCTTTCCCCAGAAGATAGTCAGAATGAGACAAGGCGTCAACGAACTGCGAACTCGCCAAGCGAACGGCGAAACTGATCTCCACATTGTGGATATTCGCGTTGTTCAGAAAACCCAGAGAACTCGCTGGAAGCCAATCCTCCTGCTACTCAGCCCTTATTTCTAAAAAGCGGTTTGCGAGTGTTATTTACCAATGTACGCAGCCTTAAAAATAAGCTCGACGAGATTCCTCTTTTCATTACTGAGCATCAGCTAGATTAACTGGCTTTCCCTGAGAACTGGTGGTCAACAGAAATCTAGAACGCTGAGATTAGTATATCAGGATATCAACTCTCACGAGCAGATCGCTGCAGTGGGTGGACTAGGGGGGCAGTAATTCTCTACTCGAAATCCTGCCTCAAGGTACACGTTATCGAAGCTCTCTGTGACAATGACAGAGTCTCAGAGATACTGTGGTGCCGAATTCATGACGGCTATTAGCTGCACACGGTCGCTGTGGCTTACAGAGCACCACAGCTCAGGCGTCCGTCTATTACAGTCGGTAAAAACCAATGGTCGAGGAAGGAACTCTCTGCTAATGGGCGACTTCAATGCACCCAGTGTCGACTGGAACCTTCTTCACTGTGATCTTTACCAAGGTTCCTTCGAGGCTAGCTTTCTCGAAGCTATTCACGAATGCAATCTGATCCAGCACATCTCAGCACCAACATGGATGGTACCGGGTCAAACACCAAACCTACTGGATCTCGCCCTCTCACCAGCGCTCTCTGATGTCCATGGCCTGAAGATACTCCAACCACTCGGCCGGAGTGACCACTCTACAATCTCCTACTTTTGGGCATGCTGCCTTGTCATACATGATAAGGGGACACACGGTCGCAACTTCCAGCGTGTTGTCCTATCCAGATTACAAGTGGCAAGCACCACAGACTGGACCATTCCACAATCCCTGAACCTTGATGAAGCATGGAACTTAATACGCTCGAAGATGATGTCGGTCATCGAAAAAGTTGTTCTCATCACCAAGCGCAGGCCTTTCCCCAAAGGTCCTCCCTGGATCGACCGAGGAGAGATCCTTGATGAACAGACGACGCAAACTGTGGGACATATACAAGTCAACATAGGGAACGTCAGATTACTCGAAGTACAAAGTGATCAGAAATCTGTGCACTCTAAGAAAGCGCCAGAAACGATCACAATACGAACACAACCTAGTCATGCAATCACGAATCTACCCGAAGAAACTGTTCTCGTAGCTGAAGCTAAACACCAAGGTTGGCAGTGATATCCCTACTCTATCCTGTCAGGAGGAGGACACAGTGCTCTACGATGATGACGAGGAGGCTCAACTACTAGCCTCGCAGTACTCCTCGAACTACACCGTGGAGCAGTTACTACCACTGACGATCTGCAACGCATTATTCTCATCATCATCATCATTACACGTTAGCTGGAGGTGGAAAACACCTCAGCTATTGTGCCGCAATACAAAAGGCAAGAAAAGAAGAAAAACAAACAAACAGTGGCACGCCCGCTGAGTCCCCAGTAACGGATGGACATCGTTCCGGAGAGCTAACAGCTGGCTGCCGTAAAAGAAAGTCATATTATGCCTAACGATTGAGATCGTAAATGGAGGGGGATGGACAAAGGAACTCACAACACAAACGCCATTGGGGCCGGCTCCTAGCCATATCAGCAAGTGTGTCCAGCCAAACGTGTTCACCGTCCTTAGGACCCCAGCCAGGCAGTCGGGATGCACCAACCGACGCCAACTTCGAAGTGAGGGTTTTCATTTCTCGCGACCAAGTCATCACTTGGCCTCCCCTCCTCCTCTTCCAACCGCACCCACAACGCGCAAACAATGCACGTCGTGGGAGTCGGGTGTGCTGGCATGCGCAAGACGTGGCCCAGCCATCGGAGCCTGGTGCGTGATATAATCGTGCTGAGCGGTTCACTCGCTCTTCCTGCACCAAATACGCGACGCCGAACACGCTCATTGCTCACGCGGTGTTCCCACCAGACATGAGCTAAGCTGCGAAGGCAGCGATGATCGAACGTGACGAGTCTCTTCATGTCTGTCGACCTGATGGGCCAGGTTTCACAGCCATATAGGAGAGTTGAACGGACGGCTGTGTTGTAAACTCTGCCCTTGAGGGCGAGAGTAATGTCGCGTCTGCGCCACAGGTGGCGGAGATTGGCAAAAGCACCTCGAGCTTTTGCTATACGGTTCGTAACCTCATCTTCAATCCCACGGGTGCTAATATAGCTGCCCAGGTACTTGAATTCCTGAACGACTTCTAGCAGATCACCACCAAGCGTTAGCGCAGGGTTGGGTCCCTGCCAATCCTGGAGAAGTACTTTGCATTTTGATGGAGCAAAGCATAGCCCAAAACGACTGACAGCCAGTGCTAATCGGTTCAGTGCTATTTGGCATGTTTGGGAGCCGTCACAGATTAGGGCAATATCGTCTGCATACTCCAAGTCAAGAAGTCGCTCACCAGGGAGTAGCTCCACACCTTCTAGGTCGTGTCCAGCGAACGCTGTTTCCATGACTTCATCAATAGCGAAGTTGAAGAGGAAAGGTGACGGCTAGTCGAAAACAATCCCGAGATAGTCAAGAGACTTCTTTTGGAACTGAACCCTAACTCCGCATTGGGCCCTGATGAACTTCATCCGCTATGCCTCAAGATGGCAGCCGAATAAATTGTTGATCCGATACACTAAGTTTTCTGGCGTTCTCTTGCAGAGGGGCGTCTACCACCTGATTAGCACGATCCTGCAAGCTATCGACCGATATGCCTGATATATGATCTGCAAGATCATGGAACGGATCGTCAAGCGCGCCCTCCACACCCACTGCGAAAGCCTGTGCGCCATCTCCCCCGCTTAGCACAGATTTCGCAGAGCTCGCTCCTGCATCTCTAACCTGCTTGTTGCCAGAGAAGCATGGGTCAAAGCGGTAGACAACCGGAGACGCCTAGATGTTATCTACATTCTTCTGTGCAAACTTCAGAGAATTGGCGTCACCGGAAACGTCCTTGCATGGGTTTCGGACTTCTTGAGAGATCGGATATTTCAAGTGAAGGTGAACCAAACATTGTCTGGCTCTGTGTCTATGACTAGCGGAGTCCCACAAGGCTCCGTCCTAGGGCCGGAACTTTCCAAGCTCTACATTAATGACCTCCCTGCAGCTCTTCAAGCCGACTGCTTAGTCTACGCTGATGATTACAAGCTATGGTCAAAAGTAGCTAGTCTTGAGGACGCGGACAGACTCCAAACGGCGCTGGACCAGCTGCACGATTGGTCCGCCAAGTGGCAACTACCCGTCAACTACGACAAATGTGCTGTTCTTCCGATGGTAACCAGGATTCAGTCGGTGTATACCACATTGGTGGATATCTTCTCAAGGATGTTCTGCACGAGAAAAATCTGGGAGTTATGGTGTAGTATGACCTTAAAACTTCCCAAGACATCTTGAGAAAGGTCGCGGCCGCAAACAGGATGTTGAGTGCTCTACGGATGTCGTTCTCCCGTATCACTCCGGCAATTTTCAGAACTCTGTTTACATCACATATCCGCCCGATATTGAAGTATGGGCTTCCAGCTACCTAACCTCCCTTAAAATCCGAATGCGACTTGTTAGAAAGAGATCAGAGGCATGGCTCGAAATCTGTCATGGAGTTTCGTGGTCTTGCTTACTCTCTTCGACTCAGAAAGCCGAACATATTCCCAATGGATTATCGTCGGCACCGTGGAATCTTATCTACATCAGACGAATCCTAAGAGGAGAACTTGGGAGTGAGATACAAAAGCACTTTCGGCTCGACACGGGGTCACAAGTGGAAGTTGTACAAGAGCCGAATACTTCATGTCCGTCCAGAGGCTGCCCTATCAATTCGTATAGTGAATGATTGGAACAGTCTACCGGCGATCCTTTCTGATGCACCGACAGAGGAAAGTTTCAAAGGGCTGCATGATTGCCATCTGATGAGTACGGCAGGGCTCTAGTGCTCCTACTGCAACTGCGACGATCCCCAGAGGAATGCCGCTTCGTAGCCAGCAGTTGTTATGGTGATGCGATTATCCAGACGCTAGTGCCTCCAGTCAGCCAGATGTGGGAGCTATGAAAGAAGACAGCAGCATTCAGGATCTGGTGGCTGGTACCTACGAGATGGAAGACTAAAAGAGTATTCAATACGTGGTGGGAGATTAGAACGGCGGTGGGTCGAATGGTCGTGAGTACTACAGCTTCTCAATTCTAATGAAGTCCATTCGGACGAAACGGAGTCGGGACAGGTGCTAGGTGTTGCTTCCAGTTTCGGCAATCGTACTTAGATGCATTCGGATTGGTGAAAGAGGCAGGCAGATAGCAACATTCAGAGTCCAGAAGGAGGTGACTGCAATATGCATCTCGGTTGGAAAATCTAGATGAAACGAAGCAGTGTATGACTGCGGAAAATAAGTTTGGACGCCCGATAATTATGAAGTGTTAGATCGTTTGCCTCGGGATCTGTTCAAATCTGCTCAGCCCTGTGTCGTATGCACGAAAAACAAGTCTTGACCCCTTCCCGCCATTTGCGGTGTCCAGCTCGGCAACTGCGAACATAAATCGTAGCGGAGACTTCTCTGCTGCATTATCGGTTACCATGGCACGTAACGGACGAGAAATCAAGGCGAGCAATCCTGCTATCATACGTAGCCGGGTCTTTTATGCGTCGCTTTCGGAGCCGCTGACTCCTGCTGGTGGCCGCGAACAGTTTAAGCCCACAACGTATGAAGCAATTGTTAGGTCTTAGTGCGTTAACCCCATTAATGTCGGTCACGAAGGCTCCATGCATAGCACCTAAAAAGTAGGAAGAGCAACACCCAAATATTTCCATTCAGGATACGGTCCTTGAGATCGGAATGACCGAGGCTTACCTCAAAGTAAGCCGAGGTCTCAATAGAGGTTGCGAGTCGCAACCAAACCACACAGCGCGCTCTGTACATTCAGCTTTGAATTACTTTCCTCCGTGCCAAGCGTTGCTCCCGGATCTCAGTAGCATAGTGTTCAGGGCGGCAGCCATGAACTCATCATCATCATCAACAGCAGTAAATCAGCCATTTGAACTGATGCTTCGCTGCCATACAACCATGAGGACCAATGAAATAAAGTATAAGAAGAGGGAGAGAAGGGGGACTTACCTGAAAACCTTAATGCCCTAAGCAAACATTCAGGGTCAAGGCGCCTACACCTTGTGTAAACAGCATACCGTCACAAACAGCTGGCTATCGTGCAAAGATAAGGCGGCATCGGCGAGACAGCTTCCTTGTGGCTTTCACTGCCACCCGTCATAATCAGCTATTATCCCGCAGATAACTCAGCACCAAACACACTTTAAACAGACAATCCGATTAGGAGACGGTAGCAGACGCACCACTGGTGTCGGTTGCGAGCCATGTCCTGCAAACTCTCGAGCCAAGCACAAGGTGAGTCACGTGGACTGCATCCCGGAAGGCGAGACGAACAAACGACACCCAGTTTGGTCATCAGTGACTTCATTTCCCGCTGCCAAGTCAACTTCTGTCCACCTCGAGCCTTGCGCCATCCTACACCTGGCAGACTCAACAAGGCCCTCCTAGGTAAGCGGTGACCAGGCATGCGTAGCACGTGCCCGAGCCAACGTAACTTATTCAGTGCTATCTGTTATTCTAGGGAGCTAGCATGATTATCACTACCTAGTACTCGCATACGCACATCATCGTTGCGGACACGCTGGTGCCATCCGACACCAGCAACGCTTTGCAGACAACGATGATCAAAGACTTGAAGGCGCCTCAGATCTTCAGACCGAAGGGGCCAAGTTTCACTACCAAAGAGCAGAACGGCCCTCACTGTGGCCTTGTATACACGGTCTTTCAGACGGAGGGAAACTTTCTTCTGTCGCCAAAGAGGACGCAGGTTCAAGAAGGCAGCTCTGGCCTTTGCAATGCGTGAGCTAACGTCAGTTTCTATGCGCCCGGCATTGCTGATGCAGCTGCCAAGATAAGTGAATTGATCAACCACCTCGAGTTCCTCGTTAGCAAGCGTCAAGGGGTCATCAAGTGGTTGGTGGTCCTGCAGCAACACTTTGCACTTTGAAGGTGCGAAGTGCATACCAAATAATGGGACCACTCTGGGTAGGCTATTCAGGGTTGATTGTGCCGCCTCAACATTGTCGAAAAGCAAGACGATATCGTCCGCATAATCTAGATCAACTAACCTTTCACCAGGCAGCACTTCAACACCTACATCGTGAGATTCCGCAAGGGAACACTCCGTGATAGAATCCACGACGAAATTGAACAAAAACGGGGAAATCGGACAACCCTGACGAACGCCACTTGTAGTCGAAAAGCTATCCGATAGGACACCATAGACCTTGACGCGGCCTCTAGTGTTCGAGTATAGAGCACGAAGGATGTTCACATGTTTCGTGCGCAAGTATTTCGAATAGAATCGATCGATCGTCTGAACCGATCGTACTCTTGGAATTGAGGAACACAGCTATTGTCGGTATGCGTGGCGCTGCTCTAGCACCTGCCGCAAAGTAAATATATAGTCTATACAGCCAGGTCCTGGGCGAAAACCGGCCTGCTCTTCCCTAATCCGAGATTCCCGTTCTGCAGTGAGGCGACGAACGATAATGGAGGCCAGTAATTTTGTCACAACTGGCGTTAGGCTAATACCCCTGTGGTTCGCTGGCCATCTACAGTCCAGCTACAGATGGACGCCAAGTGGCACTTCGGCGCCCACTGTGTCTAAAAGCGGTGCTAGTAAGAAACAACTGGTGCTCCGCACACAGTTGCAGCAGAGGCTCGCCATTGTCAGTCCGTTCGGTGTTAAGTCCATAATTACCACCCAGCTGAGCTTCTGAAGAGCTCAGACGCCCTACTTGTGCGTTCATATCCCCTGCAAGTACTATAATATCTGAACTAGTAGCACTGCGTAGTAGGGCGTTCAGTTCGTGATAGAATGTGTGCTTGACTGCATTAGAACTGCAGTCGGTGAGAGCATAAACGGAAATCACATACAAACAGCGTTTTGTTTTACTTCGCGAATTCAGCTTAGCTGATGTCGTCAAACGGGCTGCACATAAACGGCTGTTCACCGGAATCCTGTGCCGGTGATACAGTAGCCTACATTGGTATCCTTGCACGGGCACCATTAATGCCAATTATCAACCATCCATTAGAAGAGCACGTGCATTCTGTGCCAATGCATATATTATCGTACCTAGGTCTCATTACATTAGCGCCAGAAATGTCGGTCACTGAGCCTCTATGCGTAGAACCAGAGCCCTAGTATACCGGTGACGCAGCAGTCTACATAGGTGTCAGTGCATAAACGCCATTATACTCGGTCACTGAGCCACTGTGCATAGAACCACAGGGATGGTGTACCGGTTATACAGTAGCCTACATAATTCTCATTGAAGGAGCACTCACGATATCGCTCACGGAACCTCTAAGGATAGCAGTACATGCATCCAGTGATGGTGTATATATTATCCTACATAAGTCTGTTATTGCAAGAGCAAAAATAATCTTGGTCATCAAGCATCGGTACATAGCACCACAGACATCGTGTAACGGTTATGCAGTAGTGTACATGGTTGGCGGCATCCGATTTCGGATTTGCCTGCCACTGTGGCAAGCCACAGGACGCCTGCGCCTACAGAGGGACCATGGATGGCTTGCGCTGCACCACCCACAGCTCCAATCACATACCCCATATCCAGTGTAAACCCGAAGGAATAAGACCGGGAGGCATGCGGATGGGAACCACGTTTCATCAACGGAGCCGGCCCACACTCCTTCACAGGCAAAGACAAGCACACTGTAGTTGGGGAATCAAGCGCACACAAGGCGGTGGCTGGACCGTAGTCCGCTCCACACTGACTGCATGGAACCACTCTTTGATCCTAACACGGCCACAAGGACCGTGCACCCTGTCCCCTCCAGCAACGACCAACTGTCTCCTGGAGGCAGTATGGACGAGGTAGTGGGTAATAGACAGGTAGGCACCTTGTCAACATGCACATCAAGCGCAGCCACACCGGGGATTTCAAACAACAGCCAAACACTTGAGAGAGAGAGAAAGAAAAAGAGAAATAGAAAAACTCGATTAATGCATAAGGAAACGGTGATATAAACCTTAATTAAATAGCATACGTAATAAGTTGTTTACAAACAAATCCTAGCTAAGTGCACGAGGTCAGGAAATATAGTTCACGGAATGCCAAGAACACAAAAATGCTACGGAAATCGAATACAATTGGCTTAGGTGAGGTGTGTAAATTAATGGAATAGAGAACGGGTAGACATTTATATGAGAAAGAAAAGCATTAAGGTAAAAACTGTAAACCCACCACCTGAAATAAAGAGACTCAGCATGCAAGCACGCGGTTAGTAAATCGAATTCAGCGTGCCTACAAACGCTGCGCCGGCTCGTCGTAATTCTCTGCAGGACCCGTCGTCGCTTCTGTAGTGGTCCCAAATGGCACAGCGCATGGCCCACTAGACACTTATATGAGAAAGAAAGGCATTAGGAGAGAACCGAAAACCCACCACCTGAAATAAAGAGACTTAGCATGCAAGCATGCGGTTAGTAAATCGAATTCAGCGTGCCTACAAACGCTGCGCCGGTGCTGCCTACGTTCACTGCGGGACCCGTCGTCGCTTCTGTAGTGGCCCCAAATGGCACAGCGCATGGCGTACATAGGTGTACATAGGTGTTATTTTACTAACACTATTATTGCCAGTCACCGATCATCTATACATAACCCCACAGGCTTTGTGTACTCGTTAATACAGTAGGCCACAAATCTCATCGCAAGAGCACCAATAATGTCGGTCAACAAGCATCTGTACATAACACCACGGGCATCGTGTAACGGTGATGCAGGGGCATGCTAAAATCTCATTGTACTAGCACTGTCAATGTCAGTCGCCGATCATCCGTACATAGCATCACAGGCTTCGTGTACCCGTTACTACAGTAAGACACATAAGCATGATAGCAAGAGCATCAAAAATATTAGTCAAAGAACTTCTATAAATAGCTGTTTAACAGCACTGCGACGATGCGGATGTGATCCCATGCATATAATAACCAAACTCTCAAGAAACGTATGCGCACAGATAAAATGTCAGTGAACGTCGTTGTTCAGACCCATTCAAAGTGCTCACGCAAATGTGCCGGACAGGTCATATGCGTCACGTTAACACAGCGGATCACTAAGGAGTGGGGTAAAAATAATATAACCAAAGGAAACCATTATGAGGAAAACAAGGGAATTGCGGCCACGTTAAACAGCAAATGGGCCATGCCTGCGAGGATTACAGAGCCACCGTCCGATCCATTTGCCGAATGTTCCAATCAATGCCGTCAACCGATTAGTTGCATCAGGTTGGCAAGAGGGAAGCATAAGGAGGTGAAACAGGGGTGGTCCTAAAACGTGCCCGATTTGCATTCGCACAGGTTTTCCTTTCACCAGTTGCGCAAAGTCGTAATCATCCGCTGCATGGGTATAATGACAAGGACACATGACTTATTGTCTGGCAGGCAAATCAGGAAAGTCCTCATTAAAACGGTCTTTCCTACATAGGGTTCATTTGCAGTGGAATCCAGCCCTACACTAAGGGGGATGCAGATAACAATATACTATGACAAACTATCTCCTTATGGTTGACTTCAACGACCCCAATTTAATCTGGAACCTTCTTCACAGCGATCTCCAACCTGACTACTTTGACGTTGATCTTGATACCGTTCACGAGTGCAACCTGACACAGCATGCCTTGACACCAACACGGATGGTCCCTGGTCAGACACAAAACATTCTAGACCTGGTTCTCACCTCGGCCCCATCTGACGTCTCAGATCTAACGATCCTCCAACCTCTTGGGAAGTGATCACTGTACAGTCTGCATTTAGTGGACACGACGTCTCATAATCCACGATCAGGGGACACTGCGTTGAAATTTCTGGCGCACTGACCAGCGCAGATTGAGAACGGCTGCAAGTAACATGGACTGGAGTATTCCGCAATCCTTGGAGCTTGATGGTGCATGGGAACGCCCACGATCTGTGATGATGCGGCTCATTAAACAGTTGGTTCTAAACTGCAAGAGCGAACCACCATCAAAAGAACCCCCATGGCTTGATAAAGACGTAATATCCCTGATGAAAAACGACGGAAACTATGGGACCATCTCAAGAGCACAGGACTGACATCAAGCTGCTTAGAGTACAATACTGTCAGAAACCTGTGCACCCTGAAAAAAACGAGACAAAAGACTACAATATGAACATGGACTGGCCATGGAATCCCAAAACTGTTCCAAGAAAGGTTTTGCCTATCCGAAGCGAAATGCCAAAACGTAGTGGAATCCCCTCTCTATTCTCTTCTAAGAAAGGTACCGTGCTCTACGGCCATGATAGAAAAACAAACCTACTGGCTGCGCAATACCTCTCGGTCTACTCAGTGGAATCTCCGCTGCTCAACAAGTGTTTGCCTGCACCCTACTCCTCTATGGACCAAGTTGAAATTAACCCCTAGGTAATCACTAAGCTGCTCCTTGTACTGGACCCGAACTCCACTCCAGGCCCGGATGGATTGCATCCCAGCTTCCTCAAAACGATAGCTGAGTACGTCGCCACCCCTCTCTGCCAACTATTTCGACAATCACTCGAAGTCGGCTGGATACGCACAGGCTGGAAAGCAGGTACCGTCCTGACCAAATACAAGAGGGGAAAAACCAACAAGACCCAGCGCACTGCCGGCCAATATGCCTGACATCGGTGGTATGCAAAACCATGAAACGCCTTCCATCTACACTGTGTGAATCTAAACCTCATCACACCTGCTCAACATGGCTTCCGGAGAGCATGCCCACGAATCTCTAACTTACTCATTGCCAGGAAAACATGGGCAGAAGCCAGAGATGCCCGAAAACAGGTTGACGTAATATTCATTGACTTCAGTAAAGCCGTTGCTAAACTTCTACACATAAGACTGCTACATACGCTCCAGGGAATTGACAGTACAGGAAATCTCTCCTGGATTGCCGATTTCTTAAGAGGTAGGACAATGCGCGTACAAGTGAACCAAACCCTCTCTGCTCCAGTGCCTATAGTGGCATTCCCCAAGGATCAGTGCTTGGATCAGAGCTCTTCAAACTATACATTAATGATCTACCGACGGCACTTCAAACCGACTGCTTGGTCTACGCCGATGACCTCAAGCTATGGTCAACCGTATCCAGCCTTGGGGATGCGGACAGATTACAGGGGGCTCTAGACCAGCTACACGAATAGTCCATCAAGTGGGAATTGCCAGTAAACCGAGATAAATGCGCTGTTCTCTCAATGGGTTTCAATGAACCGTACGGTGCATACAACATTGGTGGGTCGCTCCTCAGGAATACCACTAACGAGATCTCGGGGTTATCGTGACTTCTGACTTTAAAACGAGGCAGAACACGTTGGAGGTGGCCACTGGAGGGAGACTAGTGGGTGTCTTAAGAAGATCATTCGCTCGAATGACTCCTGAGATTTTTCAACCTTTGTTCACTTCGTACGTCCGTCCAGTCTCAGAATATGGCCTACCACCTATCCATCCGCTTTCAAGGTTTGAATACGCTCTGCTGGAAAAGGTTCAGAGACGTGCATCGAAAGTTGTTCGACTCCAGCAGCTAAATCTGTTCTCCCTCAAGCTCCGCCGTCGCCGGGGTGATCTCATCTACACTAGGCGCATCCTCCGAGGGGAACTAGAAAGCGAGTTACAACAATTCTTCCGGCCCAACACTGACTGTTCCAAACGAGGTCACACATGAAAACTATTTAAGCTAAGAGGACAGAATTCGTATGGACGTCACCCTATCCACTAGAGTGGTGAATGATTGGAACAGCCTACCGGAAGAAATTGCAGACGAGCCATCCGAGGAAAACATCGAGCGGCTGCTAGACAAACATTCGCTGAGAATGCTGAAATCTTGCGGCTGTCACTGCAGTCGTGTCGAACTCTCGTGGAACGACACGCATCAAACCCTGCATGATACGGTATCAACGGAGTTGACAAGGGATTTCCCTAATGCTCTCTATAACGCAATGAACTCAAATGCAGCTTCGCAGCTAAGCAGCAGGTTCGCCGACGATGTGTTTGTTTCATTTCCTTTGACAGAAAATGAGTTTGTCAGTGCATAGGCATACCGGGTGCACTGTCTGTACTATGTGACACATCGATAGCTGCAACGGGGTACCGCGTCACAATCATTCGAAATATCTTCGCGGAGGTAAACAGCTATTTAAAAGCCCTTACCATCGTACGCGGGGGAAGTTGATGTGGTAGATGATATCGTTATATTCGGAGATGGGGTACGGCGCGGAGCTGAAACTAACGTACTTGATTTCAACTCGTATGTTACTGCTACATGACGGTTTCTTGGTAACAGTAACTACTCCTATGTCCACGGCGTTTACTTCGCAATCGGCGATTGTGTTCTGCACCAAACATTTACGATGGTACGGTAGCCAGTTGTGCACGCAATGAACGCCGGTACTTGCAACAGGTTTATCGCAAGCGAAACAAAAGGTACTCGACGTACCTTCTTTGTGTCACTGTGGTTGCTTACGCGATGGCTGGCAGTGTGGCTTACCACTTTCCACGGATGCAGCTGGTGCTACGTCGATGAGGTCCTCTGCTTGGTTAATGAAGAAATCACAGATGAACCCCGGATAAAACACTGGGGTTCCCGTCTTAGAGGCACTTAAGCCGAGCAAGAAGTTTTGCGATGTCCGAAGTGGGCTGCATTGAGCTGATTACCTTTAAAGTCCGAAGCAACATAGACTCCTCGGTACATGGCAATTCGCCAAACAGCGGCTACGGCTAGGTGTCTTCTAAAAAGCAAAGAAAAACATGTTTTGTACCGGGCGGATGTTGATTTTCCTTATGTAACGACATTAAATGGACGCATGGTAACCACATGTGTTCGTAAAATGTGCGGGTGCAGGTGCCATTTTCGCAGTTGTGTTGATCTTGGACA
>OX104064.1:219753483-219832217 GCA_944474145.2 Dicrocoelium dendriticum
AGCAAGTAACGACACTTCCGATCCTAAACACGATGTACGCCATCACATCGTTACAACCGGTCCGCCTGTAACTGCTAAAGCTCGTCGCTTGCGTCCTGACAAACTCCAGGCAGCTAAAAAGGAATTCCAACACATGCTTGATCTCGGCATTATTCGTCCTTCAAACAGCTGCTGGGCATCACCTCTCCATCTGGTGTCTAAAACGTCAGGCGATTAGCGACCATGCGGTGACTACCGTGCTCTTAACAACGTCACTGTTCCGGATAGGTATCCTATCCCACATATCCACGATTTCTCCCTTGGACTAGCTGGAAAGTCAATCTTTACCAAACTCGATCTTGTCAGAGCTTACCATCAAATTCCAATGGCGGAGGAAGACATCGCAAAAACTGCCGTGATCACTCCATTCGGCCTTTACGAATTTCTTCGTATGCCTTTCGGCCTCCGGAATGCAGCACAGTCTTTCCAACGCTTTATGGATCAGGTCCTCCGTGGCCTTGATTTCGTCTACGTTTACATTGACGATGTCTTGATCGCAAGCGCCACACCCGACGAGCATTTATCACACCTCCGAATGGTTTTCGAACGTTTTGAAAACCACGGGATAAACATCAACCCGGATAAATGCAAATTTGGTCAGCCAACCGTCGAATTTCTCGGTCACAAGATCGATGGTGAAGGTATTAAACCCCTTCCGGAGAAATCTCAAGCAATCCTCGACTACCCGATGCCACAATCTGTCCGAAGCCTTCGCCGATTCCTCGGTATGATCAACTACTACGGCAGATTCATTCCTAACTGTGCTGATTGACTTCACCCGCTTACCGACTTATTGAAAGGAAACACAAAGACGTTTACGATAACCCCAGAAGTAGAAGCTGCTTTCACGGCCGTTAAGCAGAAGTTCAGTGAGGTCACCTCTCTCCATCACTTGAACACCACGGAGGACGCTACACTTGTCCTTAAGACGGATGCTTCAAGTTCTGCTGTCGGTGCAGTTTTACAACAGTTAGTTGATAACGAATTTCAACCACTGTCGTTTTTCTCACGGAAGCTTCAACCTGCTCAGGTCAGGTACAGCACCTTTGGTCGTGAAATGTTCGCCATGTACTTGGCTGTGAAACATTTTCGTCACCTCTTAGAAGGACGTCGTTTCATTCTCTTGACAGATCACAAGCCACTGGTGTATGCCTTCCGTTCTTCCTCAGACCGTTACTCACCCCGAGAAACGCGTCATCTGGACTATCTTTTACAGTTTTGTGTTGATGTTCGTTATATCGACGGTCCTAACAACGTTGTTGCCGATGCATTGTCCCGCGCTCATGTGAATCAACTGTCATCGACACCCATCGACTTGGAGAGAATAGCGGCCGCCCAAAACGATGATCCTGAGCTTGTTCAACTTCGTTCAAACTCCTCATTGAAAGTCACCCAACTGCCCGTACTTAACTCTGACATAAGAGTTTACTGTGATCTTTCAACCGGTAAGCCTAGACCCTTTGTCCCACAATCATTTCGCCGAACCATTTTTGATCATTTTCACGGTTTTTCACACCCAAGTATCCGCTCCACCGTGAAACTCATTACCGACCGCTTCCTCTGGCCCAATATGCGTTCAGACATTAGACAGTGGGCTAAACATTGCCTTAGTTGCCAAACTAGTAAAGTGCATCGTCACACAGTCACCACCCCAGGTACATTTTCACTCCCTGACGCTCGTTTTAGACACGTGCACATAGATATTGTTGGCCCTTTACCTCCTTCCAACGGTTTCACTCATCTTCTAACATGTGTTGACCGTTTTACCCGTTGGCCACAAGCTGTTCCCTTACGTGATACCTCTACCGAATCTGTATCCCGTGCTTTTGTTGAATCTTGGATTTCGCTGTTTGGTGTTCCATCCACCATCACTACCGACAGAGGGGCCCAGTTCAGTTCCACACTGTTCCGCGATCTGAGTCGTTTATTAGGCTGTACTCACATGAGAACAACCGCGTACCACCCCGCTGCCAATGGCCTCGTCGAGCGCTTTCATCGACAATTAAAAGCTGCCATCATGGCTACTTCGTCCGACTCACGCTGGTCTGAGCGTCTACCTGCGATCCTCCTTGGTATACGCAATACAATCAAAGAGGACATTGGGTGCTGCCCTGCAGAACTCGTGTTCGGGACGACCCTCAGACTACCTGGGGAGATGGTACTGGACTCTCGCACCACCGGCGAACTAGACCCCTTCTCGTACGCTGAACGCCTCAAACAGCATTTTCGATCCATTCGACCAACGTCTACGCGGCCTAACCTATGTAAACAACAAGTCCACCCCGATTTACACAAGTGTCCGTTTGTTTTCATCCGCGTCGACGCCGTCCGAAGACCTTTAACTCCGCCCTACGACGGCCCGTACCAGGTCTTGTCACGGAAACCCAAGTATTTCATATTGAATAAGAATGGATCAAAAGAATCCGTGAGCATTGACCGACTCAAACCCGCTTACGTCGAACCTACAGTCGATAGTAAAGACCCCGTTTCCTCCCCTCAGCATACCCCCGCCCCTGACTCATTACCCCCTACCCAACGACACACTGACGCTAGTACATTGAGTCCTCCGTGCCCTACGACTACACGCAACTCCAAACACACACGTTCTGGTCGTGTTGTTTCTTTTCCACATAAGCTTGCTCAATACGTTCCGTAGGCACTTGTCGAGCGTTTTCTTAGTGCACGCTCTAGGGGGGGAGTACTGTAGCGATTGTAAATAATTTGCTTATTTTGCATTTTCACGTTTACCTATTTCGCTGCAGTTGTTGTACAGCTTTGTTTTAATTAACAATATATATACACACTTGGTTACGCGCTCGCCTTCCGTGGTTCTTCCTTGGTTGCCGCTGGACTGTTGTGATTGTGCGCATCGCTGCCTGCTTGGTTCACGATCGGACTCTACGTATACGTACATTTCGGCATACCTCGGGATTTACGGCCGTCCGACGCTAAGGTGCATCAGGATACTTTATATGTGAGGTAAACCTGACTGACTTGGTATTCTCCTTTACCGGTTCCTCCATAAGGCAAAGAAGTGACTGCGATCTCGTTTCTTCTTAAGTGTACGTGAACATATGGAACAGGTTGCCTTCCAGACTAAGAGAAATCTAAAACTTGCAGGTATTCAGGAAGGAGATACAGAGACTCCTATGTATTGACGATATACAAAGCATCTTCCATATCTGCGATTTGAAAGACCACTTCTTCGAAACTGCTCCTGATGTAGCTTGAGGACGCCCACGATGCAGTGACGTCTAAGCACTTTGAGCTCAAAACTCATCCATATGCATTGTCGTTACCGCCTTAGCGGTATCCGTCGCACACAATTTCTAGGGTTTAGGAATAGCAAACCGGGTATACGAGATGATTTTAGTCTTCAAGGATCTCTTCCTGACCCACTTGAGTTCTCTTACGGACAATTCCGCCTTATGTTTGCACTATGGAAATAGTAGACGCCACCACAAAAGCATCCGGTATGGGATAATAAGGGACAACCCCGTGAATTGTCTCCATCAGTGACCCTTGTTCTTTTACCTTACCAATTACCGCAACCACAAGACCCAGAAGATCTCAGTCGGATCAGTCACACGCATCGTACAGGTGCTAACATTAGCACTCTGAATGCAAGTAGTACTTAGCCATTACTGATTAGTTCCTGATGTGCTTCGACCCTCTCACTGACAAGTTGATCCAAAGGCTGAATAAACCAGTTGGTATTCACAACCCTCCGGCTTCTCTCTTGCTATAATCACTTCGTCAGTGTTTAAAAATTTCAACAAACAGTACAACCTAGGCTACTGACTGGCAGGTTCGCAAACCCGTAGTTATTCCTATTATAGGGTATTGTAGGGCAACGACGAAGTCATCGTGGGGCCGAATTTCAATCCTTACATCTTATCTACACCTTCATTCCTTGTCTTAAGCTTTAGATTCATCACTTTCCAACTTCTTGACCACTGGGTCCGTGGAAAAAATATTGGGCTTATGAAATTTGAGGTACTCCTAATACAGGCATCTTAAGAAACCTAAGCTTTGCATAAGATGTTGAAAGCGTTTGTTGTTGCTGATGCACCTAAGCGTAGCGTTGGAATTGTCCAAAACCGTCTAAATGCCGGCTTTAGACGAACCTTCATGTGCCTTCGCAGATGTCCTTTGCTAGCTGGTACATATTGATGCTTTTTCATTAATCCGGGCCCTAGCTACTGTACTTCGCCGTTTTTAACCACTCTCAGTATGTAAACAGCAAAATAATATATAAATCTTTCACAGTGTTGACAAATAGAATACTTTAAAAGTTCTAAGCCCAAGAATCAGGCATTTTGCTCTCCACTTATCCGCCATGGAGGAACCGGCAAAGAAGAATACTCAGCCAGTCAGGTTTACCTCACATAAAAATATCCTGATACGCCTAAGCTTCGGACGATCGTAAATCGCGGGGTACGACGAAGTGTAGTGTACGGAGAGTCCGAGAGTAGAGCAGGCAGCGACGCGCACAATCACAACAATCCAGCGGCAACCAAGTTAGAACCACGGAAGGCGAGCTCGAAACCAAGTGACTGTGTATATAGTTAATTAAAACAAAGCTGTACAACAACTGCAGCAAAATAGGTAAGCGCAAAAATGAAAAATAAGCAAACTATTTACAATCGTTACAGTACTGCCCTAAAGAGTGCACTTAGGAAACGCTGGACAAGGTGGCTACGGAAAGTACTGAGCAAATTTAGGTGGAAGGAAAACAGCACGACCGGAACGTGTGTTTGGAGTTGCGTGTAGTCGAAGGCCACAGAGGACCCGGTGTACGGGCGTGTGTTGTTGGTTAGGGGGTAATGAGTCAGGGGCGGGTGTATGCTGAGGGGAGGAAACGGGATCAGTACTATCGACTGTAGGTTCAACTTAAGCTGGTTTGAGTCGGTTGATGCTCACGGATTCGTTTGATCCATTCTTATTCAACACGAAATACTTGGGTTTCCGTGATAAGACCTGGTACGGGCCTTCATAGGGCGAGCTTAAATGTCTTCAGACGGCCTCGACGCTGATGAAAACAAACGGACACTTGTGCAAATCGGGGTGGATTTTCCGTTTACGTATGTTATTCAGCCGCGCGATACGCCGTCCGAAAGACATTTAACCCCGCCATATGAAGGGCCCGTACCAGGTCTTATCACGGCAACCCAAGTATTTCGTGTTGAATAAGAATGGATCGACAGAATCCGTGAGCATCAACCGACTCAAACCAGCTTAAGTTGAAACTACAGTCGATAGTACTGATCCCGTTTCCTCCCCTCAGCAAACCCCCCCCCCTCACTCATTACCCCCTAACCAAGAACACACTGACGCCCGTACACCGAGTCCTCTGTGGCCTTCGACTACACGCAGCTCCAAACACACGTTCCGGTCGTGCTGTTTTCCTTCCACCTAAACTTGCTCAGTACTTTCCGTAGCCACCTTGTCCAGCGTTTCCTAAGTGCACTCTTTAGGGCAGTACTGTAAACGATTTGTAAATAGTTTGCTTATTTTTCATTTTTGCTCTTACCTATTTTGCTGCAGTTGTGTACAACTTTGTTTTAATTAACTATATATACATTCACTTGGTTTCGAGCTCGTCTTCCTTGGTTCTAACTTGGTTGCTGCTGGATTGTTGTGATTGTGGCGCGTCGCTGCCTGCTCTACTCTCGGACTCTCCGTACACTACACTTCGTCGTACCCCGCGCATTTACGATCGTCCGAAGCTTAGGCGTATCAGGATATTTTTATGTGAGGTAAACCTGACTGGCTAAGTATTCTTCTTTGCCGGTTCCTCCATGGCGGATAAGTGGAGAGCAAAATGCCTGATTCTTGGGCTTAGAACTTTTAAAGTATTCTATTTGTCAACACTGTGAAAGATTTATTTGTTATTTTGCTGTTTTACATACTGAGAGTGGTTAAAAACGGCGAAGTACAGTAGCTAGGGCCCGGATTAATGAAAAAGCATCAATATGTACCAGCTAGCAAAGGACATCTGCGAAGGCACATGAAGGTTCGTCTAAAGCCGGCATTTAGACGGTTTTGGACAATTCCAACTCTACGTTTAGGTGCATCAGCAGCAACAAAAGCTTTCAACCTCTTATGCAATGCTTAGGTCTGATAAGATGCCTCTATTAGGAGTGCATCAAAGTTCATAAGTCTAATATTTTTTCCAAGGACCCAGTGGTCAAGAAGTTGGAATGTGATGAATGTAAAGCTGAAGACAAGGAATGAAGGTGTAGATAAGATGCAACTTTCAACTTACGTTTCCATAAAATGCTAAGCCAAGTTTGTGACGATTCACCTGGCCTGATGTAGCTCTTGTGTCAAGGGCGAGGCGTTGCCACAATAAAACCGTACCAAAACCGATTTGTGTTCATACCTTCTAAAATCGTACATAGAGATACATATAAAGCCGGTATTTAAACAGTTTTTACAACTCTAATGCTAGCTAATATATTTTATTTTATGGCTGATGTATTGACAGTAACAATGGCTTTGAACGTCTTATGCGAGTCTTAGGTCTGGTTAGGTACCTTTACTATTCGCACCTCAACGTACACAGGCCCAATACTTTTCTACGAGCCAGTGGTCTAAGGATTTTGAACGTGATAAAAGGTACAGCTGAAGACAAGTAATGAAGGTGTAGATAAGATGTAGGCATTAAAGTTTGCCTGCTCGGTTGGCTTCGCAATTGCCCTGCTATATCCTATTTGAAAGGTGCCTACGGTTTTGCGAACCTGCTAGTCTATAGGCTAGGGTTTACTTTTGCTGGACCCTTTTTAACATTGACCAAGCGACCGTTCGTAAGAGCAGTCGGAGGGTTGTATTTACCGGTTGGCCCACGCAGCCTTGGGATCAACGCGTCAGTGAGGAAAACGAAGCACGTCAGGAACTAACCAGCAATGGCTAAATAGTTGTGCATTCAGAATTCTAATGTTAGCACCTGTAAGTTGTGTGCGACTGATCCGACTGAGATCGCCCGGGTGTTGTGGTTGCAGTAACAGATGGGAGGAAAACATGGAGATCTTTGATGGAGACAACTCAGGGGTTCGTCTACCGGCTGTCCCTTACAGGATGCGTTTGTGTTGGCCTCCAATCTTCCCATAGTGCAGTCATAGGCGGAATTGTCCGTAGAACTCAAGCAGGTCAAGGCGAAATCGTTGAAGTCTAACATGTTCTTCTACTCAGATTTCTTTCCTTATGACTTAGCTAATGAGGATGAGGGATACCGCTCAAATCTCTTAAGTCGTAAAAAGCAAACGACAATGAATATGGGTGAGTTCTGAGCTCAAGGTATATAGACGTCATGCACTACATCGTGAGAATCCTCAAGCTACCTCAGGGCCAATTTCGAAGAAGTGGCCTTGTGAAGCGAGGATATTGAAGATGCGTTGTACTTTGTCAACACATAGGAACCTTTGTATCTCCTTCCTAAATGCCTGCAAATTTTGGATTTCTCTTAGTCTGGAAGGTAACCTGTTCCATATGTTCCCGTACGCAACTGAGAAGAAAAGAGCTCGAAGTCTTTTCTTTGCTTTAGCGGGTTAGTGGAATGGCCTTTGTTTCGAAGGTCAGATTCAGATACACTTCTTATTTTAGACGTTATTTTACTGTGCGGCTTTATATGAATTAGCTTATTAAGAATCACAGGTTGAGGCGACCGCGACGTTGCCAGAGGGACTGAATTTTAAGGCGTCCGCACCTTTGTCGGTAACTCAGCGCTTGTTGTGATGGAGCTAACCTATTCGTAAAGCGCCGCTGTGATTTTTCAGTAAGTTGCTACATATAAATAAATAACTAAATAAATATTTTATTCTCGACTATGCGAGGCACGGCAATTGAGGCATGATCAGGTACGTACAGCTGTACAGAGATTTTATGGGAACTATAGTGACAGTACAAAATTATTCATATGTCCATGCTTGGAACTGTGCAATAGTGAACATGCGAAACAACGATTTGGTTGTAGTAGGATCGGGATCCATTTGTTTGGACATAATCGCTCTGCCATATATCGCAGTCATACCTCGACTAATAATAGATTGAGAACCCTGAGTGATCCATTGGAAGATAATTGAAGAGCAAGCTATCCAGTATGATGATTCTAATTGAGCTGCCAGTGTGAAGTTATGGGCTGTGACTTCATTCGGTGGCGAGTCACATTCGCCACGTTGCAGTGTTGTTAAACGGACATTTGTGGCTTTTTATAGGGAGAACGCTTGCCAGGCGAAAACCCATCACATCCTAAAACACTGCCGCCAATCCATTGAATGGCAAGTTGTAAATGGCTAGTTTCTTGTTGAACGTTTTTGCTCCGTTATTCGCAGTCAAGTTGCGTCCCAATTTTCTGATGACTGATGCGTTATGCGAGTAGCCATTGCGTGCCTGGATCCTCTCCTGTGCCAGATCGGTAGGTCAGGAACTAAGCATTCTTTCTGGATATAATGTGTTGCTCATCTGCAGAACCACGTGAAGTCTCGAAGAATATACGTTGAAATATGTTGAAGGCTTGGAGGATAGGATAGGTTCCGAAGAAAGAATCGCAGATCCCCCGGAGTATGTAGTGAACTTGATTAGAAATATGGGAAACCACGGCCTTTTGAGAGGTCAAACGGATTGAAGAGCTTAGAATGACCGATTGTTCAAGCTTTGTATTGGCTGGAGAATGTGCTTTCCGTAGTCGAAAGTCCTCCAGTCAAGAGATATGTGGAAGAGGTATTGTCAGGTAAATTGAACTCAGTGGTTCATGCTGCGGAAGAATTGTATCAGTGCAAGATATTGAATTTGTCCGGTTAGTAAATTGTAAAAAGTTGATAATTTTCCGCTCATGTCCAGGTGGTGGACGGTCGTGGCTCCTGTAACGCTCTAGCCTTACATCTGCAGTTTTCTATAAATTCATATGTAGAAAGATCATCCCCTCACTCTTGCCACTTGAAAGTGAACTTGTTCTGCAATGTTGAGACTCATGGAGTAGCGTAAGCCGAGATCAGTTTTCATGGCATTCCGCTTGATGGTTATGCTGTTTAGCGTTAGGGACACAGTAAATATAGAGAATTTGTGGGCCATGACATTAGAGGTGTGAATGGCGAACGTCATTTGCCAGCGTTCTCACTAGATTTAAGTGCTTTACTATCCTTACAAATACTAGTAATCGCGGATATTTCATTACCAGGGGAAAGAGGTTTGCAACTTTTACCTCGGTATCGAAGCGGAAGTAGCGACTGTGCTGTCAACGCCGGCAGAGGTCATTGATATAAATCAAAAACGGGGTATAACCATGGACGTTCCCTGCACCACACCACTGGTGACGAAGGCCTGGGTGAATACAGTTTGATCAACCTTAACAGACGGCGTGCAACTTATTACATAGGAATGCAGACAGTCTAATATAGGACTGTCTACTCTGTAAACCTTCACTTTATGAATCAGGCACAATTGCGGTACTCTGTCAAACACCTATTGCATATCAATGTAAAGAATGAAAACTGAAAGATTAGAGTCAATGACCCTGGTGACTAACTTGAGGAATTCCAGCTGACAGGTTGCACAAGACCGAGCACTTAGAAATCCGTGCTGTGATTCATTTATGTTCCCACCTGCATAAAGGTAGCTCATGATGGCTCTTTTAATCAACTTCTCCAACAGTCGCAAGCTAATAGAAGTGTGGTTTAATTGGGTGATAGTTACCAACTTTCGGTAGGCTTCCACCTTTATGCCTTGGCATAATAATTGTGTGTTTCCAAGCGGTCGGGTGTTGACAATTCTGCATTGTCAAAGTAACGTTTCAAAAGAAGAATAGGGACATTTTAGCCGACATATTTAAGTAGACTGGGCGGTATTCCGTCTCGACCAGGGTTTGCGGATGATTTGCTGGTTAACAAGCGGAACTGCCACTATTTAGGTTAAAGTGTAGAGAGGACGGGGACTGGCTACCTTGCACTTGAAGGGCCCGAAAGTTTGAACCTATTTCTAGACAGGCCGCTTATTTAAATTATGAGCTAAAGGCATCAGATACAATTCTTTCGTCACTGGAAGTATCGTTGGGAGTAAACTTTGGAGTAGTGATCTGCCGTGTATAGTCACGGGTCCGAGAACGCTGCAGCCTGCTGAGATTTGCAGTTTTGTTCACACTATTTAGTGGGGGCTTTTTCTTGGTTAATTGGTTGGTTTCTGCATAGATCTGGCAGAAAGCTGAGTTGTGATCGCACTCGCTCTCATGAGGTAAGCAAAATTAAAGGTTTTTCGCAGGTTGGTTTACGCTGGAGCATTAGGTTGTAGGAACGAAAAATGAACGGCAATTGAACAAGGGGAAGCTATACTTGATGCACATCGTGAGAAAAGTAAAACCAAAGTTACTCACTTGGGTGTCGCTACTTCAGCTTTATGTGAAATATTTCTCCGTCTTGAAGGGATAATAAATATATATTCCCAACTAACAAAGATTAGACAACAAAGTGTTGTGGGCTGGGGATTGGATCCAGTAATTGTTGCACATTTCCTAGGTGAGAAATTCATAATTAAGTTTGGGTGAGAGTTCCAGGATTGGCAAACACCAAGAGAACAATAATTCGACCGGCATTCCAGTTGGCTATGCTGTGCACACAACTTCAGTGGTAACCCACTGAAATTGGTGTTATGGATGCTTATCAGCACAGGACGACATACGTGGGCAGGATCATTCAATAACTGGTATAGTACTATTAGGTCGCCGCGCCCGCTTTAGTAGTGGCCACTAAACACTTCACGTAGTTTCAGCCTTTGATGGTGGGACAGCCTACGTAGGCCTTTGACGTCCTTTGTGGCCGTGCGTTGTGGTTACTGTAGCACTCCTAAGTTGCGTTTCCACCAAGGTTGTGAAGCTTCGGTGACGTATTCGACGTGAGGGCTCACCTAATAGTTGTGCATCATGGAGAAGTTGGCTGGGTCGAAACTTTGGGATGCTCTTCGCAGAAAGTCGGCGTGCTGGTTGGCCCTCATCGCACTTGCCTTGGACGGCTTTGAAGTGTTAGAGTTACCTTGAATGAACAAATAAAGGACCCGGTCCTGAGAAGAGGTTTGCAATACATGTGGCTTAAGTCTATACACGTAGACACGCCTAATGCAACAGCGTGACATATTTTACATTGAACGGAGGCGTGTTCCCTATTGACCAGTTTAATATTATTTTGAAGGTAGGCTGTAGCTTTTAGTCTTCATTCGCTTACCTGGTCGCCTACCAGAACTTGATACCATCTGCAAGGAATAGGAGCCCGGTGGTTAATTCCATTGCCAGATTATTTACGGACATAAAGTCTAGCCGAGAACCGAGCAATGAGGCTTATGGTATGCTGCCTTCCACCTCAATTGCGTCGAACATGGATTCTCCTACGCTAAATTCGAACCAACGTTAGTGCAGGAAATCGCCTATCCAACCGAGCAGTGGGTCATCAACCCCATAGAACTGAAATTTGGAGACTTCGGGGGTCCAAGCACGCGAATGTTTTTCAGAAGTCCAGATAAAGAAATAGGCCTATGGACCCTAGATTCATGGCGTCAGCAATGGAAACTTACTTTCTACGCTAAAAATTCGGATGCCAAGCAAAGACCTGAGCCCGCCTTACTCCATGCTTCCCCACTTTTTTGAACAACTGCAATTACAAGTCATAAACGCTTGACAATAAAACTTCGACATAAGCCGCCACATAAACGCTGTCGAAGCAGGTTTGGAACTTTACCAGCGTCACGTTTGCCCGAGCTTGGCGTACTGTGTTTTCATACGTAGAAGGGTGCGTAAGTCGGACCACATTTTGCCTGAAAAAGCCCAACGGCTGTTTATTAAAATATTCGCCTTAAAATACCAGGCGTTTCGTTACGGACAGCGATGTGGTGAGCTCAGACTGCTATCTCTGTGGCTGAGATGTCTTGTCCTATACTTATACTCCCTACACAAGTTCATACATAACTTTGGGCATAGTCACATATCCAACCTTAATCTGAGAGATGAAACAGAACCTACCCTTAGAAACAGAGGTAGTACTATTACACCGCTGGGCGAAAAAGAAACTAGGCTTTTGTTTCTTCTTATTTGCATATCTAACTAGTTGGAACAAACTAACAACATAACTGCACGCATTCCAGAATCCGCAGGCTCACAGGTGGAGGTGCAAAGCTTTCTATGCCTGTATAATGCAAGTGGAATGTTTAGTGTCTGTGACCCGGACGATCGCTTTTTTGAGACCGGGCCGGAAGGAGCACGCACTACCCCGGTGTACCTCGGTGCACCATCGTGCATTATGCAGCTGTAGCAACCGATTTATTGGTGCGAAGCATTTGTGTTATGTCTGTCTGTTATATCTGTCTTTGTATCACTGAGTGCGCGCCTGGGTCTTTTGCACACTAAGACTAGGAGCTAAGGCTGCATCCCCGAGCCTATGACCAACCACCAATGCTCATTCGCGCTTGACCCATTTATGGCGCATCTGCAGTCATCCAGGTTCTAGGTACCCATGGGACATGATAGGTGCAGCTGCAAAGACGGCCTATTAAGCCCAATTATTATCTTCACCTCTACGGCTGCCTATCTCGCTTGCCACTTTGTTACGGCAAAAATAGGGCTATAATTGGCCTGCCACTCTTGCACAGAGTGAAATCTCTGCATGTCTGGTGAATGTGACCTTTCAGCTGACAGCGCTTTATTATGCCTGCATCACTTCTTTAATCTACCTTTACTTTGCTCCAAGGAGTACTGCACAGAAATGGTGTCCTTAAACAGTAAAGCTTACTTACAATCCATGACCACATATTCAACACCTGGCTTTCAATTACGATCAATTGGGCACATGAGAAGTAAATGGCGGTCGGTTTTAAACTGGACGGTCGTACATCGTCCGCAAGAAGCAGATTGAGCGCTGGCCCTTTGTTCTTTATCCCCTCCTGCCTCATTTGAAAGGCCACGTTCAGTTACATCTCCATTCATTTTCTCCACCTTTGTTGCTTTATGCTGCTTTTAAATCACAGATTTATGTTAGCCACTTTATCCCATAAGTCATAAAGTTATTTCAACCTATTTTTGACATAAGATTTCTCATTTAACATTTGATTTTGCTATAAACATTACTGAGCGCACAGGCGACCACCTCTGAGTTGATGGCTTATATACCTAAAATATAACATCGCCACCATTTCCTTATCTCCATTTTCATAACTATTACCAACCTTTAAGATGGTTTATTCTGCGGTTCCGCGTTTGAAGTCCAAACTTGGTAAACTCTTATTTGGCGATACTTTCTACAACTGTGACTCTATTAGGCGCACAACTATGCTGATGGTCCGTGAAGTCCATCGCTCATCTGCATTTATCAGAGTCCAACTGAACCCATCGGCATAATTCAACTTAACTCTACTCATTTAGTCCCACAGTTATTTGCCCACATGGGTGCTGTTTAGCAAAATAGGTAAACTCCAATAGCGTCTATCCGTGTAGTGGATGTTAGCATTGCGATGGCGTAGTTATTGGAAGCACACATAGTTCCAACCTAATGCAAAACCAAGCATGGAAAACTTAGTTTGCTACGAATTTTTGATTCAGATGTAGTACTATGCGCACCGTCCGTTTAGTTAGGTCTCCTAAACCAGACGTTTTGAGATCCAATTTATCTTCTCTTGGCCCCATATCTCTTTGCATTTAGCTAAGTTGTACATTCAGCAAGCACTACTGGAAACACTGCTAGACTGGCGGCATGCGGAACCAGATCCATACTTGACAGCCATTCATGCCACCCTAACATTTAACATTGCATGTTTTCTGACACTGGCACGAAATCTAGCTATGTGCCAGCGACCCCTGTCACACTGGCTAACTGAAACTCCAGCTACTTCCAGCCACTTCTCGCCTTATCTTGGTCCTCATTTCAACAGTTAGCATTTAACTGGCTCCATTGCTTACCCCGCGGCATTTGTAGTGGTGGGTAAAAAAAGCTACTATTTTTGCGTACTTTGATGACCCTGACTTACACCATTATTCATGCATGCTGTTTGGCCAACTAGAATAGCTCACACCAACACATATACCGAAGTGTAAGCTTGTGTGGAATTGAAGCCTTGTTTTTCGTCGAGGTCACTCACACTGCACCTCCCAAATTGGAGAGAGAATGCTCATAACGGCCAAACAGATGCACAGTAGAGCGTCCCAACGCATGTAATACAATAATGCTGCACGTTTGGAGAACCCTAACTATAAAAAACAAAGTTTGTCAGGCCCAACCCAAGCAGGCTCTCTTGAAATCAATGTTTAAGAGAATGTTACTATCTTTCGGATGTTCAGTTCGTTATTCTGGACGATAGACGCACGAAGCTTTCTGGCCGTGAGGGCCAGTGTATAGTGATGCATAAAATTAGCTAATGGTAAACTCATGAGGGTGTTGTCTGGTAGATTGATGGGGTTCCAGGCTCATTCGAGTACAATGGTCACTGAGCTGTCCTGGCCTATCCATGTAGACCAGACTCAGGTAGTCATAAAATAACGTTCACAACCGCGATAAGTTAACTTATTTTGTTGATCCTATTTATATTGTGGTTTCTTCGACAAACTAGCCTCTGAAAACCCCACCCGGAGGTGGTTCGTCATGGTCTAATTACAAAGTCACGTGATTTCGCGCAGGCGAAACATTCTCTATTGCCTTCCGAGGGTTTCCCTGTAACTTTTCACTTATTTGTCCATGTTTTATCACGTACGCTTAAAAATTGCGTTTTGTGGCTACCACGTCATACATCGTGAGTACTGCTAATTTTGTGCTGTATTGTACTTTTCTAGATATGCAGACTAGTGAGATCCCATAGCAATGAGCCACTTCGTATAATTGTGCTTATTTTCACCGTTCATGCTTTAAAAGTTACGCCGCATTGATAGTACGACTTTCGATTACGGTGTTGGCAATCGCTTCACAGCTCGAGAAATACTGCTAATATTGCGGTAAACTTCGTCTTATCGTGTAAAGCAATAAAGCGATGTTCTGCTTAGGATAAGTAGTTTTTATTGATCAACAATATTTACGCTACAAAACTGGTTTTTAATTGTGGCTGCAATTAAAGCTATTTGAGTTTGAGGCTTGAGCTCATCCGTTAAACAGATATATGGCTGAAATATGACCACATTGATAGCAACCCACAGCTCAGCGAAGGAATTTCTTTCCGATAATTATCATCAGACTCATACATAGGTAAAACTGATACCAATCGTGCTAGGCTAGAAAAGCAAACCTAGGGTGAGCCAAGTACCAACAGGCTAATCTGGTATTCGATCTTTTGCAATCGATTCTAAGAGCTAAGCTCACACGTATACACATGTTCACCATACGCGTTCACAATACAACACATCACTATTCAGCTGTCCGCTGGGGTAAAAAGGTCACTTACGGAGGTCGAGGAGAACGGCGTGTCACAGAAAAATTAGGGCCGGGGTAAATGGAGATTTGGCAATAACATCCACTCCTTGCGTAATTCTGGTTGCCACAACTGGAGTGAAATAGCCTCGGCTGTCATTGGTAGGCGCCTTTTAACTATTTTGGGTTGTATGGAAACATTATAGTGTTGCTGATCCCAACACTGGCACCCCAAGACCGCGGTTTCGTCCTGGTTGGGACTCATCAGTTGGAGATAGCCTGAGTTGGGTTGGAACTCAGGAGCCTAGTGGCTCATGGTTGACACCATAGTAGTTCGACACAACCTAGAAAAGTTTAAGAGCCTCTGTTATCACGGCTTGGTGCCCGCTCTGGACTAAAGGTTCAAAAACAGCACCGTTGGCCATTTTGACTGCGTGCTTCCATAAGGTAACTGGGCAGTTTTTTGCTATTCGATTCGTTTGCAGAAACACTACACGAAAAGACTTACGAGGCGCCTACTCAGGACTGCCGAAGCTATTTCAATTCGGCTGAGACAACCAGAGTTATGTGAGCAGGGTTTGTTAATTCTTAAGCTCCATTTACCCTAGCCATATTTTTCTGTGACTCGCCGTTCTCGTCTACCTCCGATGGTGATCATCTCACCAATCGGACAGCTGAACCGTGGTGTGTTTCATTGTGAAGGTGTATTGTGAACAAGTGTACACCTGTGAGCTTAGCTCTTAGAATCGCTTGCAAAGGATCAAATACCAAAGCAACCTGTTTGGGCTTGACCAACCCTAGACTTGCCATTTAGTCTATCATGCTTGTAACCAGTTTTATGTATGTAGTAGCCTGATCAGAACTATCGGAAAGCTATATGCGTTATATTCTACGTTTATGACTTCCAGCTAATTATGCCGAAGTGCCGTCCGAACTTAGATATTTATTTTAAACCTTTTTCATTTATTTTACTCGAAAGCCTTACAACTCTTTTTTCTGACATTTTTGATGCCACCGCTTTTTTTCTGTTTGCATATGCCCACCATTTATCAGGCGCTGTAGGTTACCGAACATGTCTAACGAAGCTGGAGTGAATATCGCTAAGAGGAGGATCCTACAGCGTTGGTGCAGTATTCGCGCTCAAGGAGTACATAAATTTACCTCCATTTTACTCAAGCTAGAGAATGTAATTACTGTACCTTATGATCTGACTCCTCGAGGGCACAGCTTCTAGCCAAGTCTAGAAATATACCAATTTATCAGTAACCGCTTCAGCCTAGCTATTGCGTGCAGTGAGCAGGTTCGGAGTGCATGAGATCTTTTCGGAAGCCGTTGCCCTGGAGCTACCACGTTGCGATTTTACGGATACTGCATGAGTGAATCGGCGATGATACATTCCATAACTTTGTAAAGCGCAGGGTGTAGCGTCCTCAGGTGTTCAGTAGGACCACTTTCCCTATGACTAGGAGGGAAAACCTTCGCTTCCATATTGTTGGGATATAGTCATCCACCGTACAGCGCTGATAGAATAAATAAATAAATAGTTTATTCTCAGTTTCATAGAGACACACCAACGCAGGCATGATCAAGGTTTAAAAACAGATGTGTGTCACGACGATACGTCGGGTTCCATCGTGTGTAGTTGAAACAGTGTCGGGAAGAGTTAATATGTGAGTCTAGTCGACTTGCCATTATGTAGTTGTGGGCAGTGACTTTATTCAGTGGCGAGTCACATCCGCCACGTCGCAGTGTTGTTAAACAGACATTTGTGGCTTTTTATAGGGAGTACGCTTGCCAGGCGAAAACCCACCACGTCCTGCAACACTGCCGTAAAGCATTTTGAACATTAATGTTGAACTGGCAACGACGCTTGACGACTGGTTTTACCTTCGGTTTTTCGCAGCGTAATGGCTTCCCATTTCCTCTGTTAGTTGGACAGGTAATTTGATCGGGGTCGCCATTATTTTTGAGGTCGGTGGAGGAGAGAGACATCGTGATTGTTCATCTTGTTGTATGTCCAGGTGAGCAAAAGTTCAACTTTTCCGCTGTCCAGATTTTTCAGATGTATAATGTATGGGAGTATGAGGATATGTCCATTTCTCCATACTGGACAAGGGTTATGGTGATTGTAGTTCGGTCCTTTCGGAGTTCTACCATGCTCCAAGTAGGTCCATGTGGGTTGTTGCGTCCGTCTTGGGCCAAAACTGTTCCTCAGTCCAATCCCAGATGTTCTACCAGCTCCATGGCTGTTTCCTGTGCAGTCTTCGGTCAAAGATTATCGACACCAGGAGAGCTGTGGATACTCGTCGACAACAGCTGCCTTGACACAGTTTCTGCCGTAAAGGTGCTATTGGATAAAGCAGTGGGTAGTACAGTGGAAACAGGGAGAACCGTTGGGCCCGTCACTCTCTGGAATGTATAAAGTTATATGTTGGTTGATGAACAAGGCACGACAAAAAAGCATGATCAAATATTACAAACAAATCTGCGACGAGCAAATGTTATCCACTTTGGTCGTGTCATTGAGAATGAGCAGCTGAGGGATTTGTAAGAAATGATCCAAGGTTGTGTTAAATGTTAAACTTCGCGGTTGCTTCAGTGTTGAAACGGCTGGTTACTGCAAATGCAAAATTGCTGATAGACATGTTATGTGCTACTACAGTTTGTGCCAAATAAAATTTGATGTGGCCCGAAGCTGATCTCTTGCGCTGTTAACCGCAGTCGTCTGCGCTCCACGTTCCATTCTCATGGGTATGAGGTGTACTCCCATGGCCACACTGGGAAGCGATCCTGTCAGGTTTGATGACGTGTTCAGCACGAATATATAAAGTCGCTAAAGTTTGTACTACCCAGTGGGTGAAGAATTGGTCAATACCATAGGAAGGATCTGTGGGAAGTATCCGTAATTAATAGAACCGTTAGAGGTCGGCTGATTCCGTTGCTGCTCACGTGCACACATCAGGTTGACCACTGTTGGAATTCCGCGTTGCACCTTACAGAGGGCATAAACATGCCAGCGTAAGACTTCGGTTCGTGCGGCCTCGCTTCGTTAACTCCTTCGGATGCGTCACCTTGTTCCCCCGGCTCGAGCTCACGCAAAGCCATTCTGTGCTACCTAACCAGTCCAAGTTTCGGAAGTCAGGGCTTACTTGGGAGCCCTCTATGCTAAGTCCATGAAGAACAGGCATCTAGTTGTTCTTCATATCAAAATAGACTTCTTTGCCTTCGAATATGGAGGGATCCTTCTCAGACGCGTGCACTACCAGCCTGCTAACTGTTCATGTGAGAGGGTCCCAAGCGGTTACTACGGTATTCATTTAAGCTCCAAGTTAAATAACTAAATAAATATTTTATTCTCGACTGTGTGAGGCACACCCATAGAAGCATGATCAGGTAGGTGTAACTGTACAGACCCTTTTGTCAACTGTAACAACGACAGTAAGAAATTGTTCATACCTTCATGTTTGGAACTGTACAATGGTAGTAATGTGAAATACTAGTTGGCCTATCGTGAGATCGAGACCCGTTTGTAAGGACATAATCAGTCTGTCATATATTGCAGTCATACATCAGCTAATAATGGAGTAAAAATCCTCCAGAATCGATTAGAGTATAATTGAAGAGCAGGTGCGAGAAGGGTGTGATAATATATTGAGTTAATGCAAAGATCAAAGGTGCTATCGTCGAAAAAAGACGACAGTATATGCAGAGGTGAACGTTACAGTGTAAGGAACGCAACGACACTGGTGACGTAAGTTAACCTACCAGTGTGAAGTTATGGGCTGTGGCTTTATTCCGTGTCGAGTCACATTCCCCACGTTGCAGTGTTGTTAAACGGACATTTTGTGGATTTTTATAGAGGATGGTTTGCCAGGTGAAAACCCACCAAGCCCTGAAACACTACCGCCGATCCATTGAATGGCAAGGTGTACCCGGCCATGCTACTTGTGGAGCGTTCATTTTCTCTGTTATTCGCATTCAGCTTAAGTCATATTATTTTTTGGCTGATGCTTTAGGTGAGTGCCTAGTTCGGTCCTGGGTCCTGTTCTGTCCTGACTGAATGACTGGGTTGAGCTGGTAGGTCATGCATTGCATAACCTTTTGAAAGTGATGTATTGAGCGTCTGCAGAACCACCGAAAGTCTCCAAGTGATATCCAAGGAATTATGTTGAAGCATTGTTGCGACCCTGAAGGATAGGTTATTGTCCCGAAAGGCAAACCGGGTTCCTCACGCGGTACTTTGGAAAATGGAATAGAAAGGTAGGTATCCATGGCCAAATGAATGAGTGACAGGAGGTGGCAAAAGACGGCCTATCTCAAATGTACTGGCCTTGCAACAGCAAGCAGATGTGGCTTTCGAAGGCAACAGGAGAGCTCTAGGTGAGAAGTAAGTGAAAAGGAAACTGTCAAGTGAAGTGAACCCAATGGTGCAGTCCACGGGAAAACTGTATCTTGCGAGATACCGAATCATTTCTCCGGTCGGTAAGTTGTGAAAGCAGCGGATACGCTTCCACACGCTTCCAGCTAGAGGAACTTTGTGCCTCGTATTTTAGGGTCGTTGCAGCTATGAACGTTTCCTTGGATGCTCGAAGCCGTATCTGTGATAACCTTAGGAAATAAAGCAATGAAAAGCAACAGCCACATGGACCGACGGAAGAAATGCATCCGGAACGCAGTCGATCGGTTTCAACAGGGACTGAACAATTTTACCCCTATACTACGTAATTGTTGTCTAAATATCTCACATACGCGTGTACCATATGTGACGGAATACAGCAAGCAGCAAGTTGAGTATGGATCAGTAGAGAATGAATGGTTGTTCCAACTTATGAAGGAAGGAGGGGCAACGAGAGTTTGAGTGAGCCTAAAGCGCATGTGTCCAATTTGTGGGACACTTGCGAGGAGAACGAAGTGTGCAGGATATGGAAAAAATACCGCTGTGAAGAAGCAACAGGGACGCGTTGTATTGGTCCTAATTTAGTAGGAATTTAAGAAAACAGAACAGATAAACACATGTAGGTTACCGTCAAATGAAGAAGGAATGCCAACCGAAATCACGGAAAAGAAAGAATGGGGTGGTAAAAATGACTCTGTTGATGAGAATTGGAAAGGCCAACGACGTTCTCCAGGTGATGATTCCTCCTTGCTAATAATAATAAAGAGTAATAACGCCCGGCGATGTACTTGAGGTAAGTGGTACCGAGCGTTGCACCCGCATATCCAGATAGTAGGCTGAACATCATCATCATCAACAGCGGTACATCGACCATTTGAACTGATGCTTCGCTGCCATACAACCACGAGGACCTATGAAATCAAGAATAAAAAGAGGGAGAGAAGGGGGACTTACCTGAAAACCTTAATGCCCTAAGCAAACATTCAGGGTCAAGGCGCCTACACCTTGTGTAGACAACATACCGTCACAAACAGCTGGCTATCGTGCAAAGATAAGGCGGCATCGGCGAGACAGCTTCCTTGCGGCTTTCACTGCCACGCGTCATAATCAGCCATTACCCGGCAGATAACTCAGCACCAAACACACTTTAAACAGACAATCCGATTAGGAGACGACAGCAGACGCGCCACTGGTGTCGGTTGCGAGCCATATCCTGTAAAGTCTCGAGCCAAGCACAAGGTGAGTCACGTGGACTTCAACCCGGAAGGCGAGACGGACCAACGGCACTCAGTTTGGTCGTCAGTGACTTCATTTCCCGCTGCCAAGTCAACTTCTGTCCACCTCGAGCCCTGCGCCATCCGACACCTGGTAGACTGAACAAGGCCCTCCTAGGTAAGCGGTGACCAGGCAGGCGTAGCACGTGCCCGAGCCAACGCAACTTATTCAGTGCTATCTGTTGTTCTAGGGAGCTAGCATGATTATCAACACCTAGTACTCGCCTACGCACATCATCGTTGCGGACACGCTGGTGCCATCCGACACCAGCAATGCTTCGCAAACAACGATGATCAAAGACTTGAAGGCGCCTCAGATCTTTAGACCGAAGGGGCCAAGTTTCACTACCATAGAGCAGAACGGCCCTCACTGTGGCCTTGTATACACGGCCTTTCAGACGGAGGGAAACTCCCTTCAGTCGCCAAGGATGACGCAGGTTCAAGAAGGCAGCTCTGGCCTTTGCAATGCGTGAGCTAACGTCAGTTTCTATGCGCCCATCATTGCTGATGCAGCTGCCAGGATAAGTGAATTGATCAACCACCTCGAGCTCCTCGTTAGCAAGTGTCAAGGGGTCATCGAGTGGCTGGTGGTCCTGCAGCAACCCTTTGCAGTTTGAAGGTGCGAAGTGCATACCAAATAATGGGACCACTCTGGATAGGCTATTCAGGGTTGATTGTGCCGCCTCAACATCGTCGAAAAGCAACATGATATCGTCCGCATAATCTAGATCAACTAACCGTTCACCAGGCAGCACTTCAACACCTACATCGTGAGATTCCGCAAGGGAACACTCAATGATAGAATCCACGACGAAATTGAACAAAAACGGGGAAATCGGACAACCCTGTCGAACGCCACTTGTAGTCGAAAAGCTATCCGATAGGGCACATAGACCCTGACGCAGCCTCTAGTGTTCGAGTATAGAGCACGAAGGATGTTCACATATTTCGTGGGAACACCTTTCCGCGCAAGTATTTCGAACAGAATCGATCGATCGACTGAATCGAACGCACTCTTGAAATCGAGGAACACAGCTATTGTCGGTCTGCGGTATGGGTGGCGCTGCTCTAGCACCTGCCGCAAAGTAAATATATGGTCTATACAGCCACGTCCTGAGCGAAAACCGGCTTGCTCTTCTCTACTCCGAAATTCCCGTTCTGCAGTGAGGCGACGAACGATAATCGAGGCCAGTAATTTTGTCACAACTGGCGTTAGGCTAATACCCCTGTGGTTAAAACAGTCTGTGCGACTGCCCTTCTTGTATATTGCCACTATAATCGATCCGCTCCAATTAACCGGCACACTCTCTTCGTTCAAGATACGTTCGTATAGGGAGGTCAGTGCTTTGCAGAGGACCTCACCTCCATCCTTAAATAGTGCAGGTGGGAGGGAATCCGGGCCAGCGGCACGAAAACGATTGAGGGCTGTGATCGCGTTTCGGACCTCGGCCTCCGACGGAGGCTCTAAACTAACCGTCCATGGCTCGTCCTGCATCACCTGAGTAGGAAGAGGTCCGGGAGCAGGGGGCCAGCTGAACTGATGTTCAAAGTGCTCAGCCCAACGAGCCATACGGCGCTGCTTATTGTGTATCAGCGCACCCGCGCTGTCCCTGATTGTCTCACTGACGCCTGGTTTTCTCGGACCAGTGGTGCGTATTAGCTGGAAGAGCTTGCGGTAATTGCCTACTGCTCCTGCCTGCTACTTTTCTTGAACCCAACTGGTCCACCAGGCTTCTTTGTCAGCACGTAGGCTCTGCTTTAGTTCACGCCTAATAGCCCGTCTGGTCACATTGCGTTCAGAACCAGCCGGGAGGTGCCTTCTAGCTTCCAAAAGGTTCACGGACCTCTCGGATATCCAGTGACTGGTGCGATGAGGGGCACAGAGTGTTGGTACTACAGGGTATAGATCGTGCACTTCTCGGATGTCCGGAAACTATCAAAAGGCAGGAGGCTGGTCAGACGAAGCTAGATTAGAGCCGGGCCCGAAGGGTTATCCGTCTAACTGAAAAGCACAACAAACGAAGAGCGCTTAAAGGAAAGCATGGGGTCGGAAAAGAAAAGTCTCTATTGAGGAGAAGTGGTAAAAGCCTACAAAGATCTCGAGGTCTGTTAAACAGACGTTTGGATCTATTAATGATTCATCGCTAAGGTCTCAGTAGTTGCAAAGCAAGAGACCATTGAGACGGAACCAGAATGTCGGCTCATAGAGAGAAAGCCGTATTATTAATGTCGGAATGCTAACAGAGAGCGTCAGTAAAAATAGACATGTTAAGAATGAAAGGGGAATATACTAAAATGGAGGAATCATGACCAGCAATGCACTAAAGGTGAGCGTTACAGAGCCTATCTCATTTAAATCTTAGAAGTCCGAGAGTGGTCAGGAAGAAGGAGGCTGCTTAGAAAAAACCGGTTAAGGCAGTAAGATGACACCAGGCCGCCCAAGTAAGGTGGGAAGAAAAGTAATGAGGGTCATCAGTAAAGAAACAGTTCGCGAAGAAGCGGCTATAATAAATGTTAGTTAGCATGCCGAGCAAAGGCCACAAGCTGAGGGGAACAGTGTGTTTGGCGACTGCAGATCATAGGTCGTTAAAGTCTCAGGTGTCGGGTAGCAGTCAGAAGGCAATAGACGGCTCAGACGCGGCTAGATTAGAGCCAGGACCGAAGAGTTATCCGTTCAGTTAAAAAGGAATGTAAACATAGAGTGCGAAATGGAAAACATGGGGTGAGGAAGGAAGCGGCACTATTGAGGAGAAGTGGAAAGGCCAACGATATTCTCCAGGCGATGTGAACAGACCGTTGGGTCTGCCGATTCCTGATCTCTGAACGGATACGTCCAGCGAATGGAACTAACTGCCTTGTGAGGCTGGCGCTTTAAAATTAAGAAATGTAACATGCGGTGGTTGCGTGGATAGATGTCCATATGTGATAAGGGCACAGTGCCCGAACTTTTCGGTAATACAGCTGCCCAGAATTCCCGCCACGTTGGGACACTTAGTAATAGTTTTATGGTCGAGAAGCACTCCTCTGCAGTTTCTGACACTCTAACTCTTTCTGGTAGCTTGTTCCATACATGCGCCTATCCATAGAGTAGGAAGTTGGAACAAAGTTTGCGACCTGTCTTAGGGAGAGAGAATGAGGCATTTTGCGTATGGGGTAACTTGTATCACCCATCGGTTGAAATATTTCATTTATGCGTGCTTCAGCAGTTTTGAGTAGTTTGTAGAGGCATACGAGGTTGGCTTTAAGCCTGCGCAGCCAGACAGGCTCCAAGCCAAGCAGTGGGTAGCGTCCTTGATGGTTGAAGGCAGGTGGGCCCAAGAAGCATTTAGTGAAGGACCGCTGGACTTTCTGGATCCTCATCCTATCACGTCTACGTGAACTGGAGATAACTATCTAACAGTACTCTAAAATGGCTCGAGCAACTACTTTGTAGAGCAGAGCCTTTGACTCATCCAAACTTACCGACTTAAGTATATACACGATAATAGACCTGGTTTTGGCAGAGGGGTAGCTTGCTTGTTCGGAAATAGTTAGCGAGCTAGCGTTACGCACACCGAGATTGCGCACTGTGTAGCTGTTACCTAAAGGGGTGCCATTGTGAGTTGGGGCGTTGCGTGGTCTATTGCAAGGATAGGAGAAAACATTGCACTTCATCTGTGAGAATCCTAGTCTCCTAATATTGCACCAATTTTCGAGAGCGCAAAGATGGAACTAAATGTTTGAGAGGTTAGGTTGTATACAGCTGGGCTCGAATGAAAGTACACGTTGACTATCATCGGCATGTGCGTAGGGAGAGGCGTAGCTAAAGACACGGAGGAAGTCATTACCGTATAACGGAAATAGCAAAGAGCCAAGTACACTACCTTGGAATACTCCGCTAGTTACGGGCGCTCTTTTGGAAGATGTATCGCCTAGGTTTACTGAATGCGTTCTGCTAGAGAATTAAGAAGGGCACCAAGAAAGTATATGGTTAGGACACCGAAGGCAGCTAGTTTCGTCAGTAGCCCATTGTGTGAAACCCGGCCAAACACTTTTATGTCCAGAAATATAAGAACTAGCACTTGCCCCGAGCCAATGGAGTGCGTCACGTAGTTCAAGAATTCAAAGTTGTATGTTTGACAAGATTTAGCTGGTAGAAACTCGTGTTGGGACCTATTGCTGAGATTGCGCTGCCGTAGGAAATGACGCCTTCCCCCTTGACTATCATTTCCACAACTCTGGACACAAAGGGTATGTGGCTTATAGGACGATAGTTGTCCATAGTTTGGGGTCAGTCACGTTTGTGACGTGGAACGACTATCGAGTGTTTCCACATGGTTGGGTACCTTCCGCTTGTCATAGAGTGGATGAAGACATTCAGAGGAAGGATTGGAATATCCGGGCCACCCAGTACTAGTAAGGAAGATGGGACACCGTCATGACCGGGGTTGTGTGACAACTTCAGTGAGCGTAGAGCTAGATTGCTATTGTTTCTGTTGATTTCAATGGTGTGAATGTGCTCGTTTGTAAACTTGGCAATCGCAGTTGGCACTAACAAATTAGGGATGAATGAGGCATCGCAGAAGTGTGCGTTAATGAAAACGCGTCAGTGATAACCCTATTATCAGGAAGCACGAATTAGTTAATTGGCAGGTTGCATCCTAAGTTGCACAAGTGCCTGACCTTGTTCGCACACCGCAGCGCCGTGCGCCCAGTTAAATTATATACACATGACTTTTTCGGGTTTCGCCATTCCACTAGTGTTCCGTTCCTTTGAATTATGAGGTGCAAATCCTTAGTATACTTGTAGCGAGAGCGCATTTTCTTAAGCTTAGTGGTAATTTTACACATGGGGCTTCATCGGGCTTTTGAGGTCTCCTGATCGAACTCTGCAATGGGGCTAGGATATTGCAGCAAATCGTAAAGTTATTGTAAAGTTCACAGGTCGTAGTGTACTTACTAGTTGTGAGGAAGAAAGTGCGCCAAGGAGCAACACAGAGAAGTAAGGAGAAGACCTCACAATTCATTTGCTGGAGAGGCCTAAAGGCAATCTAGTCTGGGCTAACATGAGGACGGAATTTGGGAAGCTTAAATGATGGTCTCACCACCTTGGGGTTACTGTCAGGAACGTTATCTAACACGTTGGCACTTGAAGGCAGGATACCGTCGGTAACTATTAATCCAGGGTGTTGGACTATCTTGTGGGTGCGCACATGCTGAGTCCAGTCATGTATGCAGACAGCATCTACGAAGGCCCTATATCTTAATGGTGCTGCTTGACTAAGCCACTAGATGTGGAGCATTTTAAAGCCCGCCGATTATTTTATGACAGGTAGGAGGAATTAAATTTCGTGAAAGAACTAAGCCAATTCGTCAACTCCATTACTAGTCGGATGCGGTCGGTTGTAGTTGCAGCCAGGCAGAATGTCAACTTGGCCTCCTATGGTCTGAATCCAGACAGAATCTTCGGGATTTCCAAGTGGTTTGTTTTGGAAAGATGACCCGTAGAATTCATTGCTGATGTATATAAGACAACCGCCGCCACCTTGATTGATGCGTCCATTACAACATGTCGCGCACCTAGGCATGTGCAACGGAGCGTCAAACCTATCGGGTGCGTTCCAAGTTTCATTTATCAGCACCACAGGCGGGCTGGACGGAAGAATGAGGGGGCAAGGTGGTGCACTTATTTTGCTAGATCAAGCATTAAAGAGGGGGGTTGCATACGAAGCGGTTAGATTGGTTTGGATGTGGGAGCCGGGCAACCTCGCGCCTGGTGAACCCCGGTGAGGTGCGGGGTTTGTTTGCAAGCATCTGTTAAAGTGCGTTATCGCTGGACCGGCAGAAGCTAAGGTAGAAGGTTGGCGGAGGTCAGGGACAGTATCTTGAGGTGGAGGGTAAGGTGAACGCGATTGTGTATAAATTTGAGTTGAGTGCTTAGGCGTGTGGTCGGGTGTAGTGCAGTGGGGCTAAGGCGTCGTCCAAGTGACTGAAGCAGGCTGGACGGCGTCAGTTGCATCATGTCCAATAGTCGGGTCAGGTGATATAGCGCCGTATCCGTATCTAGGAGGCTTGGATAAAAGTCCGCAACCTGCAGAGTTCCATAAAAGGGGATACGGGGGATGGCTGGGCTATTCACGGAGTGCTGACAGGTGGTGGCCCAGTTACCGCTTCGCTGGGTTCATACGGCTGGGAAGTTGCGGTGTTCGCGATATTCTTAGTGTTAAAATATCTAGGTGGCCATTGTCTAGGTGGCTTCGTGTTTCGACCAGCAGCGAAACCCGACTTACTCGGAATGGACGTACACAGTAATGGGCTTGGAGTGTTGAGTAGACACCTCTGGCGAAAAGGCTGTTCCAGTTTGGTGGCCGCATTAGTAGGATTCGGCCCTTAATAGGGATGGGAGTTTTCATATGTCCGGAAGAACTGACTGTGTGTTTTGCTTATTCGGTAACCATAGGGTTTTTTCTTGGCCACCTTGGAACGTTTGTGTGTTGTAGCTTTGCTGTGCTCTTGTGGGTTTTTTGGAGACCAAAGAAGCTTAGCAATCAAACGTCGTCGGTGAGGGTTGCTAGACGTTAGAGTTGGACCAGTGGGAGATTGCGTTGAGTCTTCTATGTCAGTGGCAAGGGGAGTGTAAGATGAAAAGAAGTCAAATCTCTCAATTTCTGCTTCCGTGTCACACATGCCAGACAGGTTAACTAAATGCTGGCTGTGTGATTTGTGCACGGCTACGTTGGTTATTGCTGTCCTTGAAACAGTCCGGCTTTTTTAATGCTATTAATGCGTCATTTGTTCCTAGAGGGCTCTAGTACGGCTGGGTCTACTTGTCGCTCTTGTGTTATATCCATATCCACATTCTTCATCTTCAAGCTTTCATTCTTTACTGATCCGTGTTCCGCTCGATTCGCGTCGTATCTTGCCACTTATGATATATATGTATATGCGATATTTAAATAACAATTACATGCATAGGATTACAATAGATCAGGCATGGCCGCAATTGATGGCCTGCATTCCAGATGCATTCCTTTCTTCTGTCTGTGTGGCTGTCTCTGTTCGTTTCCTTTTTCTCCCGAGTCTGTCACAGGTACGGCGACACGCACCCAAGGAATTGTCCTCCGTTTCGACAACAATACAAGGCACACAGTTCCTCTACCTGGACATGAGAGGAAAATTATCAACCTTTTTACAACTTACTAACCGGACAAATCAATCAATTCTTCCGCGGCATGAACCACTGAGTCCAATTTACCTAACAATACCTCTTCCACATATCTCTTGACTGGAGGACTTTCGACTACGGAAGGCACACTCTCCTGCCAAAACAAAGCTTGAACAATCGGTCATTCTAAGCTCTTCAATCCGCTTTGACCGCTCAAATGGCCGTGGTTACCACAATCTCTAATCAATTTCACTACATACCCCGGGGGAGCTGCCATTTTTTCTTCGGAACCTATCCTGTCCTCCAAGACTTCAACATATTTCAACGTATATTCTTCGAGGCTTCACGTGGTTCTGCAAATGATCAACACATCATATCCAGAAAGAATGCTTAGTTCCTGACCTACCGATCTGGAACAGGAGAGGACCCAGGCACGCAATGGCCACTCGCAAAGCGCATCAGTCAGCAGAAAAATGGGACGCAACTTGACTGCGAATAATGGGGCAAAAGAACGTTCAACAAGAACCATAGCCAGTTACAACTTGCCATTCAATGGATTGGCGGCAGTGTTTCAGGACGTGGTGGGTTTTCGCCTGGCAAGCGTTCTCCCTATAAAAAGCCACAAAGGTCCGTTTAACAACACTGCAACGTGGCGAATGTGACTCGCCACCGAATAAAGTCACAGCCCATAACTTCACACTGGCAGCTCAATTAGAATCATCATACTGGATAGCTTGCTCTTCAATTATCTTCCAATGGATCCCTCAGTATTTATCTATTATTACTCGAGGTATGACTGCGATATGTGGCAGAGCGATTGTGTCCAAACAAATGGATCCCGATCCCACTACAACCAACTCGTTCTTTCGCATGTTCACCATCGCACAGTTCCAAGCATAGACATATGAACAATTTTCTACTGTCACTACAGTTCCCATAAAATGTCTGTACAGCTGTACATACCTGATCATGCCTCAATTGGCGTGCCTCGCATAGTCGAGAATAAATATTTATTTATTTATTTATTTATTATAAACAGTCGAAGAGCGGGCGGTAAGCGTTGAAATTAAATAAGGAAATTGCGCGCCCGGGAGGTGTTGTTTGCTTTGTGGTTTCAAATAAATTAGTTAACTAAGATTTTATTCTCGATACATTGAGGCCAGCCTATTTTGGCATGATCAGCATAGTGCAACATAGTACATGATAGCAAGGTTAGCAGGATCGAGCGCAGGAATACCGACTGGAGTAATTTTACAACATTTCACCGGCAAGTACAACGATGGCTGGCTAGCCGAACAACTTCCTCGTGGTGCCAGCTGGGTGGTTCGGGTTTAACCCGTTCCAGCAAATAGTTTGGCGGCAGTGTTCCAGGACGTGGTGGGTTTTCGCCCGGCAAGCGTTCTCCCTATAAAAAGCCACAAATGTCTGCTTATCAACACTGTGACGTGGCGGATGTGACTCGCCACAAAATAAAGTCACGGGCCCGTGGACATCCGGAAAATGGTATCCTACCCATGGACGTCAATCGCTTATTCTCACACTCCTACCGATAACAAACAGGCAAAAGTTTTTCGGCACATTCGAAAATACAAGTTACATTCGTAGACAATTGCATACATATATACACCCATACCCTTACATTCACTGTTATGCCAAACATGTACTCTTTGTACAGTTTGATCACATTATGTTAGCTAAACGTGATCATTCCTGTACAGGTGTGCCTCGCATTGTCGAGAATAAACGTTTATTTATTTATTTATTTATTTATTTATGATACTTGCAGTTTTCAGGTGGTCGGTTTTCGTCTGGCAAGCGTTCTCCCTATAAAAAGCCACAGATTTCCGCTTAACAGCACTGCAACGTGGCGGATAAATAAATAAATAAATAAACTTTTATTCTCGACAATGCGAGGCACACCAGTATAAGCATGATCATGTTTAGCTAACATAGTGTGATCAAAATATACAAAGAGTAAATGTTTGGCATAACAGTGAATGTAAGTGTATGGGTGTATATATGTATGTAATTGTCTATGAATGTAGCTTGTATTTTTGAATGTGCCGCAACTTTTTGACTGTTTGTTATCTGTAGGAATGTGAGAATAAGCGATTGATGTCCGTGAGTTGGATACCATTTTCCGGATGTCCACGGCCCATTGACTTTATTTTGTGGCGAGTCACATCCGCCACGTCACAGTGTTGATAAGCAGACATTTGTGGCTTTTTATAGGGAGAACGCTTGCCGGGCGAAAACCCACCACGTCCTGGAACACTTCCGCCGAACTATTTGCTGAAATGGGTTAAACCCGAACCACCCAGCTGGCACCACGAGGAGGTTGTTCGGCTAGCCAGCCACATTACTATATAAAGTTGTAGTGTTTATAAATTCTTCACATTTTTCCTTGTAACTTCCTATTCTATCTTCCGTCAATTTTTTGTACATTTGTTTTAACACACAACAAGATATATACTCTCCTTCGAATTTCGTTCGTCTTCTGGTTTCGGTGACGTTGTGCCGCCTTCGAGTGCTGTGTGTGCTTCTCATCGGTTGTCGGATCTCTGTTTACGATCAGCGTTCGATTACTCCTTTCGTGTCATCGGACAGGTTTGCTAATTTTCACCTTTTGTAACCTGACCGTGAGCAATCGTGCTAAGGTCCTATTCTCAGCGGTTCTAACTCTCTGTCAGACACTATAAAGTCACAGCTAAACATTTCACACTGACACAGTCCTCAGACTTCTACATGCAACCTGCGCAGCTGATTTTACTATGAAGAATGCTTTGATGGAGCACAAAACATTCCGATTTCTTAACGTTCATTGATTGCACCAAAACCTTGTTTAAGCTCCTGTGCTCATGGATTACTACATGGCGAAATCACGCTCAACTTTTATATTGACACAACCGTCATGACTTATGTTTAGGCGCCCCAGCGCCATCATGTTCCTTGGCCTGACTATTACCGGACAAAATGCTCACTCGTATGGACTAAATCTTTTCGGTTATACCTTTCAATAAAAGGAAATGTTTCATTATTCAAAAGAAGCTATGCTTGTATGCATATTTGATCGCGCCTTCATAAGTGTCTCGTTTTGCCGAGAATATACCATTTATTCATTTATTCATTTATACTATCTCCACTCCACCTACTGTGCTTTTTCTATTTACTGTACACGCACTGGAACCGATTTTATCTGCAGCTGACACTGCTCCTCATGAGTGCTTCGAGTGATTCTACAAATTATACAACTTTTGGCCACAGCCAGTTACAAGCGTTGTGACGTAACGCTTGCGCAACATTACTGCTCGTAAATTTTCATCATGCTTGAATTGGTGTGCCGCGATTAATTCGAGCATAAAATATTTATTTATTTACATGTAATAAGTAGTGTGGCCCAAAGCGTGGGTGAAGTCTATCTTCACAGAATGCGAGATGTAGAGATAAGCATTAGGTCATGTACGTAGAATATATTGGTTAGGAACTAGTCCGTTGAGGTCGCGTACGCAGTGCCAGTCGGGTGAGTGAAGCCTGAGGAAAAAGCTGTAAAAATAATTTAACCACAGTGGCTTGTCACTGGGAAATACGTAGGCGTGGTCGTATGGAAGTAGGTACATGCACAGAATTTGTGAACGGTGGCCTCGGTCATCGTGCCAATGCGTGGTTGGTTGATTTTGAATTAGACAAAATAGACCACTACGGCGATGTTCTGTCCTGTTTTAGCAAGATTGGCCGGAGACTACGCAGCTGGCTTTGGAGAAATCTGCCGTCAATAAACCATGTTGCGAAGTCGTGGTTGCAAAACTTGAGCACGGTTGGGCGAGACGGGCCAGGGATTTTACTCCAGCAAGTGGCGGCGCAACAACCATGTAGAATGTGGCGAGCATGTAAAAGTGTATGCAGCACTTTATTGAGAGGCAACTCGTCCTGTACATTGAGTAAAATAGCGTTGTTTGCGGGGCCATGCTTTCACTGACTGTGCTCAATATTGCTCAGTAATCCACCAGCTGCGAAGAGATCAGTCAGACCTTACAAATCTTTTTATTTGGTTAAGTGGGCAACAAGCATGTGCTAGTCAAGGGTCTCCGTAATAGCCACAGATTGCCTTTTCAGCTCTTTCACTTGACCTCCGTGAGCAGAAACCCTTCGCAAAGCACCGGCTAGTGGATCCGGGAGCAAAAGTTTGCATTCCCATGTTTGGGATGGATCAGACTTAGCTGTCTGAGAAGCTGGGGATTTCCCAGACTCCTTGACAGATATGGGCGGCACGCGACGTTTGCCAACCATGTCGTAAATAATAGATATGAACACTGGGAATGCACACGGGTATATAGAGCGGAAAGAGGAAAAAGTGAACACGACAAACGACAGTGGGAAAATGTGTTTGCCAAAAGTCTAAAAATGGAACGCACGAGTTTGTAGTAGTGATACGTTACTTTGAGTTAACACGAAGTTGGCCACAAGGAAAATGCACCGTTTCAACGTTCGCGGCCTGGGTATTGCAGATAACACTTTGTAGAGCGTGACCGTACACATTTTGTCATCCGCTTCCTCAGGATATTCCGCATAACCTGCCTCGTTGAACAGTAGATTGGCACGGCCCCGCTACCCAGTGGTGTGCTTGTAATTATTTTATCGACCTTGATTCTTTCCTTGGAGAGCACAAGACCAAGTGTCGACGGCTGGTTAGCAGTTGGAAATCTGGTGGGTGAGACCAAGTGATTGTACAGATGGTAGCCGGAAATTACCTACTCTCAACAGGCTTTAAACTGCATGTTATCGATCGCTGCTCTTCCGATGTCGAACACACGTCACAGTTGCCTGCGAGGTGCTTGTGAGTATACGACTTGCTCAAAGAATCGGGCAAAGTGTATTGGAAACCTGGTGATTATAAACATGGATGGTGGGCCCTTTTCAATGAATGTCAAGGCATTTATGTATCAGGCGGTCTCCGCAGTCGAGTGTGGGTGCTCCGATAGGGCGTGTGCTTGGAAGCGAACCGAAGTATACCCAGCTGTCCACAGTGCACGTTGTCAGAGAGGTAGTAAGTACCGGCGGGTGCCGATGTAAGCAGCGTCCTTGCTATCTTGTAATTTTGTTTCCTTTCAGATGTGTGAGACTTGGACCAACTGGGCATTGCAGGTCAGCCCTCCTTGGTTAACGTTATCCCACTCAAGCGTAAGGGCGATTCACCAGGGCCTGCAGGAAGTTCCCACTGGATGTTAACAGACCTCAGGGAAGGAAGAACATGCGACAAGCTGGGCAAAGACTACAAGTAACAGACATGGGACCATGCCCCAAGAATTTTATTAATGTTATATGTACTACGAACTTAAGAAACGCTGTCATACAATTAATAAATAAATATTTCCTAAGTCGTTGGCTTCGAATGGAACGAATGTAAGGTTTGTGGACAATGCACGGAAGTGACCTGTGAACTGTCATGGAGCGTACGGAGCTGCGATGATTAGGTGGAGGGGAAGCAACGAGAGTAAAATGGGAAAATCCGTTGGGCGACTAGGTAGTGAAAGGATAACGAGAATAGCAACGCTAAAATCCTGCGTAATAAATACATAAAAGCTTTATTCCCGACCGTGCGAGAAACGCTTAAAAAGGCATGATCATAGTGATACAGAGCCGTATACACAGTAATTGTCATAAGTGTTGCAGTTTAACCAGTACATACTGGAGTTATGTGGTAGGTATACGTGTAAGTCTATGGGTTAATAATCATGTTGAGTGTAGTTGCTACGGTTGTGCTGAATTTGTGATTGTGTTCGGTGCATTCGCCAACATAGGAAGGGCGCAAATAACATCTTTGTATCGACTGACATCCGTGAGTGGGGTAAGATCCTCCGGAAAGGCAGGAGGGAGTGAGCTTATGTAGTAGCGAGTCAGCCGCCACGTCACCGTCTTGTCAAAGAGACATTTGTGGCTATTTATAAGGGGAACACTTGGCAGGAGGAAGTCCATCACGTCCTGGAATACCGCCGCCGAACCATTCGTTAGAACCTTATTAACCCGGACCACCAAGCTGGCACCATATGGAGGTTGTTATGCTAGCCAGCAAAAGTAAATAATTTAACCTAGCCGGGGAGAAGGGCGTTAAAACATGTATATAGGGGGAAATTCAGAGGAGCGGCATGACTAAAGTGGAGTTATTGAACAAGTAATGTGAGTAATCGTGGAAATATATAAGACTAAAGCGCTGCCAGGAGCAGAGATGAGTCGACCTACGATAGGAGGGTTAGGGCACACTGAGAAGTGACAAAGATGTGAAGTGCTAGGGATAAAACCAGAATCCGGTGTATACGAAAGGTACAGCGATTAAGTGGTCTGTAAGTGGTAGTACACCATCAGGAAAAATAATACTAACGCACCGCGACGCGCAGGTGGCTGAATAAATAAATAAACAAATAAATAAAATGTGTATTCTTGACTAAGCGAGGCACGCCTGCACAGGCATGGTCAGGTTAAGAGCACAAAATGTAATCCGTTATTGTACAATGGAACAATGAGATTGCCGCATATATTGAAATATGAATGTAGGTAAGTGTGCATCTAGGCGTGCTTAACTATATTTATGGAATTTGTAGATATTTTCCTGTCCTTTTGATAATGCTTGTAGGTGTAGCCAGTGCTAACTGGATGCTTGATGTCTGCGGACTTGAAGCGGTCGTTCGGATAAGCAGTGGGTGACTTTAAATAAATAAATAAATATACCTTTTTTCTCAACATGATCATTTTGACACAACGATGCATGATCAAGAACGTGCAAAACTCCGATATGTTTGCCATAGTGGTTTGTGTTTGTGTAGGGGGTATGTATGTATGTCATTGTGTGTGTATGTGTATGTAGCTGTGTATTTTGTGCTTGTAGTTGTGCTGCGCTAATCTTCAATGCTTGATATTGTCATCAATATGTGAGTAGGAGATTGGTGTCCGTGGGTTGGAGAGAATTATCCGGATATCCACGGGGCAGTGGCGTTATTTTGTTGCGAGTCACGGCCGCCACGTCACAGTGTTGTTAAGCAGATATTTGTAGCTTTTTATGGGAGAACGCTCGCCAGGCGAAACCCACCACGTCCTGGAACACTGCCGCCAAACTATTTGCTGGAACGGGTTAAACCCAAACCACCCATCTGACACCACGAGGAGGTTGTTCCGCATCACAGGGTAGTTAACCGGACATTTGAGCTTTTGTAGGGAAAACGAATGCTAGGCGAAAACCCACCACCTCCTGGAACACTGCCGCCCAACTATATGCTGGAACTGGGTAAACCCGAACCACCCAGCTGGTCCCACGATGAAGTTGTTCAGCTATCCAGCTGAGACACGCCAAGCGGGCATGATCGACTAGGTACAACCAACTCTGTTACGATCGAAGTAATCAACTTTTGGCTTGAAATTGGAAAGTGTAAAAGGGATATAAGGTTGTGAGAACTGTTAATGCAAACGTAAAAAGTCAATAATCACGTTATGTGCTACTGGAATTTGTTCCAAGTAAATGGTACGGCCTAAAGCAACTCTTTCGTGCTGTTATTCGCAGTCAGTTGTTATGCGCTTTCCATCCTCAAGCGTATGGTGCGTTCTGTAGCTGCTTTACATTTCAAGTCTTTTCACTCAAGCGATGGGTTCTTTGCGCGGGTAATTATCGGATTTGCTAATCATGGCCCACTCAGTTGTTGAAGCATTGATCCAGTCCAGTGGACATAGCCGTGAAAAATTTGAAATGGTCGCAACGGACAAGAAGCCAATGATAAATGTAATGAAAATGGATACGAGGAAACTGATGTAAGGCAACAAAACGCTGTGACTCGAAACGCCATGAATACTGTAGATTTGTCGTTGTGTGTCATTTAAACTTGTTATAGATGCAAATAAAGGCCGGGAAAACTTGGAGATTCGAGGTAAGGTTGGTGGCTCGTTTACTGCTGTTTACTGCTATCGTGCTACGTCGCGCAGGGTTATTAATTCTAACCACGTTGCGTGGTGCTACTAGCACAGGCAAGTTAAGTGACGGAAGATAAGTAGTGGGCTGGGCCGTGAACACGGGTAAATGTAGTGTGAACGTCAGTAGCTACATACCTGGTGCACCGGGTGGAAGTGATAAGGAGCCAGTAGCAAGCGGAGCACCAATATAACGCTAAGGCCAGAGGCGGTGGAGATTAGCAAATGAAGTTAAGTTAGAGGAAGAAAGTAGCAGGCTGAGCGGCCATTCCCCAGCATAGGATCATGCTGGTAGAAGATTTAGCGTTTAATTACGGCCAATTTAATAAGCCGTGGAGGGCAATGAATAGCGGAGCAGCGTCTACATTGGTAGTGCGCAGCATTGCGTGTGGTAGGTGTCGAACTGGTAGACAAAGGCGTTTAAACCAATTTGTGGGTTAAACTCGGCAGCCTGTAAAAAGTAAATCGGAATGAGCCCCAGCCTCCTTGGGTACTCGTGGAGTATCAGTCATACTAGAGCTAAACAGATAGATATGGGAAGCAGCGGATAACGACATCCATATTCCATAAGGAGATAATGATAAGAATGCGTGACCAAAGAGGCCACAGGCATGAGCTGGAGGGGTCAAAACGTCGGCAAACCGGATGGTTGTGAGCAATGCTGCCTAAAAGTTTTACTAAAAATCTGTTAAGTTGCAATGGAATAGACCACTGGCCAGTTGACCCTCCAGAGCTGAAAAACATGCTAGTGTTGGATGTAGGTAGCTATGGAGCTGCAAACACTGAGGCTCAGGATCCGGAACTTAGGTGATACGTATAATTGGAATGCCGAGTAAACCAAAAACATGAGGCGGAGAACTGAAAATGACGACAAGTCGGATGATTATGATCGATGCAGAAATCACCATCCAAATAAATAACTACATAAATACTTTATTCTCGAGAACGCGAGGCAAGCCTTTTGGGCACGCTCAGCATATTGCAATATTGTACCTGATAGCATGATTAGCCGCACCAAGTGCGGGAGTAGTACAGATGGAGTCAGTAGTGTGGGCCCGTATGGCCCAAAGGTTGTATGAAGTCTATATCCACAGAATGCGAGACGTAGTGATAAGAATAAGCTCACTAATGTGGAACATGTTGATGAGGAATTAGTTCGATGAGGTTGTGTACCCAGTGTGGGTCAGGTGAGTGAAGCATGAGGAGAAAGCTGCAAAAATATTTAAGAATACTGGCATGTAACTGAGCAAATATGTGGGCGTGTTCCTATGAGAGCAGATGTATTCACAGAATTTGAAAATGTGGGATCGTTCAACTCGCCAATGTGTGATAGTTACGGTAACTTTATTGAGTGGCAAGTCACATCCGCCACGTCGCCGTGTTGTTACACAGGTATTTGTGGCTTTTTGTAGGAAATCGCTTGCCAGAGGAAGGCCCACCACGTCCTGGAACACCGCCGGATGGAAAGACTTTGAAATGGGAGTCAGCTAGGAGCTGACTGGTTACATAAAGCTTAGCTGACATACTTAAACGAAACAGGTGGAGATAAGAAGCAGCGGACATCGATATTCAAACTCAGGAGGAAGATACCGCTGCACAGGTAAGGCCGCAGTATCATCAGGCAGAAGGTGCAGTGATGAGAAGGTTCGCAAATGGGAGGGTTGTGTACGATACGCCCTCATAGTCCTAAAGGAAGCCTGTTAAAAAGAAAAGGAAAAGAACCGCTTGCTAGTAGTTTCATCGAGACGTATCAGTAATATTAGACATAAAGAGATGGAACTAGGCAGTGACAGACCTCAACCTTGGAGATAGCAATAAGACTGTAAGGTCTACATCCCTCAAAAATAGGAGGAAGGGATGAACATGCGGGTAATTCGGATGGCTGTGAGCGGTGAGGCATCACAATGGGAATAGTAGCCTGTGAAGATGCATTGGGAATGCGCCGCAACCTAAGTGGTTCTTCGGAGCGTATCAGACTTACTGCAGATAAAAAGGTAAAGCGAAGCACTGGACAAAGACATTCACAATCGGGAAGATGATAAGAAAGTAAGGTCGAAGTACCAGCAAGCGCGAGGCGAGAAAATGTAGGTTTCGGCAAGTCGGGTGGTTGTGAGCTATGCGGCATCACAATTCAAAGGATAGCCTGTTTAAAGGAAATGGGAGTGAGCCAGCGGCTAGTTGGTTCTTCGGGATCTATCGGTCGTACTAATGTTAATCAAATCGAGCTAGGGGTTGCCAGACACCAACATCCCGAAACCAATAGTTGAGAATGATAAGAATGTAAGGCCACAAATACCTCAAGCATGAGACGAGGGCTAGGGCGCACAGTAATGAAAAAGCGTGTGAAGGAGACAATATTTACCATTTACACATAGCAGTACACCTAACAAAGTCAATGCATTCGTAAATGCCAACAAATACTCACATTTTTCCTCCTCCCATGCAAGAGCATAGGATAATTGTGAAACGTGATCTGGTTACTTACGAGCGCAGCAGTTAGCCAGCCTATTAATGCACTCATTTATTTAATTAAGCAGCAAGAATTTAAAGCTGGAGGGCTGCGTGGCGCAGAGAATTAAGTCAAGCTGGAAGGTAAGGTCTGGACTGGACTAAGAATTGAAACAACCGATGAGTAGAAAATGGGTGTGAACCAAGCGCACAGGGAACATGCTACGGGGGCATGCTACTTACACGTCTGGATATGAGAAGCTAAGCTTTTGAGAACCACCGAGGACTAAGTCGCGCTAGGCGGCGTGGCGTAATGCAGGCTGCACAACGTAAGCGTCGGTGATGGAGACGGAAACCGGTATGTGCCAAAAGTACAGCTACCACGCGGCGAGTGAGTGGTACTAAAGCGCACGATATAGGATGCCGTTATGAAGCACAGTATCAATAGTTAAGATTGGGATCAATACTACGAACTATTAAATGCCGCAAGTGAAGCGAATATAGGGTTGCAGTGGCGGCTCCTGTATGGAACTGAGATATCGGATAAGCTGGAGCAGCAGCGCATAGGCATGACAGGTGGTACACCGGAATGAAGCTTTCTAACAGACAAGTCAGATGGACTACAGGGAACAGTCAAAGGAGCCAGATTTGTTTCGAAGCCTAACGCCCCGTGCTTGTGAGATGAGGACATGGACTAAACGTACTCATAGTTAAGAGGTGGGGCTGGTAAAGAATAAACCAACTACGCAACGGCAGCGAAAATAAGGTTGCACAGCCAGCACTGGAATAGATGTGGGGTTACCGGAATAAGATAAGCAGCGGCATCTCAGTCGATTAAGTGCTCCCCTCGAAGGTGGTGTTCTAACGTGTAACAAGTAAGTCAAATGGAAAACAGCGAACAGTGATGGCAGAAGCCGGGTTACTTACAATGCAGCAGCCAACCGCCTTCGTGAGATGTGGACATGGGCTACTAAGCATTGATGGTTACGAATAGGTGTGATAAGGGAACGGACAAAATACCGCAGTTGTCTGCTGAGGTTATTTTGACAGGTGCTCATTATGGTAACTATTGCTCCCGTGTTTATCCTAATAGCGATCGGGTCCGGGTTCACATAAGTTAGTTTCTGTTAGGTTTATTTCGAGTTGTGCATATATTGGTGTAGATATTAAGAACATTTGAAGGGGATTCAGAAGTTGGAAACGATCTTGGTAGACCTTATAGACAACGGTATCCTATTCCAATCATGACGTATATATATAGAAAAGTCTAAACGAGTGCTGGATTTAGTTTTATTGAGATAATGGAGCAGGGTCTGGTTTGCATGCGGCAGGCCTCCTCATCAAATTGCCGGACAAAGCAAACAGTTGCACTAGCTTGGTTATGTATTGTGTGAAACCGGGAACTAAGGTACATTTTGTGTCTTCCTAAACACAATGGCCCCAGTCTGCGTTTCCTGCATCTTCCGTGATAGTTCAGTGTAGACGTATTTGAGAGGCGCTTAGTAAAATAACCTTGCACCTGCACATTTGTTACTCCGCCACTCCTGCACGAAATTGTGGCTACTAGTGAACAGTATTCCACGTTTGGTCAGGCGAAGAACTTGTACAAGGCTTGTATGGATTACATGCGTAGCATTGTCATGCAAACAAGGCCGATGTTTGTTCGCGTATTTGCTGAGCAACAGTTCGCTGGTTCATATGCCTGACCACTGCTGTTATGGCTGGCCTAGCTGCTTTTCGGGAATTGAATTTTGGTGTTGCAAATCTGCCGCGAGGTGCTACTTCCTCCGCGCCCATTAAGGCACTAGACAGCAGTTGTGCTCTCGACAATCTCTGTTAGTTGGTCGGACTTTCCCGCTGACATAGCTGTAAATCCGGCGGTAGGATAGCCGTGAAAGCTTTACTGAACCAATCAGAATCGACTGCGATATTGCTACTCATAACCACATATCGAGTTAACAAAGCAAAATGGTGATAGAATAGTAACATGTCATATCACTCTATTCCTATATGTTTAATTATAACAGCGTTTCACGCTACAATTAACATTTAACTAAACACATGTCAAATTGTGACTGTTATGTCTGGCCACTTATGGGCAGACCATACGGGTCTTCGTAAATTTAACGGCGTTAATGTGGATTTCTTTTACTTCAAGGCTTTTCTGAGAAACAAAATGTTAACGTTTGTGGTCTGTGTAATGTTGGCGCTTACACAGGCTTGATGAAAGTTCTGTAAGTTTGGCAGGGACGCAGTATAAAACCCTGCCTACAAACACACAAGGTAAATGCGAAAAGCTACTATGATAGAGCAAGGATTAACAAATGTTGGCGCTTTTCTCTACATTAATCGAGCTTGCTGCTAGGTCTAGTACTGTGCTAACAAACCCACAGCAATCAGTTACCAACGTGACCACAAATACCGCACAGAGTAGCAGATAGGGCTGATAAGGGCTTTAGTTGGAAGCCCTGAGAGTGGCTGTTCGAAAAGACGTAAGTTTTCGGAGGTAGATCAGGAATGTAATGTAATCTCTCAGGTTTTGGCTAGAGTGCATTCAACTTTGAATGCCTATCAGTATATGCCTCTTCTACAGACAGCGAGCGACCCGTGCCACGCAATTAACCCGGCGCGCACCCTTACTCTTCTCTTCCGTCAAGCTGACTTATTTGCTTCACGGTAGAAGTCCACCAAAGGGGAACACTTAGTATTTTTGACGCTGCTGCCAAAGTTATTCCGATGCCCCAGTCCCGTTTTCGAAATGGCACTGCAACTGTTGTCGCGCCCTAGCTGTAGTTTGTAGTCCCGTCTATTATCGCTCCAGGTTTCAAATTTGCATGCGTACCATTACGTGCCACATCCCTAGAGAACGCGCGGCTGCTACGTTACGATCAATCCGGTACGCACCTTTACATCTCTCTGTCGACGTATTAGAGTTGTATGTCCCACTGTAGAAGCAAACCATCGAGTGAAATACTTAGCACCTTCTGGTGGTGCTGTCAGCAACATTCCTTTATCATTGATCACTTCCAGAGCTGGCTCCACAACCGTTTTCTCGCTACAGCTGTTGCAATTATTGCTAGCTGTTTTCCCTCCTGTTTTCAACACTGTATACCTATTAGTCCATGCCTGAGCTCAAAATAGCGTGCCTGCTCCTGATTATTAATTATGCAGGCTGCCAGCCGCTCACGCTCTAGCAGTCTATTTGAATTCTACCTTCCACTGTGGATGTCCACCTTAGAGTGGAACACCTAGTAGCCGTTGGCGCTGCTGCACACACTTTGGTAATATTACTGTTCCCTTTCAGAACTGGCTCTGCAACCGTTTTCTCGATACAGCCCTAGCATATAATCCGTTCTCTTCTCGATCGTTTTTAACGTTTAATACCTATCAGTCTGTGTCGCGTCATACGGCAACGGGCAATTTCTTCCTCAGGAATAAACCGACTCCCAGTAACGTTATTTCCCGCCGTCTATTTGACCTGTAGGCTGTACTATAGGAGTCCCTAACTGTTTCCGCTATTCCAGGCCCCTTTCAGAGCTGGTTTTGCAACCGTATTTTTTCCACAACTTTGGTATATTGTCCCTCCTAGCTTGTCGCAACTTCTTTGACACTCCGTCTCACACCAGCACCTAGCTGTTTCTCTAGCCTCCGATTACTGAACATAATACGTTATTACTTTCATGGGTCTCTAACCCGACGTCGCAACTCCACCGGCTCTCATACATGTTCGAATGATAAGCTCTACCGCTGTCTACCGATCGCGCAATCTACATCTTAGTCACATATTTCACTACCTACTAGGTTCTTCTGCTCTCCTGAACTCATTTGCCAGTTGACAACGCCTGATACTCCCGGTTTCTACACAGGACAACCGTTGCGTACGCTAGGCCCATTAGGACAGCATCTGTCTTTCACAGTCAACAAATATCGGGTCGCGCACTTGCATGAAAAACAATAGAATTGATGTATATAATATCCAGCCATTCCATTGCTTTACCCAGCACAAGGTTACCAAAAATTTTGGATATATCCATTAACATAGTCCTATTCAATTTCCTTGGTAGTTTGCTCGGTCCGTTTTTCTTTTTTCCCTGGTTCTAAAGGATAACAGTATCTGCAAGGAACATGGTTGAGGACATACCTGCGACGCTCACCTAACCACCGAACGAACAAAGACCAATGAAGTTATCCGCGCTACGTAATGCTGACTCACAGAGGAACCTAGAAATCACATCAAATCCATACAAGTCACCTGAGTCGTCCGACTTCAACAGCTCCAACCACCTGCGGTCGACGCCGAAGGAGACAATTACACAACTATAGGAAAAAGTTTGGCGAAACATAACTGCAAATATCCGCGAGCATAAACGATCGGCTGCAATCTTGCCAAGGTCATATAACCGGTCGGCAGTTTTCCAGGAAGTGGTGGGTTTTCGCCTGGCAAGCGTTCTCGCTACAAAAAGCCACAAATGTCTGTTTAACAACACTGCAACGTGACGGATGTGACACATCACCCAGTAAAGTCACTGCCACAACCATGCATTGGCAAGTCGACTGATACCACATCGCGCTAATTCCGTGCATATATCTGCTCCCTTATGACTACGCCTACATATTTGATCAGTGACAGGCCACTATACTTAATTTATGGTTGCAGCTTTTTTCTCAAGCTTCACCCACCTGACCCGCGCTGTTTACACAGGCTCATCGGATTGGTCCTCATCAACATACTCAACCTTAATGAGCTAATTCTTATACATCTCGCATCCTGTGAAGATAAACTGCGTACAATGGCTGGGCCATGTGGGCCCACACTACTGACTAACTATGCTTAATGTACAATAATGCAACATGCTGATCAAGCCCAAATGGCGTGATTTAGTAATTTATTTAGAAAATGAATGGAAGAAAGCTAATATGACTAGTTAACTGGCGTTCACCAGTAGCGCCTAAGGTTTGGACACTTTGAAAGTGCAGGTAAGAGGTATGTCAAATAGAATATCGAGCTGATATATTTATAGCTGTACTCAAGGTGCATGCTACGGGGCTCCATAGGGTATAAATAGCAAGTGAGCGAGAACAGGACACGCCATGTCAAGAAGAAGATCGTCGAAACAAAGTTCCGTGGAACTGCTGGATGGTATCCAGTGGAATGAATGCCAGCCCAAGTGTTTAAAACGCATTCTTCGCTTCAGTTATATGCCTGTGCCAAACAAGGCGACACTGAGGTGGAATGAGCTTTATACTACCCACCAGTAGACCAAACCTATTGTAAGGGCCATAAGTTAGAGCGTTCCTTATGAAACCGTCCGTACGAAACTCCCTTACCGAAGGATTTGTCCGAATGAGGAGGCAACATTGGGTTCACCAAAATATAAATATTGCACAATAAAATGGCTTGTAACTAAATGTTTTAGCTTTATTGCGCAATGTACAGTGCGTATTTTATTAACTTCCAATAATCTGCAATTGCTTTGACGGCAATCCCTAACTCAAGGATTGGCGAGAATAAGTTTGACATAGGCGTTCTGAAAACCAGCAGCTCCTATCTGTCAAACCTTCCGTCCTTCGTTTGATCTCGAACGGCTTCGAACTGCCTGGAAGTTGGGAACAGTTAAACCGATTTATAAAAGAGGGAACCGACAGAATCCATCCAACTTTCGTTCCATCTGCCTGACTTCGATTTTGTGCAGTCGTGGAACGTATTCTGAAACGAGCCCTTCGCCTTCGTCCCGGTGCGTCGGAGTTCCTCTCTCATGCCCAACCTGGTTTCCGAAGGACGCGGTCATACGCCACAAATTTGCTGGTGACTAGGGAAAATGGGCAAGGTATTTAGATGCCGGTAAGCTTTTGGGTGCTGTGTCTGCTTATTACAGTAATGCTTGTGACAAATTCTCGCATGAGCTGCTACTCCACATAATCCGGGGAATCGGCGTCACTGACAATTTTCTTTTTTAGGTCTCCGATTTTTTGCACGGTCGCTCCATGCTGGTTAAAGTGAACGAAGCGCTTTTTGATCCAGTTCTCATAACCAGTGGGGTCCACCAGGGTTCTGCACTCGGCGCCGAATTCTTCAATATCTTTATCAACGACCTGCCATGCGAACTGCAGACCGACCGCTTAACCTACACGGCTACTCTGAAGTTGCGTATTGAAGTATCCAGTCTGGTAGGTACAGACAGCGTCCAAACAACCCTCGAGTTGCTCCACGATTGATCAGTAAAGTGGCAGTTGCCCATTAATCGTGACAAATGCGCTGTCCTTCCAGTCGGTGCTCCTGAGCTTTTTGGAGCTTAGCATATCGGGGGTTTCTTACTCAGAAATGTCAACCAGGAGAGGGATCTCGGGGGATTGTGTCTCCTGATCTCAAGGCAATCGAGGCAACCAGAAAGAGGGTCGCGCCGACTACAGAATACGTCACGCTATACGCAGAGCCTTCTTATGCCTGATACCAGTACCCTTCAGACTACTGTTTGCTTCATATGGGCGCCCAATTCTCGAGTACGGGTTGCCTGCTGCGTATCCTGTCACCAACCCCGAACTCGACATCATCGAGTAGGTTCAACGTCGTGGATCCAAACCCGTTCCAGAGTTGCCAGACATATCTTGCCCCATACGGCTTCAACGTTTGAACCTTTTCCCTTTGGATTATCGTCGTCGCCGCCCAGATATGATATGTACGCGATGCAATTGTTCTTTCGTCTCAGCACAAAGTGTGCAACTCAACGCCACCGGTGGAAATGTTCAAAGCGCGGCGACTTCTTGTGCGTTCCGATCTGGCCCTATCCACCCGGGTACTAAATCAACGGAACAGCTTGCCGGAGGTTGTCGCCGATGCGGAGATAGAGGACTGTTTCAAATGACTGTTGGATTCCCACCCTTAAAGTGCGCAGGGATTTTGCTGACCCCCAGTACAAACCACAGAGGTATTCTGCGGAACCGGGTTCCGCAATAATCACAGCAACCTTCGTAACCATCAGGATATGACAGAGCTGACAAAGGAACTTCTTTCTATTCTCTATCAACCAATGAACGAAGGAACCAAGTTCAATGATAAATATAACAGAAATGGAGGCAAGAATGAAATAATGAAGATTAAAGTTAAACCAAAGAAGACACTTTATCGGTGTTAAGAGCAAAATAAAGTTATGATTAAGTTAGATTTAATATTATAGGAACATAATAATATAAATCGATGACCATATGTATACGCAAGTTTAGATGAAGCATTTATCACTTGTTAAATATCTCCACCCTCAATAACTCATTTGCATCATACGATAGCCGTACCAAACCACACAGTACATGGTCGGCCCAGTTAGAGCTCTAAGTTAGTTCCCACCCGTGCTTGGAACGGTTACCATAGTGATATTAAGGCGATTTTTTAAACATGCCGCAAGGGCAGTCAAATGTCCAACTCATGAAAAGTGCAGTGTTGCCGTCACACCACCAAAACAGACAATTATGGATAAACAAATACAGTGCTGATTTCTCCTCCGAGTCCTATGAAGACGCAAATAATTGCTCGGTACATGTGATTAAGTTGACAAATTACCCCAAACAGCTCACTCCGAAAGAGTTCGAATATATAATGTCACTTACCTCAGTTGAATATCTAAATCACCTACGTTGTAACTTTCCCCCACAATTAACGTCACTTAGCACCGACGGGGTTGCTTGTGTTAAGGTGAATAATAGTTGATCACTATTTATCCCAAGGCGCACAAGTGTGACATTAGCAGTCCACTATTTGAGTTATGCCCATCTGAACTTGTGTTCCAAAACTATGTCGAAAACCACACATATGAACTACCATTGATACTGCGTAACGTTGATTCGGTTAGTTATCTATTTTATTTATTTGGCATTGGGACCACAATAGATGATGCACAGTGTGCATTTGGTGCACGAAAACAATCCATATTTTCAAATAAAATACTTAAGCCCTATTGGACATAAGATTGCAGCAGGGCTATCACTACACTGTCTGGTGTCATTTACACCCGACTCACTTCGCGATTACCAGCATGAACTGCTGTGCATTACTGATCGTGAAACCTATAAGATTCCAATTTACTGCCTCGGTCCTCGAGCTATTTTAGACTTTCCTGATGTAATTGATTTTGGAAGCTGTACAATAAAATACAACACTTCAAAATTTATCATGATAAGAAACGTTGGAAAGACTGCTTCCAGTGTCACACTGCATACCACACCGTGAGCTCATAATAAATTTTATTTGTCAGTCCATTCAAAGCAGAAAATCCAGCATTTTCTATCGAACCATTTGGCTGCTGTACACTTGAATTCGTCTTTTTTCCGGAGCTTTGCGGAACTTACGCTGAAAACCTTTATGTACGACTGGATACAGGTGCGGCAATTAATTTTGTTTACAGTTCTTCAGGTGAAACACTCTTTGTTAAGCTAAAAGGTGTGGGACAACTCGCTGCCGTGCAATTGGAAGCAGACGTTTTAAACCTAGGATCTACTTACATTGGTCAATCTGCTACCAAAAACTGTATAATCTATAACAAATCTGATGTGTGTATCAGATACAGATGGAGTCCTTTAAAAGATAATATTGAAGAGGAGAACGAAAAGCACAAGCTCGCTACCTGGGTTACAGTTCCTTCCAAACAGAGGCATTCCATCACAAAAGGAAAACTAATCAGTTGGTTTGAACATTTATCATCTGAAAAACTGGTGAGCGTTTGCGTACTTTTCAAAAGAAATAAATAATCTTTTTACGTGTGGTGAACTTGTCGCAACATTATAAACATAATTTGTATGCCTGTATCTATATACTTGGTTGTTTCTTTCCACTGAGGTCTTCCTAGTGAAGAAAAGTGACTAGATTTCGTATTTTTCGAGATATGCTCGCCGGATATTTGAACATTGTCAAGTATAATGCACCATGACCTTCAAATGCTTAGATTGCGGTAAAGAGTTTCGTTCTGTTCAAAAGCCGCCGATTGCTTCCTTGTGATGGATGGCTGCACATCGCCTGCTGTAATGTCGATACACTGATGAACCAAAGTCTGCAGCGGCACACCTCCACGGTTGTCCACCGCTTTTGTAAATCTCGTCGAGCCATGCTAATAGTTACACGTCTCGCGGTCATTCTATCACTGCCCGGTCTACCTTGCGTTCCCGCTCAACCTGTGTTTTGTACATCGAAAAGAACTCATGCCACACTTTTACTTCTACCCGCGTCTCTCCCAACTTCCCCTAAGGAAAACGGAGCCGAATCTCATCTAGTTCCTCCCCGGAACTATCGACGACGGTTGAACAGGGTATGTAGCGCCCAAAAAGATAACTGCTATCTTTCATGTACAATTTAATTGTTGACGAATTGTACATTATTCTTTCTTGTTTTAGTCTTCCTTACAACCGGCTCGACATTCGACCGCCTTGTAAGTACCTGCGCTAACGTGTATCTCGTGTCTTTCTTCATCCGTCCTCGTTTTCTTGTAGCCCATCGAATGCAGTCCGCTGTGTCCGACTCTAATTGCCTTCTGATATCCGCGCTCACTTTCGCGCACCGTCTCGGACTAGTATTTACTAGTCCTACAGGTAGCCCATGTGAGACGAAAGCATATGCCGCCGTAGTCAGTCAAAGCGCTATGTCAGCAAGGTGACTGAGTACATCTTGGCACCAAGTCCAAGTGAAAAAGAATCACAAACCCAAGACACAATTTAACTCTTCAAATTAAAAACTAAAGCTGGTTTTTGACAGGATGAGTCAACTGGAGGACTTAATCAAGGCACACCCACAACCACAAAGCACTCCTGTTTCCGAGGGAAGCAGAGATTCTCCTCTTGAACGGTGTCTGCTCATTGAGAAGGCTCCCGAATCTAACAAGGAAACGCCGATCTAGAGGATAATGGATAACCAGGCCTTCCTAAAACGGATGGTTTCCTCACTGTTCTACGGTTAACAGAGGATCAATGTCGTCTCTCTCTTTTGCCTTGGCCGGATGCAGGAGGATAGTTTTAAGTTGCATCCAATGAAGATCGTTTATCAAAATTAAGATAAATGTCACCATAGCATCTGGCGGACCTCGCGGCTTAAGGGGAAAACATCACATGTCTTGATGGATCTCTGCCATGAAGTCCGAGTGAGAAGCAAGAAAGCCCGTAATGAAATCAACATCATCATCAGCACACTTTAGCTGAAGGTGAAAAACACTTCAGTTACTGTGTCGTAATACAAAAATGTCATCATCATCATCATCATTACACGTTAGCTGGAGGTGGAATACACCTCAGCTATTGTGCCGCAATACAAAATAAAAGAAAAGGAAAAAACAGTGGCACGCCCGCTGAGTCCCCAGTAACGGATGGACATCGTTCCGGAGAGCTAACAGCTGGCTGCCGTAAAAAGAGAATCATATTATGCCTAACAGATGAGATCGTGGTTGGAGGGGGATACTAAACAGGAGGGGGATGGGCAAAGGAAATCACAACACAAACGCCATTGGTGCCGGCTCCTAGCCATATCAGCAAGTGTGTCCAACCAAACGTGTTCACCGTCCTTAGGACCCCAGCCAGGCAGTCGGGATGCACCAACCGACGCCAACTTTGAAGTGAGGGTTTTCATTTCTCTCGACCAAGTCATCACTTGGCCTCCCCTCCTCCTCTTCCAACCGCACCCACAACGCGCAAACAATGCACGTCGCGGGAGTCGGTGTGCTGGCATGCGCAACACGTGGCCCAGCCATCGGAGCCTGGTGCGTGATATAATGGTGCTGAGCGGTTCACTCGCTCTGCCTGCACCAAATACGCGACGTCGAACACGCTCATTGCTCACGCGGTGTTCCCACCAGACATGAGCTAAGCTGCGAAGGCAGCGATGATCGAATGTGACGAGTCTCTTCATGTCAGTCGACCTGATGGGCCAGGTTTCACAACCATATAAGAGAGTGGAACGGACGGCTGCGTTGTAAACTCTGCCTTTCAGGGCGAGAGTAATGTCGCGTCTGCGCCACAGGTGGCGGAGATTGGCAAAAGCACCTCGAGCTTTTGCTATGCGGTTCGTAACCTCATCTTCAATCCCACGGGTGCTAATATAGCTGCCCAGGTACTTGAATTCCTGAACGACTTCTAGCAGATCACCACCAAGCGTTAGCGCAGGGTTGGGTCCCTGCCAATCTTGGAGAAGTACTTTGCATTTCGATGGAGCAAAGCATAGCCCAAAACGATTGACAGCCAGTGCTAATCGGTCCAGTGCTCTTTGGCATGTTTGGAGGCTGTCACAGATTAGGGCAATATCGTCCGCATACTCCAAGTCAAGAAGTCGCTCACCAGGAAGTAGCTCCACACCATCTAGGTCGTGTCCAGCGAACGCTGTTTCCATGACTTCATCAATAGCGAAGTTGAAGAGGAAAGATGTCTTCTAAGTACAGTGTCAATCTCAGCTATGCTTTTGCTGAGACGCCGCTATGCCCTGATATGCTAGCTTCTGAAATACGCTTTCCTGACTAACAGTTTTCTTTAGATCTTGAGGTGGAGTCCTACTCTACTGAAAGTCTGTGTTGACAATTCATGTCGCAGAGGCTGCCTGTGAGACAGTCTGTGTTATGGTTAGTACAATCCTAACTAACCCAACCACCATGATCAAAGATCAATCACTATCACTGTATGTATTGAGCACTCCGCCATGGCCAGAGCAGCGTTTGCATTTGGCATCATGGGCTGACGCAGTACGGTTGTCCGACTTCAGGCCTGTAGCCCAACTTGATCAAATACATAGATTCTTGAAATATGCTCATTCTTTTAACAGCGGGTTGCAACAGTCGGTGCATCGGAGATAATTTTTATCATGTCCAGGACGGACATTATTCACTCATGTTTTGTGTTGTCTACGGACCTCCAATGGCCTCCAAATCCCGATTGATGGACTCGCTTAATATGCATGGCAGAGGCAATGATTGCTTAATAATGGGAAACTTCGATGCCCCCAGCGTCAGCTGGGTTACTTCACAGTGGTATTATCACAGCGACCTCAGATACAGTTCTACTAGAACTAGAGATTCTCCGGCCACTTGAGTCAAGTGACTAATGTGCGCTTTCCTTGTTATGGACAAGACGACCCACTTTTCACAACCGGAGCATAACTCGCCGGAACTGCTGGCGCACCAATCCACTCCGCCTACACATGGCTGCAGATGATATGGACTGGTGGACTCTACAGAAGTTGGATCTCGATACCATTTGGAACCATTTTAGCTTAAAAGTGTCAACCTTGCTTGGCTAAACTATTGACAGTGATCTCGATTCGCAGTGGGCGCATATCAAAAATGCGTTAGTTTCCGCCCGTATCGACACTTGTGGAGTTACCCATCACCCACCGAAACATTGGATTTCCGCCGACTCCTAGTCGCTGATGGACAGACGCCGCTTGATCCCATCTGATTCCAGACACAGTGAGGAACGCCAATACCTTGGTCGAGAGTTGCGCAGGAGTCTGCAAATGGACCGCGAAGCTTGGTGGTGTGAACGTGCTAGGGAGATGGAGCTTGCTAGTCTCTGTGGCAATACCAGGAAACTCTTCCATCTCCTTCGAGTCACCGAAGGTATTCGATCTGGTATAAGTGAAACAATATGGCACCTTAATCACCAATCTTCACCGAAGGTTGGAGCGATGGGTCGAACATTTTGGTTCGCAGTTTTGTTGGCCCCCAGCTCCATCTGCTACCTCTGGCACTCGCGCTGGGGCCGAGTGGTCTACCCCAACAGACCCTCCCTCTTCCCAGGAAATCGAGCAAGAGCTCCGGCACATGAAACGTTATAAAGCCCCGGCCCTGATGGTCTTCATCCAGCTCTATTTAAAGATGGTGGCGCATCGCTGGTCCGAGAACTCACCGCATTGTTTCCGGAAATTTGGTCGAAAGAGAAAGTTCCATCATCTTGGGATGAATCGATAGTCCTCCCCATCTTCAAAAAGGGCCTGCGCACAATCTGCTCCAACTACAGAGGAATATGCTTAGTCCCCGTCGTTTGCAAGCTGCTGGTGTCCATCATACTTCGCAGGCTATCCCCAACACGCGAATCGTTGCAACGAGAAGAACAAGCTGGGTTTCGCCCTGGTCGCTGCTGCATCAAACAAATCTTCACACTTCGCCACATCCTCGAGCTCCGCCATGTGTATCAGAGGCCAGCGATTACTGTGTTCCTGGATATCCGTGCAGCCGATTGTACAGTACGATGGCATTGCCTTCTTAGGAACGCTGGCGTTGAGCTCCTCCCAGGTAGTCAAGTTGTTGATTTGGATTATGCTGATGATATCGTCTTGCTGGGTGACGATCCACAGGTCGTCCAACTTGCATTAAACCGCTTGGCGATTGAAGCATCAAAGTACGGTATGTACTTTTCACCATCCAAATGCAAGGCTCTCCTCCAAGACTGGCAGGTGCTTCTGCCTGCACTCACGCTTGCTGGTGAGGCACTAGAGGTTGTGGAGAGCTTTGTCTACTTAATAAGTTGCATCACTGCTGGCGGGGCTGTTGGAGAGGTGATTTCGATGCGCATCTCGACAGCAGGCCTCGATTTTTCTAGGCTGAGGCATTTTTGGCGTCGCCACGACATTCGTCTCTCCATCAAAGGGTGGGTCTATTTTGCAACTGTTCGTGCTGTAGTGTTGTACGGGTGCGAAACCCGGCCCATTCGTTAAGATGACCTGCGCAGGCTATCCGTCTTCGAGCACCGCTGTCTGCGGTCCATTGCCCGTGTGTGGTGGCAGCACCATGTAATCAATGTGGAAGTTAGACAGCGTGTCTTGGGACGTGGAAGCCAGTCGTTCGAGGAGCTCATCTCACTGCATCAACTGCGGTGATTGGGACACGTATTGCGCGTGCCTGTCCAGCGTTACCCCCGTCGTGCGTTGTTTGCACTTGCTGGCCAGGGCTGGAAGAGACGGTCTGGTGGACAGCCTACAACATGGAGAAGCCGCATGAAAAAGTTGACGAAACAGTTGGCCTCGGCCGGTTGTTGTCAACTACCTGGATGGGGTCCGAGAGATGAGGATACTTGTTGGTTGAAGACCTTGGAAGTTATGGCTCAAGATCGATGTCAGTGGCGGACGTGTGCATCGGTTTGTTGCGGTGTCCCTTCTTCCTCCCCCTAAAAAAGGAAAAACTGAAAAAAATTTCAAAAACGTTGAGTGGTCAATTAGACAAAAAAGCATTTGTTGTTGCTCTTTTCTTATTATTCATATTGTTTTCCTATTCAGCCATGATTCCGATGGCACAATATCTGTACCACAGATTGTGTTATATATATATATATATGGTTGGCGCATCCGGTTTCGGATTTGCCTGTCACTGTGGCAAGCCACAGGATGCCTGCGCCTACAAAGGGACCATGGATGGCTTGCGCTGCACCACCCACAGCTCCAACCACATACCCCATATCCAGTGTAAACCCGAAGGAATAAGACCGGGAGGCATGCGGATGGGAACCACGTTTCATCAACGGAGCCGGCCCACACTCCTTCACAGGCAAACACAAGCACGCTGTATTTGGGGAATCAACGCGCGATATATATATATATATATATATATATATATATATAGATAGATAGATAGATAGATAGATAGATAGATAGATAGATAGATAGATAGATAGATGGATAGATAGATAGATAGATAGATAGATAGATAGATAGATAGATAGATAGATAGATAGATAGATAGATAGATAGATAGATAGATAGATAGATAGATAGATAGATAGATAGATAGATATAGATACTAATATGGAGGAAGTCATACCAACCGTTTCTCGCAGAACTTTTTATAAAGCTCCTCCTTGGATTGATAGAGATCTGAGGACCCCACTGCATAGAACACGAAAACTGTGGAATACACTCCAGTTACCACGGTCGGCGTCTGACTATTATAATTACAAAATGATCCGGACTTTTGGTACCCTGGAAAAGGAGGAAAGGGGGAGCAGTATGAGCATCGCTTGGTTAAGCAACGTTACAGTGAACTGAAAAGACCCTTTTTACCTAAAATGGCGTAATAATGCGGGGGTTGTGACATACCTTCATTGCATTTGCAAGATGATGAAGTTATATCTCATGAATATAAAGCAAAAGCCTGTCTCCTTGCCTCGCAACATTCTTCAGGGTACTCTGCTAATGATCAGGCGTTCCATAATTATGTACCCACGCATCTCACTCCCTTGGAGTACATCGCAATTACGACCAACCTGGTTCTGAGAATTCTCGAATTGGATCCCAACTTTTCCCAAGACACTGCTGAACTACACCGCTTGTTCCTGAAGACAGGGGCTGAGTATGTCGCCCAGGCAATCTGCCAGTTGTTTCGGCACGCTCTTGTAGGGCTAGTTAATACTAGTCCGAGACGATGCGCGGAATTAAGCGCGGATATCAGAAGGCAATTGGAGTCGGACACAGCGGACTGTATTCGATGGGCTACAACAAGAAGCGGACGGATGAAGCGAGGCAAGAGCGCACACGTGAGCGCGGGGACTTACAAGGCGGTTGTGTGTCGAGCCGGTTGTAAGATTAAAACAAGAAGGAGTAATGTAAAATCGGTCAACAAGTAAATTGTACACGAAAGATAAGAGTTATCTTTTTGCGCTCTACACGCTTGAGGCCGGCCGCCTTCTACTTGATTGAAAAGTGGGTATTGTGAAATTAATCTACGAAGGGTGAATTCAAAAATCCTGAGAATTAAAGACCGGTCTGCCTGACGTTGATTCTTTGCAGGACAATGGAAAGAATTTTTGAAAGAGCCCTTCAGCTTTATCTCGTGGCTTTGGACATTATTACCTCTACTCAGCACGGTTTCCGGAGGGTATACTCTTGTAACACTATACTACTTGTTGCCCATGAGAAGTGGGCAAAGTCAATGGATTCCGGAAGCCATCTTAATGTTGTTATTGTTGATTTCAGCAGAATATTTGATACTGTTCTACATGAACGGCGCCTTATCAAGCACTGGTTGCTTGGCATCCCTGGCAATGTTTTCTCCTGGATCGCTTATTTCTTGGATTCTCGTAACATGAGGGCGCAGGTCAATGTGGTTCTCTCTGGCTCTGTTCTCATGACCATTGGGTTTCCACAGGATTCCATCCTTGGTCCTGCATTTTTCATCATCTTTATCAACGACCTTCCAGAAGTGCTCCAAACTGACTGTTTGAACTACGCTGAGGATCTTAAACTGTGCTCAGAAGTATCTAGGCGTGAAGGTTTGGACAAATTATGAATGACGCTCGATTTGCTGCAAGTCTGGTCTGTTAAATTGCAGTTACCTATAAACCATGATAAATGCTGTGTTCTTCCAGTCGGTTTTTCAGGACCTTTCGGTGCCTACCACATTGGTGATTTCCTACTCAGCAACGCGGCTGCTGAAAAGGACATGGTTGTGATTCTATCCCCCAAATTGAAAACCATCCCGGATACGTTGTGGAAAGCCACCTCTGCCAACATGGTACTCTGTGCTATACGGAGGTCATTCTCAAAAATGACGCCTGAGGTCTTCGGGCTCCTGTTTCCTTCCTAGGTCCGTCTAATACTGGAATATGGACTACCCGCTATACACCATCTTACAAAGTTTGAGTGCGCTTTACTCGAGAAGATTCAGAGGCGTGGATCCAAGTCCGTATCAGTGCTGCGTAATTTATCATACCCCCTTCGACTTGTTCCCTAAGGATTATCGTCGTTGCCGTGGGGTTCTGACCTACACAAGCTGCGTTTTGAAAGGAGACTTGTAGACAGAGATGCAAGAGTTCTTCCAAGTCAATGCAGACAACTCAACACCGGATCACAGCTGGGAACTTTTTAAACCGCGTAGGCTACACCTCCGCTCCGACGTCACGTTGTCCACTCGGGTCATGAATCAAAGGAACAACCTCCCAGAATATCTTGTCAGTCTCCAGATAAAGGACAGTTACAAGCAGCGGTTGGATAACCACATGATGAAAATTCCTGGAATCCACTGTTTTTGTTGCAGCTGTTCTGATCCATCGATGAACACAGGTTAGCAAGGACACGCGTCATCCAGCCAGTGAATGGGAGGTAGAGCTGACACGGGTCTTTTCCGTTCTTCTCTCTACAACAATATGTAACTATTACTAGGTTCATATCGAACAGCCAGGTAACGGTTGACATGCTGTAACCATTCTAAGTATTTTCCCATTAACGCTTCGTAACACTGTATGGAAGTTAGTTGCCGTTTCCGTTATTTTAAGTTCAAGTTCAAGTGGGACCGGAACAGTAGGATAAATCCCCGTGAATGTTCCTTCCGTGACGCGTCGTTGATCCAGGGTATTATTCGTCCGCGATAATTGGAATGCAGAAGAGTCGGATCAGCGCGCGCGAATCACACCACGGTCAACCAATTAATTCCCACACGACCTGCACTGGCAGTCCCCGCCGCAACGGTCACGTGAAATAAGAAAGAGAAGTACGAAAGTAATAAGAGGGTCAAGAAAAAAAAGATTTAATAATTCAATAAAACGAATAAACTAGGACGTGAAGGGGAATGTTAAGAATTGAAGGCCAAGAGCGTCGAGTCGGCGTTCGAACTCTTTCACTGTTGGTGCCAATACCACTGTTCTCGGGCAGTGCATTCCAGGAATCCACCACTCGGCGTGATAAACGAAAGTCCGCCCGGACTCCATCCGATCGAGGTTTGTGTAGCTTCAGCGAGTGACCTCGGAGCGATTGAAGCCGAGCCGGTTGGAAAAGCCAGGATAAATCGGGTCCGATTTTACCGGTAAGTATACCATAGGTCAAGACTAGGTCGCCTGGATGTTGACGATAGAGCATCGAGAACATTCCCAGCACAAGTAGTCTTTCTGGGTAAGAATGGTTCCGCAGTCCATGGACCAGTTTGGTTCCAACTCTCAACACTCTCTTCACTGACATCCTGTCCCTGACTAAGCAAGGTGGACAAGCCTGGATGCAGTATTCCAAGGGTGGCCTCACAAATGCAGAGAATAACCTAATAAACATAGCGCCCGTGATGGTCCCGAATGCCCTGCGGACCATCCACAACATTCTGAAACCCTTGCAGGTAGCTTTCCTCCAGTTCACACTGCATTTACGTTCTGAAGACAATGTGACCCCTAGGTATACCAATTGGGTAACATGGTGGAGTTCATTACCGCCAAGAAAATAACGCGTTTGGGGGCTATTTGGCCCTACTCTTAAGATGGAACACTTTGCATAGTTTATGGGCAACTGCCACAGAGCAGCCCAGTCCCAAAGTTGATCGAGGGCCCGTTGCAGAACCTGGAGTCCATCGAAGTCAGACACTATGTGCCAAAACTTTAGGTCATCTGCAAACATGAGAGATGGTACCTCCAGCAGTTGGGGCAGCTCGTTGACATACAAGGAAAATAACAACGGGCCAAGCACCGAACCCTGAGGGACCCCACTGAGGACTGACTGTCGGAAAGACAGACTAGACCCGACACAAACACACATCTCTCTCCCTTCCAGAAACGTGGTGATCCATTTTAGTATACCTCTGTATATTCCATAGGACCGAAGTTTCAAGGAAAGGAGAGAATGTGATACAGTGTCGAACGCCTTGGAGAAGTCAATAAACACTACATCTACTGCATGACCCCGATCCAAAGCATCCGCCCAACATTCGCGTGCAACTAGCAAATTAGTCATACAGGAATGACCCTTGCGAAAGCCGTGTTGCAGTGGACTGAGCAGACCATACTCCCGCAGGTGGTCTTCAAGCACATCACTAACCAACTTCTCCAATACCTTGGCCAGTACGCTTGTCAAACTTACTGGTCTATAATTGGCAGGAAGATGCTTGTCGCCCTTTTTAAAAATCGGGCAAACGATAGCATCCTTCCAGTCCTTAGGAAAGGAGCAGCTGCGAAGCGACAATTGAAACAAACGAGTCACTGGGCCACATAGCTTGCTTGCTAGTTCGGACAGAAGCTTAGGGTGAATATCATCCATCCCAGCGGATTTAGAGCCTGAAGAAGATGGAGAAATTTTGGCTCCGAAACTGTGACGTGTGTTAAACAGGAGTCCTGGGGGACTCTCATTGCTGGTCAAGATGCTCGGTCAAAATGCGGCAATTGCTCATCCTGAACAAAACTTCCGGCATACTGCGCACTCAGTAGACATGCTTTTTCGTGATCAGTGGTGGCAGTGGCGCCGTCGCTGCCTAATAACACTGGGATAAATGAGCCAACGTTACTACGCCTTTTGACGTAGGCGAAGAATCTTTTGGGATTCGCGGAGGCTGAGTTAGCCAGCTCCATCTCATAGCTAAGTCTAGCAGCTCGTAAATGACTCTTGCAAGCATTCCGAGCTTCCCGATAACGCCGAAAAGTACATTCTGAGAGAACTCTTCGGTAGATCCGCCAGCATCTTGCCCGTCTATTCATTAGCTGGTGTGCGACTGAGTCTAACCATAGTGGCTTCGCTTTGGCACCCTTCTTTAACGAAAGAGGGATGTGGGGGTGGGATATGTTAAAGAGGAAAGACCTAAACGTATCCCAATCCGTCTGTATATCATCATCCGGCAAGATGATGCATGGGAAACTTACTGCCTTGGCTCTAATAGACGGAAAGTCGGCGTGCCTAATGTTCGGAGTCGGGACCCTGCGTGAATCGTAGTCTCTAATGAGAGCACAAGTGAATGGCAAACGAATGACAAACACGTATGGTCACTGGCTCCCAAAGGGAGATCGTACTCAAGATCACTCACAAAGTCAACCGACTTGGTAGCGTTTGTACAGTTTCATGCGTACGACTAAATGCTCATCTCCTGGCTTTCACCAATTACTGCACCATTTGTTTTCTTGGTCTTTACATTTGACACGCGCCTACGGAAGTTTGTCCCCTGTTCTGTCTTCTGTCATAATGCGATACGCTCTGCACCGTTAGTTAATTTCTCACAGCTTTGCTTGTTTATTATACCTCACCAACTTAGGGTTTTAGACTTGATTGCGTCTAAGGTTTAGGATTGATCAGGTAGACTTGATCCACGGATATTGAGAATATCCCCAAGCCAGGTCAACCTTCTTCTAGACTGCGGGTTCCTTTATAGTTAGACTAGTATTTTTGATTTTTGCCCTACAAAACACTTTTCACAAAATATTGATATGACAAGTAAACAATTGGAGAAAGGTTAACACAAGAGCGTCGCACGATTCAATTCCGGACATTTTTCTCTACATATTTTCAAGTGCGTACTACAGACGTGTGAATTTACAGCATCATATTCAAGTGGGACCGGAACAGTAGGATAAATCCCCGTGAATGTTCCTTCCGTGGCGCGTCGTTGATCTAAGGTATTATTCGTCCGCGATAACTGGAATCAAGAAGAGTCAGATCAGTGCGCGCGAATCACACCACGGTCAACCAATTAATACCCACGCGACCTGCATTGGCAGTCCCCGCCGCAGTTAAAATGGTAAATTGACCAAACTGTACGTACCTACATTCACGTCACCTTGTCATCTGTTTCCGCCCTGCTACCACGGCAGGGCCAGAGTCTCAAATACGTTCTTCAGAGTTGAGCCAAGTGTTTCTGATAGCCAGGGCCTCAGCATACCGTAAAGTTAGGGGGTTCATTGATGCGTAGACAACACGGAACCTCCGCACGTGGTCTACACGGTGGTTGTCAGATAGCAGGTGGCGGGCGACTGATGACGCTGGTTGTTTGTATGCAACTTCATTTCACTTCATCGGCTGCGCATTCAAGGTGGTGGACGTGGCCATCTGCGAAACGTGTTTACTCACCCACGCCGGTATGTGCTCCGCGACCTTCACCTTCAACTGTCGTTCTGTCATGCCCATGTATTCGGCCTTGCAAATACATGTAAATGTGTGAACGGCTGGACAGCGACAGCGGGGGTTTAACCGACGGAGAAGGGGTACGATTCACTGTATAGACGAGTACTGGTTCCGCCGCAGGGTATACGCGCGCCACTGCGGAGTTCAGTCGGCGTTGTAAAACCTGACATACGTCGTCGCCCTTGAATGGCATTTGCAGGGTTACCTTCATGTTTGGTACCGTGGGCACGCAATTTGCCATTTTAATTGCGCTCATTTCACGATGCTATAAATTCACACGTCCGTAGTACGCACTTGAAAATATGTAGAGAAAGTTTTCCGGAATTAAATCGTGCGGCACACTTGTGTTGACATTTCTGGTAAAAGTTTCCTCGGGAACTAATTGTTTCAATACGAGAAAGAACAAACATATACTAATAAACATGCAAGTGTAGAGTTGATTAAAATCTTTACCCACTAAGAATATAGGTAAAGTTTAACAAGAAAGACCCATGTATAAAAAACCATCAGTTTCCCTAATTCATTGAGACAGAAACGGATTCAATTTTTTAGCGTACCTAAGTTAATTTGAAGAGAAGGGTAGTTTTACATTGACAAAGTCTTTGTACATCGATTTTATTTTTGGCCATATATTTGGCTGACCACTACTAGAACTCATTTACCACTAGTGCTGTCGTAAAGACAACATACAGAGGTGGACGTCTAACTGATATGCGGTGTGGAAACTAACATATGTAGTTTGGTTTATGACAGAGACAGCGTTATAAAAACGACGGAAACCTATACATGGTGTTGGGTACGACTGTCATAAAACAAGTGTTCAATTATTCCTAAATGGATTTTGCACCTTTATGTTACTCTATTGATTTACAGCAGCAAATGAAAGGCTAAGCATCACTCGTTAACTATCAGCCCAGTTTCCCACTAGTTACTAGGGTGCGCACTTACCTATAAGAACCAGCGATCTTAGTTGCATTCTATAGCTTTTGATGCGACGATTTGGGATGCGAAATTGAATAAGAATTGGAGTATTTGTTAGCTCGTTGAGGCAACTCTACTAAAACAGGGCAAAGAGTGGTTATCGTAATGCTGCACTGTACAGACTTCGAATTTTTTACGAAGAGATTAGCAGTACATATTTCCGTTATTCCGTGTTTTGGTAAGTCTCACTATAAAGCAGTCGGCCAACAGAGATAAATGGTGCTCAGATATCTAAGAATGGACGGCGGTGTGCAATATAAATATTTATCATTGCTCAAAGAGCTGTCACATCATTTTGAGTTGAACCACACTTCATCTGCCCAGACGGAAGCCAATGGCTTGAAAACCGTCCGAGGCAGACAAATCCTTCTGTGACAGACATGAATTGCCAGCAGCTCTCCTGAAATTCTTACTAACGACTGATTGGCTCTTATAAGAATTTACTAGTTATATCATGCTAGGACTCAGGGTAGTGAGACTTACTTGTAGATTATTACTGCACCGCCATATGCCCAGCCTGGCAGGAAGCCTTGGTTAATTTTAAATTCGGAATCTCAATTGAAAAGCTGTTTTGCTGGGTGCACCCAAAGTAAAGACCCGTGGAAAGCAGTTAGATACATTCGACACTAAAGTAGATGGTGTAACCCGATTTAACAAGGAATGGAAATGCTAACCACGACTTTTTAATGCACTACACGATTTTGTGTTTGATGGCCTATCTGCTTCACAACCAATTTTACTGATAGTGAGGTTTCTGTGTTTGTAGAAAAAGTTAAAAGAAGTTTCAGTAGTTTGAACCTGATATCAGTCAATATCTAAAGTATTCTAAGATAACTATAGTAAGAGAACAAAATTAGTAAGTGTATGCACTTGTTACCTCCGCGAATTAACGCGCTTCATAGTCCGGACTTGCCTCGAATCAAAAATAAGCGCAACCTGTACGGTACAGTAAACAATGCTTTTTAATACCACAGTGTTTAGGAGTGAAAATGGGTTGTTTCACTGTCCCTGCGATCGCTGAAAGAATATACAAACTTTTGCTTATGTGTAGCAAGATTTCAGTGGCAAATATAATGCATTCGTCCCAGCAGCTCACAAACTATGTAGAAGAACCCCTATCCGGAAAAGCACCAGACGCACTTCCCCCTATCGGGGCGCGTCAGTGGTGCACATCGTTCGGTCCCCTACTGGGGATCGAACTCATGATGGCTAGAGGCTGACGCCAATTATCCAGCAGCTTAGGCCCCCGAACCATGATGGACGGTGGTAGGGCTATGTAATTTCCGGAAAGTGGTTGTGGTATGTGGCTTGTGATCTACCGGGACGAATGCACTTAAATATATAAGGTCTTCGTCGGAAAGGTCTTCCAGACCTGATAGCCTTAGAACACGCAACACGTCGCTGTACTCTAGACCTCAAGAAGAGTAGTGAATATAAGCAATTCGACCTGGTTTTGCTTTTACACCTGCGTTGACCAAAGTTGCTAAGCGTGTGCAACGCGCCATCATTGTCTGTGTGGTGGCTCCATATCGAAGGACCAACCTTCCACTTACCCGTCAGCCGGTGGCCGAGTGGTCTGCGTACCTGCCTTGGAACCATAAGGTCACCGGTACGAATCCGCTTGGGGTGGCGTTCTCGCGATATACTCAATCCGCGAGCGACTGGTCGTGGTCGCGCGGCAGCGAAGCGTCGTTACGGCGTCCAGCTGACACATTACTATTATTATCTATAGCCCATGCAAGTCCCATGTGGTTTCGCCTGAAATTTAACCAAAGCAACAAGATGTGTGACAACTAACTGACATTAGTAATTGGTACATCGGTCAGCACGTTAATGATGTTACTTTCTACGAGCTTGATATACCTTGAATATCATTCACTGTCAACGAAGATTAAAATAAAACCATTGGGGCAACTAATAGAAGTGCACAGAGGATTCGCCAAAACGGGGGTAATCCGGAGTTTAGGGGATGACGCAAGGGTAATTCGTGGTGAACCAGAGCAACCTCCCACCATCTACCTTGCGGATTACATTGTAATTTTACCGTTTTCCCACTCAGAGATGCGTTTTGGATGTGTTTCAGGAGGGGTTGACAAGTGTTTGGGTTATTTTAAGATCTGATGCACCATTATTAGATTGCCCCGTAGGGGCCAATAACTTCTAATGTACATTTAGATGTGGTGAAGTATGTGGGGCGAACCGCTAACGCCCTTTGTCGCCCTAAGTTGTGCAGTCAAGATTGCGGTAAGTTGGTGCTTCCGCGATAATTGCCACGTTTCCATAGTGTATTCCTTACATATATACTGTTGGCGGTATCCGGTTTCGGATTTGCCTGGCACTGTGGCCACCACAGCGACAGCCACAGAACGCCTGCGCCTACAGAGAGACCATGGGTGGCTTGCGCTGCACCGCCCACAGCTCCAACCACACACCCCATATCCAGTAAACCCGAAAGAATAAGACCGGGAGGCATGTGGATGGGAGCCACGTTTCATCAACGGAGCCGGCCCATACTCCTCCACAGGCAAACAGAAGCACACTGTAATTATGAATTAAGTGCACACAAAGCGGTGGCTGAACCGTAGTACGCTCCACACTGAGTGCATGGAACCACTCTTGGTGTCTAGCAGGGCCACAAGGACCGTGCACCCCGTCTCCTCCAGCAACGGCCAACTGTGTCCTGGAGCCAGTATGGACGAGGTAGCGAGTGATAGGCAAGTAGGCACCTTGTCAACATGCACATCAAGCGCAGCCACACCGGGGTGTCAAATAACAGCCAATCACATAATGACATTATCAAATAAAATACATCTGCTAAAGCAGACGGTTATGCAGATATAGCTGTTTGTTAAATTAGCATGAAGTTAGCAACGAATCCGCGAAAAGTACAAAATGTCCACAAGTTACTCAAAAAATGCAACAAACACAATAAATTTAACGAAGATAACCACAATCAGTGTAAGCAACGTGGCCAGTTAGTAGAAGATTATTCAGGTAGGCAGAAGAAACCAAATAAAGTGGCATGCGACGTACCCAGCTTAAAAGGACCTAGTTTAAGCGTAAGCTGGTTTAGTCCAACTGCGGTGAAGAAGCATCATGAGTACACCAGCCTCAGCATAGGGCATATGATATATATATATATATATATATATATATATATATATATATATATATATCGAAGGCGGTTGATCGGCGTGCATGGCGCGATCTAATCACGAAGGCAGTTGCTGAAGTGCGGGAGAAATCCCTCATGCATGCAGAGAAGAAGCGGCAGTTGCGGAAGCGGCAAGCACCGATGAATTGTACTCCATCGACATCGAGCGCATTGTGCTGTAGAACATGCGGTCGCGAGTGCCTTAGTCAGGCAGGCCTAGTGAGCCATGAGAGAGGTCACTCGGGACCACTACCGAAGCGACGACGGGTCCCGCAGTGAACGTAGGCAGCACCGGCGCAGCGTTTGTAGGCACGCTGAATTCGATTTACTAACCGCATGGTTGCATGCTAAGTCTCTTTATTTCAGGTGGTGGGTTTTCGGTTCTCTCCTAATGCCTTTCTTTCTCATATAAATGTCTAGTGGGCCATGCGCTGTGCCATTTGGGGCCACTACAGAAGCGACGACGGGTGCTGCAGAGAATTACGACGAGCCGGCGCAGCGTTTGTAGGCACGCTGAATTCGATTTGCTAACCGCGTGCTTGCATGCTAAGTCTCTTTATTTCAGGTGGTGGGTTTACAGTTTTTACCTTAATGCTTTTCTTTCTCATATAAATATCCCCCTGTACTTTATTCCATTAACTTGCACACATCGCTTCAGCCAATTGTATTCGATTTCCATAACATTTTTGTGTTCGTGGCATTCCGTGAACTATACTTCCTGACCTCATACACTTAGCTAGGATTTGTTTGCAAACAACTTATTACGTATGCTATTTAATTAAGGTTTATGTCATCGTTTCCTTATGCATTAATCGGGTTTTTCTCTTTTTCTTTCTCTCTCTCTCTCAAGTGATTGGCTGTTGTTTGAAATCCCCGGTGTGGCTGCGCTTGATGTGCATGTTGACAAGGTGCCTACCTGTCTATTACCCACTACCTCGTCCATACTGGCTCCAGGAGACAGTTGGTCGTTGCTGGAGGGGACGGGGTGCACGGTCCTTGTGGCCGTGCTAAGCTCAAAGAGCGGTTCTATGCACTCAGTGTGGAGCGGACTACGGTCCAGCCACCGCCTTGTGTGCGCTTGATTCCCCAAATACAGCGTGCTTGTGTTTGCCTGTGAAGGAGTGTGGGCCGGCTCCGTTGATGAAACGTGGTTCCCATCCGCATGCCTCCCGGTCTTATTCCTTCGGGTTTACACTGGATATGGGGTATGTGGTTGGAGCTGTGGGTGGTGCAGCGCAAGCCATCCATGGTCCCTCTGTAGGCGCAGGCGTCCTGTGGCTTGCCACAGTGACAGGCAAATCCGAAACCGGATGCCGCCAACCATATATATATATATATATATATATATATATATATATATATATATATATATATATATATATATATATATATAATATATCACAATCTGTGTACAGATATTTGCCATCGGAACCATGGCGGAATAGGAAAACAGGATAAGAGTAAAAGAAGAGCGAAAAAGAAACAATTTTTTGTCTATCTCACAGTTTTTGATGTTTTTATTGGGGAGTGGGAAGAGGAATCACCGCAACCAGAAGTTACACCCCGCCACTGAGTTCAGTTTCGAGCCATGACTTCCAAGGTTTCCAACCAACTGCACTCAGCATCCTTGGGACCCCATCCAGGGAGTCGGGAAGAACCAACCGAGGCCAGCTGTTTTGTCAGCTTTTTCATCCTGCTTCTCCAAGTTGTAGGCTGTCCACCACACCGCCTCCTCCAACCTGTCCAGCGACCGCGAACAAGGCACGACACGGAAGACGCTGAACGGGCATACGCAGTACGTGTCCGAGCCATCGTAGTTGGCGCAGCGAGACAAGCGCCTCGAGAGAGTGGCTGTCTCCACCCAAGACACGCTGTCTGACTTCAACGTTGGTTACGTGGTTCAGCCACCACACACGGGTGATGGACCGCAAGCAACGGTTCTCGAAGACAGACAGTCGACGTAGGTCATCGGTACGAGCAGGCCAAGTCTCGCAACCGTACAACAGTACAGCACGGACAGTAGCACTATAAACCCGTCCTTTGATGGAGAGACGGATGTCATGGCGGCGCCATAAATGCCTCAGCCTGGAGAAGGCGAGACGAGCTCTTGAGATACGCATCGAAATCTCGTTTCCAACAGCCCACCAGCAGTTATGCAGCTTCCCAGGTAGACAAAACTCTGTACAACTTCTAACGTTTCCCCATCGATGAGTGAGTGCAGGTAGGGGCGTATACCAGTCTATGAAAAAGCGTTTGCACTTGAATGGTGCCAAGTGCATGCCATACTTTGACGGCTCAATCGCCAAGCGGTTAAGTGCAAGTTGGACGGCCTGTGGACCGTCACCCAACAAGACGATATCATCAGCGTAATCCGTATCAACCACCCGACTATCTGGGAGGAGCTAAACGCCAGTATCCAACAAGTCTTCTAGAACATTTTTGAAGACGTCCTCAATTGCAAAGTTGAAAAGGAGTGGAGAGATAGGGCATCCTTGTCAAAACCCACTGGTGACAACAAAGGAAGGCGAAAGCTTGCAATAAGCCCTAACTCAACCCGAGGTCAGGCTGTATAGTGCACGCAGTACGCAGCACGAACTTGCCGGGAATACCACTCCACAACAGACTGTGCCACAATACAGCCCTTTCGAAAGAATCGAAGACAGCACGGATATCCATAAACACAACAATCGTTGGCTTTTGGTACACTTGACAGAGCTCAAGGATTTGGCGGGGTGTGAAAATCTAATCGATGCAGTCGCGACCAGGTCGAAACTCAGCCTATTCTTCTCGCTGTAGTGATTCATGCGTTGGGGATAACCTGCGAAAAATGATGAACACCTGAATCTTGAAAAGGAGAAGAATCAAACTTTTGCACCTGTAATTAGAGCACATTGTGTGAAGGCCCTTTTTGTAGATGGAGACGACTATCAACTCACTCCAGGATGATGGAACCTCCTATTTCGCCCAGGCTTCTGATAACAAAGCGGTGAGTTCTCGAACCAGCAAATAGCCCCATCTATAAAAAGAGCAGGCGGTAGACCATCAGGGCCAGGTGCCTTATAACGCTTTAGACAGCAGAGTTCCCACCAGAAATCCTAGTGAGGGTGTGGATCACTGGGGATAGTCCACGCATCATCATTGCGCGCCCCAGGGGAAACAGATGGAGCTGGCGGCCATGAAAACTACGAGTGAACATGTTCGGCACATGGCTCCAACCATTGTTGAAGATTAATGATTAGGCCCTTATCATCTTCGCAAATTGTTTTGCTTACTCCAGATCGGAAGCCTTCGGTGACTCGGATGAGGTGGAACCGTTTTCTGGTATATTTCCAGAAAGTAGCAAGTTCAAGGTTTCTAGTATGTTCACACCACCAGGTCCTTCTGTAAGCTCATACGCAACGCTCGATTCGGATATAGGCGTTCCTCACTACAGCTGGTGTTGGCTGGGATCAAGCGGTGTCTGTCCATCAGCGACAAGGATGCAGTGGTGATCCAGCTTTTCGGCGCGTGACTTGCTGATCCATAACCGACAGTACCAGTAGAAATTAAAGCGTCTTTGATGCGCATCCATTACGAACTGAAACCGTCGTCAAAGGATGAAGCAAGTCGTGTTGACAGAGAAGTCTGGTACTTGTCTAACGTCGCAGGATGTTGCAGATTTTCGACGTTCGGTTGGTAGTGCTTACGTCTGGATGATACTCCGAAGCACATGCAAATTTCGGCGCGATACAGTGCATGATCGGAGTCCAGACAGGTTGGCCAGAACGATCGACACTCTGTTACGCTTCCGCGCCATCTGTAGTTTGTTGCTATGTGCTAAAGCTGGGACCATTCTTACGTTTGAGAAGGCGGACGTCAGATAGCAGTCTATTCGAATTAAGAAAATTTGTACTGGAAAGAAACAAGCGATGAGCAGAACAGAGTCAGTAGTATGTCTCCATTGTCTGATCGGCTGCTACCGAGGACAAAACCACCCCCAAATTAGTGCTCGCTTGGTGACAGGCGGCCCACTCGTGTGTTAAAATCTCCGGCAAAAATGACAATGTCAAAATTTTCAGCGGAATGCAAAAGCTCATGTAGCTGTTGGTAAAAGCAATCCTTGACTGCATCTGGGCTGCAGTCTGTAGGAGCGTAGAGAGAGATAACAAACAAAGCACGCTTAACATCTCGACGCAAAGTTAACTTATATGAACCTAATAGTCTGACTGCACATAGCCGACTGTTGACTGGGATCCAGTCAAGCAAAGGGGCTTCAGCCCTATCACTCAGTGCAACCCAACACCAACTTGGCCAGAAGCGGCGACAACTGGGTCTCCGGAAAGGTACAAGTGCTATTTGACGTCAGACTTTGCCGGAGATGTCATTCTGATGACGGTACTGGTGTCTTGTAAAGTGGTTTCGGAAAGCCAACACATGTCCTTGTGCCGCCGCGTGCAAGTACCGTGCATGTACAGAAAGATACCTGTGTTGATTTTTGCGGCCGTCTTACCCAAGAGGCCGATTTGCTTATTTTCTTTCTTTATTACCTTCTCAGTCTACTTCAAACAGCCAAGATCGTCCTGCACAATCACTCCGAAAACTCGCATATGAAGTGCGCTGCAAAATTTTTGACCCTAGCAGGTAGTCGTGAGTGTTTTAATGACGTTTGCTCAGAATTTTACACGTGGCTGCGTTCAACACGAGCACATTCTAAGTTACTCATGTGTAAGCTATTTCAAGATTGTTATACTGTATTTGGCGATCTTCCCTTATAGCGATTGCACAACTTTTTAAATCATCATCTTTATCGATACCAGTGCATAAGCCATTCGAACTGCGCAATGCTGCCCTACAAGCGCATTTACATACGAACCGAACAATAAGAATAGAAGGAGAATGGTAACCTAGCGTAGAAAATTAGGGTCCCGAGCAAGCATCCAGCATAAGAAAGTGACCGAAAAGTGTCCATAAAAGTAATTGTTAGGTCGAATTGAATGACAGTTTTCGTGCACTTGGTTTTCCCATTGACACATATCTTGAACTAATTTCGGTCAGTCCGAAAACATTTTTATGGCACATCCCTAACATTTGCCATCCTACGCCAGCAATACTTCGCATACCGCGATGCTCAATGACTTGAAGTTGCCCAAGTTCCTCAGATAAAAGGGGACAATTCGCATTCCCATAGGACGGACCTCACTGTGACCTTGTAAACACGGCATTTCAATCAAAGGGAAATCTCTTTGTGATGCCACAGATGTCGCAGATGCAAAAAGGTAGTTCTAGCTTTTGCAACACGTGAGCTGACTTCAGTGCTAATGCGCTCATTGTTGCAGATGCAGCTACCAATGCAACTAAAATGACTATATATCTCGAGTTCTTCGCTATCAAAACCAATGGGTCATCAAGTCGTTGGTAAGCCTGTAACATTACTTTGCACCGTAAAATTGCGATGCGCATGCCGGATGATAGGATCATTCTGGAGTGTTTATCTAGAGTTGATTAGACTGTTAAAAAGCAAGAAAATATCGTCCACATGATCAAGATTAACTAGCTTTCCACAAGGCAGCACCTCAACGCTTACATCGTAAGATACCACATGGAAACACTCCATGAGGAAGTCCACGACAAAACTTAACTAAACTGAGGAAGTCGGATAACCCTGACAAATGCCCTCTGTTCTCGGAAAGGCACTCGATAAGTCACCGTAAACTTTGACGCGACCTGTGATGTTCGAGTACAGAGCACATAAAATGTTCACACGTTTTGTTCGAACACCTTTCCATTAAATTGTGCTCTCGAAATGCAAACGTCAGACTGCGTAACCATCAAGTCTCTATTCCCATCATAAAATGAAAAACTATTGATTTATTACGGGACATTGGCTTTGGGTTGTGGCATACGCCTCCGCATCGCACACTTCTGACTGAGCTACCTACGCCGGCTGTATGGTCCTGGTTCACGCTGTCCACTCCGCCCACGCTCCGGTTTTTGGACAGCTCAGTCAGTCGGGTGTCCTCATGGTTGGCTTTGCGGCGAGTTTCCGTTCGGTCAAAGTTCTCACGGTGCCAGTAAAACGGGTGCCAGATTTCACCTCTCGCCACACCCCCTTTTCGGTTCAGGTTTGTCGGTCATTAAAGTGCTGTATACACTGGCGCTTCAAGTTCTCTTTCTGTCATTTCCCTAAGTATCTGTACCATGTGGTCGGTCATGTCGATCGCTCGCCCTCTCGTTGCTCGTCAGATGCTGTCTCAGATGAATTCGGTTTCCCAAATATTTTGAACAGAATGGGTCAATCGACTGAGCCAAGCGCAGTCTTGAAGCCTATGAACCCAGATATTATTGACCTGGGGTAAGTGTGGCGCTGCTTTAAGGCCTGCCGCACAGTGAATATGTGGTCTACGCAGCCCCGTGCTGACCGGAAGCCTGGTTGCTCTTCCCTAATCCAGGATTCCCATTCCATAATAAGACGCCAAACGATAAATGTGGCCATTAACATTGCCACCACCGGCGTTGGGCTAATGCCACCGTGTTACACCCAGTCGGGGTGACTATCCTTCTTGTATGTTGTCTCTGCAATCGATTCACTCCAGTTATCTGGGGTGGTTTCTTCCTCCCTGGTCTGTTCGAACAGTTAGCTCAGTGCATTGCACCATAATTATGTAGAGCTGGTTCAAGGAAATCCAGACAGGCATCTGGAAAACAATTTAGTGCTGTGTTTGAGTTTCGGACCTTAACCTCCGATGAAGCGTCTAAACCCACCGGTCATGACTGTCTGAAAAACCTGAGTAGTAAGAAGTCCGGAATCAGCGGACCAACTGAACTGCCCGCGCAAGAGCGCCGTCCAATTAGCAATACGGCGCTCCTTATTGGGAATCATGGCACCCGCGCTATCGCTCGTTGTCTCAGTAACACTTGGTTTTCTGGGACCAGTGGAAAGCCCGCGACAATTACCTACTGCTTGTGCTTCCTTCATTTCTTGCGCTTTAGTGGTCTACCAGGCTACCTTGTCAGTACGTAGACGCCACTTTAGTTCTCACCTAATAGTCCGGTAACTTTGTGCTCAGAGCCGATTTGTAGTTTTCTTCTGGATTCCAACAGGTTCACAGACCTCTCTGATATCTACTGACTTGCGTAGTGACGGCTGATAGTGTCGCAAACAGAGGCGCCCAAGTCGTGCATAGAGACCGAGATTCTATTCCACTGAAGCTCAATGTCATTTAGGCGAGAGAGCGAATGGTCGGTACGCAGGACGTCCTGGTAGGTTTGCTTGACCAAGGACTGAGAAAAACTCTAAGTCACCAACCGAGGGTTGCTTGATACGCCTCAAGGTAAAGTTCATGGAAAAACGACCGATTCAAAGCGTGATGAGAGTCGGCGCAGGTATTCCAGAATGAGTGCCAATCCAGCATGGAACGACACCACTTATGAGTTATGATAACGTGATCCATTTCAATCCAACGTTGGCCAGCTATAGGATGACGCCAGTTGGCACTTTGGTGTGCACTGTACCTAAAAGTAGTGCTACTTACCAATAACCGGTGCGGAGCACCGGCTATTTGTTGGTAACAACAAACACTCGCCGCTGTCTCTCCGGTCGGAGTTAACTCCAATAGTTACCACCTAACTGAGCTTCTAAAGTGTCCAGATCAGCTACTTGTGCATTTAGATCCCTTGTAACAATAATGAAATGCAAACCAACAACGCTGCAAATTAATGAGTTCAGTTCGTCCTAGAATGTATCTTTAGCAGCATCGTAACTGCAGTCGATGGGTGCATAGACAAGGACCATAAACGACCAGCGTCTAGCGCTGCTTCGTGAAGCAAGCCTAGTTGATGTCGTCAAACCGACTCTACCCAGACAGCTGTTCACAGGAGTCCAATCAACCAACGTTGACTCAGCCCTGGAGCTGTGAGCAATACTCACTCATTCATGACCAGTGCTGGTCGCATCAACGACTCCGGGTGTACGTAGCCAAGAGCGATTGGGGAAGTATGATGCAGTTGGTTCAACAACCCCTTAAGTGTTATTGCTTCTAGTTTCAGTTACGCAGAGCACGCTAATTACCCCAAGGTTAGTAAGGTGTGTCGGGAGGAAATTATAAGAAACGGGTGGAAAAGAAATGTTGAAGGCGCCAACGGTACTATATTTTCGCTTTTCCCCCTACTGTTTGGAGCAGATAAAGCGACCCTTGATATGCTGCGCTACGGCCAATGCAAGATGTGGTTAGAGTTTTAAGTAATCGTCCTGGTTATACGTGGACCGAAATACTGTCAGAGCGCCCAGACTTAAACAGGAGAACGACTATAGTCCTCTACCAAATCCCTTGGCTCTAAAGCCTGTCCGCCATGCATCGAAGTGGTTACGATTCGATCGTACTTAAGTGGACCTTATCAGAGTACCAACACCGAATCCGGAGAACCAAGAAACCGAGTTTGTTTGACTTCTAACCATTGATCAAGGTGGTAGCAGTAGCACTCAGGGGACTAGGTGGCACTTCCCAGTATAACTAAATGTGTTGAAGAAGTACACAAATCTTCCCAGTACATTAAGGACCAGTCTCATCTAGACGGAAATGTTTAGATCATCCTTGGAAGGAAGATAATTTGAAGACGGTAATTTCACAACGTCTATAGGGCCAGGAGTCGGCCGGTGGCCGAGTGGTCTGCACGTTTGCTTCGCAATCATAAGGTCACCGGTTCGAATCCGCGTAGGGGTGGGCGTCCTCGCGGTATACTCAGCCCGCGCGCGACTGGTGGTGCTCGCGCGGCAGCGAAGCGCCGTTACGGCCTTCAGCTGACACATTATTATTATTGTTATAGGACTAGGAACAAGCGTCTTCCGAATGCCTAACTTTGGGAGAAGCTTCACTAAGCTCCGATTGGGTCGGCCGGGCTGCTGCGACCTCTCACCTTCCGATAACGTTGAATGAGAAAGTTGTCTACACAACGAATAACGAACGGAATCAACTATTCCGTAATCCTGAAGACTGAGAAGTAAACTGCGATGATCCAGAAGTTAAATATCTTTGAGAAACCCAGGGAGACAACATCCACTCCAACACCAGCATCGCCATACTCCGCCCAACGTGCATGATTCCGCCGAAATCCGTGCTGCTCCGGAATAAGGAGCCTGACGCTCTCCAAGTGCCGCACGAGTGCCTAAACGATAGTAAACTCTATGAGCTTGGATATACTCAGAAGTCTTGTTACTGGCGGTACTTCGCTGATTTTGCACAAATGATACTTTGTACATTATAGTGACAATCCCGCGATTTCACCCACGAGAAGCGTGCATTCCATTAACAAATCAATGATGTCAAAGTTATGTCAGCAACTTTTAGCACGTTTAGATAAAGGTTATATGCACTGCACATGCTGTAATCGCTTAAAGACATTAGCCGCTTCAATACATCCATGACTGTAAAGCACACGTGGTTGAGCCATGATGATGGTATGGTCTACGTAATAAGGTTTCAAGATGACGATACTCTTTAGAAGATACGGAAACTTCGGCCGCCACTTGTGACACTTGCGCTAGGCCACATGTTCTATTCAGTAGTTCAATAGTGTATGATGAGATAAAAAGCATAACTTTACAAGACTCGCAGGATGGATACGCAAAAGAAAAGCAAAAAGCAAAATGTTCCAACGTGGAAAGTGAAGTCTCAGTGGTTAAACCATTGCACTTTATCAAACTGTTGTGCAGCGTTTATCACTAAGATAAAAGTCTAAGAGTCTTTCGAATGTCGTCATGTATAGTGCGTTCACCACATATCTTGTTAATGCATTCCAGTGGCAACTGATTCTAAGTGAGTAAAAATACTGTCTACAATTCAAAAGGGAGTGTTGCATCATTTGTTGCACGTGGTTGCCTCGGCTTTGTTTGTAACTAACTAACGCTAACTCTCGTGTGCACCAATGTTCCCGAATCCAAATCTGGCACAATAAAAGGCAAGTTGCAAGACGTTCGCAACCAGTGGAGTTCCATCTGCGAGGCGATTGGTATTCGGGTTGAGCCTGCAATGCTGCAACGCGTAGCACGTCACCCGACCTCAGTGCACTCTGGTGAACCTCGAATTCTTCGAGTAACTCTAAACTCAGCAGATGAGACAGAGGCTGTCCTGCTCTCAGCAGTTCGTCTTCGCAACTCACCGAGCGGAGTGCGCATATTACCTGAGCTACCTTGGAAAGACTGCACAAAAGAAGCAGTGGAGCAACGCGGTATTGCTACTAGGGATAGCAAGAAAATAATATTTGTTCATGGTGTTCCCGAGCTCCTGCATGCTTTTGATCACGATGCACATACACATGACCGAGAACAGTGGTGCTACATCCGCGAAGCACTCTGTGTTAACAATGTTATTGCCAAATCCCTAACAAGAGTTCCGTTGTCACCTAACTACAAGGGCTGCGGTCCTAGGCTAATGAAGGTAATACTACACTCTGAGGGAATGACGCAAGTTCTGTTGGATAGCTGGTTAAAGTTTCGAGCTAGGTTGCCAACAGAAATACGGCTAAAGGCAGCAGGCGAACGACCAAAAGTCGGAAGAAATTCGATGGAACTTGCAAATCCTGCAAATTCTTTATTTGCACAGTCCTTCGGAGAGATCGACACAACAGCGTCCACGTCACACAGGAGGACCGAGCAAAGCACGAGTGAACCATCAGTTCAGGAACGCTCAATAATGTCATGTAACACGACTGAAATACACAAACCAAAAAACGATTAATTGCCGGCCACCTAACGGCCGGCTTAAAAGCGAACACAAACTTGACATCCACCAATGAACTCCTAACCACAAAAGCCCTATCTTGCATGTACACAAACGCTCAAGGCCTTCGAAGCAAGTTGGCCGAACTTAGAGAACTCCATGCCTCACAACCACGAGACCTCGTCATGATTACAGAGACATGGTTAAACCCTGAGATAACCGACTGTGAGATCAAGTTACCCGGTATGTCGCTGCTTCGGACCGATAGAACCGGAATGGGTGGCGGTGTGATTCTTTACTATAATACAAGCCTCCGATGTGAAGTTATCGATCACCCAGAAATCCGAGCTCCCGATTCGCTTTGGTGCCGCCTTTGGTTGCGAAACAAGGACACATGTCTACTAGCCGTGGTTTATCGCCCGCCAAACTCAACGTCGGAAATGGACTCCAAACTGTACCACGTATTTCAGTTTGCTTTGAACAAGTCCTACACCCACATTCTTATCGCGGGAGACTTTAACGTGCACGACATAGAAACGCCGGCAACTGACGGTAGGCAGTTTAAAGCCTGTTTGCAAGAACTTATTGCTATCCACCCTCTTTACAACCACGTAACCTCTCCCACCAGATTTCGAACTTCTAACAAGCCGTCGATACTAGATCTTGTGCTAACTAACGAAGAACTCATGGTTGGCGGGATAGTTACAAGCACACCACTGGGTCGTAGTGATCATGTCACTCTACTCTTTGATTATATATGCTATGCCGAGTACCCGGAAAAGGAGGAGGATAAAGTGCACACTGTCACGCACTACAATGTGTTGTCCAAGCTTGTTAAGGATACATCTTGGACTTTCTTATTCGAATGTCCCCCAGATTTGGCCTGGGATATGTTTACAAGGACTTTGAGCACACTGGTAGCGCAAGCATCGGAACAGAAGTCCTTCCAACCCAAAAACCAGAGTAAGTCAATTCTGAGGAGCAGAACACGTAAATGTATGTCCCGGAGGGATTTGGCATGGCGAAATCACCAGGGTTGCCCGAATGCCGAAACCTGGACTGCATACGTGACACATCGTAACTTCTGTGTGAAACTGATCCGCGAGGACAAGGTCACGCATCAGCAGAAGTTAATGAAGCGATTCTGCACTAACCACAAACTCCTGTATAGGCACATTAACGGCCTTCGAAAGGTAAAGCGAGGGGTTCCGGCGCTAGTCACAGCTGATGGATACACGCGGTCAGCAATGGAAGCAGCTGATCTCCTACGGCTTCATTACTCTCAAACGTTCCAACAAGTGTCGAGCCCAAACATTCACCTCATTTCTAATACTCCGCCGTTTGGTTTAGAAAACATCACCTTCACTACGGAGGCTGTGTTGAAGAAATTGTTATCCTTGCGTATCCACAGTTCTCCCGGAGCTGATAACATCCGTCCAAAGGCTCTACAGGCAGTAGCTAGTGATCTAGCAGAACCACTGGCTGTTTTCTATCAGCGATGTCTAGAGGAAAACCTTATTCCACCAGTATGGAAGCAAGGGGTCATCACTCCCATCCATAAAGGAGGCAGCCGCACTGATCCTGCGAACTACCGTCCAATAACATTACTTCCCGTACTATCCAAAGTGATGGAATCAATCGTCGCAGACGCGCTGATGCAATACCTGGAAAGCCACAATTTAATAGCCCCAGAGCAACATGGCTTTCGTCAAAAGCATTCGTGTAACACTAACCTATTAATTGCACGAAATAGCTGGACTGAAGCTGTTGATGATGGAGTTGGAGTCGATGTCATCTACCTGGACTTTTCAAAAGCGTTTGATCGTTTAGACCATCGAGTTCTCCTTCAGAAGCTTCGGAACTACGGCATTGGCGATCCAATCCTGAGTTGGATTAGCAATTTTCTACAAGAACGACGGCTAGTGGTGAGAGTCCGAGAATCATTTTCTCATGCAATCGACGTGACGTGTGGAGTACCACAAGGCTCGGTTCTTGGACCTCGTCTATTCTTGGTGTTCATTAACGATTTGGCGAGATCAATTACTTCCGATTTCTTATTTTTCGCTGATGATATCAAGATATGGCGAAGGATCAGAGGACCGGATGACCATGAACGGCTCCAGCACGATCTTAACACAGTGTCGAACTGGTCAGTTCAAAACGCTCTACCGTTCAACGTAGACAAATGTCGCGTAGTACAATTACGCCATAGACATAACTACACCTACATACTTGGGACAAAGGAATTGCAGAATAGCTCCCAAGAACGTGATCTTGGTGTGATCGTACAGAGCGACCTCAACTGTTCAAAACAGGCTGAGGTAGCTGCGAAAAGAGGCAACCAGCACGTCGGCATGCTGCGAAGGGCATTCGGGAGATTTGACCCATCAATCTTCCCAATGATGCTCAATTCCTACGTGCGCCCGCAAGTTGAGTACGCAATCCAAGCTTGGCAACCTTGGTTGAAACGCGACCTAGAAGCGATAGAGGCACCACAACGGAGAGCAACCAAGAACGTGATGGGCCTGCGGTATCACTCTTACCACCGAAGGCTGAAGTTGTTGGGAATTTTCAGCGGACGCTATCGAAGGCTGCGCGGCGATCTCATATTAGCGTATCAAATATTGAGTGACCCCAACCACGTATGCCGCCATTTGCTGAAACTTAGCCACAACACGCAGCTCAGGGGTAACTGCTTAAAGTTGAAGGAACAATATAGCCGTCTAGAGTGTCGACGGAATTACTTTTCCCTTCGAGTTTGCAAACCATGGAACGCACTCTCAGACTCAGTAGTATCCTCTCCTACCCTGGATGTTTTCAAAAAACGATTAGATGTTGCCCTCAGCTCCCAACATTTTGTTACCTAAGCTCCTCTGTTGTGGATTACGCCAAGCATGTTTTCAACAGGACTAATGTATCAAATGGACCTAAGTGAGCGACCATATTTTATTTTCTCACTCCTTACCTCAACTATCACAGCGCCCCACTGTCTTTCTGAATGTTTACGCGCGATATTTCTTTTTCCTTTTAAACTGATGTTAATTATCAAAGTATTCATCTCGGCAGACGTTCGATAGATGACCCACACATATTTTAATTGCATCATATTCACCGCTACCATCCTACGGGACATGTCAAGCACTTGCTTTTATCTCGTGATAAATCATTGTTCATTGTTCAATCGCTGCGCAGATCATGCTTAGATAATCAGATGGCTCCTCGTTTTTTGGATGCTGGCACCACGTGGCCACGCCGGTGGCTTACCAAGCGCACTGGACTCAGGCACTCGCAACCACATGTGCTACAGCAACATGCACCTGATGACGATGGGGTAGAATCCATCGAGGCCTGTCGCTTCCGCACCGCCGGTTCCCCGCCGTATGTAAGAGTGCGTTCTGCTGGACCTAGAAAACCACCGACTTGAGCAGATCATGTCAATCGCGAAGAGCAAGTGCATTCGATTATCAAAACCTGAAATCAACATTCGTTCTTGATACACTCACATTGATCATGTCGTGGCACCGTAATTTCGGAATTCGCAAGTAGTGCTTCCCTGCATTGAGTTAGACGTATAAAACCTGTTTGGATATCCACGTCAAATTCATTCGGCTGATGCGCTCCGGACACCTCAGGTGCCGCAGCAGAAGTATGCAGGCCACTGCACACATGCTACTGCGGCGCAGCACTTCCATGTCTGCAACACTGTCGCACCAACCGGTGTGCAGAATCCGTCGCAGACAATGTTGATGAAATCGCTCCAGATATCTAACGTACTTCCGGCACATTGTCCACGTTCCGCTGCCGTATAGAAAAACAGACAGCATCACTGAGTTGTAAAACAGAAGCTTCGTTCCAACAGTAAGCCGGTGGTTGCTACACACACGCACTTCCAACTTTCCAAACGTAGCAGCCGCTTTCGATACGCGGACACACAGTTTGCTCATCATCTGCAAATCGATCGAAAGTACATTAGTCCGGTAGCGAAATTTAGGAGTGGTTTCCAATGCGTCATCACCGATATGGATTCGAGGCGAACATACGGACCGCATTTCTGGTGTAGGCTGAAAAAGGCAGTCTTGCTTGTGTTGATGGTGAGCCCGAATTTGGCCGCAGTCAAAGCGAAAGCCGAAGTCATGTGAGGCAGCCCATCCGTACTGTGCGTAAACAAAGCACAGTCGTCTGCAGACAGCAACATGCAGATGGTTGTCTCAAACACTAGCGTTCTCGCCTCGAAACGACGGGCGTCAAACAACCCAACGTCAATATGGTGCTCCACACGGACAATGTAACCACTAGCAGTATCAAGAGCACAGGATATGGTCGAACGAAGGAAAAAGTAAAACAGAGTAGGGGTTAGGACACAGCATTACTTCCCACTGGAGACAACAACAAAGCCATCCGAAGATTGCAGTAATCAGCCGCACCCTCGCCTGCATACCACTTTTGTAGACATTCAAGTAAACTCACACAAAATCAGATGAAC
>OX104064.1:219832715-219892243 GCA_944474145.2 Dicrocoelium dendriticum
ACTGACACTCTCAGCGAAATATTATCCAAGATTAATTTTAGCGAGCAAACGCTCTGTAAACCACGCAATGCGCCAAGACAACAGGGAAGTACAACGTCGACAGACTAAAAAGTTAAACCGCACAGACCGGTCATCAGACCCGTACCCCTTTTCACAGACTTGTATACACTTGGTCAAATTGTTGGAGAATAATACACCGCAATTCCTTTCTATAGATGAACTAGATGTGGTCCGAAGGTTTGCAGCCTATAGGCTGCATTTTCCCAACAAGAAAATGCAGAGGCACATCATTTAGAAGCGTTGAGAGTGGACTACTGATTTGAGAACCTTTTTCATAAACCAGGGCAGTTTTGTAGAATCATCAAGGGTTCATAAGCGTCGGGAGCTGCGCGCCTAAAATGTACTACCGGTATATCCCTACTCATTCTATATGAACTGTTTAGGGAGAGTAGACAGAATAGTAAGGATAAAAGGCTAACAACGTGCAGCGTCTCATGGTCAGTAAGGAGCAGAAACAAAGTTTTATTGTTTACTTAATTATGTAGTCGCGATTCGCAAACTGACCACACACTAGCCCAGGATACTTGTGATGACAACATTTTCAGACCGCCGACTGGGCAGACTAAACATGTCAAAGTTACCAGAGCCTTTCAATATATCCGTTAGGAGGGGCTTAACAGTATCTTCCTCCCAGTCCGAATTTAACGGAGCGTAGATGGTATGTCGCAGCATGCAACGTGGAACAATATGGTTGATATGTAAGTTCTCAGGTAACAATTTCATAAGAAACTGATAAAATTTCATTGATACCAACTTTTTCTAGGGTTTCAGTGAAACACTTCCAGGTACAACGTTACCTGAACAGTCGACAAACTTGTAACCCTTTGTTGAACGCTTACTATGTCTTGCATGCGGGAATTTATAAACTCCTTTACAACGTTTGGATGCGGGATATCAGGGCTACAAACCTCGTCTGATATTTTGTTGATATTCATGGTACCAATACGTTTGCAGAAACTTCTACTGAAGCGTGGCTGTAACGACCAAACACTGTCATTGAGCTAACGTCTCCGTTACATTACTAGTTCAGACTAGGAATTAAACACAAAGCAAGCTGTCCTACACAAAATAAAAACGCAAATGCATTATAAATCTCGTAGGACAGTCAATGCGAAATATCCAAAAGGTAGGCACCGAGTTGATAAAATGAAGCGTATGTGGCTGAAGTTTGCAGAAGCGCAAAGCTGAGCTAGCTCTCCTAATCAGTTAAATGAAAGTCTAATACAGTCCACTTTTGTTCTACATTTGTTCCAACGTTCCCTGGGCACGAGCTATGTCACGTGAGGTAGATGAGTGTCAGTGCGTCCTCAAGTCACATTTTTGTATATGTATAAGGTAAGGAATTAATTATGTTCGTTGGGAGGAGATTCCAAGCCTGAAAAGTGTTCGTTGGCATTCCAGTCGGATGTACAGCTTGGTTAGGCTAAACTGACAGTCCGTCTGTAAGTGATACCTATACTTTGAGCCCCAGGATCATAACAAGACAACTCCGAAAGATAACTAAGGAAATATTAAAATAGCCATCAAAATTCAACCAATTAAATATCAATTCAGTTCTGAAACAAGCTGGTACTTATAAGAAAATCAAAAACACAATGAAACTACAAATCATCCTCCCTGCGACTGTATGGTTGACAGCATCCGGTTCCGGATTTGCCTGTCACTGTGGTCTCCTTAGGACAGCCACAGGACGCCTGCGCCTGCAGGTGAACCATGGGCGGTTTGCGCTGCATCACCCACAACTCCATCCACACACCCCATATCTAGTGTAAACCCGAAAAAATATGGCCGGTAAGCATGTGGATGGGAGCCAAGTTTCATCATCGGAGCCCGTCCACACTCTTTCAACATGAACAACAGCGACATACCTGTCTATCTATGTTAGAAATCATGCGTACCAGACGTACACAGGGCGGTGGCTGAGCTGTAGTCCGCTCCACACTGGTTGAATGGGACCGCCCTTTGAGCCTAACACGGTCAGGAGGACCGTGTATCCCCCCCTCGCCGCAACGATTCAGTCTCCTGAAGCCAGTAATCGAGATGGAGGGTAATAGACAGGTGGGCACCTTGTCAACATTCACATCAAGCGCAGCCAGATCGGATATACCAAAAAAACCAACATGGATTTTAAGGGAAAGCGACCACACCAAATTGACACAGAATATGCAGCAGAGTAACGTAAGTAAACAAACCAAATACTGAGGAATGACTGTTATCCGGATGAAAAAGGCCTAGGATAAGTGTAAGTTGATTCACCCCAACTGTGATGAAGAAGCATCATGAATGCGAATGTATAGCCGGACCACAAAACCCAGGGTGCGCAGGGCAAATACCACGGCTATTTTAGGGCCATATGAACCTACCCGATTGGTTCGCCGTACAACACACAGAGGGGCACAATGCGTTGGGTCCTTAGGATGCCTTCAAATGGGATGGGTGTCAGTGTCTCGGGGCAAATGTTGGCGAAAACCTGAAGGAACCGATATCAGGCATGTGGTTTGATCCCCGGGGTGAGAATGAGTAGATATCGGACTTGTGGTAAAGTGTATAACGGGAAGCTAGCAAATATGTCAACGAAGGTTAACGTAAAACCATTGGGGCAACTAATAGAAATGCACAGAGTATTTGCCAAAACGGTGGTAAGCCGGAGTTTTGGAGATGGCGCAAGTATAATTTGTGGTGAACCAGAGCAACCTCCCACCATCTACCTTGCGGATTACATTGTAATTTTACCGTTTTCCCACTCAGTGCTGCGTTTTGGATGTGTTTCAGCAGGTGGTGATAAGTGTTGTATCTACAAGTACACTAGTCCCCTGCAGGCAGGGTCTTGAACAAACACGACCAAAGCCCCGAACGAGGAAGCAGAACTCTACAGGTACGCAACACAAACTTCTATTCACGCCAACCGTACATGCACTCAGTATATTCAAAACAACCCTTGTATTGATCGCGAACGGACAGGCATCCAATCATAGGCTACGAAGTGCGGTCGTGGTAAGGCCCGCGCGTACGGGCTACCACAATAAGTGTTTGGGTTATTTTATGAGCTGATGTACCATTATTAGATTGTCCGGTAGGGGTCAATAATTTCTAATGTACATTTAGATTTGGTGAAGTTGGTGGGGCAAACCGCTAACATTTTTGTCGCCCTAAGTTGTGCAGTCAGGATTGCGGGGTTGGTGCTTCCGCGATAGGTGCCACATTCTATCGTGTATTTCTATCATACGTGGTAGGCGGTATCCGGTTTCGGATTTGCCTGGCACTGTGGCCTCCACAGGGACAGACAGGACGCCTACAGAGGGACCATGGGTGGCTTGCGCTGCACCACCCACAGCTCCAATCATACACCCCATGTCCAGTGTAAACCCAAAGGAATAAGAGCGGCAGGCATGTGGATGGGAGCTACGTTTCATCAACGGAGCTGGCCCACACTCCTTCACAGGCAAACCCAAGCACGTTCCATTTGGCAAGCAAGCGCATACAAGGCGGTGGCGGGACTGTAGTCCGCTCCACACTGAGTGCATGGAACCACTTGGTGTTTAGCATGGCCACAAGGACCATGCACCCCGTCCCCTACAGCAACGACCAAATGTCTCTTAGAGCCAGTACGGAGGAGGCAGTGGGTAATAGGCAAGTAGGCACCTTGTCAACATGCACATAAAGCGCAGTCACATCGGGGATGTCAAACAATAGCCAATCACTTATAATGACATCATCCAATAAATACATCTGCTAAACCATACGGTTATGCAGATATAACTCTTCCTTAAATTAGCATGAAGTTAGCAACGAATCCGCGATAAGAAAGGAATGTCCCCAAGTTAATCACAAAATACAACGAACGCAATAAATTTAACGAAGATAGCCACAATCAGTGTAAGCAACGTGTCCAGTTGGTAAAAGGTTATTTAGCGAGGCAGAAGAAACCAAATAAAGTGGAATGCAATTTACCTGGCTTAAAAAGACCTAGTTTCAGTGTAAGTTGGTTTAGTCCCATTGCGGTGAAGAAGCATCATGAATACATTAACCTCAACATATATATATATAATGATCAAAAGCTGTGTACAGATATTTTGTCATCGGGACCAAGGCGGAATATGAAAACAGGGTTAGGGTAAAAGAAGTAAGAAAACAAACCACCTTTTCCTCCATTTTTCCACTCACAATTTTGGGTTTTCTTGGATGTTTTTATTGGGGGAGGAAAGAGAAATCACCGCAACAAGCAGAGATACACGCCCGCCACTTAGTTCAGTTTCGAGCCATGACTTCCAAGATTTACAACCAACGACGCTCAGCATCCTTGGGACCCCATCCAGGGAGTCGGGAGGAACCAACCGTGGCCAGCTGTTTTGTCAGCTTTTTCATTCTCTTTCTCCAAGTTGTAAGCTGTCCACCACAACGCTACCTTCAGCCCTGTCCAGCGACCGCGAACAAGGCAGGACGCGGAAGACGTTGAACGGGAATACGCAGCGCGTGTCCGAGCCATCGTAGTTGGCGCAGCGAGACAAGCGCCTTGAGGGAGTGGCTGTCTTCACCCAAGACACGCTGTCTGACTTCAGCATTGGTTACGTGGTTCAGCCACCACACACGGGCGATGGACCGCAAGCAACGGTTCTCGAAGACGGATAGTCGACGTAAGTCATCGGTACGAGCAGGCCAAGTCTCGCAGTCGTACAACTGTACCGCGCGGACAGTGGCACTATAATCCCGTCCTTTGATGGAGAGAAGGATGTCATGGCGGCGCCATAAATGCCTCAGCCTGGAGAAGGCGAGACGAGCTCTGGAGATACACATCGAATTCTCGTTTCCTAGCAGCCCCACCAGCAGTTATGCAGCTTCCCAGGTAGACATTACTCTGTACCACTTCTAAGGTTTTCCCATCGATGGTGAGTGCAGGTAGGGGCGTATACCAGTCTTGAAAAAGCGCTTTGCACTTGGATGGTGAAAAGCGCATGCCATACTTCGACGCTTCAATCGCCAGGCGGTTAAGTACAAGTTGGATGGCCTGCGGACCGTCACCCAGCAAGACGATATCATCAGTGCAATCCAAATCAACCACCCGACTACCTGGGAGGATCTCAACGCCAGCGTTCAACATGTCTTTCAGATCATTTTTGAGGACATCCTCAATGGCAAAATTGGAGAGGAATGGAGAGATAGGGCATCCTTGTCGAACCCCACTGGTGACAACAAAGGAAGAGGAAAGCTTGCCATAAGCCCTAACTCTACCCGAAGTCAGACTATACAGAGCACGCAGAATGGAAACGAAGTTCCCGGGAATACCATTACTCAACGGACAGTGTCACAATGCAGCACTGTCGACAGAGTGGAAGGGAGCACAGATATCCAGGAGCACAACAATCGTTGGCTTTTGATACACATGGCGGAGCTCGAGAATCTGGCGGTGTGAAAACCTGATCTATGCAGCTGCGACGAGAGCGGAACCCAGCTAGTTCTTCTCACTGTAGCGCTTCACTCGTAGGGGATAGCCTGCGAAGAATGATGGACACCAGAATCTTGCAGACGACGGGAACCAAACTTATGCCTTTTTAATTGGAGCAATTTGTGCGCAGGACCTTTTAAAGATGGGGACGACTATCGACTCAATCCGGGATGATGGAACCACCTGTTTCGCTCAGACTTCTGAAAAAAAGCGGTGAGTTTTCGAAGGAGCGAAGAGCCCCCGTTTTTAAATGTAGCGTGAGGTGGACCATCAGGGCCGGTTGCTTTATAACGCCTTAGGCAGCAGAGATCCCGCCACATTTCCTGATGAGAGGGAGGATTAGTTGGGATAGTCCACTCATCAGCAGTGTGCGCCCCAGGGGAAACAGATGGAGCTGGCGGCCAGGAAAACTGCGAGCGTAAAGGTTCAACCCATCGCTCGAGCTGTCGTTGAAGATTAGTGATTAAGGAGCCATCATCTTCGCAGATTGTTTCGCTTACTCCTGATCGGAAGCTTTCGGTGACTCGGATTAGGTGGAACAGTTTTCTGATATTACCAGAGAGATTAGCAAGTTCAAGCTCTCTAGCATGTTCACACCACCAAATCACACGGTCCTTCTGTAAGCTCCTACGCAACGCTCGATCCAGTGATCGGCGTTCCTCATTACAGCTAGTGTCAATTGGGATCAAGCGGCGTCTGTCCATAAGCGACAAGAAGGCAGTGGTGATCCAGCTTTTCGGCGGGTGACAAGCAAATCCACAACTGACATTTCCTGCAGAAAGTAAGGCGCCTTTGATGCGCATCCATTGCGAATTGAGACCATCGTCAGAGCATGAAACAAGTAGTGTTGACAGCGAAGCCTGGTATTTGGCTAACGTCGCAGGATGTTTCCGATTTTCGACGTTCGGTCGGTAGTGCGTACGTCTGGATGATCCTCCGATACGCATGCAAATGTTGACGTGAACCAGTGCGTGATCGGAGTCCAGACAAGTTGACCAGTACGATCGGCAGTCTGTTACGCTTCCGCGCCATCTGTAGCTTATTGCTGTGTAATCAAGCTGGTACCATTCTTGCGTTTGAGAAGACAGACGCCAGGTAGCAGTCTGCCTTTTCGAATGACGAAAACTTGTACTCGAAAGAAACAAGCGATGATCAGAACAAAGAGTCAGTAGTCTGTCTCCATTGTCTGATCGGCTGCTACCGAGGCCAAAACTACCCCCAAGATGGTGCTCGCTTGGTGGCAGGCGGCCCACTCGTGCGTTAAAATCTCCGGCAAGAATGACAATGTCAGACTTTTAGCGGAACGCAGAAGCTCATGTAGCTGTTGGTAAAAGCAATCCTTGACTGCATCCGGGCTGCAGTCTGTAGGAGCGTAGGCGGAGATGACAAACAAGGCACGCGTAACATCTCGACGCTTACTTAACTTACATGAACCTCGTAGTCTGACTGCACATAGCCGACTGTTGACTGGGATCCAGTCAAGCAAAGCGGCTTCAGCCCTGTCACTCAGTGCAACCCCAACACCAGCTTGGCCAGAAGCGGCGGCCTCTGGGTCTCCGGAAAGGCGCAAGTGGTATTTGATGTCAGGGTTTGCCGGAATTGTCATTCTGATGACGGTACTGGCGTCCTGTAAACTGGTTTCGGAAAGCCAACAGATATCCTTTTGCGGCCGCGTGTACGTACCGTACATTTACGGAAAGATACCTGTGTTGATTTTTCGGCATTCTTACCCAAGAGCGCAGCGATTTGCTTATTTTCTTTCTTATTCGTTCTCAGTCTGCTTCAAACAGGCAAGATCGTCCTGCACAATCACTTAGAAAACTCCCATGTGAAGTGCGCTGCAAAATTTGTGGACCCCTGAACAGGGTAGTCGTGAGTGATTTAATGACGTTTGCTCAGAATTTTACATGTGGCTGCGTTCAACACGAGCACATTCTGTTACTCATATGTAAGCTATTTCAAGATTGTCATACTGTATTTGGTGATCTTCCCTTATAGCGATTGTGCAACAAATTTTTAAATCATCATCCTTAGCGATACCAGAGTACAAGCCATTCGGACTGCTGCATCGTTGCCCTACAAGCGCATTTACATACAAACCGAACAATAAGAAAAGAACGAGAATGGTAACCTAGCGTAGAAACTTAGGGTCCCGAGCAAATGTCCAGCATAATAAAGTGACCGAGAAATGTCCATTGGAGCGATTGTTAGATCAAATTGAATGACAGTTTTCGTGCACTTGGTTTTCCCCTTGAGACATACCTTGGACTAATTTCCGTCAGTCCGAAAGCATTTTTACAGCACATCCCTAACACATGCCATCCTACGCTAGCAATACTTCGCATACCGCGATGATCAATGACTTGAAGTTGCCCAAGTTCCTCAGATAAAAGGGGACAATTCGCACTCCCGTAGGACGGACCTCATTGTGACCTTGTAAACACGGCATTTCAATCAAGGGGAAACCTCTTTGTGATGCCACAGATGTCGCAGATACAAGAAGGTAGTTCTAGCTTTTGCAGCACATGAGCTGAGTTCAGTGCTAATGCGCTCATTGTTGCAGATGCAGCTACCAATGCTACTACAATGACCAAATATCTCGAGTTCTTCGCTATCAAAACCAATGGGTCATCAAGTCGTTGGTGAGCCTGTAACATTACTTTGCAATTTAAAAATGCGATGCGCACGCCAAATGATAGGATTATTCTGGAGTGTTTATCTAGAGTTGATTAGAATGTTAAAAAGCAAGAAAATATCGTCCACCATAATCAGATTAATTAGCTTCCACAAGGCAGCACCTCAACGCTTGCAAAGTAAGATACCACATGGAAAACACTCCATGAGGAAGTCCACGACGAAGATTAACTAAACTGAGGAAATCGGACAACCCTGACAAATGTCACCTGTTATCGGAAAGGCACTCAATAAGTCACCGTAGACTTTGACGCGACCTGTGATGTTCGAGTACAGAGCACATAAAATGTTCACACATTCTGTTCGAACACCTTTTCATTAAATTGCGCTCTCGAAATGCAAAAGTCAGACTGCGCCACGACGTAGTCTCTATTGTCATCATAAAATTGAAATACTATTTATTTGTTATGGAATATTGGATTTGGGTTGTGGCATACGCCTCCGCATCGTACACTCCTGACTAAGCAGCCGACGCCGACCGTATGGTCCTGGTTCACGCTGTCCACTCCGCCCATGCTCCGCTTTTTGGACAGCTCAGTCAGCCGGGCGTCCTTATGTTTGGCTTTGCGCCAAGTTTCCGGTCGGTCAAACTTCTCACGGTGCCAGTAAAACGGGTGCCAGATTTCATCTCTCGCCACACCTCCTTTTCGGATCAGGTTTGTCGGTTATTGAAGTGCTGTATGCACTGCCGCTTCAAGTTCTCTTTCTCTCATTTCCCTAAGTATCCGTACCATGTGGTCGGTCATGTTGATCGCTCACCCTTTCGTTGCTTGTCAGATGCCGTCTCAGATGAATTCGGTTTCACAAATATTTTAAACAGAATGGGTCAATCGACTGAGTCGAGCGCACTCTTGAAGGCTATGAACCCAGATATTATTGACCTGGGGTAGGTGTGGCGCTACTCTAAGGCCTGCCGCACAGTGAATATGTGGTCCATGCTGCCCCGTGCTGACCGGAAGCCTGATTGCTCTTCCCTAATACTGAATACTGAATACTGGTTCGAAGCAGCGAGTAGAGCTTTCTCTTTGTAGCAGCATCATTCGTCACTCTTGAACATTTACGCCTTATTTTTCGTTCCGCACCCTATATTTTGCCTCTGCAAAATGTTTGTCTAGGAGCTTTTTAAATTCGGACACTGAGTTCGCCTCTACTACCTGCTGCGGCAGGTCGTTCCAGATATTCACTACTCTGCGTTTGAAATGGAGTTGGTTGGCGACGCGCTTCAACTTCGGCACGATAAGTTTATACCTGTGTCCCCTTGCGCAGCTTGGTGTGCGCAGATGAAGCAGTTGTCTCAACATGGGGTAATCACCCAGATGTAATATCCGGTGCTTCATGATGAGGTCAACCCTCAGCCAACGATATGTTAGGGTGTATAGCCCTAGTTTCTTACATCGGTCTTCATATGGCATACCTCGTAAGTTGGGAATTAGCCTAGTGGCTACATGCTGCACCCGCTCAAGCTTTTCTACTTCGCCCCGGGTGATGGGACAGTATGCGGGAGTGCCGTACTCTAGCATTGGTCGTATTATCGAGACGAAGAGGCGAGTGGCAATCTCTTCGGACCAAATGCTGAAGCTGCGCCTGAGCGCCCAAAGCATCCGAAGGCTGTTTTGGTACAGCCTATTCGTGTTGTCAATGGACTTTAGGTCGCAGCGTGAGAGCACACCGAGGTCGCGCACGAAAGACGCGGGATGCAGCGGTTGATCAGCCACTGTGTACGTTCGGCCGTGATCACACTTACCCAACCTCATGAATTGCGACTTGGCAGGGTTGATCGGAAGTTTAACCTCTGCAGACCATGTTGAGAGTCTGTCGAGATCCTGCTGAAGTAAATCACAATCATTGAGTGTGCGGATTACTCTCCACACCTTCAAGTCATCTACGAACAACGTACATGGTGATTGGAGTAGCTTAGGCACATCGTTTATATGGATTAGAAACAATATTGGCCCCAGTACAGTGCCTTGGGGAACGCCGCTGCTCGATGGATACCAGTCCGTTAGATGGTTGTCCACTTGGACTCTCCACTTCCGATCCACAAGGAAATTTCTGATCCATTTGTGTAACGAACCACCAACACCGTACATCCTCAGTCTGTCAAGGAGCACTGCATGGTTGACCTTGTCAAAAGCCTTACTGAAGTCAATGTAAATGACATCGACTGAATGGCCTTTGTTCATCGCTTGTAACCACTCGTGCCTTGTCAACAGTAGGTTGGTGATGCACGAGCGACCTTTCATGAAACCATGCTGTGCGGAGCTCAACAGGTTTTTCGACTCGAGAAGCTGCAGAAGGTTCTTCTTCACGATCTTCTCGAGCGTCTTTGCCAAAACAACAGTCAGGCAGATTGGGTTACCACCTTTCGGTATAGGCTTTACGACTGGGCATTTCCAGTGGTCTGGTAACAATCCAGTAGATAGTGACCTGTTAAACAGTTCAGTTACAAAGGCGCGATGATGGCCGATAGGAACTTGAGGATCAGTGGGTGTATACCATCTGGCCCAGCAGGTTTTATCCCGTCAAGATCTGCTAGAAGCTTGCGCACATCCTCAATATTGCATTCCAGGCTGTTAAGTTCGGCTGGAGCGGTACTCGTCGAACTCGTTACAGACACCTGGTCACTTACAAATACAGAGGCGAAGTGTGCCGCCAATGCGGACGCACGATCTGTACTCGAGGTTAGGGGCTGTCCATCGGAGCCTTCTAACTCTGGGACATTGGCTACAGGCCTCAGGCGCCGTTTCACGTATGCGAAGATCCTCTTGGGGGCAGTTTTTGCGGCGTTCGCAAGCTCCTCTTCGAAGCTTCTGTGTTTACTGGTTTTCGCGTTGTTGCAGCGATTTCGCTGTACCTTGTAAGCATTGTAGTCCTCATCATGGCCAGATAAAACGAACTTGTTCCATAGTCTGCGTTGTCGTCGGGCCAGTTTGTTGTACTATTTATCGAACCAATGTGGTTTGACTGGCACAAGTTTTCGAAATTTGAGGTTTACAAATCGAGCGCACAACGATTTCACTCCCTCTTTAATGATAGTCCAACAGGTTTCAATAGATGAATCCTGTGGTAAAGACCAGTCTATCTGGCTCGCTGCTCGAATGAGGCCATTAAAGTCCGCCTTCCAATAGGGGAAGGCTGGTTCCAGTGGGGGAGAATACGGCAGTGGTAGTTCCAAGCTGCCTACGATCACCGAGTGGTCGCTCGCTCCCAGAGGCTCTAAGACTTGAACGTTATGCACATGCTGCTCACAGCTAGTCAAAAGCAGGTCTAAGCATGATGGAGTCGCGCGCAGTAATGCGTGTCGGTTGGTTGATGTGCTGTGTGGCCCCGATTTCCAATAGTAACTCCGTAAACTTCCTCTCGGCTTCACATTGGCTGGGGAGAAGTTTAGCTTCAGGCCACTGTATTCGGGGCAAGTTGAAATCACCCATGAGTAGGAACATAATCACCCATGAGACGCCGAACGATAAATGTGGCCATTAACTTTGCCACCACCGACGTTGGGCTAATGCTCCAGTGTTACACACAGTCGGTGTGACTATCTTTCTTGGATGTTGTCACTGCAATCGATTCACTCCAGTTATCTGGGGTAGTTTCTTCCTCCCTGACCTGTTCGTACAGTTAGCTCAGTGCATTGCTGATACCCTCACCACCATAATTATGTAGAGCTGGTTCAAGGAAATCCAGAGAGGCATTTGGAAAACAATTTAGTGCTCTGTTTGAGTTTCGAACCTTAGCCTCCGAGGAAGCCTCTAAACTAACCGGTCATAACTTGGTCTGAAAAAGCTGAGTAGGAAGAAGTCCGGAAGCAGCGGACGAACTGGACTGCCCGCGAAAGAGCGCCGTCCAATGAGCAATACGGCGCTCCTTATTGTGAATCATGGCACCCGCGCTATCGCTCGTTGTCTCAGTAACACTTGATTTTCTGGGCCCAGTGAAAAACCTACGACAATTACCTACTGCTCCTGCTTCCTTCATTTCTTGCGCCTTAGTGGTCTACCAGGCTACCAGTCAGTACGCAGACTCCACTTCAGTTCTCACCTAATAGTCCGGTAACGTTGCGCTCCTAGCCAATTTGTAGTTTTCTTCTGGATTCCAACAGGTTCACAAACCTCTCTGATATCTACTGACTTACGTAGTGACGACCAATAGTGTCGCAAACAGAGGCTCCCAAGTCGTGCATAGAGACCGAGATTCTATTCCACTGAAGCTCAATGGCATTTGGGCGAGAGAGCGAATGGTCGGTACGCAGGACGTCCTGATAGGTTTGCATGACTAAGGACTGAGATAACCTCTAAGTCGCTAACCGAAGGGTGCTTGGTACGCCTCACGGTAAAGTTCATGGAAAAACGACAGCGCTTTAAAGTGTGATGAGAGTCGGCGCAGGTATTCCAGAATGAGTGCCAATCCGGTATGGAACGACACCAATTGTGACTTATGACAACATGATCCATTTCAGTCCAAAGTTGGCCAGCTATAGGGTGACGCCAGTTGGCACTTCGGCGTCCACTGTACATAAAAGTAGTACTACCAACAAATAGCCTGTGCTCCGCACACAGTTGCAACAAACAATCGCCGCCGTCTCTCCGGTCGGAGTTAACTCCATAGTTACCACCTAACTGAGCTTCTAAAGAGTCCAGACCAGCTACTCGTGCATTTATATCCCTTGTAACAATAACGAAATCCAAACCATCAACGCTGCAAATTAACGTGTTCAGTTCGTCCTAGAATGTGTTTTTGGTTGCATCGGAACTACAGTCGATGGGTGCATAGATAAGGACCATAAACGACCAGCGCCTAGAGCTGCTTCGTGAAGCAAGCCTAGTTGATGTCGTCAAAAGGCTTTTCACAGGAGTCCAATCAGGCAACCTTACTCAGCTCTGGAGCTGTGAACAATGGTCACTCATTCTTGACCAGTGATGGTCGCATAAACGACTCCGGGTGTACGTAGCCAAGAGCGAGTGGGGAAGTATGGCGCAGTCGGTTCAACAAGCCCTTGAGTGTTATTGATTCTAATTTCATTTACGCAGAGTACGCTAATAATCCCCAGGTTAGTAATATGTGTCGGGAGGAAATTATGAGAAACGGGTGGAAAGAAATGTTGAAGGCGCCAGCGGTACTATGTTTTCGCTTTTCCCCTACTGTTTGGAGAAGATAAAGTGACCTTTGATATGCTGCGCTACGGCCAATGCAGGATGTGGTTGGAGTTTAAAGACATCGTCTTGGTTATACGTGGGCCCGAGATACTGTCAGAGCGTCCAGACTTAAACAGGAGAACGACTATGGTTCTCTACCAAATCCCTTGGCTCCAAAGCCTGTCCGCAATGCATTGAAGTGGTTGCGATTCGATCGTACTTAAATGGACGTCATCACAGCACCAACACCCAATCCGGAGAACCAAGAAACTGAGTTTGTTTGACTTCCAACCAATGATCAAGCTGGTAGCAGTAGCACTCAGGGGACTAGGTGGCACTTCCCAGTATAAGTAAAGGTGTTGAGGAAGTACACAACTCTTCATCTAGAAGGAAATTTTTAGAACATCCTTGGAAAGAAGATAATTTGAAGACGGTAATTTCACAAAGTCTATAAGACTAGGAACAAGCGTCTTCCGAATGCCTAACGTTGGGAGAAGCTTCACTAAGCTCCGATTGGATCGGCCAGAGTGCTGCGACCCCTCACATTCAGATAACGTTGAATGAGAAAGTTGTCTATGCAACGACGAACGAACGGAATCAACTATACCGTCATCCTGAAGACTGGGAAGTAAACTGCGAGGATCCAGAAGTTAAATATCTTCGAGAAACCCAGGGAGACAACATGCATTCCAACACCAACATCGACATACTCCGCCAAACAAGCATGATTCTGCCGAAATTCGTGCTGCTCCGGAATAAGGAGCCTGACGCTCTCCAAGTGACGCACGAATGCTTAACGATATTAAACTCTATGAGCTTGGCGATACTCAGAAGTATTGTTACTGGCGTTAATTCGCTGGTTTTGCACAACTGATACTTTGTACATTATAGTGACGATCCCGCAGTTTTATCTAAGAGAAGCGTGCATTCCATTAAAATGGCAGTAATGCCAAATTTCTGACATCAACTTTTGGCACATTTAGATAAAGGTTATATGCACGAGATAAGCTGCAATCGCTTAAGGACATTAACCGCTTCAATACGTTCATGACGGTAAAACACACGTGGTTGAGCCATGATGGTATGGTCTACGTAGTAAGGTTTCAAGCTGACAATACTCTTTAGAAGCTACTGATAGACTATCGTCCGGAAACGTTGGCCGCCACTTGTGACACTTGCACTAGGCCACATGTTCTGTTCAACGGTTCACTAGTATATGATGAGATAAAAAACATAACTTTACAAGACGCACAGGATGGATGCGCAAAAGAAAAGCAAAAAGCAAAATGTTCCAACGTGGAAAGTGAAGTATCAGTGGTTAAACCATTGCACTTTATCAAACTGTTATGCAGCGTTTATCACTAAGATGAAAGTCTAAGAGACTTTCGAATGTCGACATGTATGGTGCGTTCACCACATATCTTGTTAATGCATTTCAGTAACAACTGATTCTAAGTGAGTAAAAATACTGTCTACAATTCAAAGAGGAGTGTCGCATCATTTACTGCAGGTGGTTGCCTCGGCTTTGTTTGTAAGGGGCTAGGGTCAACAGTGATGTACGTGGATGATCGCTTTCAGTTAGTATCCGGTATGTGAGAATAACCTCTCCGTGAAACCGTCGGTATTCTGAAGAGAAACATACGGTCTGATGCTTTTATTTCAGTCTGATACTCCACGCTCATTTGTCTATATAGTCCGTGAGTTGAAAACATCGACCGGGCTCTGTGTAGTGCAAGAACTTCGCGGCAACTCAGTGACGTTTGTTCACATTTCTGTAAAGTACTATAGGTTTGGGACTAGCTCTTATCAACGACCCAGTTGGTATCATATTCTCACAGGCCAGTTTGTAGCAGTAGTTTCTTTGTTTTAAATCAATAGAGGCTATGTGAGCGCGCCAGGCTGTGTGAGCGTCAGTTCCCATCTATGGTGCATTCCGAGCAGATTTGACGTGCTTCCAAGTTAAGACAAGGAATCAAGTTGAGTTTATACATTAAAAGAACGAAACCGTGAAAATCCGTGTACTGATCGATCCACGTCGTCTTTCTGTAGACCTATTGCTGAATGGAGCGTTCCGGTCTCTTAGTAGATGCCACAATAACATGCGGCAGCCGATTGTCGGTTTTCATAAGTAAACTGCCGTGTTGGATGGGCTCGGTTAAAGCGGTCAACAATTTCATCAATTGTCAACCACGCATGCCCACGGCCGTCACCCATGGCTTAGTGCCACAAGCTGTTGGCACCCGGAAGTCATGGGGTCGGAACCCGGCAGGGTCCTGGGAAGACGCATCACTGACAAGCCCCAGAAAGTCGAAGTAGCGCTATCTGATGCTTTTCCTGATGTGCCAAAGAGTGGACTATAATGGATTACCTCTGGAGTTCTTCAAAGTTAACGTGTCTAGCCGGCACAGTGAGTACATCTTCCATGCAGCGATGTTAGCACTTAAAATGTTTTGTAGCCGCTTGCACTTTGGTCCTCTCCCAGCAATGCCATGAAGAGATCCCAGATCGAGTAGTATTTACAGTTAAATAAAACTGCACATTCTAGGTGCAGCGCAACAATAGGCTCTTAGCTCACGCGTAGTTATACATACTTTATTTCGGATTCAGTTAGATAGTGACCGATTATCTTAATTAGCGGTGCATTGGTAAAATGCTTAACCACACCAAGAGAGAGGATTACATTTTCCTTATTTTGACATCCTTGTTGATTTCGATGGACTGGAAGCTATCACCTAGGCTTAAACTATGAGTTGTTGCCACACCAGTTCAAAAATTTCTGCAAACCACTGAGCCATCGTACGGTAAGCTGAGTTGATCATCGGCAAAATGAGGCGGAGCGGGAAGATGGAACAATGGATTTATACGGTTAAAATAGCTAATGCTTCACATGTCCCATAGGATTGTAATGGTGAAACACCAAAATATATAAAAAAATTGTTGACAAAATCGTATTTACACCGGTGAACTCACTGAGGTATACGCAGTAAATCTAAGGTAAATCCATAAGAAATGACGGCAAATGGGATGTTGGTAAAAACCGTGCCTCCTCCTGGTGTACATATACAGGAGGTGAAAAAGTGGAACGAAAGCTGGGATTTGACCGCCAGTGAAATCTCTTACAAACACTTGTGTTTATCTATGTGTAAGGTCTCATGTAAGATGGTGAAGCGAAATAAGTTCACGGTCACCTCGAGCTTTGAACACTGCCAGCGTGGGAGCGCATATGACAGATTCCGACAGGGTATTCAACGTTCTGCAAAGGCGTACGGAAAAGAAATTCCGACGACATTCTAAACCACTGTGTCTCTGTATCAGTTTGAGATGGTGACCTCTCAAATTGCTGTTGTGGCAGCTCTAGCAAGTAGCGGTACGTGTGGTTGGGGTCTGTCAAAATGAGGTTTCCACGCAATCGTCGATACTGTCCGCTGTAGACCCGAGCACTTGTAGACTTCGTTCATACGGCAAATTATACAGACCCTTGATATTTTCGGTTGCCCGGCGTTGGGGTATCTCCGAGTCTGTGAGATCTCCCCTCAACAGTGGATGTCAGATATGTATTGCGTATTCCACACGGGGACGTAGGTGTGAGACGAGAAGTTGTGGAAAAGTCATAGGGTCAAATCGTCCGAATGCACGCTTCAAGTGACGCACGAATTGGATACCCCGCCTTGAGGCTGTTTCGGCCTGATTCGCACATTCAAGGTCGACCTGGACGAAAGCACCCAGATCCTTCTCGTCAGAAGGTGTTGGAAGCTCGTGTTTGCTTAGTTTGTGGGAGTACACCAACACATGCCGTAGGTGCAGCACTCTACATTTAGCCACATTGAATCGAAGTTGATTCCTGAGTGACCACGCGTATGCCCTATCCAGAGTAGCTTGATATACTGTGATAACATTTGGTGTAGTTATCGCCTTCCACACTATGTCATCGACATAAAGGAGACAGTTCGAGCTTATGAGGCCTGTTATATCGTTAATATACGTCAAAATAATCGCTGTTCAATTACCGATCCCTGTGGTACTCCGCATTCAACGCGAATGGGATCTGACAGCAATTCACGCAATCGTACTTCCAGGCACCGATGTAGAAGAAAGCTTCCTATCCATCCTAGGAGAGAATCACCAATGCCAAATGTCTAAAGTTTGAACAGCAGCATGTTGTGATCTAACTTGTCGGACGCCTTTGAGAATTCGAGAAAGACTAAATCAACTCCTACACCATAGTCTACTGCTTCAGTCCAGGTGGATCGTACTAGTAGTAGATTTTTAATGCGCGATCGATTTCGTCGCAAGTCATGCTGTTCCGTTGCGTGGTACTTAACTTCTTCCAAGTGGACCGTTAGCGCCTCGGAAATAATAGCTTTCATGACCTTTGAAAGAACCGGTAGTAAGATTATGGGTCGGTAGTCGGCAGGATTAGAATAACTAACTCGCTTGTAAATGGGAGTAATCATCCGTCTTTCCATAGGTCGCGCACATACATTTCGTCAAAACAATATTGGAAAAATCCAGCTAAGGGCTCAACTAACCCCCTCCTACTGCCGCTAGCGATTTCGTGTGTATCTTATCAACTCCAAGAGAGTGTGCTTGATATACCCAACAGCATTGTCAATACAGCTTCTGCTGTGAAGGAAATGTGCGTGCTTTTGGGGTGAAATGACCATTGTCATATGGTTAGGTGGCCAGTGGTCGCAATAAAATAGCGCAACATATTGTAGGCGCATGTTATGCGCCCACTCATTCGGCGTCCTTGTGGTTTCGTCTGCTGTTTAAAGAGGCGGAACTCCCGTTTCACCTTACGTAGACTGTTGACGTGTTGCTACAGAAGTTTGTGATTAGAAGCCATATGCACTGCCAACTTCTGCTGATACGCCATTCTGTCCTCGAGAACAAGCTGAGTACAGAGGTTTCATTGGGTCGTCTAGGCCAACCAATTCTCGGTGCTCGGGGGAGAGATTTTAGATATGCCAGGCTGAGTTTCGCACTGCTATACACTTGCGTGTCCTGCTTCGCAGAAATGGGACCATGTTTCTCGGGCAGAGGGACTTAGTCACTCACGCTTCGGCGACCAGAGAGTTAAACTGGCTGACGAAATATTCCCATACACTAGCTGGTGCCTCGTCTTCCAGGAAGGTCTAGTTGGCTGTCTCACCTAGTCGAGCTAATATGTCGTAGCATATACTCGTATTTTTTCCGTCGTCACTTTCCACGGGGTATGCTGCATAGCAAATGTATTCGAAGAGTAGTACTGCATGATCGCTGCGGTCTAAGGGGACTTCGAAGATCACCCTCTCGAGCATTAATTCTTCTTTGTTGAATATGCGATCCAGTATTGACGGCTTATCTTTTTCTCGGAATAGGGTGGGATAGTTGATGTGGACATACAGCGGGTAAGTAGTGACAAACTCTTGTAGTTCGGTCTTAAACTATTCTCCAACAGCTGCTTGGAATTCCAGAGTGTGGATGTTGAAATCGCCAGTAATGAGAATGTGACTGTAAGTTGTGTTTATCGCCCTCCATATTGCAGATGCCAGATAGAAGTCCATCTCGGGCGTGGAGGAAGCAGTGCGGTAAACGACCGCAACTAAGCAAGTGTCGTCGCCTTTTAGACGTAGCCGACACCAAAGGGAATGCTGTATCGTGCTGAGCGGATCAGCTATGAGTGTACATTGGAGATGGCTATGGAAGTACAGATGCATCACTCCATCTTTACTGGGTCAGTCATGCCGAACGATGGACGTGCCTAGCAGTGCGATCTCCACGTCACTTTTATGTCAGGGCGTAACCGAGTCCCGGTTCTAGCGATGAGGTTACAGTATTTTGATCCTTGACGCAGCCAAGTTTCAAGTAGTTTACTCAGTAAATCTTGAGCGTTAGTGTACACACAGGAAAGCTTCTCGAATGCAAAAAGCTGTTGACTAGGAGCACATGAATGATGTGAATTTGTGTCGGCCGATGAGAGGCCGGCACCTAAACCATTTTAAGGTGAATTGCCCAATCTCTATTGGAATGCAATCTGTTTTTGGACTCACTTGCACCTGTGACATGTCCATCGGCAGTCTTCTCGATAGCTACAGATTTTAGCGCACAGATTTCTGAATCTCTGTTTCGGTTGTATTGCGTAGCGAGTGGTGTCGTTTCGGCGAGAACAGCGAGTGGCTACGGCCCTCTAGCTGCTGTATTCAGTCGTAGTTCCGAAGGAAGTGTGTTGAGTAGTACTTTCCAATTACTGATTAATTTCACGGCCATCTGTTGTGACTGCACCGTTATTTTCAGTATCATTGGGTCACTGCCTCTGTAGTTTGACGACATGGGTAACCGTTTAATAGACTGAAATATGACGTCGCAGGAAAGAGAACTTCACGGCTACAACACCATTCTTCCAGGTCATAAGGGTAGGCTACTTCGTTGCCGATTGTTCTTAGCTCGGGCACGCCAAAAATGAAAATATATATCTTGCTACTCTCCGTGTGGTGGTCGTTTGAATTATCTTTGTCCCGCTGGCGTTCGCTTCATAGGACATCCGGAAATATGCGTATTCCACTGTTTTCAGTCTGCAGTTGGTATGCCGACAAAAGCGCCGTCCCGACATCATCTGTCGATCCCGATGTTACTCGCATTAGCCGGGAATCCCATAAAGCTTCGAGGTTGGATGTCTAGTGATGCGCATTATATTAGTCAGACTGGCTTGAACTTCGATTATATTACAAAGGATATTCCATTGGTTTAAACATCCAGCTGTCAACCCCTTAAAGAGTTTGCTTTGGACTCAGGAACGTTGGTGAATATAAGTGTCAATGCCCCGTAGTTCAGCCTGGTCTTCGGTGATGTGGGAAGCACGGTTATCGAGGGATTAAGTGACGTCTCTGTAGGTCGCACCTGGTGCTTGACCCGTTTTGTGACTGTACCGGGTACGGCTACCGAGGTCGCATTTTGATTATATTGCACAGCAACGGTTGCATAGGTGGACCGGTCTTTAGAGCGCTTCGGATTTCGTTGGTTAATCGGAAGGCTGAGTGTTTCCGATATCGTATCAGTGGATACGTTGAGTAAGAGGATGTGGGCGGTGGGGCTAGGCATGCTTCTATTAGTCGCGACGACGATTTGCTTCGTGGTTCCCAAGGTTTCAAGTACTGTGCTGCCGTGTGAACGTCTGGCCCTTTGCGTTGGTTTCGCGGCAGCAATTGGGGAGACGCATGAGGTGCAAGATATCCTATTGTCGCATTGAGGGAAGCCATTTTTGCATTCATACGATACTGAGTTTCGGAGATTAGGCTGTCGTACTTTGTGTTAAGGTCAGTACGCATTTTTACTAATGGAACCGTCGTACACTTCGAACAGGATCAAAGTGAATCCGGCGTATTGTATTTCTTTATGTCGGTTCTACAGACCTTGACGCACATCGATTAGTACCGGTCAATGCAAACTGCACAAGTTCACCCTACTTTTACTAACTTAACACAAAGGTGATTAACACAAGCTACTTCGTTTCAGGTTACGGAGTGGTGGTCATGATGGCCGATTACCGTAGAACGAATACAAGGGGGCGGACTCAGGCAGCAGTTGAGACAATTAATGAGAACTTCGAAACTAGCCAGAGAACATCCCCAAATTTGCACAGATAGAAAGATACACGAAAAGAAATATATTGGTGCATGATTCACACAGAAAAGTCACGTATAACACAGTAATCCCGGATAAAAGTGGAATCCAGCACGGTAATTCAGAAATCCGCAGTGTCCGTGGTTACATCCAACGATGAAGGGGACATTGGTTTTGTGAACCCATAAAGCCCTGAATCGCATGTGCCACTAGATTTAAGGTAGTTGTACAGAGCTTCGAAAATGTGCGTCTTAGTCCGAAGTTTTTGCAAGCACTTAGTCTTATATGTGTCTTAACTTGGTCCGCTCGGTCCACTTCACTTGTGCTGCATGAAAACATTGGCTCATCCTTCAGTATTTCTGTCGGTTTATCTGTGCGATCTTGTCTGGTTAGTAGCACGATTCCAGCACCCTTGTCCGGTCTGCACAAAATGACCCCACATTGCGTATTGTTTCCTTCAACGCATGTAGCTGCTTTCGTATCAGTGAATTATGATTACGGAGGTGATTTTTACGATACTGTTAGCAGCAGTTCACCAAAAAGCACTTAAACCGTTCCGGATCCATATTTCACTTAGCGAGTAACCCCTATTCTGGTCCCATAAGCTTTAAAATTTTGACTCCTAAGCGGGTTGGTTGCCTCCTCGGTTAAGGGCGCATAAATTTAGGCCAAGCGATACAATTTCGACTAGATTTGTGTCCAGTTTCTTACTAGAAAACTTGTGCACCTACCTCGTTGGCTTGTTTGGGAACGTGGCTTACGGCTTACGCCGGCTCAGCGAATTTGTCAAAGCAGAACGTCTCTGCTGCACACGGTTGCTGGTAATAGACTCAACAACATCCTAAAGTATCTTTTCCTCTGCAGCTAAATCCTCCGTTGTTGTGTGGCACTGTGCTAGATTTGCTTCGCATTCAACAATATTGAACTGCACTGTGCCACATTGATTTAGTACAACCGTCTAAGTGCTTTGCTGTCTAGGTTAAACCCGATAACGGCATAACTGTATAACAAAACCGCTCGGTCGCTGTAAACTTCGGTTCATCCCGCCTCATGGCAAATGTCGGAAGAAGACGAATAAATGGGCGAGTTATTGGTTTGTTATCGAATTATACTATCCTGCTAGCTAAAAGCACCGTAAAAAGGTTCTAGCTAGGGGGTGAGGTACGGTCGCCAACGCAGAGGTCGCGAGCACTCTTCGAGGCGGAACGCCGAAGCGTGGGCAGTGCAGTTCGTCTGGTTGACTCAACTATACGTAGTCACTGTCCGAACAGGCAAGCTTGCTATTTTGCCTAGGTACAAGATGAAACTAGATTTTTTATAATCTTTTACACATCATACCCAAACAAATAAGGAATCTCCAGGTCGCTGCAACTGCCTCAAAAATCTGGCATGAAATTCAGTACACTCAACGTAACCATTGAAGAATTGAGAGCACAGGTTTTGACTTTAACGCATTTAGTGGAGAACCCGAGGGACTGATTAAGCGCCTTCACCACTGATGGGGATTTGGAGAATTTAAGTAACTTGAAAATTTCCATTAAGTGTTTTGTGAACAACGAGACTATTTCGCGCAGTTCCGTATTTTCATCCATGTAACTTGAACTGATTGGGTCGATTTTACTGATTTTTCTGTTGTATGTGATTGTAATAGTCTAAAGATGAATCATTGAAAGCAATCTCTGACTATACGACCTCGTTGTTCTCGAAATACAAACTTGGTTGCTCAACTATTTGACAGGTAGGTAGTGGTTTGTTAATTTATCATCTAGATACTTCTAGGGTGAGATCAAGCAACCTACTTTCACATATCAAGCAACATTGTCGGTGTGGACTTGTGTTGTCTGCCGTGACATCTATGATCCCTTTTCGTGATATCGTTCCTCCAAGTGCTAATGCCCTCCATTGTCGTAATTGTTTCATTCCCTATCAAATCATATAGTTAAGCAGTTGTTTCTAAGTTCAATATTATGCTGCAGCTTTAACTAACCATTCCAGACACCAGCGCCGACATTCGAAGACATGAAATCTGCACCATTTACTATCGAGTCTGTCCAAGGAGAAATACTGCCCCAAAGTAGCCTGGAATTTACCGTTTACTTCCATCCACAACAAGCAAAAGAGTACAATGATACGTTGTATTGTGACATAGCAGGACAGGAAGAAGGACTGAAGCTACACCTCAGCGGAACTGGTCTCGGCCCACGAGTGAAATTCTCCTTCCGTTGCTTGGATATGGGCAAGCTATTCATTGGAGCCAAGCACTCCTACGAACTTGTACTCTCAAACGTGGGTTGTATCAATGCGACATTCTGCATGCGAATACCAGCTAGTGAATTTTCCGACTGCTTCACAATCACTCCGAGCATTGGAGAAATAGAACCCAACGAATACCAGGCAATTTGTGTTGAGTTTTGCTCACTAATCCAGCTTGGGACTTTTGAAGAAGCAGTGGAAATTTTCTTCGAAGGATGTGAACAACCGGAAAACGTCCGGTTTTGGTACGTTGTATACTTAGTTAGTCTTTTATTAGTCGCGCCACTCGAAACATCAGAATCCTCTATATCATCCCTTGTATTCTTTGGCTACATGATGTCGCAAATCGGCCAGACCTGCCTAGTGCCTTGGGGCTATTTGTCTGAGTGGCACTTTTATTTCTTGTATATATATATATATATATATATATAACGCGCACAAAACTGTGCCGCGATGCCATCGAGTTCTCACTAGTGTTCCTGCTTTGAATCTCAGCAGTCCTACACAAACGCAAACGTGCTTGATCGGCCGTGCTGTAGAATTTTTCATCTCTGAGGCATCAACTGTGATATCCAAGACTAAAACAGCAATTTTGTCGCTACAAGGTGTTAGCCTGCCTTCTGTGAATATGGGAAATAGTTACTTTTTCGGTTTTGGCACAAGAAATAAAATACCAACAATGTTTCTCTACAGACCTTCAACGTTTTGTAAACTGCTGACTCTGGAAAAGAACCGAGCTTTACTTGTGACTTAGTCGTCTCGTTTCGAAGTTGCAACACTTATGTTGGCGCCAGCTGGGTGGTATTGCTGACCTGTTAGAGAAATAATTGGATTTTCAGCAACTCTCGCCAGCTTAACACACGATTGCGTCTAGTGAATATTACTAAGATCAGAAATTGGCTAGGTACTTAAGAGTTTCACCCTAACCTTTACAGTAACTTTAACATCTGCTCCTCGACCCTGTCTTCAGCTGCTCTCTCCCAGAAGAGCTATTCCAATTGGACTGTGAAGCTTCCAGTGTTGGCACTAGCCGAATGAATGGTTGCATGCCACAAGGGTCACTGCAATGGCACCTTTCACTTTAGTGTTCATGGGCGATCTTTTAATAGTCAGCACTTCATAGTTTTATCCATTATCGCCGATGCAAAAGGATATCTGTCTACATGGCAAAATGGATACTCGTCGGCGCTGTACGATGTAGCAATGAGGCAAGGTTGATACCGAGTAAAAAGGTAAATGCTTAGCAAGTCCCGTAGGATGGTCTGAGTGAAATGTACAAGACCATGGCAAGAGCAATCAAGAGATTAGTTGTACAGGAGCGATTTTGGCGGAATCCATGCTGTTCCGGAACGAGAATTTTGCTGTTCTCCAGGTACCCCATTAAAGCCTCAGCTAAGATGGACTCCTAACCCTGGAGATCACAGGCAGCAGTGTAATCGGGCGACAATTTGTTGGTTTAGCACGGCTACCACTTTTGTAGATAAGCACGGAATCATCACGTCTATCTACAAAAGTGGTAGCCGTGCTGAACCAACAAATTGTCGCCCGATTACACTACTTCTTGTGATCTTCAGGGTTATGGAGTCCATGGTAGCTGAGGCTTTAATGGGGTACCTGGAGAACAGCGAAATTCTCGTTCCGGAACAGCACGGATTTCACCAAAATCTCTCCTGTACAACTAATCTCTTGATTGGTCGTGCAAACTGGACGAAATCTGTGGACGCTGGTGTAGGAGTCGAGGCGGCCTACTTGGATTTCTCAAAGGCATTCAACCGTATAGACCATCGCATTCTCCTCTACAAACTCCAGAAATATGGAAACGGCGATCCTGTTCTGGGCTGGATAGGAGACTTTCCCGTGCACCGTCACCTGAATGTGAGGGTAAGAAGCAACCTAACAGAATCCATCGAAGTTCAGTGCGGCGTACCTCAAGGCTCGGTACTTCGACCCCGTCTGTTCCTAATCTTCATAAATGATCTCGCGAGTGCGTTATCTTCTATCTGTTTGCGATTTGCTGATGACCTAATGGTATGGCGCACTATAGCTGCAGTGGAGGATCACACATTCTTACAGGAGGACCTGGACAAAGCGTACACATAGTCCATCGAGAACATGCTGCATTTCAACGTCACTAAATGCAAAGTTCTCAGTATACGGCACAAGAGTATGCACAACTACCGCCTAGGACCACAAATTCTACAGCGGGCTTCTCACGAGTGCGATCTCGGCGTGATAGTTCAAGATGACCTCGGTTGTTCGAGGCAGACTGAAAAGGCAGCTAAGAAAGCGAACCAGTACCTCGGCCTTCCTCACAGAGCTTTCGGGAAGTTTGACCCTTCAGTCTTTCCAAAAATGCTTAGTGCTTACTTGAGGCCGCACGCGGAATACGCTCTTCAAGCGTGGCAACCCTGGTTCCAGCACCATCTCAACGCGCTCGATACTGCACAACGTAGGGCAACGAAGAGCGTCAGAGGTTTGACCAGCCTCCCCTACCCACTCAGGCTGAAGACCCTCAAAATATACAGTGGACGTTATCGGCGTTTAAGGAGCGATCGCTTAATGGTGTACCAGATCCTGAGGAACCCCAACCACCCATGCCATTCCCTTCTAATACGCAGTCAAAACACCTCGCTAAGAGGTCACCAGTTTAAGTTAGTCACGCAGTACAGCCGCCTGGAATGTCGGCGAAACTATTTCTCCCTTCGGGTGGTACAGCTCCGGAACGCCCTCCCGGAACATGTGATTAATGCACCCACCCTATCCCTTTTCAAAAATCGCCTTGACGATACCCTGTCTCATTTACACTACGTGCTATAGCTCATGACCACCAGATGCTGGCACCAATACACAACAGACAAGGGATAGTGTCATAACCCTACTCGAGAATGAGTTACTCCAAACGCCTTGCACAAATTTGATAAATGCTACTACTATAGAAACTGGATTTCTGTATCCTGTCGACCCAAGATAGTTTCACAAGAGTAAGCGTTGTCCTTGCTATCTCTTTTATTTTTCTCTCCTATGATGTGAACAATAACCACTCCCCTGTTGCTTTGTGTGCGTACATTCTCATTTCAAACCCCCTTTATACGACAGTGCAGTTACATCTGTAAGCGCCCGAACTGCCGACTCCATTATCCCTTCGCTATCTTTTTTGTCACGCTAAACACCCTACGGGACATGTCAAGCACCTGCTTTTTTACCCGTTATGAATCATTGTTCATTGTTCGCCTAACTTGACTCACCAAGAGGTTTGCAGTAGCACAGGCGTAAGTATTCCTGCTGTTCGCTGATGATGTTAAGCTGGGGTGGACGGTCGCCTACCCAGCAGATCATGATGCACTTCAGCGAGATCTGGACAGAGCGTATGGGTGGTCACTCCACAATCTGCTCCAGTTCAATTCGGGGAAGCTGGTTCACATTCGCCACCAGCCGAATATCATATACAAACTTGGAGATCACATCCTGCAAGCAGTCACCCGGGAGCGCGACCTTGGGGCACTACTTCAGACTGATCTGGGCTGCTCAGAACAATCGGAAAAGGCGTCACAGACTGAGAACCAACATGTTGACATACTGTGGAGAGCATTTGGGTGGTTTGATCCCTCAGTCTGTTCTCAGTTGCTTAACACCTACGTTCGGTCTTCATGTGGAATACGCAACAGGGGGCAGCCTTGGCATAAGCAAGACCTTGCAGGGCTTGAGACCCCACAGCGACGAGCCACGAAGCACGTCAAAGGGTTGTTCAATCTTCCTTATCAACTTAGACTGAGGACCCTAAAATTATGCAGTGGCCGGTACCGGCGCCTACGTGGCGACCTTATTATGGCCTACCAGATTCTAAGGAACACCAACCACGTCTGCCGCCACCTACTACAACTGAGCCACAACACGAACTTAGGGGCCACCAGTTCAAGTTAGCCATACAAATACAGTCGGCTAGAATGTCTACGGAACCTTTATTCTCTCCGTGTGTGTCAGCCATGGAACGCCCTCCCAAATTACGTTCTTTCCGCCCCCACTTTACTTGTGTTTGTAAAACGCCTTGACGTTGTTCTAACCCACCTATACTACGATATAGCCTGTGTGTCTCGACAGACGATATAATGCGACGAAAAATGCACAACCAAAATTATCCTACACAACTGAGGTTGGCCCTTTCTGCGTGCCTCTGCGTTAACACTGTGGTGAGTCCAACAAAAGGATTTTAATTAAATATTTGGAACAGTTTGCCTGAACCTGTGCTGTAGGTAACATCTGTGCAGCAGTTTAAAACGTTGTTAGATTTATATTTTACCACTATTCGATTCAGAGAACGATTGCACACTTACGATGACATGTCACATTTGTGAGTCCTGCAATACCTTGATTCAGATATTTTAAATGTTACGTGAGAACGATAACAATATTCATGGCTGACAATTTTTTTAACGTTTTTCACCATATTTCGAAAGAGTTGTACAGAATTCATTTCTGCTTGCTCTATAATACAGTATTCAGTATTTAGTATCCATTTGTTTTCTATTCACCACGTTGTGCTTCCTTTGTTGGCCATCCCACGAGACTTGCTAAGTCTCCGCTTTTTTGCCCGTAATATACAATTTTTCCATTGATACAGTCCACTTTTTGTCCTCCATTAATGCCAACATTTGTTGGACAGGGCTACATCACGCGGTGTAAACGTGTCACTATTTCATCAAGTCGTCTTTTGAACTGTAGAAAGTTGGAAGCGTTAATTACGCGTGCTATGAGGGAGTTCCAGCGTTGTGACACACGGAGCGAAACTTTTGTTGTTTCCCAGTAGGCTTTACTACGTGACCAGCGTAAACTGATATTCTCTCATAAATGTGCTTTGGCTGTGTTTCAACAGATAATGACAAGATGGATTGACCTTTGCAGGATCTGATACTCCAGTATGAGATTACGTTGTAGACACCGATAACGCCCAAGATGCACTTAGAGCTTCCAGCCTAGCTTGGTGGGAAGGTGGAATAAATCTGGAACCTACTTCATTGCCATGCTTTGTGCAAGTGCGGTGAGCTGACGCTTCTGCCAAGGCTGCCACGTCTGAGTAGCGTATTCCATGTACGGCTTTACGTACTCACTAGACATTTGCGGGAAGATTGAGGTGTCTGATTTTTCGAATACTTTAGACGGGAGGTTGAATAGGTTATTTGATTTCTTTGCTGCTTTTTTGCTCTGCCCGAAACAGCCAAGATCATCTTGCACGTGCACACCAATATTGCTCTTATGGGGAGCGCGTTGTAGAATTTATAACAAGGAATATTCGGCTATAGCATGGAACACTGGTAGCTCAGGTTGTTCAGGTGGCGGTTGAACTGTTCGTTGAGCTTGGCAATTTTGTTGTAAACTTTTCGTCACCAATCGAAGTGACATCATCAGTGCGTAGTTGAGTGGCATGCATTAGCTTGGTGTAGAGCAGTGTTCGATTTATTTCAGCTGCTCTTCCAGGATTTACGGCATGACTTGTGGCATGCTCAGACGGTAATATCCGTTCCACCGCTTTAGCAGCGCTCTTGAGAAATTTTGAAAAATATAGGAACGGGGGCTGGACATACTGGGGTAAATAGGGAGCACGTTAAAGCGACAGAAAGGCCATCTGAGTCAGACAGAAAGTCTCACACCTAGAGGTGTTTCTTTAATTTTGCCTTCTTGTCACATTGTGTTTTAGTCACTGCTATTGTCGATTGTGTGGTTCTACCCGACAAGGTGACGAACAACTAATCGATCCAATCTTAGTGTCAGTGTAGTTATACTCTCTCCCATTGTTATGAAATGTCCACCTACGGTTTTCACCCAGTGGTTGAGGCACCCGCAAGTGATACTGGAAGATACTGTCTGCTGACAGACATGAGGGGAGACGGACAAGTCGAATCCCTTAGTCGTTTCAGCTCGGCACTCGGCAGTCTGTTACTCAGCTCTCACTGATGTGTACTAACCAGATATGAGCAACACATTGCTGGTATCGGTGGCCAAAGTTGATTAGTCCCTAAAACACACGCTGCATTTAGCAACGGTGATCTTACTGCAGCGTCATACAAATTTCCTCCGATTAATAAGCTAACATAGTCTCCAGAAATAATCGTGGACTGAAGTATTTGAATGAGCTGTTCTGATATTACTCAGGTTTAACGTTAAAAAACGCGTGTTTTTCTTGTCATGTCCTAGGGGCTACCTACCAGTGTTTTATGCCTAAATGGAGTACTCGTTTGATCCTGTTTAGGTTTTCCGCTTTCCGTCAAACATCAAAACAGAAGCCTAGGCCCGAAAGATCGGTACGTCCGGCAAACCTGGAAATAACTGCGAAGAGTTAAAACCCCTTTCTACACTCGTTTTAGGTTTTAGTTGAGCGGTGGTCAACACCGAGGTTCGTGTGGAGGCCCAATAGCAACACGTAACCCCATCGGAACAATGCTACCTGCTCAGACTAATGGAGTAAGCCGACGATATTGCCGTCCTCCTTGATAGCACGCAAACGTGCCGCATAGCACCGGTTAAAGTAAAAGGCAAAGCTTCAGCAGTAAGCCGGTAGGTAGCACCGACACTTCGCTGCTGCCTAACGACCACCGGTCGCACGTGGGCTAAGGATACTGCGACGGTCTCCTGGTCCTTACACAGGCTTGAACCCACACCCTCAGATTCGAAGGCAGGCTTGCGATCCTTAAGGCTACGGGCTGGCCACCGGCCAAATTAGCCCTGGCTATCAGTCGTGTTGTGCTTTGAACCCCCGAGAATACAAACTCATTTTCCAGTTTTATTATGGAGCCACCCATGCGCTGACAGTTGGTTGTGATCAGCTAAAAGTCGATGCGAAATGTAAATAGCTAGGCAGCCAAATCAGCGCCAGTGGAATGAAAAATGGGATCACCAACCGCATAGCAAAACCTCGTGGCGCTTTCACTAATCTCCGCCACCATTGGAGCCGGCGCTACATAACTCTCGCCCTGATGAGCAGAGTGCACAATGTACCAATCCGTTTCAGGCTCCTGCACGTTTGTGAAGTCTGGCCCATCAGATCGATAGACATAAAGAAGCTCTTTGCGTCCGACCATCGCTGCCTTCGCGGCTTATCTCAAGTCTGGTGGGAGTCCTGCATTAGCAATGATCACTTTCCTCGTCGTGCATTTGATGCAGGAAGAGCGACTGGTGGTGGTCGCGCGGAAGCTAAGCGACGTTATGGCGTACAGCTGACGATTTCTTTTGATTTTAGAGCGTGTGAAGCGCTCAGCACTGAAATATCACACACCAGGCTCCAATGGCAGGGCCATGTTTACGTATGTATGCTCACCGGCTTTCGCTACGTGTGTTGTTTGCGCGACCTGGGTGTAAAGGGAAGGAAAGTAGGAGCGGTCAAATGATGATTTGGTTAAGAAGCATGGAGACCGTCACTTTGAACTTGATGTCGGTCGGCATCTCCCAAGTCTGAGCCTGAAGTTCGAATAACATGGCGAAGAACCTGCCTCAACGGTGTTTGTGTTGTGAGTCTATTTGTCCCTCCCCCTCCTGCTTATCTTTCCACTCCAACCACGACCTCACACCTGATGGATAACATACCAGGCATCATATTAGTTCGTTTAGTCTTTATGTTGTATTCTTCAATGTTTTCTTTCGCTTTGTTTCCTAGAACTTATCTTTTTGTATTGCGACACATTAGCTGAAGTGAACCTCTCAACTTTGGCTAACGTGTAATGATGACAATTTTGACACATGCGGGAAATGGCGATAAGTCCAAGCAATTGAAAACGCCCCGGTATCTCTACCCAGCCTAAACTTAGTGAAACTGGTATCCCTTCAAAATACGGTGGGAGCACATTGCTGTACTGGTGTCGGGACCATCATGGAAGTTGCCGCTCATTATGGTCCACCCACCAGCTTAGTGCACAAGTCAATTTCGCCTTGTCCCGAAGCCGCGTGCCCGTATAAAAATAAAATATGCATACGTGAACTGCATCATACTGTGTTAATGGACTTTGTCCAACTTAATTTCAGCCTTACGCGACTGTTTTCTGTATTACCTCCACTAGCTACATCTTGACACTACTCATTCGATCTCGCACAGAAGTGTCCACCTTCATAAGCTGGGCTCCACCCATTGGTCTGTCGAAGTAACAAATTTACCCCGAAATTTCATAAACAAGGGAGAACAGGAGGTCAACAAGTGCCGTGTTGCAAGCGGCCTATCCTCACTGCACGGATGATGTGGGAGCGAAGTTGCGCACATTGCGGTCTAAACTAGGAGCCTATGGATGTTCCCATAAGAAACTCGTGCAATATGTCCAGCACAGGTTGAAAATTATCTAATGCAAGCATTGTGTTTATAGATCTGTTTCATCCTGATTAGAACTCTCCAGATAGCCGGACTAGGTCGGAACCTGGGGCATGCAGACTGTGATGGAAAACTACTCTCACAGCACCCAGCTGTGCAGACGACGCTTGTCAAAGCGCTTGGTAACTCACTGTCAGCGCATCCGCAATGGCTGTTTTCTAAATGGATCGCGACATCCTGTCTCAACTCCGGCTACAAGCCACTCGGGACTGACCCTACGTTGTTTCGGGCGGCGAATTTAGCGTTCCCCTGCTTCGGAAAGGGCTCCAGTGACCGAAATAACTGATGTTCATCTCAAAGTGAATCACTGTCGAAACTTCAGATGGCATGATACAACGAACCCAACAAAGAATAGCAGACAATATTGACACTGTTGGACTGAGAATTGAGCATTGATCTTCCTGGAACTATTTATAAGGTATACTTGGGTTTATATTTATCCAAATGTTCGCAATCTCATCCTTCTTTTCGCAGTGGCACCGTGGTTGAGCCATCCTTTCATTTCGAACCACCGGAGCTGGATTTTGGAGAAGTCTCACATGGTAAGTCGCACGTTTGCTTTTCTCCTTCACGGTTGCTACAACTAAAAGTGGATGCGTTTTTCGCCGACCGATAATCGCTGACACACAATAGTTGCGGCCGCGCTATGGATCTGGCTGATTAGAACCAGTGGATGTTCTGCATGCCCTGAAATCTTTTTGCCACCCCTCCCACGTACGATCTACTGTCATAGAGTGAAATCAGTATGGTTACAATCCTTATTTGTACTAACGTACATCACATATTGGTGATCACCAATGATTTTCAAAATCACCTCATGGTTTCATATTCCATTCCGAACTCCTAAGAAGCGCAGATACCTACATTCCTCAAGGTGCATTAGCTCTTGACCTTCCTCTTACGAGCGCGATTACTATCATGCCAGGATAACTGGTCGTAGCTCACTTGATATGATATATAACTACACTGATAGTTTTCTGCTCTTCACTACGTAACTGTTAGGAGCCCGTTGCATGCCACCCGAAACCACAGAGAGTCGAATGTAGTCTCCACTAAGATACCTTCCTAATTACATCGCGGCGACAGTCAAGGTACTTAACCCTTAAGTAGTTCCGTGCTTTTCTAAAACACAAGAACTCCCGTGGTATGTCTGGACATCACGAAGTTAATATCCCACAAGTCAACTAAGAGTAACGACGGGCGTCAGTGCTGTGGTTAGTGTCCAACATTACCGATGTCGCCAGTTTGATGGCAAACATTTGATTTCCACCGGCAGCAATTTTGCGCCTGCTTTATATTCGTTGAATTATGTTATCTTGCAAGTCTACAATGGTCGCTTATTTACAGAAACATATATTTTAATGTATTCCTATTAACTAAACTGCAAAAGCGGGACGTGCACAAGAATCTAATTTCAAATCACAATTGAATATTCTCTGCTGATAAACTCGTTTCATGATGGACATAGTGTTGTCGCTCTGTTTGCGACTCTTGTACACAGATGCCAGCTTTTGCGTCTACTCGTAGAAAGAGGATGTGCCAGAATCGTTTGTTTTTGCTGTGGCTTATATTTTGCCAATAAGATTGATCTCAGTAAGAAATTATCAGGAAACATATAAGAGTGATGCCAATTCCGATTGCATAACTGGAGGTTTATTCGTAGTAGCGTCCGAGTAAGACAGTACTGCGCATGTCCGGATAAGCAGTTGAAGACCTTTTCATACTGTTTGGTCTCATCAGTATTGTGTGCAAAATTTAGCCGGGCAGGTGTTCTAAGTTCTCTTGTCTCCAGCGCGTACAACACATCATGCTAGACCTTTGGAGCTGTAAAGAAAAGCAACAACCTTGCAGGCGGCGGGATGCTCCTATCACAACGACCTATTAAGAGGCGGAGCCTATGGAGACGGTGAAAGAAGCAGGCAAGAGAGCAGGATAAATAGTGTGGGGGAGAAATCAGGATAGGAAGAAGAAACGGTGACAACGGAAGCGTCACTGGTCGACCTCTTACCTTTTAACATGTTACGATAGCACAACCTGACCGACTACAGTGCACAACCTTTGCGCCTACATCAGGAAGCGAAGCCATGATTACTAGCGGCCTGCAATTCCAAGCAGTAGCTAATGCCACCGAACCATGAAAGGACAGTGGTGGATTGTAATACTTTACAATTTGCTTACATCACATATGATAGGTTTGGACCCTAAAGACACAACTGCAACTAACAGTAACTGTGTGCACAAGGCATTTAGAAGCTGGTATGGCCGATATTTGATGTACTCATGAGTAGGAGATATTTGTGTTAATAATTAAGGAGCTGTTTCGCAGTTGCTTTCAAATCAGATAGACCTCCACATGTCTGAAAATCTCCATACCGCAATCAGCTCGTAAATCATGGCGGTCGGGCGCCGTCCGCTTAATGACAATCACATAACGAGATTTCGATGCGCATCTCAAGAGCTCGTTTCGCCTTCTCCAGGCTGAGGCTTTTATGGCGCTACCATGACATCCGTCTCTCCATCAAAGGACTGGTTTATAATGCTACTGTCTGTGCCGTACGGTTGCACAGTATCGAAACTTGACTTGCTCGTACCGATGACCTACGTCGACTGTCTGTCTTCGAGAACCGTTGCTTGCGATCCATCACCCGTGTGTTTTGGCTGAACTAGGTAACCAACATTGAAAGCAGACAGCGTGCCTTGGGTGGAGACAGCCACTCCCTAGAGGCGCTTGTCTCGCTGCATGAACTACGATGGCTAGGACACGTACCGCGTATGCCCGTTCAGCGCCTTCCGCTTCGTGTTCTTATTCGCGGTCGCTGGACAGAGTTGGAGGAGACGATGTGGTGGACAGCCTACAGCTTGAAGAAGCATGATGAAAAAGCTGACAAAACAGCTGGTCACGGTCGGTTCTTCCCGACTCCCTAGATGAAGTCGCAAGGATGCTGAGCGTCGTTGGTTGTAAATCTTGGAAGTCATGGCTCGAAACTGAACTAAGTGGCGGGCGTGTATCTCTGCTTGTTGCAGTGATTTCTCTTTCCTCCCCCCATAAAAAGCATCCAAGAAAACACAAAAACCGTGAGTGGAAAAATGGAGGAAAAAGTGGTGTGTTTTCTTTCTTCTTTTACTCTAACCCCGTTTTCCTATTCCGCCATGGTTCCGATGGCAAAATATCTGTACACAGTTTTTGATCGATATATATATATATATATATATATATATATATATATATATATATATATATATGCTTACAGTTTGCGCGCCCGATTGGTTTGATGACAACAATGTGACGATTGACGCATTGGTGTCAGAGAAGAATGCAGCATTTGCTGCACATGTTGCAGACCCCAGTGACTTGGGGAAGAGTAGTCAGTTTCGCAAACTTCGACGGCGACTGACCCGAGAGCTCCGTCGCATTAAAAATGCATGGTGGACGGAGAAGGCGAAGCAGATGGAATGCTACGCCGAACGCCGTCAACACAAGGAATTCTTTGACTCCTTGAAGGCGGTGTATGGACCGAGATTGGAGCCGCTGAGGACACTGATCGATGGTAGTTCAGGCGCTACCTGCACCCAGACTGCAGACATAATGCAGGTCTGGCGGAAACACTTTGACTGTCTCTTGAACAACCGTCCAGAGATCGACTGGCCTACATTGAATGGCCTGAAGCAGCACGGTGTGAAGGCGAATCTGGCGGATACGCCGAGACTGGATGAGACGCAGAGAACACTTGCTCAGCTGCGAAACGGCAAATGTGCCGGAGGTGACGGGATCCCACCTGAAGTATTGAAACACGGTGGACCCGCGTTGTTGACTGCGCTGCACCACTTGGTGCAACGCGTGTGGATTGAGGAGGAGGTGCCTGCTGAGCTGAAGGATGCCCTTGTGCTACCACTGTACAAGGGCAAAGGTAGCAAGCAATGTTGCACGAATTATCGTGGCATCAACTTGCTGAGTTGTGTGGGCAAGGTGATTGCCCGAATCCTGCTCAATCGCCTCGTGAGTCAGATTGTGGAACTAAACGTGGCGGAAGAGCAATGTGGATTCCGTTCGGGTCGCAGCACTATGGATATGGTGTTTGCGGCTCGTCAGTTGCAAGAGAAGTGCAGAGAACGACACAAGCCTTTGTACTTGCTTTTTGTTGATTTCACCAAGGCATTTGATACGGTGAACCGTGAGGCACTGTGGCTGGTGTTGGGTAAGTTTGGTTGCCCGCGTAAGTTTGTAAGTTTAATTGAATGTCTGCACAGTGGTATGCGAGCGAGGGTGCAGCTGAGTGGAGAGACCTCTGATGACTTTACGGTTGTCTCTGGTGTGAAGCAAGGCTGTGTCTTAGCTCCTGCCCTGTTTAATATCTATCTTCATGCAATGTTGTCTTGTGCTTTTGATGCGGCTTGTGCTTACAGTGTTCGTGTGGAGCACCGTATTGATGGTGGGTTGCTGAACATCCGTCGTTTCGGTGAGAGAACTCTAGTCTGTGAGACAACTATCCGTATGTTGCTGTTTGCTGACGACTGTACGTTGTTTTCACACAACGCGGATGAGTTGCAGCACATGACTAGTGCTCTGGCTTCGACAGCGGCCAAATTCGGGCTCACCATCAACACAAGCAAAACTGTCTGTCTCTTTCAGCCTTCACCGGAGGTGCCATCTTCAATATTGCCGCAAATCAGCATTGGTGCTGAAGTATTGGAAACCACCCCCCGCTTCTGCTACCTTGGGAGTGTGATGTCGACTGATCAGCAGCTACACGTTGAGTTGCGTAATCGCGTGTCGAAGGCGGCAACAGCATTCGGGAAGCTTGAGTACCGAGTGTGGAACAACCATCAGCTTAGCATTGGCACGAAGCTGATGGTGTGCAAATCCATGGTACTGTCCGTTCTTCTATACGGCAGTGAAACGTGGACGATGTACCGTCGGAATGTGCGATATCTCGAGCGGTTCCATCAGCAGTGTCTGCGACGTATTTTGCGGATCGGTTGGGGCGCCAGATTTGCAGACACGGAAGTGTTGCGCCGAAGTGGGATGTATGCAGTGGACTGCATACTTTTACTGCGACACCTGAGATGGCTCGGTCATGTGAGCCGTATGGATTCGACGCGAATACCGAAACAACTTTTATACGGTCAGCTGAGTATTGGGAAGCGGCACGTGGGGAAACCAAAGTTACGTTACCAGGACATGATTAAAGTGGGCCTCACACGTTCTCATCTTGATTGCAGATCATGGGAATCGAAGGCGGTTGATCGGCGTGCGTGGCGCGATCTAATCACGAAGGCAGTTGCTGAGGTGCGGGAGAAATCCCTCATGCATGCAGAGAAGAAGCGGCAATTGCGGAAGCGGCAAGCACCGATGAATTGTACTCCATCGACATCGAGCGCATTGTGCTGTAGAACATGCGGTCGCGAGTGCCTTAGTCAGGCAGGCCTAGTGAGCCATGAGAGAGGTCACTCGGGACCACTGCCGAAGCGCCGACGGGTCCCGCAGTAAACGTAGGCAGCACCGGCGCAGCGTTTGTAGGCACGCTGAATTAGATTTACTAACCGCATGCTTGCATGCCAAGTCTCTTTATTTCAGGTGGTGGGTTTTCAGTTCTCTCTTAATTCCTTTCTTTCTCATATAAATATCTAGTGGGCCATGAGCTAGGTCCTTTGGGGCCACTACAGAAGCGACGACGGGTCCCGCAGTGAACGTAGGCAGCACCGGCGCAGCGTTTGTAGGCACGCTGAGTTCGGTGTACTAACCGCGTGCTTGCATGCTAAGTATCTTTATTTCAGGTGGTGGGTTTACAGTTTTTACCTTAATACTTTTCTTTCTCATATAAATATCTCCCTGTACTCTATGCCATTAACTTGCACACATCGCTTCAGCCAATTGTATCCGATTTCCATAACATTTTTGTGTTCGTGGCATACCGTGAACTATACTTCCTGACCTCGTGCAGTTAGCTAGGATGTATTTGTAAACAACTTATTACGTATGCTATTTAATTAAGGTTGATGTCACCGTTTCCTTATGCATAAATCGAGTTTTTCTCTTTTTCTTTCTCTCTCTCAAGTGATTGGCTGTTGTTTGATATCCCCGGTGTGGCTGCGCTTGATGTGCATGTTGACAAGGTGCCTACCTGTCTATCACCCACTACCTCGTCCATACTGGCTCCAGGAGACAGTTGGTCGTTGCTGGAGAGGACGGGGTGCACGGTCCTTGTGGCCGTGTTAGGCTCGAAGAGTGGTTCCATGCACTCAGTGTGGAGCAGACTACGGTCCAGCCACCGCCTTGTGTGCGCTTGATTCCCCAAATACAGTGTACTTGTGTTTGCCTGTGAAGGAGTGTGGGCCGGCTCCGTTGATGAAACGTGGCTCCCATCCACATGCCTCCCGGTCTTATTCCTTCGGTTTTACACTGGATATGGGGTGTGTGGTTGGAGCTGTGGGTGGTGCAGCGCAAGCCATCCATGGTCCCTCTGTAGGCGCAGGCGTCCTGTGGCTTGCCACAGTGACAGGCAAATCCGAAACCGGATGCCGCCAACCATATGTATATGCTGACGTAGTATACAGCGTACACCAAACCGTGACTCCTTACAAACTGTCCGGAGGGGGTTTTGTGTCAAAAGTGAGACGTTCCACAGCGGATACTTTAACCGGTTGCACACAAGGCCTTCTGTAATGATGTCATCATAATATCCCTTTTGAGCGTATGGTAGGATATCGATCTTGTCTTCCTGGGTAGTAAAAGTAATGCGATTCATCCCCCTAAATTTTCTTTATTTTATCACTGAAGGACACGTAGTCGGAAATGCATCACATCTAGCGTCCGCCAGACAGCCATCATACGCCCGGCAAAGCACTGTACGGCTGTTTCATCCTTTCGGGAATCGTCAGCAGTGCGCATTCCGCCGGACCCCTGTGTGGCTCGAACCCGCAACTCTACTGTTGTCAGTCTGTGGACGCAAACGACCATAGTTGATAAAGGGAAGAGTGTTGTTAGAGATGGAAAGATAGACGCATTACTGCGCACTTAAAACTGTACAGTAACTAGGGCATCTAACTGGAGGAAGGTGCTAAGTTCTTTGTCTGTGCATTGTATAATTTCAAGTTTAAGTGGAACTGGAACAATAGGAGAATCCCATGAGTGACCCTTCATCAGCAGATCGTTGGGCCAGGAAATGATGAGATTCTCTGGCTTATTAATGCATCTACAAAGAAACACCGAAATCACACCCTGCCCACGTTTCCTGCAATAGCATTCCCAGCTGTTCCAGTCGCGCGAAGTGGGTAAGATATGGGAAGAGGATGCAAAACTAAGGAGAGGGAAGAGCACTTAATTGATGGATAATAGCAATGAGTAAAGCAAAGGCCGTAGAACAAAATCAAAGCATGAAGACGGGAGTTGGTTAGGAGAGGGGAAAAGCTTCTTGTTGTCGCCAAAGAGAGTCCAAAAGACGCTCAAAACTCCTAACCGTGGTTCTCTGACCACACCTACTGGAAGCGAGTGCCATCACTCAATAACTCGACGCGGTAAGCCAGTTTGGCGTCTTAATTCGATCAAACCGCCGTTTGTTCAAGTTCATGGGATGACCGCAGAGGCCAGACGGCCTGGTCGGACCAAAGTGCCAAGCCAAATGCGGGCCAACCTTCCCAGTGTATATATATATATATATAGTTGCAACGGTCTACTAATATACATAAAGCCATCAGAAACCATGGGGTACAGAAATCGTAAAAGAAAACACAACACAAAACATCAAAGTCCACTTTAGATACAGCACGTGGGATTAGGTTTCCTCGAAAACTTCGGTAGTGTACTGAGTGCATGCTCAAATAAGTAGGCCTTGGGAGTAGTATGCCTGTTCTCGTAACTTCTCACTGAACCTCGTAACCACTCGCAAAACCTCGAGCTCCATTTTGTCCCGGACGAGGCAAGTCCGGCAATCCTTTGCGCAGTATTCTTGACGAGACCGAAAGAAAGCTGAGAACAGTTTCACAAATACATTAACCGTGGAGATTTCGAAGGAACGGCGTATCAGCCCTAACCTACGAAACCCATTACTTGTGGCCTTCTACCAGTTGCGCCCAGTGTATAATTGAAGAGTTAATGACACCAAGGGCAAGCAACTTGCAGACAAAGAGGAATTCGGTCCCTCTGGGCTAGTACCTGAAAGGTGAGCAAGCTGTTTCAGTACGAAGGATGGTACACTGTTCCCGATTTACGCGCAGTAGCCACAGAGTAGCCATTTCATCGCGTCTATCTAGGACATGCTGAATGGCCTTATGACACCCAGAAACACCGGCCAGGGCCGGAAGGATTGCGCTCCTGCGTATTAATCCCTATGTCGCGGGTTCAAATCATAGTAGACCTGGGCAATTTCGTGGCACACCCAGCCTTTGAGCCAATCTTGGTGTTCGTGTGGCCTCGTAAACACGTTAAGGGGTGTCTGCGTAATGCTGATACCTAAGATGCCTCGGTATATCTACTACCATCCACATCTTGAGATCATAGGAAAATAATAACAATGTTATCCCAAACTCCCCAAGGTGATCGTTTACGTAGACGGAGAAGAGCAGCTGTTAACGAACCTAGCGTTGCTGCATGACATTGAAGACAGACTGTCCAAACGATAGACTGCGGCCCACGCGTACACATTTCTCTCTTCCCTCCGGATATCCAGTGAGTGCGCGCGACCAGTGGTGTACCTAGTCAAATACTTAGAAAAATTTCACGAGTAGCACATCCCGTGAGTGGACATTGTTCACTGCACCAGCCCAACTTTTACGAACCGCCAATACATAAGTTTGACACGAACATTCAATCAGTAACCCGTATTGTACAATGTTGAGTAGATTACATCTATTCAACAGACCTTCCAACGGATTTTAATCAACTTTTCGGGCAGTTTGGGTAAGACGCTAGTCAGACTGCCTGGCTTAGAATTGACAGCTCGACTACTGTCGCCACTCGTGAAGATGGGACAGATGCTAAGTTTCTTCCATGCAGAAGGTACAGTTCTTAAGTTGTTTCTGAAACACAGCCGTGTGCGATCCACTTAGGTTCGCCGCCAACGTTTGTAGAAGCTACGGGTAAAGTAAATCAGATCCAGATGCTTCAAAGTTGTACAGTCCTTGCAGCAGCTTTAGGACGTATTTCCATCCCACTAAATTTAGCTACACACGAATCCTCTGGGACTCTGGAAACTAATTTAACGGCTGTCAACGTGATCTCAAGTACAAAGGCCACTGCACAATACCCACCAAGTACATAAGCCTTGTCGTATTCCACATACGCATGGGTTCCATCGGCCCTCATTAACGCGGAAATTAACGAATGCGAATCGTTGCGTCTTTTGACATAAGCAAAGTTCTTTAAATTACCCGAGGATCCATCAACCAACCCGTTTACTCATAACAGTCGAGTAGTCCGAGAGGGTCTCTTACAGCTACTTCTAGTCTTGCGGTAACTGTCGTCGGTGCAGGTTGTTGGAGAGTTTCAGCATTCATGGGTGCATAAAAGCGAATTCTTGCCTTGACTTGAAGTCCTTCAGCCTCTAGATCACTTCGTGAGCAGGTACCTGCCAGTGCTATCTGTCCATAGGGCTGTATTCGTGTCTCCTTTATCCTCGATAGCTGGATGTAGGGAGCAGAGACCCCCGTGAGATGGGATTTAAATTTATCCCAATCTACCTAGACTGTGTCGGCCACGGAGATCTCATACCACAAATCTGAAGCTTTGGCTTTCATTGCGCGTTTGTTAACATGTTATATGCTTTATTAGGAATCAATGGTACTCTGGTGACATCTAGACGGAACACATCTGGTAGGTGGACAAACATGATCACTGGCGCCCAGAGGAGAGCATTAAGTAATATTATGTGAGGTCCATCGTAGCCAGTTTCCAAATCAGATAGTCGTCCACATGCCCGGAAAAGCCCTAGACTGTAGTTTCAGCCTGTTGGGCATCGTCAGCAGTGCGCATCCATCGGATCCGTCAGGATTCGAACCCATGACCACCAGCGGCTTGAACCGCCAGTCAGCAGCTTATGCCACTGGGCCACTGGGGACAGCTTCGGACCGTCATGATTTACAAGCTAACTGCGATATAGCGCGTCTTATCCTCCACTGCCATGCAAGTTACGAACGTTGCAGAGGACAGGGTTGGCCCCGAAAGCACGACGTCCACTAACAGTAGTAATGTACGACACAGCATCTAGAAGCTGTCAGGGCGGATATAATTTGATGTACTCATGAGTAGGGGATTTTGATGTAATTATGTGAGGTCCATCGCAGTCAGTTTCCAAATCTGATTTGGAAACTGACTGCGATGGACCTCACATAATTACATCAAAATCCCCTACTCATGAGTACATTAAGTAATATTACCAAAGAAATAAAGTGACTTGATAAAAGCTAGGTACAAGGGTACTCAGATATTCAAGTATATAGTGGGAAGGTCTATGAACTTATGTGGCGGTACTAATGGCGAAAGCTCATGGCTATCTGCACCGAAAGTACCTGACGCCGAGTTGCAGGAAAGGTCAGCCCGGCAAATCTCCGAGAGGCTATAGTCACCTAGCATCAGAAACCTGTTTGCGGACTGGTAGCGAATAAATTCGAGCACCTCCCTGGATGTATTAGCTGGGTTTTCTATGCATGACTAGAACCAAGGCAGTGTTAATCACAACCAATAGAGTTTCAACAGTTTTGTCCACCGACTTATACAAGGTGGTGTTCAACATATCAAGCTTACAGATCAATTACGGAACGACAATCTTGCCTTTTAGATCAAGGAAGCGATCATACCTAGGGATTGCATAGCCAGGTAGACATGCTTCACCGTGCGTGATGCTCTTAGATAACCACCTTTCAGTGAATGCATGCATATCGTGTTGAGACCCCTCTGCAAGCAGAACTAAGTCATACATCTTATTCCCTAGGCTACACATGCTGCTATGCACTATCTGAAGAAGTTCGGTTGGACCACTCCTGGATCCTGCGCTACCAGAACGGGATCTCCTATGGTGTAAATAGACCACGGGCTGATCAGCAGAAAACCCGTTAAAAGGAGACCCTGTTCACCTGCTGATCGCCTGCACTTTAGATCCATGACGGCCTCTTTTAATATCAAGCTTTTAACAAAACATTAGTTCTGGCTATACACCAATATCGCTAATCTTGAGCTTGAACGCGAAACGCACTAGCGATTTGCCCTCCTCTGGGGTAGAAATGAATATGCAAACTATTCGCGGTAGAGGATTTGACGCTCCAGTTGGGACGATCCACATTCCAGTCAGCTTCCTGACAGTGTCACTTGGAAATCCCAGTGGAAAAGCTTAATTACACACATTTTATACCACGGTTGATCAATTAACATGCACTTGGCAGGAAGGGCAGAGGTAGATTCCACTTCCTTACGGTGTATAACGGCACTATCCATGTAAGGACCACATCGGTGGGGTGCATATACCTCACGGGTTTTGAATCCACACAAACACCAGTAGAATTCAGCACTTGGTCGACACCACAAGGACACTCTCAGACGATGCCGAAGCAACTGCAACGCGTTCTTTTTGTTCTAGTTTCTTCGCTTCATTATGCTGCAAATCATCAAGCCTGACATTAAGCCTCTTCATCACCATCAGTTGCATTACATCAGTTAGTTGGACCGCTGCTTCGCTGCCGTACAACCACGTTGACCTAAGGAAAGCAGAAGAATAAAAGGGAGAGATAACCAACCTATCATAAAACCTTAATACTCTATACAGACACTCAGGGGCAAGGCGCCTACACCTTGTCAACAACATAGTATCACAAATAGCTGGCTTTAGTGCAAAGATAAGACGGCATCACCGAAACAGCTTCCCCCAGCTTTCGCTGGCCTGCATCATAATCAACTAGTACTCCGTAGATAACCCAACACAAAACGCACTTTAAGCAGGCAGTCCGACTGGGAGACGACAGAAGACGCGCAAGTGGTGTCGACCGCGAGCCATGTCCTGTAACGTCTCAAACCAAGCACAAGGCAGGTCATGTAGACTCCAGAATGGAAGGTGAGACAGACTGACGGCACCGAGTTGGGTTGTCAGTGAATTCAATTACTGCTTCAAAGTTAACTTTTGCCCATCACGGGCTTTGCAACTCCCTACCTCTGACAGAGTAAACAAGGCCCTCCTCGGTAAGCATTGACCAGGCATACGTAGTACGTGCCCAAGAAACCCACATAGCAACTCCGTGTTTATCATCCTCTCCAGTTCAGCTGGGTGATCAGGTGTATTGTCTAGCTCGAACTTGGTGCGATCATTGAGTATCGTCATCATCTTATTTACATACTCGGTTTTATCCAACATTACAGGACCGGACCCCTTATCTGGATGGAGTATAACTACTTTTCCTTCCGAGCTTAACTCCTTCAAGGCCTTCAAATGTTTAGATTCGATCGGTGACTTTTGTCTGGAACTCATAATTCGGTACTGATGTTCGAGATCAACAAGCTTTGCCTTTAGCCACTGTTCATAATCTTTGGAAGTTGGCTTGAGGCCAGTAAGTTGTTAGTAAAATACCTCGAGTTGCGCCTGAGTTTTATGCTATTACTCTTTGTTAGTGAAATACAAAATTTCAAGCCACAGGACAGTGCCACAAGTAGCAGTCGAGTTAAATAGATAGATGAAAGGTTGGTGACATATTTCAGTGGATCAAAAAGTAAACTATATTCAAAATGATTGTGGTTCACCGTTTTCTCGAACCGTTCAGATCAGATTCTCTTTGTCTCGTGAGCCATATCACGAAAAATTTCATACACTTTAGGTAACATACCAAGTTCGGTTTTGCAACTTCTGGTCCCTTGGACAAGTAGGATTGGCGATGTGATTTAAGTTGCTCTGTGGCTTCCTCAAGGTTGCCCCTAGACAGCCGTCTCAAGTTCCTAGCGTTCGCCCGTAGCTTTTGGCGCGCAGGAGTTTACAGTAAGTGGCGGGGAACTGGTTCACGTCCAGGCAATTTTTAAAGAAATCCGCTTGTACACACAATTTGGCGATTTTGCATTTCAACTTTACCAGACATTCCAGATGCTTCACGCTGTGTTTCGGGAGGTGATTTTTTTAAGGTAACTGAAGCATTTATTCCCTGATGAGATTTTCAACAAGAACTTTAGCATGATAGCAACACACGATTTATATCAGGAAAACGTTCTCTATTCTCAAGTGCATACTGTAGCTTGCGTACAAATAGATGTACATAGCATCATGAATATTTGGTACTGTTGGGATCGCAATTTCACCATAGGACATACACCGACACACTCTAGACAATCCCTGGCACACTTGTTTGTTTGTCTGCTGGCCTACTACCACGGCCTAGCCCATATGACGAACGGATCCTTTTGTACACATAGTGTGGGTCCCGGTTGTTTGATGGCCACCGCTTCGCCATGTCGTTAAACGTGCGTAGTATTTGATGCGAAGATCACCCGGAATGTGCGCGCAGTGTCCAGATTATTTGTGAGCTCAAGACTACCGTGGAGGTAGGAGTGGAACTTCCGTCATTCATTTTGCACCTAAAGCTTGTTTTGTCACACGTATAGTTATTTATATAGTTGCATACCATTTATTATGAATAGTATTGACGAGACAACATGAAATGAATGCATCTACCAGCTTTTGTCTTCTTACCGTGTTGTTCAAATTGCTCAAGGAACGTACTGCTATCATTTACGATATAACGCGCTCCGTCCTCCACTACCATGCAAGTTTCGAGCGTTGATGATGACGACGTTTGCCCCGAAAGACACGACGTTTACTGACAGCAGCTGTGTACGACCTAGCAGAGTAGCTTCAGTGTACTCGTGAGTAGGATATTTCCATACTTATAATCGATGGTGAGAAAGCAACATGGTTACCTAGAGTTGTTGGAAGAAACATTTTTTCACTAAGAAAACCGGCGAAACACCCGTGACTGTTTCTCAGTGACTACGGTCGATGATATCTTGATGTTTTATATTTGACAACCATTGCTTCACCATTATCAACGCCCAATATATTTTCAATGCACTTTGCGATTTTCGTCAAAATGTTTTTGACGGTTAGGATGTGGACGTTGTTTCTGTTCAGCTTCTAGCAGAGGTACTATGCTTCTCGTTACCCATACAGTATAATTTCCGTAAGTTGACCACTCAAGCGAGTGGACCAAATTGAGCAACATACATGGGTTTGGATCCATAGGGTTCACGTGGTAAAACCTCAAGCAGTGAAAAATAAAACAGCCCAATTAGGGAGGTGATCAGTAGATAGACGTTGTCGATTTCGGAGGTTAAAATACAAATGACATTTGTAGCCAAGGTCATCCAAACACAATTTACAGTGGTGGCCAACATACAGAGATCTCGTTCGCTATGTTTTACGTGGTGTAGGTTCAACATGGTCAAGTTAAAGAGGCTGTCAGATTCAGAGGTTGGCTGTATCTTTGCTGTGGAAAACTGAACAGTTCACATAGTGGAAGCATATAAGGGGCTCAGAATAGCGTGGGCGTAAATTATCACAGTGCTAATCCTATAGTGGTCAGGTGCAGCAAACAAGTAGTTTGTAAACCATTGCTGAAAGTGTGAGAGTTGATAATTTTGTAGTGATAAGAAAAAGATTATGCGTCTCATGACTATCAGCCGAGGGTCTGGTAAGGAAATGTTCCAGTTCCTCAAAACCTGTGGTGTGTATACCCATTTGGATGGTCTTTGGGATGTAACCATCATTTGTTTGCATTATTCTTCTTTCCAAATGAAGAGGTCCACACATTTTAGTTTAACTGGACTATTTCACGAGCTCTACATGTCAGCAGTGACTTTATGCATCTGGCCGTGCATTTCAATTTTGGCTACCGCACCACAACATTTATGCGTGTTAGGTCATGCACAAACAGGTGGACATATATGTTTCACAATGGCAATCGTTCAGTCATCGGAAGCGTCATTTCTTGCCATTTGCATCGAATGCAAGCTACCGGGCGTAACACGCTTATGTATAAAAGAGCAGATTAATATTTATCCGATATTTCGATTTAAATGTTCACTCGGCATCTCGTGTAATAAGGCTACCAAGGCAATCATATTGGAATGGAGGATGGCGTCTTCATTCACCGGGTGCTATGAAGTGATAGTGGCCAGTAATTTGTGTGGGTGGAGCCGTCGCGGAGTCAGTGTCAATCAGGCTCCGGCCACTCGAAAGGGCGACACCACACGCACCAGAGGGATGTATCTGAATGGAATCGTCCTCATACGGCCGAAGCGTAGCACGATTCCGAATTAGATGGAGGGGGACAAATTGGGCCTGATAGCGAAAGGCGCATCCGCTCTGATGAACTCAAGTGCTACCCATACGAGTCAGCAAGAGAGTGCGGAGTTAACGTGGCCCAGCGTAAACTAACCTCAGTATGACCACAAGGAGGATGAGATGGGTTAAAGCGAACACTGTTAGAGAACATCGCATGCGGGCCACTAAACTTGAGCATGCGATGTGGAGTAGACATAAAAAGCTAGGCAGTAAAACGAAGCCACACTAGACCATTGGCAGATTTATGATATACGCGACCCTGTTTCGACGGCCACCCAGAGGACAAGTCTATAGTAGACACGCTGACTTATGGACCACAGCAGGCTCTATTACCTAAAACGTACTGGTCTACGTCTGCACCTATGTTCCATTTTGGTGTCCCAAAATTGGCACCTTTATGTTCTAATGTCAAGCGGCTATCTGTCCAGTTTACGCTCGGTAGCGTACTGGCCGCACCAATTTTCAATGTTGAATTGATTATGTGTTCGTATTGTGGTCGTGGGGTGAGAGCAGTTGGCGGTACTACATAAACAAAACCCAATCAAATTCTATCCGTTGTGATGAGCACTATACGCGGAGGTGGGTAGTGTAGATGTAGGGATGCTTATAGACACCTCCTGTCTTAGTTTATAGTCTTCATTAAGACGTCTCTGTTCGAAGTATTCCCTATGCTACATAAGCGACAACACACATTAATCTGCTCTAAATGCAGACCGAAGCCTATTGTAGCATAACTTACGATTTAAAATGGGATTACACGTAGTGGGCACTGTAAAATGTAACACTCAATACTTAATCGCACTGTCAAGTATTGCTCACGGATTTTAGCGGTCTAGGATTCAAGGCGTCAATCGTTAACCATTAAGCCACAAGTTCTACTCTCGGCTCATTCTATCACTGCCCGATGAGTCCAAAGGTGGACGAAACCGATCATGCGGTGTCAGTGTTGGGAGGAGCCACGTCGAAACACCTCCATTTCGGGAACAATTCTCTTGATCGGAATGACCGAGGTCTACTTCAAAGTGAACCGAGGTCTCAATCTAGATTGCATGTCGAAAGCTAGCCGCAAAGCGAGTATTTCAAAAACAGCTTTGAATTTCTGAACGCTGTACTCGGCGTTGATCATGGATTTCATTTGCCTAGTGATCAAGGTACCAGCTAAAAATTAGAAAGTCCCTTGTTCCATACACACAAATGAATAGGCCTAGTTGCAGACAATAAACGATTACGAAACTGACCGCGGAATAGTGTGTGGATTGAACAACAACATAGGTGTTTCCTCTTCGATGCCGTTCTAACCATCTGTATGCCTATCAAACAACCCACTGCCCGGTTATTTTTCAAGGAATGTGCCACCTCGTCGAATTTCAAGGTGAGTAAATGTGGATTACTTGTTATCTATTGTGACGGATTCCAGGCAGTTAAGTGAGTCTCTCCAGTCAACGTTACGGAAGGTGTACACATTGCTGGCTTCACTGACTATCTGATTTCCGGATAATCGTACACATGAACTCTTGTGTTTTTATGGTGTTGCCGTACTTGTCTGGTTTCGGAGCTTCGGAGTTTGAACAAGTGTGTATCCCGAACTAGGACCTCCGTGCCTTCCAAGTACTTTACGTAGTACAGCCATGGTACACTAAAGGTCTTAGGAAGCAAATCTTACGAACGGCCGAAGCGCTTACGACTAGAATAATTCAACCGGAATTATACAAACAGAAAGCATTGCTGCAAGGGCTGCTTCTACCTTGGCCCTAGTTGGCTTACCAACCTTTATCACACCGTGCGCCAAGACGTGCTTTGTCACATGTGTTGTTAGTGGACTTTATTGATCAGGACTTCTGAGTTTCTGTTTGTTGTGATTCCACTACTCCAACCTCTTTGGTTTTATCAGCAATGTGTGTTCTGCCGTTCTAATTTATCATCCTAAATGCCTGAGGAGATTTGTCGGAAGGGGAACTCTTCGCAAAAATGTGTATCCGACAACATGTTCTATGCTGTAGTTTGGTGCATTCAAATTATCATTTCTAACAGCATGCTGGCGGCTTGTTAGCGCCAACATCTACTGCATAAAGTTATCTTAGCTGTTGGCTCTCGGTATAGATAATTAAATACGGAGAAAGCCGTGAAGTAATGTGCATGATTAAAATATGGTTACCTACATGTTTATGACTTGAGAGTACTTTTGTTGTGCTCATTCATGCAGGTTTGCGTTAAAGTGTCACCTTGCTAACTTCATTGGTTGTTTAGAGTCATTGTTTTTGCTTTTAGATAGGAATTCTATCCTGAGGTTAATGCCAGCACGTTCGTTTCTCTCTCTCTCTCTCTCTCTATATATATATATATATATGTGTGTGTGTGTGTGTGTGTGTATGTGTGCATCCGATTAGCTCTTTTATAGGTTCGGCGTTGTCTACCTGCACGAACCCACTGCGTTGGCTTGCTTTTCCATTTACGCATCATGCTATTTGATAGTATCGTCTTCCTATGAAAAGAGAACATAAGTTTGCGCTTTTTCATCTGTGTTCTGACTACCGTCAAGGTGGATGGAAGCAGTCGCAAGGCCCGGAACAACAATTTTCCTCACCGCTTTGCTTATTGGACCGAGTTACCGTGTGGTAGTTCGCAGCTGTCAAACAATGCTAACACATTACATTTATCTTCGCACCTCATGACAAATCAGTGTTGTAGCAATGCAGCAGAAATCTCTTACTGAGACGAGGTATGTGTTGTGAGGCCAAGGTACACACAGGTGTTGGTCTGCTAGCCTGTTCTCGCTTGAACTCACCGTTTTCACAGTAAACGTGGCATCAATTGCCGATTCATTGGTTAAACGGATGCATCTTGTCGTCGTCTGTAGTACTGGTATTGTGCCCCAGTTAACACTAGTGGGCTCCACATGCAGAACCGGTCCCTCACCAACGCAAGTAACTGGAACTACCTGTTGAGGTACATAGAATAAGGGAAACAGGTGTGTCGCGGTTTAAGAATAGTGAACAAAGATAAACAGAGCAAATGGATGCGGGTTATGACGAGTGGAATCATTCTAAGAGTGAGTTTCGTAAAGTATTACTGTATTGTCAACTAACAAGCTTGTTTGACTCATATTTGTTGCTATAAGTTACGAACCTGAAAAGTGTCAGGTTAATGAAATGATTCTGGAAATTTGGATAAAACGACAACATGTGCCTCAGCTCAGTAGCCGACATGTAATGTAGACTTTATTTATACATATATGATCACTTTTAAATATATAAGCAAATGAAGCATGTGCAGAACCACAAAGATAGACAGAGGCCCGGAAACACAAATTTGAAGCTTGTCATTTGTACACAACCGGGGATTCTGTCAAACGTTGCCGAGATATGAAAGAAAATCAAAACTCACCAATTCCGCAGTTTCGACATCACAAATTGAAATCTTTAACGTTCTCTCTAACCGACCTCTCTGCTGCGCACGAAAAGTCACTGACAGAGTTGCCTCGGCCAATGGTTCGATAATGACCCTGGGTAGATAAACAAAATACATGGTAGGAATTATTTCTATAGCAAGCTGAGTCTTTTGCTGGCCTATCCAAACAGCAATTAATCAGATCACTTGATACATAAGGGGTGCATCCGTATGGTTAAGAAACCTGAACAGAGCATCATGCTTTGTGCTGGATAGGCCACAGAAACTAGTCGCAGTTACGCATCGTCCAGTCACTCACTAATATATCGCATTTCACTATCAACTCACAATAATTAGAGTGTGCAAGGCAATCAAAATATCCACCTACCCCTGTCTGAAACATTTTACAGACGCTTTCCAGCTAAAGGAATGGTTGAAATTTGGCTTGTTGGTTAGGTGTCGATAGCCAAACGGATTACTTGCCTGACTTGCAATCCGGAGGTCATCGGTTATAATCCGCGTCGGTGACGGAAACGTTGCGTTACACGTAGTTGTGATCGTGCAGAAGCGAATAATCGAGAACTGGTCACATAGCTAGCACACTACTATGTCGTTTTCATTCATCGCAGCCATCACACGCTCATCTTTTGGGATTAACTTCCCGTTTTCAGTGGACACTATTTGAGAAACAGTTCACTAGAGATCAGGATTACTGCAGGTCTCGTGCTCAAATTTACATGCGTAAGTTTGTTCCTTTTCAATAAAACACAGAGTTGTAAAGTTGCAATCGATAACGGATTCTCTGGGCTTTCGGATGATATAAATATTACTGCATAAGACTGCATTTAAGGAATTTAAAGCTTAAGTTGTGAATTTAAGTTAAAGTGGACAAATCCACATCACTCTGTTGCGGATATCCACCCACTAGAGTTTACGTCAAAAACCTAGCCCTACGCGAACTGGTGTCAAGTGATAAAGCAACCAAACTGCACGTGTGTCATTCCCGTGACAGAAGCTCCTGCAATAAACAGGACAACCGTGCGCCGGTGACGATGAACTTGTAGATCATTAGCGTTCTACTTCATATGACCGGACGGGAGCAGTGACCGGTTGAAACAACAGCCGTCACTGACCGTGATTCCACTTAACAGTAAATGTAGCGATACTACATGCACCCGAGTGGTCAGGACAAGACTGATCTGCGATAAATATGCAATGGCATTCCACGCTAAGCGTGGTGGCTTAAGACAACTACAGTGCATCCGATATGCTTGGATTGATCGCCGTAGTCCAGCCATGGTTGGCGGAATCCGGTTTCGGATTTGCCTGTCACTGTGGCCAGCCACAGGACGCCTGCGCCTACAGAGGGACCATGGATGGCTTGCGTTGCACCACCCACAGCTCCAACCACACACCCGATATCCAGTGTAAACCCGAAGGAATAAGACCGGGAGGCCTGCGGATGGGAGCCACGTTTCATCAACGGAGCTGGCCCACACTCCTTCACAGGCAAACACAAGCAGGCTCTATTTGGCAATCAAGCGCATACAAGGCGGTGGCTGGACCGTAGTCCGCTCCACACTGAGTGCATGTAACCACTCTTCGAGCCTAGCACGACCACAAGGACCGTGCACCCCGTCCCCTCCAGCAACGACCAACTGTCTCCTGGAGGCAGTATGAACGAAGTAGTGGGTACTAGACAGGTATGCACCTTGTCAACATACACATCAAGCGCAGCCACACCTGGGATGTCAAACAACAGTCAATCGTTCGAAATGCCGATATCAAGTAAAGTAAACGAATATGACCACATAAACACTCGCTAAATGAGCATGTAGAAGAAATTGGTTATAAGTGAATCCGTGATAAGTACAAAATGTCCGAAAGTCAGTTAAGAAATACCACGCGATAAAATTACGCAAGTTTACCACAATTTGTGTGAGTGACGTGTGCAAGTTGGGAGAAGATTATCAAGTACGCAGAACAAACCAAATAACATGTAATGAATTTCATTCACATTGAAAAGACCTAGTTTAAGTGTAAGTTGGTTTAGCCCAACTGCGGTGAAGAAGCATCATGAATGCAACATCAGCCTCAGCAAGAGGCACAGTCCAGCCATACTTGCACATTAAATTTCCGCAGTTTTCGCTCCTTGATAAAACAGATTAATTCCAACACTTGTCCGGCGATCCAGTCGGTAAAGTGTGTTTGACGGGAGACGCGCACACGGCTACATCAACGTTTAATGTGTCAACACTTCAGCGTGGGAGCAATGGACTTCGCTCTATCTTTACTGTGTACGCATAAGACATACTGGGTAGCTCTGTAACTGAGTCTGGCGACTCCAAATTCCTCCGCCGTAAGCAAATTATGATCGTGCTCGGTTTGGCGTGTCCCGAAACATTCGAGAGTTGATTTTATTTATTTACTTAGCAGCCAGCAATTACTAACCTACTAAGCCTCTCTTATGTTTAATGTGAAAGGCCAAGTTTAAAGTCGTTCCCACATTTTTAAACTGGTTTGTTGGGAGTTAGGTTTCAGTCCACCGGAGAGTCTACCACTGCTGTGTTTCATCAGTACTTCGTATAAAAATAAACGCACATAGAGCATTTATTGCTCAGGTGTACGCTGGTCTGTCTACGACATTGGGAACATAGATCGGATGCAACAGCGGAAAATGATAGCGGCAGATGTGCATCACGTGAAAGTTCGTCCGACAGGGCCATATCCAACTTTACCACAGTAGAACCAGTACCTAACCGATGACTTCAGTTCCGCGTCTAACCACTGAGTCACTATAGACCCGACAGCCTGCTAGTTTTTACATACATCCGCAAAGTTTAGGCATATTCAATGCCGTTTGCGGTTGCACAGCTGTGTACAAGCCACGTAGCACGACCCAAGGAGCGCAATGGATTGTTACACTGACAAGTCACCTGCATTTCATCAACTGTACCGCATGCTGCACTCGCTGCCAAGTACTTGCTCGCTTATTTTGCCCCACCAAAAATTCTGACGGCAGCACAGAGACCAGAACCTACCGATCGTTCAATTGTGGTCGGTCTGCTCCTCATCCCTCGACCAGCTGCAGCGCCGTGGAATTTGGAGTCGCCAGACTCAGTTACAGAGCTACCCAGTATGTCATATGTGTACACAGTAAAGATAGAGTGAAGTCCATTGCTTCCACGCTGAAGAGTTGACATATTAAACGTTGATGTAGCCGTGTGCGCCTCCCCCGTCAAACACACTTTACCGACTGGATCGCCGGACAAGTGTTGGAATTAATCTGTTTTATCAAGGAGCGAAAACTGCGGAAATTTAATGTGCAAGTATGGCTAGACTACGGGGATCAATCCAAGCATATCGGACGCACTGTAGTTGTCATAAGACACCACGCTTAGCGTGGAATGCAATTGCACATTTATCGCAGATCAATATTGTCCTGAGCACTCGGGTGCATGTAGTATCGCTACATTTACTGTTAAGTGGAATCACGGTCGGTGACGACTGTTGTTGCAACCGGTCACTGCTCCTGTCCGGTCATATAAAGTAGAACGCGAGTGATCTACAAGTTCGTCGTCACAGTCGCACGATTGTCATGTTTATCGCAGGAGCTTTTGTCACGTGAATGACACACCCGCAGTTTGGTTGCTTTATTAATTGACACCAGTTCGCACTAGGTTGCCAACCGAGATCGGACTAAAGGTAACGGACTCACGGCCATGAGTTGTCAGCAATTCGATGGGGACTGCAATCGCAGCAAATTCTTTGTCTCCAAAGCCCCAAGAGAGGGCCGCCACAACATCACTCGCGGTAAACGACAGGACAGAGCGGAGCACGTTTGAGGATTCCGATCTGGAACACGGTAATGCCCTGCATCCGGACGAAATGCTTGGAATAATGGCAAAAGTAATAGCTTATACAGATGCCCGATTTTCACATTCACCACTACACTCTTAACGTCTGAATACACTATCCGGTTTATATACTAACGCTCTAGTTCACGTTAGTAAGTAAGCCGAAATTGTAGAGCGCCATACCTCACAACTGCTGGATCTAAGTAAAAGTATAGCATCCTAGTTAAATATTGTGGTAACCGTTTCTGAGATCAATTTACTTTATATGTCGTCGCTTCGGATCGATAGGGCTGGGAGGGGTGGTGGTATGGATTTTTTTTACTAGTAAGCTATGCATCTATGTGACGTTTCTGATCACCCATAAATTCGCACCCCTGATTTCCATTAGTGACGGTAATGTTTTCGGAACGAGGACACATGTGTGTCGTAGCCGTAATTGGTTGTCCACCAAACTACTTTAATATGGTCACAAAACTGAACCACGTTTTATGAATTGCTTTGAACAAGTCATACAGTTATATTCTCAACGGGGGTGACTATTGTGCACGACCTGGAATTATCAACAATCGATGGGAACAATCAAAAGCCTGTTTGCTAGGGGTTAATTTCCAGCTAATCTCGGTACAACCACGTAATCTCGCCCTACGGATTTCGAACTGCAAACCAGCCATCAATACTGGATCTTGTGTCCAACAGCGAAGAGCTTATGGTCGATGGGATGGTTGCAAGCACACCATTTGGTCGCAGTGACCATGTTGCTCTGTTGTTTGACTATATATGTTGTGAGGAACATTCTGAAGAGAAGTACGATGAAGTATATACTGGCACGCACTACTACATGTTATCCACTCTTGTCAACGATACAGCTGGGATCTTGTTAACTAAATGCCCCTAGAAGTCGCCTGGAAAACGTTCACAAGGGCGTTTAGCACACTGGTAGTGCAAGCCTCGAAAAGGAGAGCCTTCCGCCGCCGAAAAAACGCAAGTCATTCCTGAAGAACAAAACACACGAACAGGTCGGTGATGGATCTGTCATGGCTAACTCACAAGGATGGCCCGAATGCCGAAACATGGACTGTATTCGTTGTACAACGTTAATTCTGTGTGAAAATGATCCGCAAGGACAAGATGATGCATTAGCAGGAGTTAATGAAGCGATTATGTATTAACCTCAAAGTCTTATACTGGCACGGGGTCTTACCGAGAATAAATGTAATTAGTAGTACACGTAAGTTGTAGCGCGGAATTCCAGCACCAGTTACGACCAGCGAAGAAGCAGTCGATCTCTTACGGTTTCATTACTCGCACACATGCAATTGGGTGACGTTCCCAACTATTCTCCTCGTTTCCATTACTCCCCTTCACAAGCCTCGGGACTATGGCATTGGAGATCCAATCGTAGTTTGGAGATGTAATTGGCCTCACGAACCTCATTTGGAAGTGAGAGTCCGGGGAATCGATATCCGACGCAATTGGTCTTGAGTGCGGTGTACCACAACGCTTGGTGTTTAGGTCTCGCTTATTCTTATACGATTGATTCCGATTTAATATACTTCGCAGAAGATAGTAAGACATGGCAGAGGATCAGAGGCCCGGGAAACCAGGAAAGGCTCCAGTGTAATCTTAACACTATTTCAAACTAGTCAATTCAGGATTCCCTGTCATTCAAAGTAGAAAATTGGCGCATTTTTTTATGCCATAGGCCTGACTGCACGCTTTGACTTGGGGCACACACACTGCAGACCAGCTCCCAGGAACACGACCCCGATGTGCGCGTACATGGTGACGTTAACTGCTGAAAACAGTCCGAGGCAGCTGCGAAAAGAGGTAGTAAACACTTCGGCCTGCTGCGGACACCATTCGGGAGTTTTGAGCCATCAATCTTCTGAATGATGCATAATTCTTATGTGCACCCTCAGCTTGAGTACGCCATCCAAGTTTGGCAACGTTGGTTGAACCGAGTCCTAGAGACGTTGAGGCATCACAACGCAGGTCCACGAAGAACATCAAGGGTCTACGAAATCTGTCCTACCAGCGAAAGCTGAAGTTACTGGGAGTATTAGCGGACACCACCGACGGCCGCACTGTAGTCTTTTATTACTGTACAAACCTTGGATGACCCTAATCATGTATGCCGTCACTTGCTGAAACTCAACCAGAACACTAAGGTTAGAGGATTCTGCTTGAAATTGAGTGAACAATACAGCGGTCTGTAATGTTGACGGAGTATTTATCTCTTCAATTTTGTCAACGTTGGAATTCTATTCTAAACTCCGTTGCCTACACTTATACTTTGAATGCTATCAAAAAACTTTTGGATTTTGCTCTTGGCTCCCGTCACATTTTATCTAAACTGTGCCTCTGTGAAACATCTCTATCTTGCCCTCAAGGGGGATTTATGAGCCACGTGGATCCTGGAAAATCTGAGAGTATCCAGCTCGTGCAATGCAATGCATCTCTCCTCAGACAACTTCTTAATGCTCTAACGGTCACAGTGGATAAATGACGGCGCCCTATCTGCTGCTTTGAGCAGGGTGGATTGACATTTGAATGCTACTGCTCATGCCTTCGCGTTTTCTTATACCCCTTCATACTTTTTCATTCTTGTCGTCCCGTTCCAACTTCTATACTTCCTCCCCCGTTTTCACCTCTCAAATCCTGGCCCCACCCCACCTTCCTTTGATAAGCGTTTATCGTCTAGCTACAACTCACACGCAAACACGGAGTGTCACTGCTGCCCCGTCCAACTAAGCGAACAAGCTGAAGTCGTGGTCTTTTATTTACTGCCCTCGATACTCCCCTAGAATGGCATGCCTCAAGGTACGCACGTTGCTACAGATCAGTCAACACGCATCACTCAGCCGAACATTCGAGACACTCTCGATGGATATATACTGCTTATCGGAGATTCGCCTGCAAGACATAATCGCTGTGCTCACTCTGCCATCCTCTAGGGTGACACCAGCAGTACTTTCCCAATACATCTATCCAGAGATGATGCACCCTCGAGTACCGGCCAAGCCGGTGTGGGTTTTACCCGGAGTCGCCGGAGTAAAGCCGTTCTGGTTGGTTGGATCCCAATCAGTAGCCGCATGCGTGCCGTTAGATTGGCTGGCTCGTTCAAATCTTCGAAGTCATGCGAAGACAAACGGTTCCTGTTTGTCATTGCAACCTGCGCGCCCACAAACTATTGCGCTGACTCAATGAAAGATGCTTCTGTCGCCAACTGAACGAGCTCTTTCGCCACTGAAGTAGCCCCGATACTGTAGTGCTGGTTGTGAATCGGAACGCAGAAGTTGGAAAATTGTCCCCTGTAGGGCTGCATCTGGGCGGCCAACATGGTGTAGGCTCCTGTAATGATGACAGCGAACGATTATTTCGTTGGTGTGAAGATGCTCGCCTGCTTCTTGCGAGCACTAACTTCCGACAAAGCACCCGAGCAACGGTAGCATGGCGCACACCAGTCCTGAATAGGCCTTAGAAGCAAATCAATCAATTTGCCATCAGTTACCGCTAGAGAGGCTGCATCCAGAACTGTCGTACGATTTGGAGCACTGCATGGACACTGACCATGCAGTTGTATGTGCTCATCTAGGGGTGCGTTTGGCGGACGTCCGAGACGATGCTGTGAGAACATTGACACCAGCCAACTAGCGAAGCCAGATGTACTGAATGCTTATGGAAGTATGCTGGCATTCGGGTTGAATAAGCGCTCACTGAATATATATGATGGTCACTGGTCGCATGTTCACTAGATCGTATTAGCAGCAAGCAAATCCTCATGTTGGAAATGTAGCTCCTAACATGGCCATTAGGTCTCTTCTCTCTGGAACTTATCGATACTGACCGACGTGTTCTGACTGGAGCGAACACTAATAGACCCGCAGACCTCAGGATAAAACTATGCTAGCTTGAACACAGATCGCGAATCCTGGTGGTCTCATCGTGTGTCGAAGATGGAGACAGCTGCTATCCTTGGTAACCACCGGAAGATACGGGAAATGAGCAGCAGAATATCTGGTGTTAGTGAAACTAGTTGTGGCGGGAATGGGCAATCAATACGCAACTTGTCAAAAGACTTGGACCGTTGGGCTGAGCATTTTGGAAGACAATTTAATCAGCTGGAATTGTCAGATTTCTCATCGGCCATTGATCGCCTTGCTCCGTGGACTATCCCTTTAGATCCGTCCTCTGGCTCAGAAGTTGAACGTGAGATCGGACTGTCAAAGTTAAATAAAGCGGCGGGACCAGATGATCATCATCCAGATATCTTAAAAGTCTGGGGACATGCTCTTCGGGATGGTTTAACTGAGTTAATAATGAAATTCTGGGGACAGGAAACTGTCCCGACAGACTGCAGCCAGTCCGTTATAGTCCCAATTTGCAAGGGAGGCTCACGATCGGAATGCGGTAACCATTTAGGAATCATTCTGATCTCCATGGCCTTCAACTTGCATGTTTCTGTCATCTTACACAGACTGACTGGCCCTCGTGAAAGCCAGATTCGTGAGGAGGAAACTGGGTTTCGTCGAGGTCGAAGCTGCATCGACCACATCATCACATTGCGTCAATTGTTGGAGCACCGTCAAATATATTGGCGGCCCACCATTATCGTGTTCCTCGATATCAAAGGTGCCTTCGATCTGGTAGATGGATGTGCCTTTTGGTACGGTCTAATCAGAAAAGATGTACCGGAGAAATATGTAAATATTATCCAAATATTATACGCGCATAGCTCGGGCAGAATGAGGGCTTACGGCCAGCTGTCACTGCCCTTCAATATCTCCAGTAGTCATGGGACACGGATGTCAGCTGTCACCTTTCCTCTTCAAATTCACTACTGACGAAGTCATGGAGATTGCGTTCACAGGACACGAATTAGAAGGTGTGGAACTGCTCCAATGAGAACGGCTTCTTGACTTGGAATATGCAGAGGATATTGCTTTAACCAGTGACAGCTCTCAAACTTGCCAAGCGGCACTGAACAAATCAGCGCTGGCTGTCACTAGTTTCCGTATACGTTTTACACCCACGAAGTGCATAGCTTTTCTCCAAGGTTGGCTGGGACCGCCTCCTGAGCTGACTCTTGGCAGAGATCAGCTGGAATTCCTTCAAAACTTTAAACACTTAGGAAATTGTATCAGCGCCCTTGGGATCGAAGACGGGATCACGGACCGTATAGCAAAAGTTCGAGACGCTTTTGCTAACCTTCGCCACCTATAGCGCCGGCATAACATCGCCTTTTTCCTGCAGGGTAGCGTGTACAAAGCAGTCATACGCTCGACCGTAATCTACGGTTGGAGAACCTGGCCCATTATATCGGTAGACGTAAGGAGGTTAGTTGCATTCGACCACCGGCTCACATCTGGTGGGAAAACCGGAAGAGCAGTGAGCATGTTCGGGCCTTGTCTCCAGCACAAGAAAAGGTAGTGAACTGTTCAGCAC
>OX104064.1:219892404-219920308 GCA_944474145.2 Dicrocoelium dendriticum
CCGGAGGCTTCTGCGAGAAATAACGGTGCTGAACAGTTCAGCATCTTTTCCTGTGCTGGAGACAAGGCCCGAACATGCTCACTGCTCTTACGGTTTTCCCATCAGATGTGAGCCGAAGTGGTCGCATGCAACTAACCTCCTTACGTCTACCGATATAATGGGCCAGGTTCCCCAACCGTAGATTACGGTCGAACGTATGGCTGCTTTGAACACGCTACCCTGCAGGAAAAAAAGCGATGTCATGCCGGCGCTATAGGTGGCAAAGATTAGCAAAAAGCGTCTCGAGCTTTTGCTATGCGGTCCCTGATATAGTCTTCGATCCCAAGGGCGCTGCTACAATTTCCTAAGTGTTTAAACTTTTGAACGAATTCCAGCTGATCTCTGCCAAGGGTCAGCTCAGGAGGCGGTCCCAGCCAACCTTGGAGGAAAGCTATGCACTTCGAGGGTACAAGACATAGACCGAAACGAGTGACAGCCGGCGCTGATTTGTTCATTGCCGCTTGGCAAGTTTGAGAGCTGTCACTGATTAAAGCAATATCCTCAGCATATTCCAAGGCAAGAAGCCGTTCTCATTGGAGCAGTTCCATCCCTTATAATTCGTGTCCTGTGAACGCAATCTCCATGACTTCGTCAATAGTGAAGTTGAAGAGGAAAGGGGACAGATGACATCCTTGTCCCACACTACTAGAGATATTGAAGGGCAGTGACAGCTGGCCGTAAGCCCTCATTCTGCCCGAGCTATGGGCGTATAATATTCGGATAATATTTACATATTTCTCCGGTACATCTTTTCTGATTAGACCGTACAAAATGGCACATCCATCTACTAACTCGAAGGCACCTTTGGTATCAAGGAACGCGACAACGGTGGGCAGCCAATATATTTGACGGCGCTCCAGCAATTGACGCAATGTGATGATGTGGTGGATGTAGCCTCGACCTCGACGAAACCCGGTTTCCTCCTCACGAATCTGGCTTTCACGAGGGCCAGTCAGTCTGTGTAAGATGACAGAAACAAGCAATTTGGAGGCCATGGAGATCAGATTGATTCCTAACTGGTTACTGCATTCCGATCGTGAGCCTCCCTTGCAAATTGGAACTATAACGGACTAGCTGCAGTCTGTCGGGACAGTTTTCTGCTCCAAGAATTTCACTAGTAACTCATGTAAACCATCCCCAAAAGCATGCCCCCAGACATTGAAGATATCTGGAAGATGATCATCTGGTACCGCCGCTTTATTTAACTTTAACAGTCCGATCTCACGTTCGACTTCTGAGCCAGAGGACGGATCAAAAGGGGCAGCACACAGAGCAAGGCGATCAATGGCCGATGAGAAATCTGACAATTCCAGCTGATTAAATTGCCTTTCATAATGCTCAGCCCAATGGTCCAAGTCTTTTGACAAGTTGCGTATAGGCTGCCCATTCCCGTCACTAGTTCCACTAACACCAGGTATCCTGCTGCCCGTTTCCCGTATCTTCCGGTGGTTACCAAGGGTAGCAGCTGTCTCCATCTCCGACACACGATGAGACCACCAGGATTCGCGGTGTCTGTTCAGGCTAGCATACAGTTTTATCCTGAGGTCTGCGGGTCTCGTCGTGTTCGCTCTCAGTCAGAACACCTCGGTCAGTATCGATAAGTTCTAGAGAGAAGAGACCCAATGTCCATGTTAGGTGTTGCATTTCCCACATAAGGATTTGCTTGCTACTAGTACGATCTAGTGAACATGCGACTAGTGACCATTATATATGTTCAGTTAGCGCTTACTCAACCCGAATGCCAGCATACTTCCATAAGCATTCAGTACATCTGGCTCAGCTAGTTGGCTGGTGTCAATGTTCTCACTGCATCGTCTCGAACGTCCGCCAAACGCACCCCTAGATGAGCACATGCAACTGCATGGTCAGTGTCCATGCAGTGCTCCAAATCGTACGACAGTTCTGGACGCAGCCTCTCCAGCGGTAACTGACGGCAAAGTGATTGATTTGATTCTAAGGCTTATCCAAGACTGGAGTGCGCCACGCTACCCTATGGCGGATGCATTGTCGGAAGTTAGTGCTCGCAAGAAGCAGACGAGTATCTTCACACCAACGAAGTAATCGTTCACTGTCATCATTACAGGAGCCTACACCATGTTGACCGCCCAGATGCAGCCCTACAGGGGACAATTTTCCAACTTCTGCGTTCCCATTCACAACCAGCACTACAGTATCGGGGCTACTTCAGTGGCGAAAGAGCTCGTTCAATTGGCGACAGAAGCATCTTTCATTGAGTCAGTGCGATAGTTTGTGGGCGTGCAGGTTGCAGTGACAAACAGGAACCGTTTGTCTTCGCATGACTTCGAAGCTTTGAATGAGCCAGCCAATCTAACGGCATGCATGCGGCTACTGATTGGGATCCAACCAACCAGAACGGCTTTACTCCGGCGACTCCGGGTAAAACCCACACCGGCTTGGCCGGTACTCGAGGGTGCATCATCTCTGGATAGATGTATTGGGAAAGCACTGCTGGCGTCACCCTAGAGGATGGCAGAGTGAGCACAGAGATTATGTCTTGCATGCGAACCTCCGATAAGCAGTATACATCCAACGAGAGTGTCTCGAATGTTCGGCTGAGTGATGCTTATTGACTGATCTGTAGCAAAGTGCGTACCTTGAGGCATGCCATTCTGGGGGAGTATCGAGGGCAGCAAATAAAAGACCACGACTTCAGCTTGTTCGCTTAGTTGGACGGGGCAGCAGTGACACTCCGTGTTTGCGTGTGAGTTGTAGGTAGACGATAAACGCTTATCAAAGGAAGGTGGGGTGGGCCAGGATTTGGGGGTGAAAACGGGGGAGGAGGTATGGAAGTTGGAACGGGACGATAAGGATGAAAAAGTATGAAGGGGTATAAGAAAACGCGAAGGCATGAGCAGTAGCATTCAAATGTCAATCCACCCTGCTCAAAGCACAGATAGGGCGCCGTCAGTTATCCACAAAATCCGTTAGAACATTAAGAAGTTGTCTGAGGAGAGATGCATTGTATTGCATGAGCTGGATACTGTCAGGTTTTTCAGGATCCACGTGGCTCATAAATCCCCTTTGAGGGCACGATAGAGATGTTTCACAGAGGCGCAGTTTAGATAAAAATGTGATGGGAGCCAAGGGCGAAATCCAACCATTTTTTGATAATATCCAATGTGTGAGTGTAGGCAACGGAGTTTAGGATGGAATTCCAACGTTGACAAAATTGAAGAGATAAATACTCCGTCAACATTATAGAGCGCTATATTGTTCACTCAATTTCAAGCAGAATCCTCTATGCTTGGTGTTGTGGCTGAGTTTCAGCAAATGACGGCATACATGATTAGGGTCATCCAAGGTTTGTACAGTAATAACAGACTACAGTGTGGCCGTCGGTGGTGTCCGCTAAAACTCCCAGTAACTTTAGCCTTCGCTGGTAGGGCAGATTTCGTAGACCCTTGATGTTCTTCGTGGACTTACGTTGTGATGCCTCTAACGCCTCTAGGACCCGGTTCAACCAAGGTTGCCAAGCTTGGATGTCGTATTCAAGCTGAGGGTGCACGTAAGAATTGTGCATCATTCAGAAGGTTGATGGTTCAAAACTTCCGAATGGTGTCCGCAGCAGGCCGAAGTGTTTACTACCTCTTTTTGCAGCTACTTCGGACTGTTTTAAGCAATTAACGTCACTCTGTACGCGCACATCGGGGTCGTGTTCCTGGGAGCTGGTCTGCAATTTGTGTGCCCCAAGTCAATGCGTGTAGTCAGGCCTATGGCGTAAAAAACAATGCGCCAATTTTATACATTGAATGACAGGGTATCCTGAATTGACTAGTTTGAAATAGTGTTAAGATTACATGGGAGCTTTCCGTGGTTTCCCAGTCCTCTGATCCTCTGCCATGTCTTACTATCCTCTGCGAAGTATATTAAATCGGAATCAATTGTATAAGAATAGGCGAGACCTAAACACCAAACCTTGTGGTACACGGCACTCAACACCAATTGCGTCAGATATCGATTCCCCGGACTCTCGCTTCCAAATGACATTCGTGACGCCAATTACGTCTCCAAACTACGATTGGGTCACTAATGCCATAGTCCCGAGGTATGTGAAGTGGAGTAATGGAAACGAGGAGAATAGTTGGGAACGTCACCCACTTGAATGTGTGCGAGTAATGAAACCGTAAGAGATCGACTGCTTCTTCGCCGGTCGTAACTGGTGCTGGAATTCCGCGCTACAACTTACATGTACTACTAATTACATTTATTCTCAATAATTCCCCGTACCTGTATAAGAGTTTGAGGTTAATACATAATTGCTTCATTAACTCCTGCTAATGCATCATCTTGTACTTGCGGATCATTTTCACACAGAATTAACGCTGTACAACGAATACAGTCCACGTTTCTGCAATCGGGCCGTTCTTGTGAGCTAGCCATGCCAGATCCCTCACCGACCTGTTCGTGTGTTGTGTTCTTCAGGAATGGCTTGCGTTTTTTCGGCGGCGGAAGGATCTCCTTTTCGAGGCTTGCGCTACCAGTGTGCTAAACGCCCTTGTGAACGTTTTCCAGGCGACTTCTAGGGGCATTTAGTTAATAAGATCCCAGCTGCATCGTCGACAAGATTGGATAACATGTAGTAGTGCATGCCAGTATATACTTCATCGTACTTCTTTTCAGAATGTTCCTCACAACATATATAGTCAAACAACAGAGCAACATGTTCACTGCGACCAAATGGTGTGCTTGCAACCATCCCATCGACCATAATCTCTTCGCTGTTGGACACAAGATCCAGTATTGATGGCTGGTTTGCAGTTCGAAATCCGTAGGGCGAGATTACATGGTTGTACAGATATTAGCTGGAAATTAACCCCTAGCAAACAGGCTTTAGATTGTTCCCATCGGTTGTTGATAATTCCAGGTCGTGCACAATAGTCACCCGCGTTGAGAATATAACTGTTTGATTTGTTCAAAGCAATTCTTAAAACGTGGTTCTGTTTTGTGACCATGTTAATGTAGTTTTGTGGACGATGAATTAAGACTACGATACACATGTGTCCTCGTTCCGAAAACATAGCTGTCACTAATGGGAATCAGGGGTGCGCACTTATGGGTGATCAGAAACGTCACATAGATGCATAGCTTTCTAGTAAAAAAAATCCACGCCACCACCCTCCCAGTCCTATCGATCCGAAGCAGCGACATATGAAGTAAATTGATCTCAGAAACGGTTATCACAATATTTAACTAGGATGATGTACTTTTACTGAGATCCAGCAGTTGTGAGGTATGGCGCTCTCCAATTTCGGTTTACTTACTAACGTGAACTAGAGCGTTTGTATATAAACCGGATAGTGTATTCGGACGTTAGGAGTGTAGTGGTGGATGTAAAAATCGGGTATCGGTATAAGCTATTACCTTTGCTATTATTCAAAGAATTTCGTCCAGATGCAGGGCATTACCATGTTCCAGATGGGAATCCTCAAACGTGCTCCGCTCTGTCCTGTCGTTTACCGCGAGTGATGTTGTGGCGGCCCTCTCTTGGGGCTTTGGAGACAAAGAATTTGCTGCGATTGCAGTCCCCATCGAATTGCTGACAACTCATGGCCGTGAGTCCGTTAACTTTAGTCCGATCTCGGTTGGCAACCTAGTGCGAACTGGTGTCAATTAATAAAGCAACCAAACTACGGGTGCGTCATTCACGTGACAAAAGCTCCTGCGATAAACAGGACAACCGTGCGACGGTGACGACGAACTTGTAGATCACTCGCGTTCTACGTCATATGACCGGACAGGAGCAGTGACCGGTTGCAACAACAGTCGTCACCGACCGTGATTCCACTTAACAGTAAATGTAGCGATACTACATGCACCCGAGTGGTCAGGACAAGACTGATCTGCGATAAATGTGCAGTTGCATTCCACGCTAAGCGTGGTGGCTTAAGACAACTACAGTACATCCGATATGCTTGGATGGATCCCCGTAATCCAGCCATACTTGCACATTAAATTTCCGCATTTTGTGCTCCTTGATAAAACAGATTAATTCTGACACTTGTCCGTCGATCCAGTCGGTAAAGTGTGTTTGACGGGGAACGCGCACACGGCTACATCAACGTTTAATGCGCCAACACTTCCGCGTGGGAGCAATGGACTTCGCTCTATCTTTACTGTGTATGCATATGACATACTGGGCAGCTCCGTAACTGAGTCTGGCGACTCCAAATTCCACGGCGCTGCAGCTGGTCGAGAAATGAGGAACAGACCGACCACAATTGAACGATCGGTAGATTCTGGTCTCTGTGCTGTCGTCAGAATTTTTGGTGAGGCAAAATAAGCGAGCAAATACTTGGCAGCGACTGCAGCGTGCGGTACAGTTGACAAAATGCAGGTGACTTGTCAGTGTAACGATCCATTGCTCTCCTTGGGTCGTGTTACCTGGCTTGTAAACAGCTGTGCAACCGCAAACGGCATTGAATGTGCCTAAACTTTGCGGATGTATGTAAAAACTAGCAGGCTGTCCGGTCTGTAGTGACTCCGAGGTTAGCCGCGGAACTGTAGTCATCGGTTAGGTACTGGTTCTACCGTGATAAAGTTGGATATGTCCCTGTCGGACGAAAGTTCACGTGATACACAACTGTCGCTATCATTTTCCGCTGTTGCATCCGATCTATATTCCCAATGTCGTAGACAGACCAGCGTACACCTGAGCAATAAATGCTCTACGTGCGCTTATTTTTATACGGAGTACTTATAAAACACAGTAGTGGTGGACTCTCCGGTAGACTGAAACTTAACTCCCAACAAACCAGTTTAAAAAAGTGGGAACGACTTTAAACTTGGCCTTTCACATTAAAAATAATACAGGCTTAGTAGGTTAGTAATTGCTGGCTTCTAAACAAATAAATAAAATCTACTCTCGAATGTTTCGGGACACGCCAAACCGAGCACGATCATAATTTGATTACGCCGGGGGAATTTGGAGTCGCCAGACTCAGTTACAGAGCTGCCCAGTATGTCATATGCATACACAGTAAAGATAGAGCGAAGTCCATTGCTCCCACGCGGAAGTGTTGGCGCATTAAACGTTGATATAGCCGTGTGCGCGTCTCCCGTCAAACACACTTTACCGACTGGATCGACGGACAAGTGTTGGGATTAATCTGTTTGATCAAGGAGCACAAAATGCGGAAATTTAATGTGAAAGTATGGCTGGATTACGAGGATCAATCCAAGCCTATCGGATGCATTGTAGTTGTCATAAGACACCACGCTTAGCGTGGAATGCAATTGCACATTTATCGCAGATCAGTCTTGTCCTGATCACTCGGGTGCATGTAGTATCGCTACATTTACTGTTAAGTGGAATCACGGTCGGTGACGACTGTTGTTGCAACCGGTCACTGCTCCTGTCCGGTCATATAAAGTAGAACGCGAGTGATCTACAAGTTCGTCGTCACCGTCGCATGGTTGTCCTGTTTATCGCAGGAGCTTCTGTCACGTGAATGACGCACCCGCAGTTTGGTTGCTTTATTAATTGACACCAGTTAGAGTAGGGCTAGGTTTTTGACGTAAAATCTAGTGGGTGAATATCTCCAACGGGGTGATGTGGATTTGTCCACTTTAACTTAAATTCACAACTTAAGCTTTAACTTCCTTGGAAGCAGTGTTGTACAGTAATATTTAGACCATTCGAAAGCGCAGAGAATCCGTTATCGATTGCAACTTTACAACTCTGTGTTTTATTAAAACGAACAAAGTTGCACATGTACATTTTAGCACGGGACCTGCAGTAATCACGATCTCTAGTAAACTGTTTCGAAAAATAGTGCCCACTGAAAACGGGAACTTAATCCGAAAAGATGAGCGTTTGATGACTGCGATGAATGGAAACGAAGCAGAAATACCCATGATATAGAAGTGTGCTAGCTATGGGACCAGTTCTCGATTATTCGCTTCTGCGCCACCACAACTACGTATAATGTGACGTTGCTGTCACCGACGGGGATTCTAGCCGTTGACCTCCGGATTGGAAGTCAGGCTCGTAATCCGTTCGGCTATCGACAGCTATCCAACGAGCCAAATTTCAACCATACCTTTAGCTGGAAAGCGTCTGTAAAATGTTTCAGACAGGGGTATGTGGGTATTTTGATTGCCTTGCATGCTATAATTATTGTGATTTGGTAGTGAAATGCGATATATTAGTGAGTGACTGGACGATGCGTGACTGCGACTAGTTTCTGTGGCCTATCCAGCGCAAATCGTGATGCACTGTTCAGTTTTCTTAACCATACGGATGCACCTCTTATGTATCAAGTGATCTGATTATTTGCTGTTTGGATAGGCCACCGAAAGACTCAGCTCGCTATAGGAATAATTCCTACCATGCGTTTTATTTATCCACCCAGGGCATTATCGAACCATTGGCCGAGGCAACTCTGTCAGTGACTTTTCGTACGCAGCAGAGAGGTCGGTTAGAGAGAACGTTAAAAATTTCAATTTGTGATGTCGAAACTGCGGAATTGGTGAGTTTTGATTTTCTTTCATATCTCGGCAACGTTTGACAGAATCCCCGGTTGTGTACAAATGACAAGCTTCAAATGTGTGTTTCCGGGTCTCTGTCTATCCTTGTGGTTCTGCATATACTCCGCTTGCTTATATATTTAAAAGTGATCATATATGTATAAATAAAGTCTACATTACATGTCGGCTACTGAGCTGAGGCACATGTTGTCGTTTTATCCAAATTTCCAGAATCATTTCATTAACCTGACACTTTTCAGGTTCGTAACTTATAGAAACATATATGAGTCAAACAAGCTTGTTAGTTGAGAACACAGTAATACTTTAAGAAACTCACTCTGAGAATGGTTCCACTCGTCATAACCCCGCATCCATTTGCTCTGTTTATCTTTGTTCACTATTCTTAAACCGCGACACACCTGTTTCCCTTATTCTGTGTACCTCAACAGGTAGTTCCAGTTACTTGCGTTGGTGAGGGACCGGTTCTGCATGTGGAGCCCACTAGTGTTAACTGGGGCACAATACCAGTACTACAGACGACGACAAGATGCATCCGTTTAACCAATGAATCGGCTATTGATGCCACGTTTACTGTGAAAACGGTGAGTTCAAGCGAGAACAGGCTAACAGACCAACACTCGTGTGTACCTTGGCCTCACAACACATACCTCGTCTCAGTAAGAGATTTCTGCTGCACTGCTACAACACTGACTTGTCATGAGGTGCGAAGATAAATGTCATGTGTTAGCATTGTTTGACAGCTTCGAACCACCACACGGTAACTCGGTCCAATAAGCAAAACAGTGTAAAGAGGACAGTTTTGACAGTGAGGACAATGGTTGTTGCGAGCCTTGTGACTACTTCCATCCACATTGGCGGTAGTCAGAACACAGACGAGAAAGAGTAAACTTATGTTCTCTTTTCATAGGGAGACGATACTGACACGTAAATGGAAAAGCAAACTAACGCGGTGGATTCGGTCTGATAGACAACGCCAAAAAGGACCGAACCTATAAGGAGTTAATCGGATGCACACATACACACACACACACAGAAACGAAAGTGCTAGCAATAACCTCAGGATAGAATTGTTGTCCTAAAGCAAAAACAACGACTAAACAGCCAATGGAGTTAGCAAGCTGACACTTTAACGCAAACCTCGATGAATGAGCACAACAAAAGTACTCTCAAGTTATAAACTTCTGCGTAACCATACTTAAATCATACACATTACCTCACGGTTTTCCCCGTATTTAATTATGTACACCGAGAGACAATAGCTAAGATAACTTTATGCTGTAGATGTTAGCGCTAATAAGGCGCGAGCATGCTGCTAGAAGTGATAATTTGTATGCATCAAAGTACAGCATAGAACATGTTGTCGGATACGCACTTTTTGCGGAGAGTACTCCTCTCGACAAATCTTCTCAGGCATTTACGATTATAAATTGGAAAGGTAGAACACAAATTGCTGATGAAGCCAAAGAGGTTGGAGTAGTGGAATCACGACAAACAGAAACTCAAAAGTCTTGGTCAATAAAGTCCACTAACACCACATGTGACAGAGCACGTGTTTGTTGATCGGTGGAATCCCAAGCGCATCATCCGACCACTGTAGAGGCACGGAGTGATAAAGGTTGGTAAGCTAACTGGGGCCAAGGTAGAAGATGCCCTTACAGCAAAGCCTTCTGTTTGCATAATTCCGGTTGAATTATTCTAATAGCGCTCGCTTCGGCCGTCCGTAAGATTTGCTTCCTAAGACCTTTAGTGTACCATGGCTGTATTATGTAAAGCATTTAGAAGGCATCATCGGTCCTAATTCGGGTGACATACTTGTTCAAACTCCGAAGCTTCGAAACCAAACAATCACGGCAACACCCTAAGAATACAAGAGTTCATGTTTACGATTAACCGGAAGTCAGATATTCAATGCAGCCAACAATGTGTTTACCTCCAGTAAGGTCGACTAGAGAGACCCACTTAACTGCCTCGAATCCGCCACAATAGATCGCAAATAATCCACATGTATTCACCTTGAAATTCGGAGAGATGGCATATTGCTTGAAAAATAACCGGGAAGTGGGTTGTTTGATAGGCATACAGATGGCTGGAACGGCAGCGAAGAGGAAACACCTACCTTGTTGTTGCTATTCAATCCACACACTATCCCGCGGGCAGTTTCGTAATCGTTTATTGTCTGCAACTAGTCTTATTCATTTGTATGTGTGGAACAAAGGACTTGATAATTCCCAGCTGGCACCTTTACCCCTAGGCAAATGAAATCCTTGAACAACACCGAGTACAGCGTTCAGAACTGCAAAACTGGGTTTGGAATGCCCGCCTTGTAGCTAGTTTGCGACATGCAATCTCGATTGAGACCTCGGTTCACTTTGAAGTAGACTTCGGTCTTTCCAATCACAAGGATAGTACCCGAAACGGGGGCGTTTCGACGTGGCTGCTCCCAACACTGATACCGCATGATCGGTTTCGTCCACCTTTGGACTCATCGGGCAGTCATAGAATGAGCCGGAAGTAGAACTTGTGACCTAATGGTTAGCGCTTGACGCCTTGGATACTAGACCGTTAAAATCCGTGAGCAACACTTGACGGAGCGATTAAGGATTGAGTGTTATCTTTTACAGTACCCACTCGTGTTTGGATTACTACGTGTAATCCCATTTTAAATTGTAAGTTATGCTACGATAAGCTTCGGTCTGCTCGATAACGGGAACTGCATTTAGAGCATATTAATGTGTTGTCGCTTATGCAGCATAGGGAACACTTCAGACAGAGACATCTTACTGAAGACTATAAACTAAGACTTAGGAGCTGTCTATAGGCATCCCTACATCTACAATACCCATCTCCACATATAGTGCTCATGATAACGGATAGAATTTGATTAGGTTTTTTATGTAGTCCCGCCAACTGCTGTCACCCCACGATCGCAATACGAACGCCTAATCAATTCAACATTAACATTTGGTGCGGCAAGTACGATACCGAGCGTAAACTAGACAGATAGCCGCTTGACCTCAGAACATAAAGGTTCCAATTTTGGGACACCAAAATGGAACCTCGGGGGCAGACGTAAACCAGTTGGTTTGAGGTAATGCAGCCTGCTGTGATCCATGGGTCAGCGTGTCTACTATGGACTTGTCCTCTGGGTGGCCGTCGAAACAGGATCGCGTATATCATAAATTTGCCAATGGTCTATAGAGTGGTTGCTTTTAACTGCCTAGCTTTTGATGTCTACTCCACATCGTATGCTCAGGTTTAGTGGCCCGCATACGATGTTCTCTAACGCCATTCGTTCTAACCCATCTCATCCTCCTTGTGGTCAGAATGAATTTAGTTCACGCTGGGCAACGTTAACTCCGCACTGTCTTGCCGACTCGCATGGGCGGCACTTGAGTTCATCGGCGCGGATGCGCCTTTCGCTGTCAGGCCCAATTTGTCCCCCTCCATCGAATTCGGAATCGTGCTATGCTTCGGCCGTATGAGGACGATTCCATTCAGATCCATCCCTCTGGTTCGTGTGGTGTCGTCCTTTCGAGTGGCCGGAGCCTGATTGACACTGACTCCGCGACGGCTCCACTCACACAAATTACTAGCCACTATCACATCACAGCACCCGGGGAATGAAGACCCCATGCTTCATTACAATATGATTGCGTTGGTAGCCTTATTACACGAGATGCCGAGTGAACATTCAAATCGAAATATCGGATGGATATTAATCTGCTCTTTTATATATAAGCGTTTAACGCCCTGTAGCTTGCATTCGATGCAAATGGCAAGAAATGACGCTTCCGATGACTGAACGATTGCCATTGTGAAACATAAATGTCCACGTGTTTGTGCATGACCAAACACGCATAAATGTTGTGATGCGGTAGCCAACATTGAAATGCACGGCCAGATGCATAAAGTCACTGCTGACATGTAAAACTCGTGAAATAGTCCAGTAAAACTAAAATGTGTAGACCTCTTCATTTGGAGAGAAGAATAATGCAAGCAAATGATGGTTACATCCCAAAGACCAGCCAAATGGGTATGCACACCAGAGGTTTTGAGGAAACGAAACATTTCCTTACCGGACCATCGGCTGATAGTCACGAGGCGCACAATCTACTTTCTTATCACTTTACAAATTACCAACGCTCACACTTTCAGCAATGGTTTACAAACTACTTTGGTTTGCTACACCTGACCACTATAGGATTAGCACTGTGATAATTTACGCCCACGCTATTCTGAACCCCTTATGTGCTTCCATTATGTGAACTGTTCAGTTTTCCACAGCAAAGATACAGTCAACCTCTGAATCTGACAGCCTCTTTAAGTTGACCGTGTTGAACCTACACCCTGCAAACCATAGCGAACGAGATCTCCGTATGTTGGCCACCACTGTAAATTGTGTGTGGATGACCTTGGCTACAACTGTCATTAGTATTTTAACCTCCGAAATTGATAACCTTTATCTACTGACCACCGCCCTAATTGGGCCGTTTTATTTTTCATTGCTTGAGGTTTTACCACGTGAACCCTATGGATCCAGACCTATGTAAGTTGCCCAATTTGGTCCAATCCCTTGAGTGGTCAACTTACGGAAGTTATACTGTATAGGTAATGAGAAGCATATTACCTCTGCTAGAAAGCTGAACAGAAACAACGCCCACATCCTAACCGTCAAAAACATTTTGACGAAAACCTCAAAGTGCATTGAAAATATATTGGGCGCTGATAGTGGTGAAGCAATGGTACGTCAAACAGAAAACATCAAGATATCATCGACCGTCGTCACCGAGAAACAGTCGCAGGTGTTTCGCCGGTTTTATTAGTGAAAAAAATGTTTCTTCCAACAACTCCAGGTAACCATGGTGGTTTCTCATCATCGATTACAAGTATGGAAATATCCTACTCACGAGTACACTAAAGCAAATCCGCTAGGTCGTACACAGCTGCGGTCAGTAGACGTCGTGTCTTTCGGGGCAAACCCTGTCATCACCAACGCTCGAAACTTACATGGTATTGGAGGATGGAGCGCGTTGTATCGTAGATAATAGCAGCAAGTTCCTTGACCAATTTGAAAAACACGGTAAGAAGACAAAAGCTGGTAGATGCATGCATTTCATGTTGTCTCGTCAATACTATTAACAATAACTGGGATGCAACTATATAAATACAAAACAAGCTTGAGGTGCAAAATGAATGACGGAAATTCCACTCCTATGTCCACGGCAGTCTTGAACTCACAAATAACGTGGACCCTGCTCGCACATTCCGGGTGATCTTCGCTTCAAGTAATACCCATGTTTTACGATATGTCGAAGCGGTGGCAATCAAACAACTGCGCCACACCTGGTGTGTACAAAATGATGCGTTCGTCACAGTGGCTCTGCAGTGGTAGTAGGCCAGCAGACAAACGAACAAGTGTGTGAATGATTGTCTGTGTGTGTCAGTGTATGTCCTATGGTTAATTAGCGATCACAACTGTACCAAATATTCATGATGATATTTACATATATTTGTACTCAAGCTACAGTATGCACTTGAGAATAGGCAGAGAACGTTTTCCGGATATAAATCGTGTGTTGTTATCATGCTGAAAATCTCATCGGGGAACAAATGCTTCAGTCAGAAATAAATGCTTTTGAACACACCGTGCTAGCTTAATCCGAATTATAGCCACTGCCTCGGCGAAACGGATGAAGCGAAGAATAGGGTGAGTTAAACGATTGTGAACGCTGATCCGAGCTGTGTCCTGTGACGATCGACCGGTAGGTGTCGACCTATTGATGAAGCTGACGGCCTGCGTGAACACGCAGCATCAGTGGAAAAAGATGCTCGTCAATTTCACGTTGAACCCACACTGGCGATTGTTCCGTTATTCGGGAAGACAAAGACCGATTGGTGCTACCTATGGAACTGGCTCTGCACTCACACACGAACTGGTATATGCAGTGTACATTGGCTCCAATCGGCTTAAATTCCTTTGTCAGAGGAACAGAAAAATTACAAGTTCGGTTAATGACCAGAACCTAAGCACCATGGTAACTCCACTACGTAGCAGGAATTAGACGTTTAATGGTCCTCAGTGTATGGAAATAATGCTTGAAAGGCAACTCGACAAGAATCTTTTTCTTAGTTGCTGTATGCACTAAGTGCTTTGGGTCCGGCTGTTGACTGAGTGTCTCTACGAATCTACGAGGATAACCATTCACACTGAGCGCAGTTGTAACGCTAGCTCATTGGCCAGAAAATCCGCCGAGCAAATTCGTCTAACGCGACTAACTAAAGTTTTCACAAGTGTCCGTTTGTACCGCACTGGTGTGAAGCTGGTGAAATACTGTTATTGACCGGATCATGTAGCTTTTCTGTAGACGGACCTCTTAATTAATCCGTCATTCCTGCCACCGATAAGGATGTCCAAGAACGGTAGACAGTTCTTCTGCCCCACCTCACAAGTGACCCGCAAATTAGCAGGTGCGTTGTCAAGGTGATCCACCGACCGAATGAATGTGGAAGTTAACCTTTTCGGTACATAAAAGAAATGATTCGGTTAGAAGTTCGACTGGAATTGATAAAGGACAAGCGGATTGCTCTGCTAGTTCGCAGCTATATTCGACTGCCTGGTGTAGCGGAACGTTAGTGAACAGAGATTCCACATCCAATGAACATATAATCTTATCGGAGGCGTTGATGTTGTCCAAGTCATCGAAAGTTAAAATAAATCCTTAAGACAATAGGAATTGGCCAGTTGTCGCAGCGATGAAATGCTCTTCGCTAGCCAGAGAGCTCATTGTGCTGCGGCGCATTTATCATTGATGGAATCCGTCTAAGTGGTACTCCGTACTTTGCGTTTTCGGTGACCTGTCCAACTGTGGAATAGTGCAGCTACTTGGCTTCAAACGCTTATGGATGTCTCTATCGATCACACGATAAAGAAGAAAGATTTCAAGGTGGGAAGCTCTGCGAAATTCAACGTCGGCTGTGTTCCGACACATCGCAAGTCCTAGAAAATTGTTTGTGACGTTAAGTATGACAATCATTTTCGCAGCGTACTTGGCCTTGTTCATGACAACCACTCCAGAGCCCTTCTCCCATTGCATCATAATTACGTACTCAGTACGTAATTCGGGTATCGGCTGAAGTTTTTTGACTTCTCCTATAAAGGAACACGTACTCAGTTGAATTCAACTTGAAATTGACCAGCATCCTTGCCCCCTAAACCTTAGTGCTAGCGCCGTCTGCTAGCTTCTTCCATAAGTAGACACCTACTTGTCAAGGGTCACCGGACACAGCTCGGATCACCGTTCACAATTATTTAACTCACCCTATTCTTCGCTTCATCCATTTTGTTGAGGCCGTGACAATAAACCGGATGAAGCCAGCCCTGTGTGTTTAAAAACAATTATTTGTGAGGTTCTGACTGCCATGGACATAGGGATGGAACTTCCGTTATTCATCTTGCACCTGAAGCTAGTTTTGTCACATCCATGGTTATTTATATTTGCATCCCCGTTATTGTAAATGTTACTGACGGGACAAAAAGGAATGCATGCATTTACCAGCTTGCGCCTTCTTGCCAAATTGTTTAAATTGCTAAAGGGAACTAACTGATTTAAATTTCTCACACTTCGGATTCCCGCTTAGACTGTCAAATTGCTTCTTTTTATAGTTAGCCTGAAGCGAAATATTGTGTAGATAGCCGCAGAATTTTCTTTCCATCTGAATTATTCGTCACTCGCCTGAATTGACAGCTGATTCACAATCGAAACTCGAGGTCACTTGGCAATCCCCCCCGGCTCCATAGGACAGAGATGGCCGAATCGGACGAATAGAGGAACAGGGCTGTATTAGCCAACCACACAGTTCATCATAAAGACAAAATCGAAAGTTCGTGAATGGTATTTTACGCTCACGTGGAAAACTCTGGTAGGATCCAATTACGGCCAATCAAGTACTGTCACACTCTTGTTGATTGGCCGCTTCACCCGGTTGGCTATCTGTTCGCCCCAGTCAGTGCGTGGGAGATTGAATCGCCTGCCACGCCTTGGTTTCGTAAGGCCGATGGAAGCCTCGGTAATTCGCTTAGCGTATTTCTAACCAACAATTCCTCTTCGATTGGTGTTGCACGATTTTAGATTAGTGTTGGCTTGCATGGGTGACACGAATTGGGCTTGTATAAACAACCCGTACATCTTTCGAGGTGGAACTTTGTAATCATGCCCGTCGGACAAGACCTCTATCTGTAACACATCAAGTTGTAGGTCTGCTAAATTCACCACGTACTTGCAAGGATCACGAATGATTGTCTCTTCCTGTTGCCCGTTCGTTATTGCGTTCTGCAACGAATATTGTGATTTATCCTTGTACGGTAGAGTGTAAATTTACAAAGTTAGTAAACACAATGCGGCAACACAAAGATCTACCACTGATAGTAAGCGTTCAGGAGTTTCCAGTAAACTCACAAGTTTTGACTCAACCTACTCCAGGTGAACGGATGCCACGCGCCTGAGATTACCCACAGAGGGCCTGAGTTATATTATACGCCACAATGTGAAGACGGAAGGAGGGTATATAGGCAAGACAATACATTTCGAGAGTGTTTGGAAGGAATACGCTAATCGAATTACCGATTCTTCCATCGGCCTTACGAAACCAAAGCGTGGCAGGCGATTCAATCTCCCCCGCACTGACTGGGGCGAACAGATAGCCAACCTGGTGGAGCGGCCAATCAATACGAGGGTGGCCTTACTTGATTGGCTGTAATTGGACCATACCAGCGTTTTCCACGTGAGCGTAAAATACCATTCACGAACTTTCGATTTTGTTTTTGTGATGAACTGTGTGGTTGGCTAATACAGCCCTGTTCCTCTATTCGTTCGATCCGGTCTCCTCTGTCCTGTGGGGGTGGCCCAGCAACTTCGATTTTCGATTGTGAATCAGCTGTCAATTCAGGCGAGGGACGAACACTTCAGCTGGTGACGTGTTGAACCCTTATCAAGATGGCCATATCAGCTGACGGTCTCAAGTTCTTTCTGCTGCCGCAACAAGCACTATTTGCAACATCCCAACTCAGGCTGATCGAAAGTCTTACGCACCAACTATCAATCCAGACCGGTTCACAGTCTTCAATTGTCAAGCCGTCCACATCGGTAAACGCAATCACTAACAGCATTACGGAATTTTTGTACGACCCTGATACTGGTCCTGCTTTTGAATCCTGGTTCAATCGTTATGAAGAAGTGTTCCGTGTGGAACATAGAGACCATGATGACGATTGGAAAGTCCGATTGCTGCTAAGTAAACTTATAGCAGCAGAACACTCTAGGTATGTCAATTTTACTTTACCCATGAGTGCTCGAGACTGCACTTTTGATGTGACTGTCAAATGATTTGGCCAAATATTTGAAGCAAAGTCATCCATTTTCAACAAGCGATGTCAGCGCCTGAAGCAAACCAAGATGGATGCTGAAGACTACGTTACTTACGATGGCATCGGTAATCGCAAGTGCGGAAAATTCGACATTAAACTATCACGGCAAATCAGTTCAAATACCTAATTGTTTTCTGTGGCCTACATTCCCCACGGGATGCAAAGATTCACACCAGGCTGCTGAGTAAACTTGAACAAGACCCGCAAATGACTCTACAGACCATCACTACTGAATGCCAAAGATTGCTGAACCTCAGTAATGACACGCTTATGCTAGAGAGGCAACAGTCAACCCTGTCTTAGTGTATTGAAAACCACTGCAAAGAAACCGCTTCCAAGTGCAACCGGCCAAGCAAAGCCCAGAGAGAATCCCAAGTCCCCGACTGCCTGTTGGAGATGTGATGAGTGGCATCTTTTCGAGTATGTACATTTCTGAAACATGTTTGACACAAGTGTCATAAACGTGGCCATAAGGAAACGCACTGCCGATCCAGACTGCTGCTCAAGTGTGCTAAGCATTCGCGACCGAATTCGAATGCTCCCAAAAGATGCAGCAGTTATAGTACGGTTAAAGCGGCCCACTCTGATGAACATGCGGCTCGCAGTAAGTACACCAGAGTTCACCTGAACGGGCGACAACTACCTCTTCAGCTGGACACAGTTTAGGACATAACAATTATCTCCCGCAAAACTTGGCAGTATATTGGTGCTCCGTCAAGCAGCCGAACGACTCATGTTGCATTTAACGCTTCAGAAGTTCAACATAATCTCATTGGGGTCCTGCTGTGTAATATGATTTTTGGCGCTGCTTGGGCAAACAGTGTCATGTACATTACGGAGCTGTCATATTTGAATCTACTTGGACTTGACTGGATCCAGAAGTTTCACCTATTCGACATTCCCCTGAGTCAAGTCTATTATAACCTCTAGCTCGGACATCCGAGGTCCTCTTCGAAAGTGGATGAATCAAACAATAAACTGATCGAGCAGCTACGAAGAACAGTCCCGTCTGTATTTCGCAACGACTTAAGAAGATGCACAAAGACCAAAGCAAGCCTTACTCTCAAAGACGGTGCCAAACCGGTATTTCGACCCAAAAGATCGGTACCATACGCTGCGCTGCCTATTGTTGATACGGAACTTGATCATTCAGAGCGGACCGTCATCATCTAACCTGTGAACTATTCAGCATGGGCAGCACCTAGTGTTGCCGTCAAGATGAATAATGGAACTCTTCGTGTCTGTGCTGACTACTCTACGGGATTGAATGCGGCTTTGAAAATGTGCCAGTATCCTTTGCCAGTCACAGAAGATTTATTTGCTAAGCTCAGTGGTGGCGCTTACTTTGCATTTCTAGCTTTAGTAGGAGTTTAAATTCAAATTGAAGTGGACGATGCTTCAAAGGTGTTGCTGACAATCAATGCGCACTGAGGTCTCCATCAATTCAACCGTTTGCCGTTCGATGCCGAATCAAAACCCGCGGTTTTTTAAGAAATTATGGATATGATGTTAGCTGGGTTATCAGAAGTCGCAGCTTATTTGGACGATATCATAATCAAAGGATCTACCCATTGACATCTGCCGGAAAGACTGCAAGTATTTCTCCACCGCGTTAATGACTGCGGTTTCGACTTGAAAGTAGAAAAGTGCAATACCGGCATGAAGTGCGTAGAGTATCTTGGCTTCATCATCGACAAGGATGGTCGTCGTCCGGATCCTTCTAACATAAGTGCCATCAAACAGGTGCCTCCTCACGACAAAGTGGCAAAGTTCAGATCATTCTTGGGTTTTATCAGTCAATGCAGCTTTTTTGTGCTGGAAATGCATCGGCTACGAGGACCGTTGGATGAACTTCTGGTAAAGGATCGCAAATATGTGTGATCTCCTGGATTTCAAACCGCATTTCATGGCGTCAAGTCTATATTGTGTTCGGGCATGCTGCTAAGGTATTTCAATCCGGAGCTGGAGATCGGAGTTGCTGCTGATGTATCAGAGTACGAAATCGTAGCAGTCATATCTCATATTTTTCCCAATGGTTCGAAGAAAGCTGCGGCACACGCAGCCAGAACACTTACACCAGCGGAAAGCAATTAGTGCCAAATCGAGAAAGAAGCTTTGGCTATAGTGTTTGCAGTCAAGCAATTTCACTAAATGCTCTACGGACGAAAATTCACTCTGTTCACGAACCGCTAACCGTTGGTCGCAATCTTTGGATCAAAGAAAGGCATTCCAATCTACATGGCTAATCGTCTTCAACGCTGAGCAACCGTTCAAATTGGTTACCATTTCGTCGTCAACTATCAATCTACCCACAGCATTGGTCAAGCAGATGCGTTATCTCGTTTAATTGGTACACAATATCATGAACCAGAGGATTTGATAATTGTGCAAAACTCCGTAGAACCCCAAGTAAATCAAGTTGTGTCTAAGTTTTCCGGTATCTTACCAGTAACGTCCGAACTGGTGCAGGAAGCGTCTCGTCATGATTCTACCTTACAACAAGTGATCAATTTCTACCTACTTGGCTGACCAAAAAGAGTTACAACATCGGAGTTTCAACAATTCCACCAACGAATGGAAGCACTATCAGTCGTCAACAATTGTCTACTATTCTCAGATCGCGTCGTCATTCTTGTCCTCCTTCAAGAAAGTCCTCCGACAATTACATACTGGCCACCCAGGAATGAATCGCGTGAAATCGCCGGTACGAAGCTATGTGTTTGGTCCTATATCGATTCCCAGATCGCGTTTTTAACGAAGAATTGTTCCCGATGTGCCAGTGTTTCTAAACAGCCAAGGAAAACGAATTACAATCCTAGCCAATAACAACGAAAGCATAGTCCAGGGTACACGTCGACTTTGCAGGTCTAATTGACGGTCATCATTTTTTCATCGTTGTCGATGTCCACAGTAAATGGTCTGAGGTGATTCCAATGGTGAGAACCACCGCAGCAGCCACTGTCTCCCTTCTCCGACAGGTATTTTCTCGTTTCGAACAATGGTACGCAGTTCACCTCCTCTGAAATTGTCGATTTCTGTCGCATAAATGCTAGCATCCATGTAAGGTCTCTGACTTTGGACGTATAACCAAACGGGCAAGCAGAAGGCTTTGTACATACACTTCAAAGAACCTTGCTAAAAAATGAAAGAACTTACCTTGGCGGAGGTGCTTGACACATTTCTGCTGACGTATCGCACAACTCCAAATTCGCAGACACCGAAAGCGCTACCCCGGGCTGCAACTCTGTTTCAAAGGCTTATCCGTGTGCCGCATGATGCCCTCAGACCCAGGAAGGAACAAATACTGTCCCGCAACTTTCAGATGGAACGTCAATTCAACATTCGACACGGTGCTCGAAAGCGAGCCTTTCATGTTGGCCAACAAGTTCTGGCAAGAGCTTATCGCACCCACTATCCCAAATGAGCTATAAGCCGTGTGCTATACCAACACAGTAGCTTGATCTAGGTTATCCAGGTGCGTATGACGATTTGGGTGAGACATGCCAATCAGCTGCTAGAGGAAGGGATTGGAGAACAACAACAACAACAATTACCAGCAACGCAATTACCACTGGACAAACTGACCGAGGCAGGTGAAGCGAAGATACCCCAATCCATCAACCAGATGATTCGCCCCGAAACCAAGCAGCACAGAGGCGGAAGTGGCGACGCCAATTCGTGTCACCCATGCAAGCCAACACTAATCTAAAATCGTGCAACACCAATCGAAGAGGAATTGTTGGTTAGAAATATGCTAAGCGAATTACCGAGGCTTCCATCGGCCTTACGAAACCAAGGCGTGTCAGGCGATTCAATCTCCCACGCACTGACTGGGGCGAACAGATAGCCAACCGGGTGAAGCGGCCAATCAACAAGAGTGTGACAGTACTTGATTGGCCGTAATTGGATCCTACCAGAGTTTTCCACGTGAGCATAAAATACCATTCACGAACTTTCGATTTTGTCTTTATGATGAACTGTGTGGTTGGCTAATACAGCCCTGTTCCTCTATTCGTCCGATTCGGCCATCTCTGTCCTATGGAGCCGGGGGGGATTGCCAAGTGACCTCGAGTTTCGATTGTGAATCAGCTGTCAATTCAGGCGAGTGACGAATAATTCAGATGGAAAGAAAATTCTGCGGCTATCTACACAATATTTCGCTTCAGGCTAACTATAAAAAGAAGCAATTAGACAGTCTAAGCGGGAATCCGAAGTGTGAGAAATTTAAATCAGTTAGTTCCCTTTAGCAATTTAAACCATTTGACAAGAAGGCGCAAGCTGGTAAATGCATGCATTCCTTTTTGTCCCGTCAGTAACATTTACGATAACGGGAATGCAAATATAAATAACCATGGGTGTGACAAAACTAGCTTTAGGTGCAAGATGAATAACGGAAGTTCCACCCCTATGTCCATGGCAATCAGAAGCTCAAAAATAATTGTTTTTAAACACACAGGGCTGGCTTCATCCGGCTTGTTGTCACGGCCTCAGAAAAATGGGTGAAGCGAAGAATAGGGTGAGTTAAACAATTGTGAACACTGATCCGAGCTGTGTCCAGTGACCCTTGACAAGTAGGTGTCTACCTATAGAAGAAGCTGGCAGACTGCGCTAGCACTGAGGTTTAAGGGGCAAGGATGCTGGTCGATTTCACGTTGAATTCAATTGAGTACGTGTTCCTTTATAGGGGAAGTCAAAAAACTTCAGCCGCTACGCGAATTGCGTACTGAGTACGTAATTGTGATGCAACGGGAGAAGAGCTCTGGAGTGATTGTCATGAACAAGGCCAAGTACGCTGCGAAAATGATTGTCATACTTAACGTCACAAACAATTTTCTAGGACTTGCGATGTGTCGGAACACAGCCGACGTTGAATTTCGCAGAGCTTCCCACCTTGAAATGTTTCTTCTTTATCGTGTGATCGATAGAGACATCCATAAGCGTTTGAAGCCAAGTAGCTGCACTATTCCACAGTTGGACAGGTCACCGAAAACGCAAAGTACGGAGTACCACTTAGACGGATTCCATCAATGATAAATGCGCCGCAGCACAATGAGCTCTCTGGCTAGCGAAGAGCATTTCATCGCTGCGACAACTGGCCAATTCCTATTGTCTTAAGGATTTATTTTAACTTTCGATGACTTGGACAACATCAACGCCTCCGATAAGATTATATGTTCATTGGATGTGGAATCTCTGTTCACTAACGTTCCGCTACACCAGGCAGTCGAATATAGCTGCGAACTAGCAGAGCAATCCGCTTGTCCTTTATCAATTCCAGTCGAACTTCTAACCGAATCATTTCTTTTATGTACCGAAAAGGTTAACTTCCACATTCATTCGGTCGGTGGATCACCTTGACAACGCACCTGCTAATTTGCGGGTCACTTGTGAGGTGGGACAGAAGAACTGTCTACCGTCCTTGGACATCCTTATCAGTGGCAGGAATGACGGATTAATTAAGAAGTCCGTCTACAGAAAAGCTACATTATCCGGTCAATAACAGTATTTCACCATCTCCACACCACTGCGGTACAAACGGACACTTTTGAAAACTTTAGTTAGTCGCATTAGACGAATTTGCTCGGCGGATTTTCTGGCCAATGAGCTAGCGTTACAACTGCGCTCAGTGTGAATGGTTATCCTCGTAGATTCGTAGAGACACTCAGTCAACAGCCGGACCCAAAGCACTTAGTGCATACAGCAACTAAGAAAAAGATTCTTGTCGAGTTGCCTTTCAAGCATTATTTCCATACACTGAGGACCATTAAACGTCTAATTCCTGCTACGTAGTGGTTACCATGGTGCTTAGGTTCTGGTCATTAACCGAACTTGTAATTTTTCTGTTCCTCTGACAAAGGAATTTAAGCCGATTGGAGCCAATGTACACTGCATATACCAGTTCGTGTGTGAGTGCAGAGCCAGTTCCATAGGTAGCACCAATCGGTCTTTGTCTTCCCGAATAACGGAACAATCGCCAGTGTGGGTTCAACGTGAAATTGACGAGCATCTTTTTCCACTGATGCTGCGTGTTCACGCAGACCGTCAGCTTCCTCCGTAGATCGACACCTACTGGTCCAGCGTCACTTGACACAGTTCGGATCAGCATTCACAATCGTTTAACTCACCCTATTCTTCGCTTCATCCGTTTGGCCCAGGCCGTAGCAATAAGGCAGATGAAGCCATCCCTGTGTGTTCAGTAGCAATATTCGCTATGCGGAAATCCATTGCTAATTTCCTCTGCCCAATTTGTAAGTCGCATGGCAATGGAATATTAGCCGGGCTATATCAGAGTCAGCTCAGTCACGCAGCTCCGCGGCGGTCAATTATAGCAAATGACACTATTTTCTGGCATTCTGAAGTCAAGGGGGTGCAAGCCGGATGGTTTTTGCTGGTGGCGCACCACTCTTGAGACCCATAAGTTCGAAACTCCCGCGATCGATGCTTTTCCAGACTAGCCTAGGCATGCTTTTTGGGAGTGACGATGATGAATTAGCTGAATTATACCAAAATCCTCACTAATACTCATGAGTAATCATTTGTGAGCTAAAACTGGCATGGACATAGTGGTAGGATATTCTTTATCCATTTTGCACCTCAAGCTCATTAGCTCACACCCATAGTTCTATGTATAGTTGCATTCCAGTAATTGTTAATGGTATTGACGAGACTATATGAAAAACATGCATCTTCCATCTTTCGTCTTCTTACAGCATGATATCGCATATTGCTTGTAGGTGTTGACGGTCCGAAACTGTCCCCTGTGGCCCAGCGGCGTAAGATGCTGACTGGCGGTTCCAGCGGCTGATGGTCGTGAACAATGAACAACGATTTATAACGGGAAAAAAGCAGGTGCTTGACAAGTCCCGTGGGGTGGTTAGAGTGAGAAAAGATAGATCAAGGGATGTGCTCTACTTATAATGCCCAACAGGTTGAATCTGCAATCTAGTGCATTTCCGAGCATGTGTACGACTATCTGACTTGGAACTGGCTGCGCCGAACTCGTAATTAATCATCCGAATAGGTGCTATTTGAACAGACAATAGTTCTTTTATGTCGCCTAGACATTCTTATCCCCTTCACAATAATCAAAACCGTTCTATTAGCGTTTGACGCGTGTACGGAACTGCGTTTACCTAGCTGTTGAGTGGTACACGTGACGCAACAAAAATCAGCTTGGGTGGACGTTCTGGGGTTGTGTGTTTGCGTGTATAAATAAGCCTAATAGACAGAAGTTGTTTCCCAAAACGATATGAACGTGTGACACAGTGACGATGTGCTATCCGAAGCTCCCATACCGTCCAGAAACCCACAATTTTAGTCGGTGTACATGACATTTGTGTTCGTGGATACACCCTTTCTGCATTATGAGCATGCAAAAGGAACGTGGAAAGGTGACACCGCTCCAGAGAGCGTTCGGTAATCTCTAATCACACCCTGTTGCCATTTTGAACAGCGAACGGTGTTGTCCGCGTCACCAGATCGGCGATATTTCTCCCAAGCAAAGCCTTAATATATGAGCTCATTAACAGTGCTCACTGAGTGCCAGATGATGGCACGCCGTTCAGCATGGAAGCCGCGACTGGGCATAAATTGGTCAAGTTCCGCACCATTATTCACACTTGATGCATTAATATGTGTTTACAGTCCACTTCTGATAGGCTTATTCATTTCTTGCAATCTTCAGTGTGTCCCGTCTGCGTACTATTCAAACGAGGACTCACTTGAGCCGTATAAGCCACTAACGACGATAAGCTATCACTGGATTAGCTGTGGACCACATTCCGGTCAGTTATGCAAGGACTGCCGCAATTGATTCTGTCAGAGAAAAGTAGTTTCTATGCACAACAAGGAGAAGTATCTCTGCAGATGAGGAACAACTTTTGTGATCACTTGGCAATAGGACCACGCCAAGCAGCATACACGGCGATGACGGAAACCGTATGCCTTTATGTCTGTCTCTTCAAGAGTATTGAAGAACGACTCATTCGAAAGAAATGTGAGCTCCATGTGCAGTGGAACTGGGTAGGGAGTAAAGATTACTTCCCAATTGTGCTTCGATGCCACTCCTGGAGAAAGCATAATTTCAGGGAAATACTGTTAGTTCTGAAAAAGCTATCTAAACCAATAAGCACTGACGAATTAACTATCCAATAAAACAAGGACGACACTTCATTCCCCCATTTTCTTTCCCATTTGTTGAAATGGTTCGGTCCCACTAATTTTGTCTATCTATCCAGTCAAATATTCGCCGCGGATTGCATTGCAGATATTGTTGGCTTCCATGTTCAATTCTACTGTCCACGATTCTTCCTTAAATGTTACCCTGAACATGTTCTTTAGGTACATTTACTTTGATTTTATCTGGGACTGGGAGTTTTTAGGTAACAGTATTGTCTTTGACCAGAATCGCATGGAATTTGGAAGATCTAACTGCAAGCTTTAGGGCAAACCAAACTCTTTCACCTCAATGACCTTATTTCAACGTTCGAATGAGACAAAATTTATGTGACGGAACTTCCGAAACGAAAGGTCCCTGACCATTGGTCACAACTGTATTGTTGTCTTTCAGATGACTGATATAGACGGCTGCAACAGGCCATTATTTCAACCTTTTGGCCTGCGCTGTAGGTACAGTGTTTTGTCTTCGAATTCCCGGGGATTAACATGGCTACCAGTTGCCTTTAGATGTTTCGAACTTGACAGCGTGGTTGAATACGGGATCAATGGGTTCCGCCTGCGTTTATTAACTGCAGTTCAGTATTTGTTACTTCCTGTTACTAATCGGACAGTAAATTTCGGTGTTCATTTTCAGTTCACTAAAGATAGCATCTTTTGGGCACAGCCAACTGAAGGTACGGTGCCGCCCCTGAGCCACTTTGATTTGGCCATCTGCGCCCGACCGGATGACGTCATCTTGTTCAAGGATCACATGGAGCTGATTGTGCAGGACGCCGCGACCAGTCGGAACATCACGCTGAGTGCAATTGGTCACGGTAATACCATCGTGTCGGAACCACCAATGACAGACACTCTGGACTTGGGCACGCACTTTACAACTGCACCCATGCAACAAGTCTTCCGGTTGCGTAACATGGGACGTCGTTCGCAGCAGCTTATCTGGTCTGTGGAGGGACAGACGGTTCGCGTTGTGCCGCATTCTGAATCAAGAGTAAGCTGACCTCAGTAGTTCAATAGTTCAGTAGTGTATGATGGGATAAAAAGCAAATTAACGAGACACGGAATGGAAAAGGCACAAGAAAATTAAAATCAAAATGTTCAAACGTTAAATGGGAAATATCAGTGGTTAGGCCATTACACTTTATCAAACTGCTGTGTAACGGGTAGCACCAAGGTGAAAGTTTAGCAGTCTCTCGAATGTCACGATGTCTGATGCGTTCACCACATGTGTTTATAGTGCATTGCAGTGGGGAATAAATTGTAAGAGAGTAAAAATACCTCCTACAATCCAAACGAGAGTGTTGTATTACTAGTTTCAGTTGATATCCTCGACATTTTGCTTGTAAGAGACTAAGGTCAGCAGTGATGTATGTGAGTGCTCGTTTTCAGTTAGTATCTGGGATTTAAGGACGATATCCCCGTGAAGCCGTCGGCATTCTAAGGAGAACACACCGAGTAAACGAAGTCGCAGTTCGTAACTGAGCCTTGGTGGCTCTTCTTTGGGGTTGCTCCAGGAGACGAATATCTCGTTTTAACCATGGGCGCCAGGCCTAGACCGCATATTCAACATGGAAACGAAGATATGTGTTGATCAGTATTGGTACCAGTCGTCGCTCGAAGATGCTTCAAACCCTCAAGTTCAAATTCGCCACATTCGCTGCTTTCCAGATTTGGAGCGAATTGCCAAGACTTTCTTGCACGATGATACCTAAGTCTCGTTCACCAGTCACCTGTTGCAAAACGTGCTGTCACAGA
>OX104064.1:219920808-220038293 GCA_944474145.2 Dicrocoelium dendriticum
CCATCGATTTGACAGTATGATGTATTCTGAAAGTGGAAGCCAACATTTTCGGTACATAACAGCAATGATTCGGTTAGAAGTTCGACTGGAATTGACAAAGGACAAGCAGATTGCTCAGCTAGTTCGCAGCTATGTTCGACTGCCTGAACAGAGATTCCACATCCAGTGAACACATAATCTTATCTGACAGGTTGATGTTGTCCAAGTCATCGAAAATTAAAAGAAATCCTTGAGACAATAGGGATTGGCTAGTTGTCGCAGCGATGAAATGCTCTTCGCTAGCCAGGGAGTTCCTTGTGCTGCGGCGCATTTATCGTTGATGGAATCCGTCTAAGTGGTACTCCGTACTTTGCGTTTTCGGTGACTTGTCCAACTGTGGAGTAGTGCCGCTACTTGGCTTCAAACACTTATAGATGTCCCTATCAAGCACACGATAAAGAAGAAGCATTTCAAGGTGGGAAGCACTGCGAAATTCAACGTCGGCTGTGTTCCGACTCATCGCAAGTCCTAGAAGATTGTTTGTGACGTTAAGTATGACAATCATTTTCGGAGCGTACTTGGCCTTGTTCATGACAACCACTCCAGAGCCCTTCTCCCGTTGCATCACAATTACGTACCCAGTACATAATTTGGGTATCGGCTGAAGTTTTTTGTCTTCCCGTATAAAGGAAAAGGTACTCAGTTGAATTCAACGTGAAATTGACCAGCATCCCTGCCCCCTAAACCTTAGTGCTAGCGCAGTCTGCCAACTTCTTCCATAGGTAGACACCTACTTGTCAAGGGTCACTGGACACAGCTCGGATCAGGGTTCACAATTGTTTAACTCACCCTATTCTTCGCTTCATCCGTTTTGCCAGGCCGAGTCAATAAGCCGGATGAAGCCAGCCCTGTGTGTTTAAAAACTATTATTTGTGAGGTTCTGACTGCCATGGAAATAGGGATGGAACTTCCGTTATTCATCTTGCACCTGAAGCTAGTTTTGTCACACCCATGGTTATTTATATTTGCATCCCTGTTATTTTAAATGTTACTGACGGGACAAAAAGGAGCGTATGCATTTGCTATTTTACGCCTTCTTACCATATTGTTTAAATTGCTAAAGGGAACTAACTGATTTAAATTTCTCATACTTCGGATTCCCGCTTAGACTGTCAAATTGCTTCTTTTTATAGTTAGCCTGAAGCGAAATATTGTGTAGATAGCTGCAGAATTTGCTTTCCCTCTGAATTATTCGTCACTCGCCTGAATTGACGGCTGATTCACAATCGAAACTCGAGGTCGCTTGGCAATCCCCCCAGCTCCACAGGACAGAGATGGCCGAATCGGACGAATAGAGGAACAGGGCTGTATTAGCCAACCACACAGTTCATTAGAAAGGTAAAATCGAAACTTCGTGAATGGTAGTTTACGCTCACGTGGAAAACTCTGGTACGATCCAGTTACGGCCAATCAAGTAATGTCACCCTCGTGTTGATTGGCCGCTTCACCCGGTTAGCTATCTGTTCGCCCAGATCAGTGCTGGTGAGTTTGAATCGCCTGCCACGCCTTGGTTTCGTAACGGCGATGAGAGCCTCGGTAATTTGCTTAGCGTATTTTTAACCAACAATTCCCCTTCGATTGGTGTTGTACGATTTTAGATTAGAGTTGACTTGCATGGGTGACACGAATTTGCGTCGCCGCTTCCGTCTCTGTGCTGCTTGATTTCGGGGCGAATCATCTAGTTGATGGGTTGGGGTATCTTCGCTTCACCTGCCTCGGCCAGTATGTCCAGTGATAACTGCGTTGCTGGTAATTGTTGTTGTTGTTCTCCAGTCCCTTCCTCTAGCAGCTGATTGACATGTCTCACCCAAATCGCCATCCCCACCTGGATAACCTAGATCAGGCTACCGTGTTTGTATAGCACATGGCCCATAGCCCATTTGGGATGGTGAGTGCGATAAGCTCTTGCCAGAACTCGTTGGCCAACATGAAAGACTGGTTTTCGAGCACCTTGTCGAATGTTGAATTGACGTTCCATTTGAAAGTTGCGGGACAGTATTTGTTCTTTCCTGTGTCTGAGGGCATCATGCGGCACACGGACATGTCTTTGAAACAGTTTCAGCCGGGGATAGCGCGTTCGGTGTCTGTGAATTTGGAGTTGTGCGATACGTCAGCAGAAATGTGTCAAGCATCTCCGCCAAGGTAACTTCTTGCATTTTTTAGCAAAGTTCTTTGGAGTATATGTACAAAGCCTTCTGCTTGCCTGTTTGGTTGTGGGTCGAAAGGCAGAGACGTTACATGGATGCTGGCATTTCTGCAACAGAAATCAACCATTTCAGAGGAGGTGAACTGCGTACCATTGACCGAAACGAGAAAATACCTGTCGGAGAGCAGAGACAGTGGCTGCTGCGGTGGTTCTCACCGTTAGAATCACCTCAGACCATTTACTGTGGACATCGGCGACCGTGAAAAAATTATGACCGTCAATTAGGCCCGCAAAGTTGACGTGTACTATGGACTATGTTTTCGTTGTTATTGGCTAGGATTGTAATTCATTTTCCTTGGCTGTTTAGGAACACTGGCACATCGGGAACAATTCTTAGTTAAAACTCGATCTGGGAATTGATATATGACCAAACACAGCTTCGTACCGGCGATTTCATGCGATTCATTCCTGGGTGGCCAGTTTGAAATTGTCCGAGGACTCTCTTGAAGGATTACAAGAATGACGACGCGATCTGAGAACAGTAGACAATTGTTGACGACTGATAGTGCTTCCTTTTGTTTGTGGAATTTTTAAAACTCCGACGTTGTAACTCTCTTGGGCCAACCAAGTAGGAAGAAACTGATCACTTGTTGTAAGGTTTAATCATGACGAGACGCTTCCTGGACCATTTCGAACGTTACTGGTAAGGTACCGAAAACGTCAGACACAACTTGATTTACTTGGGGTTCTACGGAGATTTGCATAATTATCAAATCCTCTGGTTCTTGATGCTGTGTACCAATTAAACGAGATAACGCATCTGCTTGACCGATGTTGTGGGCAGATTGATATTTGACGACGAAATGGTAACCAACGGTTGCTCAGCGTTGAAGACGATTAGCCGTGTAGATTGGAATGCCCTTCTTTGATCCAAAGATTGCGACCAACGGTTAGCGGTTCGTGAACAGAGTGAATTTTCGTCCGTAGAGCATTTTGTGAAATCGTTTGACTGCAGACACTATAGCCAAAGCTTCTTTCTCGATTTGCCAATAATTGCTTTCCGCTGGTTTAAGTGCTCTGGCTGCATGTGCCACAGCTTCCTCCGAACCATTGGGGAAAATGTGAGATATGACTGCTACAGTTTCGTACTCTGATGTGTCAGCAGCAACTCCGATCTCCAGCTCCGGATTGAAATACCTTAGCAGTATGCCAGAACACAATATAGACTTGACACCATGAAATGCGGTTTGACATCCAGACCGTACAAATTTGCGATCCTTTACCAGAAGTTCATCCAGCGGTCCTCGTAGCCGATGCATTTCCGGCACAAAAAAGCTGTATTGACTGACAAACCACAAGAATGATCTGAGCTTCGCGGAATTGTCGTGAGGAGGCACCCATTTGATGGTACTTATGTTAGAAGGATCCGGACGACGGCCATCCTTGTCGATGATGAAGCCAAGATACTTTACACACTTCATGCCTGTATTGCATTTTTCTGCTTTCAAGTGGAACTCGTAATCATTGACGCGGTGGAGAAATACTTGCAGTCTTTCCGGCAGATGTTGCTGGGTAGACCGTTTGATTATGTTGTCGTCCAAGTAAGCTGCGACTCCTGATAACCCAGCTAACATCGTATCCATAATTGCTTTAAAAAATCACGGGAGTTGATTCGGCATCAAACGGTTGAACTGATAGAAACCTCAGTGCGTATTGAATGTCAGCAACCCCTTTGAAGCATCGTCGACTTCAATCGGAATTTAAACCCCCTATTAAAGCTAGATTGGCAAGGTAAGCGCCACCACTGAGCTTAGCAAATAAATCTTCTGTGACTGGCAAAGGATACTGGTGCATTTTCAAAGCCGCATTCCATCCCGTAGAGTAGTCAGCACAGATACGAAGAGTTCCAATATTCGTCTTGACGACAACACTAGGTGCTGCCCATGCTGAATAGTTCACAGGTTAGATGATGCCGGTCCGCTCTGAATGATCAAGTTCCGCATCAACAATCGGAAGCGCAGCGTATGGTTCCGATCTTTTGGGTCGAAATACCAGTTTGGCACCGTCTTTGAGAGTAAGGCTTGCCTTGGTCTTTGTGGAAATTCTTAAGTTGCTGCGAAACACAAACGGGACTGTTCTTCGTAGCTGATCGACCAGTTTATTGTTTGATTCATCCACTTTCAAAGAGGACCTCGTATGTCCGGGCCAGAGGTTATTGTAGACTTGACTCAGGGGAATGTCGAATAGGTGAAACTTCTGGAACCAGTCGAGTCCAAGTAAATTCAAATATGACAGCTCCGTAATGTACACGATGCCGTTTGTCCGAGGAGCGCCAAAAATCATTTTACACGACAGCACCCCAATGAGATTATGTTGACCTTCTGAAGCGTTAAATGCAACATGATTCGTCCGGTTAATTGACGGAGCACCAATATACTGCCAAGTTTTGCGGGAGATAATTGTTATGTCCGAGGCTGTCCAGCTGAAGTGGTAGTTGTTGCTCGTTCAGGTGAACTCTGGTGTACTTTCTGTGAGCCACATGTTCATCAGAGTAGGCCGCTTTAACCGTACTATAACTGCTGCATCTTTTGGGAGCATTCGAATTCGGTCGCGAATGCTTAGCACTCTTGAGCAGCACTGTGGATCGGCAGTGCGTTTCCTTATGACCCAGTTTATGACACTTGTGGCAAACATGTTTCAGAAAGGTATATACTCGAAAAAATGTCACTCATCAACTCTCCAACAGGCAGTCGGGGATTTTGGATTCTCTCTGAGCCTTTCTTGACCGGTTGCACTTGGAAGCGGTTTATTTAGAGTAGCTCTCAATACACTAAGACAGAGTTGACTGTTGCCTCACTAGCACAAGCGTGTCATGCTCGAGGTTCAACAAGCTGGCATTCAGTAGTGATGGTCTCTAGAGGCATTTGCGGGTCTTGTTCAAGTGTACTCATCAGCCTGGTGTGAATCTTTACATCCCGTGGGGAATGTGGGCCACAGAAAACAATTAGGTATTTGAACTGATCTACCGTGATAGTTTATTGTCAAATTTTTCGCACTTGCGATTGCTGACGCCAACGTAAGTAACCTAGTCCTCGGCGTCCATCTTGGTTTTCTTCAGACACTGATATCGCTTGTCGAAAATGGATGGCTTTTCTTCAAATATTTGGCCGTCACTTGACAGTCTCGTCAAAAGTGCAGTCTCGAGCGTTCATGGGTAAAGTAAAATTGACATATCTAGAGTGTTCTGCTGCTATAAGTTTACTTGGCAGCAATCGGACTTTCCCATCGTCATCATGGCCTCTAGGTTCCACACGGAACGCTTCTTCTTAACGATTGAACCAGGATTTAAAGACAGGGCCAGTATCATGGTCGCACAAAAATTCCGTCATGTCGTTAGTGATGGCGTTTACCGATGTGGACGGCTTGACGATTGTAGACTGTGAACCGGTCTGGATTGATAGTTGGCGCGTAAGACTTTCGATCAGCCTGAGATGGGATCTCGCAAATAACGCTTGTTGCTGCGGCAGAATGACCTTGAGATCGTCAGCTGATATGGACATGTTGATAAGGGTTCAACGCGTCGCCAGCTGAAGTGTTCGTCTCTCACCTGAATTGATGGTTGATCCACATTCAAAAATCGAAGTCGCTGGGCCAGGACGCAAAGGACAGAGAAGACCGGATTGAATGAATTGAGGAACGGGGCTGTATTAGCCAACCACACAGTTCATTAGAAAGGTAAAATCGAAAGTTCGTGAATAGTACGCTCACGTGGAAAATGTATTATCTTGCGTACACACCCTCCTTCCGTCCTCACATTGTGGCGTATAAATTAACTCAAGCCATCTGTGACTAACCTCAGACGCGTGGCATCCGTTCACCTGGAGTAGGTCGAGTCAAAACTTTTGAGTTTACTGGAAACTCATACACGCTTACTATCATTGGTCGAGGATCTTTGTGTTGCTGGATTGTTTTTACTAACCTTGTAAGTTCACACTCGACCGTACGAGGATAAATCACAACATCCGGTTGCAGAACGCAATAACGAACAGGCAAGGGGAGGAGACAATCGTTCGTGATTGTTGTAAGTACGTGCTGAATTTAGCAGACCTATAACTTGATGTGTTACAGATAGAGGTATTGTCCGACGGCCTTGATTACAAAGTAGCACCGCGAAAGACGTACGGGTTGTTTATACAAGCCCACTTTGAGAATCTTTAAATCAATTCCAAGAGGTTCAAATATGCAGTCCTGAAACGGTTGTATGGTTAAGAAACAAACTAACCGAAATCTCCCACGAAGTTAATACCATGTTAGTGAGTGATACATGCACGCTTACAAGTCGTCACCTTCGGCCGCTACGCAAATTACGTACTGAGTACGTAATTGTGATGCAACGGGAGAAGGGCTGTGGAGTGGTTGTCATGAACAAGGCCAAGTACGCTCCGAAAATGATTGTCATACTTAACGCCACAAACCATTTTCTAGGACTTGCGATGTGTCGGAACACAGCCGAAGTTGAATTTCGCAGAGCTACACAACTTGAAATGCTTCTTCCTTATCGTGTGATCGATACGGACGTTTATAAGTGTTTGAAGCCAAGTAGCGGCACTACTCCACATTTGGACGGGTCACCGAAAATGCAAAGTACGGAGTACCACTTAGACCGATTCCATTAATGATAAATGCGCCGCAGCACAATGAGCTCTCTGGCTAGCGCAGAGCATTTCATCGCTGCGACAACTGGCCAATCCCTATTGTCTTAAGGATTTCTTTTAACTTTCGATGACTTGGACAACATCAACCTGTCAGATAAGATTATGTGTTCACTGGATGTGGAATCTCTGTTCACTAACGTTCCGCTGCACCAGACAGTCGAATATAGCTGCGAACTAGCTGAGCAATATACTTGTTCTTTATCAATTCCAGCCGAACTTCTAATCGAATCATTGCTGTTATGTACCGAAAATGTTGGCTTCCACTTTCAGAATACATCATACCGTCAAATCGATGGGGTGCTAATGGGTAGCCCATTATACCCTGCACTCACCGATTCCTTCATGTTGTTGATAGAAAGAGGCATATCCATAGAAATAGCCAAGCTGCCATACTATAAACGCTATGTGGATGACATACTGGGCTTACGTTCATCGGAACAACAGATCGTGCGGTTGGTGGAACAGTTTAACAACGTACCTGCTAATTTGCTGGTCACTTGTGAGGTGGGGCAGAAGAACTGTCTACCTTTCTTGGACATCCTTATCAGTGGCAGAAATGAGGGATTAATTAAGAGGTCCATCAACAGAAAAGCTGCATGGTCCGGTCGATAACAGTATTCCACCAGCTTCACAACAGTGAGGTACAAACGGACACTTGTGAAAACTTTAGTTAGTCGCGTTAGACGAATTTGCTCGGCGGATTGTCTGGCCGATGGGCTAGCGTTACAACTGCGCTCAGTGTGAATGGTTATCCTCGTAGATTCGTAGGGAAACTGAGTCAACAGCGGGACCCAAAGGACTTAGGGCATGCAGCAACTAAGAAAAGGATGTATGTTGAGTTGCCTTTCAAGTGTTATTTCCATACACTGAAGACCATTAAACGTCTAATTCCTGCTACGCAGAGGAGTTACCCTGGTGCTTAGGTTCTGGTCATTAACCGAACTCGTAATTTTTCTGTTCATCTGACGAAGGAAGTTAAGCCGATTGAAGCCAATTTACACTGCATATACCAGTTCGTGTGTGACTGCAGAGCCAGTTCCATAGGTAGCACTAATCGGTCTTTTCTCCCGAATAAAGGAACACGCGCCAATGTGGGTTCAACGTGAAATTGACCAGCATCCTTGCCCCCTGAATCTTCGCGTTCGCGCAGGCCGCCAGCTTCATCAGTAGGTCGACACCTACCGGTCGATCGTCACCGGACACAGCTCGGATCAGCGTTCACAATCGTTTAACTCACCCTATACTTTTCTTCATCCGTTTTGCCGAGGCCGTGGCAAAAGCCGGATGAAGCGAGCCCTGTGTGTTTTATAAAAATATTCGCTATGTGGATATCCCTAGCAACTTTCCTCTGCACGTTTCGTAAGTCGCATGGCAATGGTAGTTGAGCCGTGCTATATCATTAGTCAGACTTGAATCACTCAGCTGCGCGGCTGTCACTTATGGCAAACGGCACTATCTGCTGGCATCCTGAATTCAAGTGGGCGGAACCCGGAAGGTGTTTGCTGGGGGCGCCACTCTTGAGACCCATGTGTTCGTAACTCCCGTGTCTGGTGCTTTTCCAGACTAGCCTAGGCCTTCTGTTTGGTAATGACGATGATGAATTAGCTGAATTATACCAAAATGCTCACTAATACACATGAGTAATTATTTGTGAGCTAAAACTGTCATGCACATAGTGGTCGGACTTCTTTCATTCATTTTTCACCTCAAGCTCTTTAGGTCACGCCCATAGTTCTTTATATAGTTGCATCCCAGTTATTGTTAATGGTATTGACGAGACTAAACGAAATGCGTGCATCTTCCAGCTTTCGTCTTCTTACAGCATCATATCGTATTTTGCTTGTAAGTATTGACGGTCCGAAACTGTCCCCCGTGGCCCAGTAGCGTAAGATGCTGACCGGCGGTTCTAGCCGCTGATGGTCATTAATAATGTACAATGATTTATAACGGGTAAAAAGCAGGTGCTTGACAACTCCCGTGGGGTGGTTAGAATGAGAAAAGATAGATCAAGGGATGTGCTCTACTGATGATACCCAACAGGTTGAATCTGCAATCTAGTGCATTTCCGAGCATGTGTACGACTATCTGACTTGGAACTGGCTGCGACGAACTCGTAATTAATTATCCAAATATGTGCTATTTGAACAAACTAGTAGTTCTTTTGTGTTGGCCAGACATTGTTATCCCCTCCACGATGATCAAAACCGTTCTATCGGCGTTTGGCGCGTGCACAGAACTACGTTTCCCTAGCTATTGATTGGTACACGTGACGCGACAAAAATCAACTTGAATGGGCGTTCTGGGGTTGTGTGTTTGCGTGTATAAATAAGCCTAATAGACAGAAGTTGCTCCCCATAACGATATGAGCGTTTGACACAGTGACGGTGTGCTATCTGAAGCTCCTACATCGTCCAAAAACCCACAATTTTAGTCGGTGTACATGACATTTGTGTTCGTGAATACACCCTTTCAGCATTATGAGCGTGCAAAAGGAACGACGAAAAGTGACACCGCTCTAGAGAGCGTTTGGTGATCTTTAATCACGCCCCCTTGCCATTTTGAGCAGCGAACCGTGTTGTCCGCGTCATCAGATCGGCGGTATTTCTCTCAAGCAAAGCCTTAATATATGAGCTCATTCAGAGTGCTCACTAAGTGCCAGGTGATGGCACGCCGTTCAGCATGGAAGCCACGAATGGGTATAAATTGGTCAAGTTCCGCACCGTCATTCACACTGAAGGCATTAATTCATTAATATATGTTTACATATGTATTTAAGTCCTGATAGGATTATTCATTTCTTGCAAACTTCAGTGTGTCCCGTCTGCGTACTATTCAAACCAGGACTCACTTGAGCCGTATAAGCCACTAACGGCGATAAGCTGTCAGTGTATTAGCTGTGGACCACATTCCGGTCACTTATGCAATGACTACCGCAACTGATTCTGTCAGGGCAAAGTAGTTTTTATGCGCAACAAGGAGAAGTATCTATGCAGATGAGGAACAAATCCTATGACCACTTGGCAATAGGACCACATCAAGCAGCATACACGGCCATGACCGATACCGTGTGCCTTTATGTAAGTCTCCTCAAGAGTATTGAGGAACGACTCATTCGAACGGAATGTGAGCCCCATGTGCAGTGGAACTGGGTAGGGAGTAGAGATTACGGCCCAGGTGTGCTTCGATGACACTCCTGGAGAAAACATAATGCCAGGGAAATACTGTTAGTTCTGGAAAAGCTATCTAAACGAATAAGCATTGACGAATTAATTATCCAATAAAGCAAAGACGACACTTCATTCCCCCATTTTCTTTCCTATTTGTTGAAATGGTTCCGTCCCACTAATTCTGTCTATCGATCCAGTCAAATATTCGCCGCGGATTGCATTGCAGATATTGTTGGCTTCCATATTCAATTCTACTGTCCACGATTCTTTTTTAAATGTTACCCTGAACATGTTCTTTAGGTACATTTACTTTGATTTTATCTGGGACTGGGAGTTTTTAGGTAACAGTATTGTCTTTAACCAGAATCGCATAGAATTTGGAAGATCTAACTGCACGCTTTAGGGCAAACCGACCTCTTTCTCCTCAATGACCTTATTTCAACGATCGAATGAGACAAAATTTGTGTGACGGAACTTCCGAAACGAAAGGTCCCTGACCACTGGTCACAACTGTATTGTTCTCTTTCAGATGACTGATATAGACGGCTGCAACAGGTCATTATTTCAGCCTTTTGGCCTGCGCTGTAGGTACAGTGTTTTGTCTTCGAATTCCCGGGGATTAACATGGCTACCAGTTGTCTTTACAGGTTTCGAACTTGACAGCGTGGTTGAATACGGGATCAATGGGTTCCGCCTGCATTTATTAACTGCAGTTCAGTATTTGTTACTACCTGTTCCTAATCGGACTATAAATTTCGGTGTTCATTTTCAGCTCACTAAAGATAGCATCTTTTGGGCACAGCCAGCTGAAGGTACGGTGCCGCCCCTGAGCCACTTTGATTTGGCCATCTGCGCCCGACCGGATGATGTCATCGTGTTCAAGGATCACATGGAGCTGATTGTGCAGGACGCCGCGACCACTCGGAACATTACGCTGAATGCAACTGGTCACGGTAATACCATCGTGTCTGAACCACCAATGACAGACACTCTGGACTTGGGCACGCACTTTACCACGGCACCCATGCAACAAGTCTTCCGGTTGCGTAACATGGGACGTCGTTCGCAGCAGCTTATCTGGTCTGTGGAGGGACAGACGGTTCGCGTGGTGCCTCATTCTGAATCAAGGGTAAGCGGACCTTAGTAGTTCAATAGATCAGTAGTGTATGATGGGATAAAAAACATAAATTTGCAAGACACAGGATGAAAAGGCACAAGAAAATTCAAATCAAAATATTCAAACGTTAAATGTGAAATATCAGTGGTTAGGCCATTACACTTTATCAAACTGCTGTGTAACGGGTAGCACAAAGATGAAAGTCTAGCAGTCTCTCGAATATCACGATGTCTGGGGCGTTCATCACATGTGTTTATAGTGCATTGCATGGGGAATAGATTGTAAGAGAGTAAAAATACCTCCTACGATCCAAACGAGAGTGTTGTATTACTAGTTTCAGTTGATAGCCTCGAAATTGCTTGTAAGAGGCTAGGGTCAGCAGTGATGTATATGGGTGCTTGTTTTCATATAGTATCCGGGATGTGAGGACAAGATCCCCGTGAAGCCGTCGGCATTCTGAGGAGAACACACCGAGTAAACGAAGTTGCAGTTCGTAACTGAGGCCGGATAGTCCAAGTATTGCCTTGGTGGCTCTTCTTTGGGATTGCTCCAAGAGACGAATATCTCGTTTTAACCATGGGCGCCAGGCCTAGACCGCATATTCAACATGGAAACGAAGATATGTGTTGATCAGTATTGGTACCAGTCGTCGCTCGAAGGTGCTTCAAAACCCTCAAGTTCGAATTCGCCACATTCGCTTCGTTCCAGCACTGGAGCGAATTGCCAAGACTTTCTTGCACGATGATACTTAAGTCTCGTTCACTAGTCACCTGTTGCAAAACGTGCTGTCACAGAAGATATGTGTTGCTGAAGATGCTACGCACCGTAGACAGGTGGCAATTTGCACGGTTCAGTGGGAGCTGATTCCTTTCGGCCCACTCGTTAATCCGGTCCAAATCGTTCTGGAGATAAGCACGGTCGGATGCTGAACCAATTGCTCTCATATTTTGGCATCCGCTGCAAATATCTGCATTGGGGATAAAATGTTTTCCGGTAGGTCATTTATGTAAACTAAAAACAGTAGCGGGCCGAGGACGGATCCTTGCGGTACACCACTGGATATGCACAGGATGTCGGAGTGAGTGTAAACTATTCTTACCTTGATGGTTCTGTTTTGAAGGTAATCTTCCAACCAGGTGAGCAGGGAACTGTTGATACCATAGACAGCAAGCTCTTGAAGGAGAACAAATTGATTGACTCTGTAGAATGCCTTAAATAAAGCTAAGTAAATCACATCTATGTGGACTCCTTTGTCCGCTGCTCTGGTCCAAGGAGCAGATTTGTAAGACCAGAAACTCTGCGCCTGAAACCATGTTAAACATTTGAAATTCTTCCCAGATTTTCAACATATCGAGTCAATTCATCTGTGATTACCGATTCCATCACTTGATAAAACAGGTAGAAGAGTAATAGGTCGGTAGTTGGCAGGATCCGATCTCTTACCTACTTTGTATATCGGAGTGATGACTCCACGTTTCCGCTTAGATGGGAGTGTATGGGAGCCAAACAGACCCTGGAAAAGCGCTGCAGATGTACTTCTATGGTGGGGGATAGAATTTTACGTACATTTGCACAGATATTGTCGGTTCCCAATGCACTGTTTTCCCGGAGAGATTGGAAGTTGTTCATGACAGCCTCCGGTGTAAAGGTGACACTGGATAAGCCGACGGCGTCTGTTGGGAGTTGCTAGAGCAAAGGTTTCATGGTATTTGTAGCCACCGTGTCAAACTGTAAATGTGGAGCGCTCGCGCTATCCAAAGGAGTATTCGTTAAGCCACAGGCCATCGTGAGTGATGGTTTTCCAGATTTAACCCTTCTTTTATCCTACAGATACCTGTATAACAGGTTGTTGTTACTCGTAATATTGAGTACCATTGTCTTCTGCCACTCGTACTTGTTTGTCATAATAAGTGAATAGTAGTAGTTTCTGATTTATAATTCTGCCATGAGGCATCACATGAAGTTAGCGGATGTTGCTTTCAACTTTCATCTCCTCTATTGATCCATTTAAGTGTTCTGTTTCGAATCCAACTGTTGATTCTCAACGATACCGGTAATGGTATAACTTTCGAAGCTGCTTATTTGACCAAGTTAACTTTACCTCTTAATTCCTTCCTTGCGTCGTTCACCAACCTATGAATATGTCGGCTCTAGTCAACGGTAGTCGTTAGTTTATGAAGCTTGGAATAGTCAGTAATACTTCGTTGGGTTTCGCTTTCCTTATCAACCACACTGGCATAACACACTGTATGAACTGTATACTCGTTACTGCCTAGTGCAGGGTCGTGTGCCACTGACTCAAGCATCAACTCTTCCTTTGTCAGGATTAGGTCCAGTAACCATGGCTTGTATGAAGTGCGATGTCTAGTTGGTCGATGCATTTGTTTATACAAAATTGCCATCTTCATAAATTCAAGGAGCGTTGGTTTAGATGATGGCTCCTTAGCAGACACTGCGACAACTGAAGCTACGTTAAAATCGACCACTATAAGGTAATGAGAGTACTTTTTGAAACTGCATAGTGGAGTGCGTTTAAAAGAATGAGGATCATTGGTTCTCATTTGTCTTCCGTACCCGTTCGTTCCGAATTGGCCGGTAATTTACTTCCTGCAATTGCCGTAAAAGTGTACGACACGTTCGAGGTATATCAATTATATAAATCAAGTCTGGCCTTCGTGCCGTAGGACTGACCACTATTAGTTATATCATGATGCTCAGTAACGCAGACAAGAATTAAGAACACAGGGTCTATAAAAAAAGCAGTGAAAAGGAAAACCCAATGCAGTTACACTGGGTCAGAAATTCTGCATTTCTGCAAAATCAGGATGGCCTATTCGTGTTTTCGTCAGCTGATATCAGCGCGCGTTCCTTCGACTCTGTAATTGATCGGTGCCTAAAACATGTTCTTTTTGAAACCATACTTTGGGAAGCAAAAATCCCTATGGCCGGCGGCTGGCGCTGTTGCTACGTTAGTAATGTGCTTCCCTAAGTGTGTGTTCAACACCTGACCAATATACAATTGGCAGTGCCACAACACATAGTTAACAACAACAACAACAACAACAACAACAACAACAGCAACCCCAACAACAACAACAAAAAGGGAAAAGCAAGTAGACAATAGAAACGTTTGGAAGGTTTACAAAGTTAAAGTATTGTGCGGGCAGTGATCTTCCCGGTTGCCCAGGCCGAGGAAGAGCCTTGATTTAAGGGACCCCACCCCGAGCCTTTGGTCATAAAGACCTGACCCACAAGGCAGCAGGACGATTAACGGAGACCGTTGCCATTCAGGTAGCTCATTCACCTTCTTTGTGTTCAGTAGCAGTCCACAAAGCAGCCGGTGGCCAACAAGCTTGCTCATCCGCCCTCCGTTAGGTGCTCACTTCTGGTTACAGAAGTGAGTGGTCAGTGACCCTATAGCCGGTCACCTTGGCTTTGATACAGTGCTGTACGAGCTCTTGTGGTATTTGATGAAGAACCTGGCGGACAGCCCAGAACTTCCCACGTTCTGAGACGCTGCCCCTGATTGTCCGCGACTTATTCATCTCGCCTGCAAGGCAAACGACACTTATTCGCAGTTACCTCCACCAGGAAGGCATTCCCCCGATCTGCAACCTGGGGACACGCCCGATAGCGTACAGCTCCGCCACGCGATTCAAGCGGAATCACATCGAGAGTTACTATAATCTTAGTCCGAGGAGTTCATAAGTTGACCTTAAAGGGTAGAGGAAAAAGAATTACGACTCATACACTTCATAGGAAGTACAGTCTCTGCTCCCTAATATGGTCTATCCTGCAGTCCCACGCTGTCACGACGAACGTTGTGTGACTGCCGATCGTTTTGGAAGAATCGACGTGGACGAACCAAACAACTGACTACTCACGCACCATCCGTTCTTTTTCCAAACAGTGGTCCAGGGGTGAATTTTCCAGACGCACCAAATTGAAAATGCCGCTGGTTGATCAATAGCATTTGATTTCACCAAGTGGTCTCGCAGTTTATTATCTGTATTGTGCGGCCAAAACAATGACGAAATTGTGGCATCCTCAAATCTTCGTAGAACTGCGTGCAGTTAGACAACAACGAGAACAACAAAAACAAAACACTAGATCTTGATGTAGGGTGTTTAACCCTCATTTACTACATCCTCATTGGGTAGGTAATTCATATACCTACGAAGAACTGTCCGTCTTGACAACAAAGCTCTGGTTAGTTTCTTTATTCTCAACTGATGGATTAATTCGTATGTTTGGCTGAAGCATACGCAAGCATGTAGAGTACCATCTGCAAACACTAGCTCAGATGTGAGCGATGTGCATTGCTTAAAAATAGACGGCAGGTCCAACATGATCCTTCAGAACTTTCGGGCGATTCGGCAATGCGTGATACACTATCCTTCGAAAAGTTAATAGAAGGTATTTCTGATTAGATTAACACTTCACTTGGGAAGGTCGTTATCTAACGTGTTTAAACTATTGATTTTGAACTAGTGTATATCTTTGGTACCCCGTGGGTTGTCAGTTTGAACATGTGTAGGCCCGAGAACCTTATGGTATCCTAGCTTTCATACAGTCAAATGTAGTTACGTGGTAGCGAAGCCTCAGTAGCAGCATGTGGCGCATCGCTAACATCGGTTACCAATTAACCGAATAGGGGATGGCAAAAGAATATAGAGAACATCTTTTAAAATGGCCTCAGTTGCTCATCACGAACGTTAACTAGTTTTGTCCAAACCTCAAACGACACCACGTGTGACGATGCTAGCCGATATGGCTAAATGCCGACATATCGCGTGGTTCGTTTTCCTCTCACTTATGCTAGAGTTCAGTAGAACGCAACCCCCCAGGGACAAATTGTCTATAGCTGACAAACCATGTATGGCAAATGCTGATTGTAAAAGGCTGATACAGAGCCGTTCCAAGTGAATTATCAGCATTTTGCTAAGATTCGAAGTTAACGCCTGAGCGATAAGCTAACCTAGTTGAAGGAGTACTTGATTGGTTGGTTTTTTGTTTGGTTTAATAACTGAGAATTTGGTAGGTATGCACGGTACTCTTTTCTGATAATCTCATGTCAACTCGTCAGTTTCGTTGGCTAGATTTATGAAATTTACAGATAGGCAAGAGCACTTCGCCATAGATATGGGATACAAACGGGTCGGCAGATGGCCGGGTTGAAATTGTATTCCGGATCATGATATCATCGTTTCTGCCTCCGGCAGGCACACATAGAAGTCATGAAACCCTCTACAATTGCTTCTTACTTTCACTTACAAAATATCAATAACGCAAAGGTATAAGGGACTTAGATTTTTAGATCAGACGGCACTGAATCAATGATCGGTGGCGTCCAAATAGCGAGGATTGCGCAATAAAGTGTTCCGGTAAAACCCTTCACCATTATTAACCTGGTTGTCTACGTTAATCTCGAGAATGGTGTGCCACAGGCGTTGCTATCATTTCCGTCTGAATTTTTTACTTCTGTTTGTGTTGTTTCCTATTCTGTCAGCTTGAGTCAGAACTCGAAACCCAATGGTCGATCACGCCATATCGATTTGAAATCAATCGAGCGGAAAGTGCGGAAATTGTACTGCAAGTCATCGCTTTAAAGTGAGTTGAACATTTCTACCACGTTGAAGCAAATTTGAAGAATGCACACATTACAGGAAATATCAGTTATATATTGTTTGTAGTACGTTCCCCAACCATAAGTGTAAGGACATCACACCGTTGCATAAATACTTCAGCGCAGAAATATTTGTTAGCAGTTTAGAAACAGTTTGGGACAGAGTAGCTCACTTCATCAGAACTGCGGAAATGCTGACCTCCGTGAACTTCTTTTAGGGTTGCAAACTGATGAATACCACTTGGCGCAAAGTCAGGGCTATGAGGAATGAGTTGATTACACGATCTGGGTAATACCGTATTGTAAGAAGGATCACGACATTTGAAAGGATACAGGTGTTGTGTGTGCAGAATCAAAGTTATACATCATCTGATTTCCAACACTTTTATTTGCACATGGGTCACGTGCATGACTGGACAGACAGTGGACTGTGATAACCGACCACAAAGTATTCAAATGGAGAGTTTCGACAGAGTTCTATCCTGTCGCTGCACCCAACGACGCGTTTCCTCCTTGTTTGAACTCATCAGGCATAGATAGCCTGATCTGAGAGTGGAAGTCAACCAAGGCCATAATTGAGATTACATGGTGCATTTCAAGACACGGCTTGTACCCCCAAAACCCAATATTCAACTTCTAACCGCTGTGTCAAGCTGTGCCAGAGAATCTCAATGGTCCAGTGATCATGGTGATAACCACCAGCCATCATGTGTCGACTTCCACTTCCATATCTGGCTATCTATACCTGATGAGTCCTATCAAGAACGAAACGCGTTGTTGAATGCACTTATGGAAGAGAACCACAGCGAAATCCTCTACTTCGGTGACGGTCCTAGTGATCCTATTAGCAGAGGCCGACTTCAAATTCAATTGAGGGCACAGTTGGGATTTGTGTCGCAATTCAAGCAATCCAGCGGATGCTGCATATGCTGAAAATCAACTTCTAACCTTTATGTCAAGCACTGCTCGCGGAGCTCAATGACCTATTGATCATGGCAACAGCCACCAAAACTATGCGCCAAGTTCCGCTCCCAGTTGGACTATCTCTACCCCATGAGTCCAAACCAGGACGAAACCATCTGTCCTGAGAGCAGGGATGGGAGAGGGACATATCGCAACTCCACCGGTGATGATCCCAGTGATTAGAATGACAGAGGTTGACTACAAAGTCAGCTGAGGTCAAAATTGAGGTTGAGTGGCGGCGGGTACTCCAACATGCAACACACAATGTACTGACCATCCATGCCATGAGGATCCATCAGTTCCTTGGGGAGTCAAATTCGCCTGTGCTGATTAACAGCGGAAAGCTGGTTCGGAACCCACACGACGCACACTTTGCGGAGCAACAGATATTGTTTAATTGTTGTATTTATTATACATCAGGAAACGATACACGCCGGCACTTTCATGCCACTTCATGCGATGATGGCCAATTGTAAGCTGCTGAGTGCGCTGAATCTTCTCGGAAATACAACAGCGGACTGTATTCCACCTCGATATGGATCATCCGTAACAGAAGTACGGATATTTGTAGTTTTATTTAAGTTACCGTATTAGGTTACAAGCTAGATAGGACAACTACAAATCCAGAAAGATAACGGACCTCTGTTTCGCGCCCTTAAAATACATCAATTAGAATACACAATTACGCCATAGACATAACTACACCTACATACTTGGGACAAACGAATTGCAGAATTGCTCCCAGGAACGTGATCTTGGTGTGATCGTACAGAGCGACCTCAACTGTTCAAAACAGGCTGAGGTAGCTGCGAAAAGAGGCAACCAGCACGTCGGCATGCTGCGAAGGGCATTCGGGAGATTTGACCCATCAATCTTCCCAATGATGCTCAATTCCTACGTGCTCCCGCATGTTGAGTACGCAATCCAAGTTTGGCAACCTTGGTTGAAACGCGACCTAGAAGCGATAGAGGCACCACAACGAAGAGCAACAAAGAACGTGAAGGGCCTGCGGTATCACTCTTACCACCGAAGGCTGAAGTTGCTGGGAATTTTCAGCGGACGTTATCAAAGGCTGCGCGGCGATCTCATATTAGCGTATCAGATATTGAGTGACCCCAACCACGTATGCCGCCATTTGCTGAAACTTAGCCACAACACGCAGCTCAGAGATAATTGCTTAAAGCTGAAGGAACGATATAGCCGTCCAGAGTGTCGACGGAATTACATTTCCCTTCGGGTTTGCCAACCCTGGAACGCACTCCCAGACTCAGTTGTATCCTCTCCTACCTTGGATGTTTTCAAAAAACGATTAGATGTTGCTCTCAGCTCTCAACATTTTGTTACCTAAGCTCCTCTGTTGTGGATTACGCCAAGCATGTTTTCAACAGGACTAATGTATCAAATGGACCTAAGTGAGCGACCATATTTTATTTTCTCACTCCTTACCTCAACTATCACTGCGCCCCAGTGTCTTTCTGAATGTTTACGCGTGATATTTCTTTTTCATTTCACACTGATGTTAATTATCAAAGTATTCATCTCGGCAGACGTTCGATAGGTGACCCAGACATATTTTAATTGCATCATATTCACCGCTACCATCCTACGGGACGTGTCATGTACTTGCTTTTAGCCCGTGATAAATCATTGTTCATTGTTCATTGTTCATCAGTGTGCGTATCCCCACGATTCCATGCACGGAACCGAACTCATGAATGTTAGCGGTTCGCATCATTAGCCGGCAGCTTATGCCACTGAGCCGTGGGGGGAATATAGCTGAGCATCAAGAATTGAAATCTAACTACGATATAACTCGACCCACCCTCCACTGTTATGCAGGTTACTGCTCGTGCAGTGGGTAGTGGACTCAGCTCCATCTTTCAGCAAACATGAAGGAAGGTCATCGGGTTCAGGAGTCATGTTTCCTTTCAACATGTCTATCTCGTCTAGAATTTTCCAATGTAGGAGGTGTGATATCAAATTCCCATGTCGGCTCAAGTTATTCAGCAAGCGGTAGTGTCGCAGCAGGTCTGCTGAGCTACTCTTAAAATGTTCCGCCTGACGGGTTATTCGACACAACTTAGATTGAAACAACTGGCCATCTTTCTTAGCCGTCGTCCCACCTAGTTAGGGTTTTCCCCAACCTTTTGTTCCGGTTCGGTTAGAACAGTACACCGCTGGACTCAGTAGCACTGGCACGCCGCTCACCAACTTCCCTAGTTAATTCGAAAACTTCTTGCCAGCTATCATTTCAGATTGTTACGGACATAATAATACCCATTGTCAGACGGAACGCGTTTGTGTGATTCGATCAAACCGATCGATACGGCAGCGATCCATTAAGTGTAGTAATTAGTCAATTGAGCATACAATGGGCGCCGGGAGCATACTTTATGGCACACGAGTTGATACAACGTATCGTTCGGCTCACCAACGACAATGGGCAATGACAACCTGGGGGCTACTTCGTAGCGAACTGGGAGTTCACGTTACCAGAGAGGAGTTTAGAAGCCAGATGCGTCTTCGAAACGGGAAGAGTGGCTGTCAGGAACGTGTGTGCTAGGACATGGTTGGAAACCACGCATGTGCTTCAAATTGGTTGCCAGCCTTCGACTGGTATGTCTCAGCTATAGTTGATGGCAATATGGTCAATTTGGATCCAGGGCACCGAAGAATTCGGTGCACAACAGCTGACGCGATGTGAACGTTTGCGTTGGAAAGCAGTGCTACTATTATGAAAATTGTAATTGACACTTAGTTGAAGGAATCGATTACCGATGTTCCGTGTGCACCAGCCTCGAAACAGTCTCCCACGTGTTGTTCGGATACTGGAAGGCAACTGACTTGGGCATTCATATCACCAGCAACAGCTCCAAGATCAGTATATTTTGCATTGCGGAGGATGGATGAGATTCTAGGCTAGGAGTGATCTTGATGCCCTCCAAAATGCGGTCCTTAGGAGTATAAATGAAACAACCGAAGTAGTACCATGCTTTCAGATGTTACTTACTAACCTCGCTGGGGGTTCGAAGAGGAACCGCGCACATACATCTGTCCACTGGCATTCGATCGAGTAGATTAGTTTCAAACTACCTTTACTCATTGACACGGAAAAGCCAGAGATGCGAAGAGCACAGTTATGGTCCGCAGATTCGGTACCATGGATGCGGCGATTAGTCTCGACGCCGCTGTGCACGTGTTTCGCAGACAGCATAAATCAATTCAAAGATAGTAGAGAGAGAGAGAGAGAGTTGGTGCTGCCTGTTGGCTGATCTAATCCAGAGAGCGCATACTGATTGAACTACGTGAAATGAGACCCTTGGTTTGACGGACGAATTTCATATCCTGATAACGTCAATTTTAGAGTCAGAAGCAATTTCTTGCCTAATGGACGGTAAGAAGAGTCCCGAGTGGAGAGAAAAACGATAACAGGAGAAGGAAGCCGAAGTATTGTCCACGGGTGGAGAAGGCTAATTGTACCCGCCAGTCGTTCATTCCGAGAAAAGGAATTTGTTCTTGTGGTTTTACCTCTATCCTTTGACGCAGCATTCAGTATATATATATATATATATATATATATATATATATATATATATATATATATATGGATGGCTGCACCCGGTTTCGGATTTGCTTGTCACTGTGGCCAGCCACAGGAAACCTGCACCTACAGAGGGACCATGGATGGCTTGTGTTGCACCACCCACAGCTTTATCCACACACCCCATATGCAGTATAAACCCGAAGGAATAAGACCGGGAGGCAAATGGATGGGAGCCAGGTTTCATCAACAAAGCCGGCCTACACTCCTTCACAGGCAAACACAAACACGCTGTATTTGGGAATCAAGCGCACGCAAGGCGGTGGCTGGACCGTAGCCCACTCCACACTAAGTGCATGGAACAACTCTTTGATCCTAACTCGGCCACAAGGACCGTGCACCCTGTCCCCTCCATCAACGATGAACGGTCTCCTGGAGCCAGTATGGACGCGGTGGTGGGTACTAGACAGGTAGGCACCTTGTCAATATGTACATCAAACGCAGCCACACTGGGGATATCAAACAACAGCCAATCACTTGGAACGGCAAGATGAAATAAGATAAATCGGATAATGCATACCCTCATCTGTGACAGCTCCCAGACGTGCCAAGCCGCGCTGGACAGATTAGCACTGGCTGTCAGTCGCTTCGGGCTTTGCTTTGCACCATCGAAGTGCAAAGCGTTCCTCCAGGATTGGCAGGGTTCGCCCCCTGTACTGACCCTTGGTGGGGATCAGCTAGAAGTCGTTCAGAAATCCAATTACCTGGGAAGTTGTATCAGCGCCTTTGGGATCGAAGACGAGATCACGAACCGTATAGCAAAAGCTCGGGGCGCTTTTGCTAAACTTCGCCACCTATGGCGACGGCGCGACATTACTCTCGCCCTGAAGGGTAGAGTGTACAATGCAGCGGTACGTTCGACCTTACTGTACGGTTGCGAAACCTGGCCCCTAAGATCGGCGGACTTGAAGAGGCTACTTACGTTCGACCATCAGTGCCTTCGCAGTTTGGCTCACATCTGGTGGGAACACCGTGTGAGTAACGAGCGTGTTCGACGCCTTGGTTACGGCCTAGGAAAAGGGAATGAACCGCTCAGCACCGTCATTTCACTCACCAGGCTCCGATGGCTGGGCCACGTGTTGCGCATGCCAGCCCACCGACTCCCTCGACGTGCGTTGTTTGCTCACCGGGGATGTGAGTGGAAGAAGAGGAGAGGTGGCCAAGCGATGACTTGGTCCAGAGGAATGAAATCCCTCACTTCGGAGCTAGCCTCGATTGGAGCTTCACGGCTCCCTGGTTGGGGTCCAAAAGACGGTGAACACATTTGGCTGGATACACTTGCTGACATGGCAAGGAGCCGACGTCAGTGGCGTTCCTGCTGTGAGTTTCTTTGTCCCTCTCCATCCCTTTAGCCTCCCCCTCCATCTACGATCTTATTTCGTAGGGTAAAACGTAATCAAATTTTTGTTTTCGCCTAGTAGCCGGCTAGTAGCTTACCGGAACGATGCCTATCCGTTGCTGGTAGCTCAGCTGGCATTCAACTGTCGTATTTATTTTTCCTTTATGTATTGTATGTATGTATGTATTTCCTTTATGTATTGCGGTACAATAGCGGAGGTGTTTTACCACCTCTAGCTGACATGTATAATGATGATGATGATGATGGATAATGCATACAGTTACTGAGGCCTAACTCTTCACTAAATGGACGTATAAAAATTGATTATGTACGAATCAAAGTTAAAGTTAAAGAGATCAGAAAATATATTTTAAGGAAATGTCACAAATACAAAAATGTTATTGAAATTAACTAAAATAAGCTTCAGCGACGTGTGCAAGTTTACAGAAGACAGTACAGGTAGACAACATTAGGAGAAATAAAAGCATTAGGACAAGAATGAAAACTCACCACCTGAAATAAATAGACTAAGCATGCAAGCACACGGTTAGTAAATCGAATGCAGCGTACCTACAGACGCTGCGCCGGTTCTGCCTACGTTCTCTGCAGGACCCGTCGTCGCTTCGGTAGTGGCCCCGAGTGGCCTCACTCATGGCTCACTGGGCATGCCTGACTCAGGCACTCGCGACCGCATGTGCTACAGTACCATGCGCTGGATGTCGATGGAGTGCTACCCATCGGTGATTGCCGCTTCCGCACTTGCCGCTTCTTCTCTGCATGTATGAGGTCTTTCTCCCTCACTTCGGCAATTGCCTTCGTGATTAGATCGCACCATGCACACCGATCAACCGCCTTCGATTCCCATGACCTGCAACCAAGATTAGAACGTGAAAGGATCACTCTGATCATGTCCTGGTAAAGTAACTTCGGTTTCCTCACATGCTGCTTCCCAATACTCAGCTGACAATATAATAGTTGTTTCGGTATCCGCGTCGAATCCACACAGCTCACATGGCCGGGTCACCTCAGGTGTCTCAGCAAAAGTATGCAGTCCACTGCATACATCCCACTTTGTCGCAACACCTCCGTGTCAGCAACACGGTCGCCCCAACCGATGTGCAAAATGCGTCGAAAACACTGCTAATGGAACCGCTCGAGATATCGCACATCCCGACGGTACATCGTCCACGTTTCACAACAGTATAGAAGAACGGACAGCACCACAGATTTGTACCCCATCAGCTTCGTGCCAATGGTAAGCCGATGGTTGTTCCATACTCCGTACTCTAGCTTCCCCAATGTCACTGCTACCTTCGATCCGTGCACACGACGCACACTGTATAGTTGCTGGCCAACCGAAATCACACTCCCAGGCTAGCAGAAGCTGGAGGTCATTTCCAATACGACAGCACCAATGCTGATTTGCGGCACCATTGCACATTGCACCTCCGGTGAAGGCTGAAAGAGTCAGACAGTTTTGCTTGTGTTGATGGTGAGCCCGAATTTGGCCGTTGTCGAAGCCAGACCACTATTCATGTGCTGCAACTCATCCGCGCTGTGTGCAAACAACACAGTCGTCAGCAAACAGCAACATACGGATAGTTGTCTCACAGACTAGAGTTCTCGCATCGAAACGACGGATGTTCAACATCCCATTAACAATATGGTGCTCCACACGAACACCGTAAGCACAACCGGCATCAAAGGCACAAGACATCACGGCATGAAGATATATATTAAACAGGGCAGGAGCTAAGACACAGCCTTGCTTCACACCAGAGACAACTGTAAAGTCATCCGAGGACTCTCCAACCAGCTGCACCCTCGCCCGCATACCACAGTGCAGACATTCAATTAAACTTACAAACTTACGCGGGCAACCAAACTTACCCAACACCAGCCACAATGACTCGCTGTTCACCATATCAAACGCCTTAGTGAAATCAACAAAAACCGAGTACAACGACTGGTGTCGTTCTCTACACTTCTCCTGCAACTGACGAGCCGCAAACACCATATCTATAGTGCTGCGACCCGAACGGAATCCACACTGATCTTCCGCCACGTTAGGTTCCACTACCTGCCTGACGAGGCGGTCGAGCAGGATTCGGGCAATCACCTTGCCCACACAACTCAGCAAGTTGATGCCACGATAATTCGTGCAACATTGCTTGCTACCTTTGCCCTTGTACGGTGGTTGCACAAGGGCATCCTTCAGCTCAGGAGGCACCTCCTCCTCAATCCATACGCGTTGCACCAAGTGGTGCAGCGCAGTCACCAACGCGGGTCCGCCGTGTTTCAATACTTCAGGCAGGGTCCCGTCATCCCTGGCACACTTGCCGTTTCGCAGCTGAGCAAGTGCTCTCTGCGTCTCATCCAGTGTCGGCGTGTCAGCCAGACTCGTCTTCACATCGTGCTGCTTGAGGCCGTTCAATGTAGGTCAGTCGATCTCTGAGCGGTGGTTCAGGAGATAGTCAAAGTGTTTCCTCCAGATCTGCAGTATGTCTGCAGTCTGTACGCAGGTCGCGCCTGAACTTCTATTGATCAGCGTCCTCAGCAGCTCCAATCTCGCTTCATACACCGCCTTCAAGGAATCAAAGAATTCCTTGTATTGGCGACGTTCGGCGTAGCATTCCATCAGCTTCGCTTACTCCATCCACCATGCATTTTTTATGCGACGGAGCTCTCGGGTCAGTCGCCGTCGAAGTTTGCGAAACTGACTACTCTTTCTCAAGTCACTGGGGTCTGCCACATGTGCAGCAAATGCTGCACTCTTCTCCGACACCAATGCGCCAATGGTCGCATTTTTCATCGAACCAATCAGGCCGTTGACAGTTTGCACACCCGATGGTCTCCTGGGCAGCAGTTGTCACCTGGTCGCGAATGTGGTGCCACAGGTGGCACACTGTTGCTATGCAGTCCACATCACACAGGCGTGCAACCCTCGCCTTCTCCAGCACAATAGGTTTCGCCACAGTACCGAGGGAGAGAATGTTAACTTTACGCCGATTCACGGCGGGACTGCAGTACATAGATTTACGAAACTTTGTGTACAGTTTGGTCCGCACCAATTTATGATCAATGCCACATTCCTTTCCAAGCGATACACGTGTCATGCGCACTTCACACATCTCACTCTGAAGTACGATGACATAGTCGAGCAGGTGAGTATGACCACCCCGTGCGTGCGGCCGGACTCCTATATCACTGGTACTCAGTGCAAATTGAGTGTTCGTGATCGTCAGGCGATGAGTGGCACACAGTGAGAGAAATCTGTCACCGTTCGCATTCTCTGAACCAATGCCATGCAGACAGATGATATCTGTCCACACGGATGCATCACGCCCAACGCATATGTTGAAATCACCCAGCAAAAATGGTTGGTCGTTCCAAGGCACAGACCGGATTACGGAGGATAGCTGCGTGTAGAATTGATCACGCGTGTCATCAGAGTTACACATGGTCGGACAGTAGGTACTTATAAATGTGGCAAACTTACCTCTTCCGAGTCGTAGACGAACAGTCATCAGTCGCCCGCTGATGCCTGTTGGCTCACCCACCAGCTAGCCATTTAGGTGATCGGATGGTACAAATCTGACCCCATGTTCACTTGGTGCTGAGGCGGCGTTGCCCAACCAGTAGAATGTGTAGCCAGCACCTGCTTCGTGCAACTTACCTTGCTCAGCGAGCCGGGTTTCACTGAGCGCCGCAATATCGATGTTGTTCCGCGCCAGTTCCAACGCGACGAGTTCCATGCGTCGCTAGGGGCGCTCACTCGATTTCCGGTCTAGTAGTGTGCGCAGGTTACAGCACTTGATGCTAAGTGCTTTGCGCGCAGTCTGTTAACAGACATTGTATCATCGGAACCATGGTAGAAGAAAGAAGTAGGGAAGATAAGCGTGAGTATGATTGTGCTTGTAAGTCCATGGTTCATCAATGGGCGAGATACTATCCGGTTTCCCAGGCAGAAATAAAAGGTTGTCTTAGGGGGCCCACCTCGAGCCTTTGACCAAGCATCTAACCTACAAGGCAGCACGGCGATATGAGAGTATCGCCACCCGTTGAGAGCCAGTGACCAAAATAGTGGTTTATACGCCTTTAGAACTCAACATTCAGACCCCCAAAGCAATGGGTTACATTGTGGTTTGTTTTAGGGACTCCACCCGACGATTTTAATTCATTAGCGGGAGTCCGGATAGGCCGATCAATTTGCAGGGAAGCATTTATTTTTACATTCAAGTGTTTCCTGTTGGTTTAGCAATAAAAAGAAGACCCCATTGAATGAAAAAACCACAGTGTACAAAACTACCGCGCGTTACAACCGAAACGAGTGTCAAGCAAAAGCAGTGCTCAACTCAAGCAATCAAACCCAACAACCATTTCGACAATATGTATCGGTCGCCTAAGTACACAATGAAACAATAATTTAAGCTGGCATTTTACATGATCGGGGAAATCCCCAGTATGCTATACAGTCCCCTGGCACAAGGGATAATGTGAGCAATCCCTCGAGCTACATGACGATTATCCGTCGCGGTCCAGCCAACTACCAGACCAGGTGGCAAAATCTGATGCAGCTGCTGGGGTGATCCATGCGATCGGACCCTAGCAGACTTGCACCCATATCCTCCTTCCTGTGCCGTAACGGAAATAAGTGCTTGTGAGGTTGAAATTCCAAAAGCTTCTGGTAGCTGGCTGAACCAGGAGTTTGTTGCGCATCTTGTTGAGGTGCAGGGATCCAGCGAATATTAACAACCAAAGGGTAACCAACCGATGTTGGGCATATGGAGAGTAAAATAGAAAAGAGCAGAGTAAATGGACAGCTATATATATACACAAGAGAGTATATTAAGTAAAAATACGAAGCTATTTTTGTTGTTTTCAAAAGGTTATACTCTTTGTTAGTAGTTTCAAAACGTTGCAGTCTTATATTGTAGGTTTTGGGAAACCTTTCTGTGAGCATGAAAATAAGTATGAAATGTGTAAGGTGTGCTCTATGGAAAAATAACAAGCACTGAAAAATGCTGAAAATCGTACGAAAGGTTTGACTTCCCTACCACGTCGGTTGAGAACAGGTCGAATAGGTGTGGTGTCGGTTGAGGTTGTAGGTTCCGCTGGAGCAGGGTGGCTGGTCTCAGGTTGTGACGATGGCTGTCATGGCGCAGGCTGAAGTGTTATCTCCGAAAAGTCGGAGATGCCAAAAGTTGTTGGCATGAATCGGTTGGTGTTGGTCATCTCAGTTTTCCAATTGTAGTTGATGGTGATGATCATGTCGGTGCTGCGTAGGACACGGTACGGGCCAGCATAAAGTGGTTGGGGCAGACGGTGTATGCTTTCGGTGCGTGCAAGTAACAAGGCGTTCGTCCACGTTTGTATGCAAGCTCTATGCTCTGGGTTGCACAGACTGAAGCTGTTGCATGTGATGAGATGGGCGAGCAGCGTAGTCGCCATAGTCGAAGGTTGGTGCTTTTGGTGACACAAGTTCCCCAGGTAGGCAGTGTGTGCAGCCAAAAACTGGCGAATATGGAGTGGCATACAACTCCACTTTGATCGTATTTCTTATGCCTAAAAGAACAAGCAGAAGCTCTTTGTGCCAGGATGTGCTAGATTAGGCACAGAGTGATGCATTGAGTTACCGGCGAACCTTAATACCATTCCGTCAGGATGCTGCCTTTACAGCCTTCAAGAGTCTTAATAGCGGTGCACCAGTATTGGTTACTATGATGCAGCTCTACCTTTGGAGGTGCAGTGTGAGAGCAGCCAAAGCAGAATAGATGTTGTTCTGTTGTATGATGCTAAACCCTTGGACTTCGGCAATCGGTCGCTTACATTGGCGGAACAGCCTTATATGCAGATCGAAAAGGAGGTGCTTGCCGTCGTCTACGCAATGGAGCGATTCAACGACGACACCTGTGGATGGAAGACTACAGTGTATCCGGACCATAAACCACTTGTGTCAACAGCTAGTAAACTGTTACACAGTCTCCTCGACGTCTTCAACGGATGCTTCTCCGGCGCCAAAAGTACGACAGGGATCAGGTATACACTCGGGGGACGCAAAGGTTTATCGCGGACGTACTGTCGTGAGCTCCTCTTCCGATAGTCGAATACCAACAGGAAGAACTAGGGGCCGTCAATCTCGTACAACATATTGCGCTGACGGAAGATCGCCTGAAAGAGGTAAAACGTCGTACTTATCAGACGTGAACTGAGCGGCGTTGCGGGACATGACTTTGAAATAATGACCAGGTACAAAGGATAAACTTCCGAAGGAATTTACGCCGTTCTTCAACTTTCGGGATGAACTAACGGTGTATGAGGGTATGCTGTTTAAAGGAAACCACATTTTTCTCCCAACGCCACTTCGTAATGGAATGCTAGAACACGCGCATCGAGCTTACTTGGGTGTCAACTACAGTATTAGCAGAGTACGCGAACTGATGTTCTGGCCCGGGATAACAACTCAAAGCCGAGACCATGTATCAAGTTGTTCAGCCAACCGGTCCCACGAGGCTCGCCAAGCCAGGGAACCAATGAGGTTGCGTGAGATTCCAGATCGACCATGGCCGAAAGTAGAGATGGACTTGTTCTGTGACAACGGGAAGGACGATTTAACCACTGTGGACTATTACAGTGATTATTTTGAGATCAATCCACTCACCGCTACCACCACAGAAGCAGTCATCAACAAGCTTAGATGTGTGCGCCAGACACGGAATACCGGAAGAACTGCTCTCCGACAATCGCCCGCACTTTACAAGTGCTGCGTTCAAGACCTTCGAGAACAACTGGGAATTTTTGCATCGACAAACGGGCCCGTATCACAGTAAATCTAACGAAAAAGCAGAGGCAGCGCTCAAACAATCCAGGAGGCCGTTATCGAAAGCCAGAGGCACTCATGAGGACCCGTATCTAATGTTGTTGGAGATTTGCAATACGCCAATACCGAACAGCGATCTCATTCCAGTGTTACGTTTATACACCAGAAGGACAAGAACCTTAATACCTGCGTTCGCTGAACTCTTAAACGCTGTCTCGCCACCGCATGAGCAACTGCAAAGGGGCTTAGAAAACGGATGGCAGGTCAGAAACAGTATTACGACCGCGGGACTCTGGCGCTACCAAGCTATCAGTAGATGATGAAGTGTGGATCCAACCAATACTGGATATCAGGGAACGATGGAAGAACGGTGTGGTGACCGCGAAGTTTGGTGAAAGATCTTGTTAAGTTAGTACCGGAGGGAAGGTAATTAGAAGGAAACGAATGTAGCTTAGGCGACACTGCGAACGAGAACGTGCAGCAAAACACTTGACGCCTAACGGAGAGGTCACAATGACGGAGGCAGTGAACACGACGCGGAGCAGAAGAGTGTACGGAGTCTTCCGCAACACTGATGCAGCTGATCCCGACAAAGGGAAGGATGTGATAGGATTGTGCAAGCAAACAGCAAGCGTGCCGCAAGCAAGTGGAGCAACTGATTGGACACCTGCGCATATTTCGTCTACGCGCTGATTGGTTCGCTGGAGCAGGTTTGTTTAACTGCTTCAAAGGAATAATCTCATGAGTGCAGCGGCATCGTTAGTTATGGCAATGACAGTTATTTATATCGAGGTTCCTACATGCTTTTCAGGCTGTCATTTTTGCTGAGCTCGCTTTGTGGAATAAACCGCTTGTCCCTGAAGAACCGAGTTCTACGGGGGAGAGCTTCTGCCACTTAGCGTCTATGATTAGTTAGAACAGTTAAAAAAGTCTATGCTATGATAGTGAAAGGAACGACTACTACTAAGATAACCCAGTGACAGATTCGCCCTGAGGCTCTATTTGGGCGGTCCTAGCTACCCCGGTGTCCAGTAAAAACTCGGTACCAGTAGTTAAATCCCTACCATGAATAGGGAACTTGCTTTTGGTCAGTCGCGTTTGTCACCATTACGGGCCGGCCGAAAAGTTCCCCTGCATTTCTGCGAAGGCGCAAAACTTGAAACACGTGCGGATTTGAAAAACGCCGGGGATACCAACAGTAAGATTGTCTGCTGATAGACTTGCAGAGTCTCGAAAAAATTTCCATCGGCTGAGACAGCGACAGCTCATGGTGGGTTGTTGGACTTGGTGAATAAATGTCGCAAGTCCTGCTTACAGGGCCTCCATCGTTGACTGTAAGCAGGTGAGAGAAGCGCCCTTGGGTGTGATGGTTTTATCTCACTAGCGTCGGCTTGTGGCTGTGAAGCTACAATGCTTGGATCTGCAAGGTTGTCTAGCTCGGTAAGCGACGCAGAGCTCACGGTTGCGCGAAGTCTGCGTGTTTTTCACTGACAAATGTAGTAATAGTTTGCGAAGTAACTTTTCGTCCACGTTAGATGAACTAAACAACTGCTGCATCACGAGTAGCAGGCCTGGGGGCACTTTGTCGCCCAACTGCATATTCCTGAAAAGCGCTTGAAGGCGGACTAGTTCAACGGACATACTATTTTTAGTGGTGACATCCTTGAGGTCCTCTTAGCGATGGTGATGGCGTCACCAACCTGAGCAGCTATCTCCTTGGGGAGATATGACGACCTCGCTATACTTAGTGTATTATGTAGTGGTTCTGTAGTCATTAAATTCACCTTCTAAATGAGCGAACCACAAAACGAGAAACATGCCCCAAAAAGATGGAACATGTGGGAGCTACAACATTAACGGGAGACACTATCTTGTAGTCTGCAGTATCCGTGGTTAGAAAATAGATACAAAAAATCCTATCGCATACAAAAGTAAACTGGCAAATATGAAAATAATAGATGGAACGGGCTCATCAGAGAAATATCGAAGACCCAGCCTTAGGTTATGCTGTCGCGTCGTGGTCACCAATTTATGTGTATGGTAAACAAGCTTGACATCTTGCACACGACTCGTCAGGTAGTCTGTTTGGTAGCGCACGTACGCTTCTGATCCGCCATATCGTGGACAACTCCTGCGACTGGACAGGTGCGCTCGCAACGCGCTATACGCATCGGTGGTAGGAAACCGCCCAGCGTGCTCAGTGTCAGTCGGCCAAAGACCTTAAGCATCGTATGCCTACCTTGTAATCCTGTGGTCACGTGTTCGAGCGTGTGTAGGGGACCGGGCGACCCTCGCAGGATTCTTAACCCACGTGCAACCGGCGGTGGTTGCGCGGTAGCGAAGCGTCGGTACTGCGCGCTATTCCATTGCTGATGCCCTGCCTTTTGATCATTATCCTAACGCACAAGGCAGTTTGGAGTAAATCCAGCTTAGTAAGGTGGTTGCAGTTACCTTTGGGATACGCTTGAGTTCTGTCAAGCACCAATTTTGAGGATTTAGGACAATACACATGCCTTCAGGACTAGTATCCTACGCACATGCGACCGCGGCCAGCCTCACGTGGGAACTAACGGGTTTGTGCCAATTCGTCCAGAGGCTGCCTGGCTTGAGGCTGGTGGCAACAAACCATTGAGCACCGGGAAGTGCTCTCCCACTGTCAGAGGCAGTGTGTGACACTCGCACTCTGCGCCAATCAAGCTAAGCCTTTACTGGCTAAACCTGTTGTCACTCATGGCTTGATTTTAGGGGAAGAGGGCGACCCATCTCTTCTTAACCCCGAACAGGATTCGTTGCTGCTAGACTTGGCCAGATCACCTCCACTCATCTAAGAAAGAGCTCGACGGCCGTTTCTCTCTGTTGGGCTTGTCAGTAGCGTGCATCCGTCAGGTCCTGCCTGATCCACCTATGACCATGCTCATACTATTTAACGACTTATGTCGCTGAGCCACAAATGACGGCTGTGGACTGTCATGACTGGTTTCTGACTGCGATATAGCACAGTTCATCATCCACTGTCATGCAAACTGCGAACGTGCAGAGTACATGACTTGACTCCAGAGCTACGACTTCCTTTACAAGCTGCCACCAATTGAGGTGGCACGTAGGCTGCTGTGGCCATTGCTGATCGGTAACTACCTTTATGCGCTACTGATGAGTCTCCGTAGGATAAAACGACCAGCTAGCGCTATATTGTATGTGCAGTGCCTTGGTCTAGCTGCGACGAATTCTGTCAAAGCACCTTAAAGCCCCTACTACTCTTCTAAGAGGATTGTGAGACTGAGTTAGTCTGACCCTTAGTCGCTGACATGTTTGATATGAGTGGCTCCCATGGCTCTTAGAAAGTGCAATCAAACGAGGCTCCATAGTATGGTATGTATGCAACCCATCACAGCACGATAACATTCAGTCTCGTCAATAGTTGTCATAAATCCAGAAAGCAACTGTTATCCATTTAGGATACAATAGCAGCGGGTATAACTCACTAAGCTTAAAGGATTCTAATCACTTTCTCCCCTATTGGGTAAGGAAGGGCAACGTTAAATCATCAACTGACTTGGTCATTTTTTATGCTACGATATAACGAGACTCCCCTTTCGCTATCGTGTACTTCACTGCAGTATGGAAGACGGGGTGGGGGAGGAGGAGGAGCAATAGTAGTTGAAAGATAATAAAGTGAAAAGATGGCCGCGAAAATCGTAGATTGGCAGTGACTTATGCAACTGTAACTTAGTGATTATCTCAGCCTTTGTTGCACTGGACTGAACGGAAGTTCTAGATACTTGTATACTTAGGATTTGGAATCAGTGTGAAGTTTCGTGCTCCATATTTACTCTGCAGTACCATTAAAATAATGGAAATCAGTGGGAAACATGACAAGCATCTTGCGGCGCTTTGTGAACATTTGTGATGGTAGTTGGTCACGCCACTCCACTGTTACGTCGTCATTGACGGAACTAACTATGAACGTATGCTTCACAGTCTTTGGATATGCGTCGGATGGAACCACCGTTAAATTGTGATGGATACTAGACTGCACTGATTCTTTACCTTTCAGTAGTGTACAAGCCTATGTCCTATCCAGACAGGCGTAAGCGTCCGGTAAAATGCTCATCTTGATAAAGTTGGCACACAGAATTCGGTCTCCCATTGAACACAGGGAATACGTTGCACTGACTAGTGCCGAACAAATAGTTATCGGAAGTTGATGGCTGTCTGATTGGGTCTAGGTACAATAAACTACTCTGAAGCTAACTTTACCTTTTTACTATCTTCAGTACCAAGCGGGTACTAGGAAATCTAGTCGGTTAGGACGTAGCCGCGATGTTTTGCATGGGCTTAACATTTTCAATCTTACTGAATCGTACAGAGCTTCCCGGACGTGTGACCGTTATCTCACTGAGTCAATTCATAAAATTAACGTCTCAAATATTCTTGTTTGTTCTATACACAGGCCAAACTGCTTATCCTGTACTACTTTAATTGTTGGATAGTTTGGTTAAATCCGTTGCTCGGTGAGGGAGCTACCCTGTCGCTTAGAAGGCAGTGACGTGCAAGTCATCGAATGGCGCGTAGTATTATGTCACATGTAATAACTTACGCACGTTGGCCATTATCGTTTGCCATAACTCAGTGATCTTAACGACGGACTGGTAACAGTCAATGTGCTGGTTCGAGCTCTACCAGGGTTTGATGACATGCGCACTGCTAACTACTGAGGAACTAGTCATGTGTATGGTATTTTGATATAAATACTTGAGGGTTCGTCGCAGCCAGTTCCAAATCAGATAGTCGTCCATATACCCGGAAAAGCACTAGACTGCAGTTACAGCCTGTTGGGCATCATCAGTAGTGCGCATTCGTCAGGACTCGAACCCATGAACCACCAGCGGCTTGCACCACCAGTCAGCAGTCTATGCCACTGGGACACGGAGGACAGCTTCAGGACCGTCATGGTTTGCAAGCTAACTGCGATATAGCGCGTCTTATCCTCCACTGTCATGTAAGTTACGCGCTATATCGCAGTTAGTTGAAAAACAATGACGGTCCTGAAGCTGTCCCCCGTGGCTCAGTGGTATAAGCTGCTGACTGGTGGTGCAAGAGACTGGTGGTTATGGGCTCGAATCCTGATGAATGCACACTACTGATGATGCCCAACAGGCTGTAGCTGCAGTCTAGTGCTTTTCCGGGCATGTGGACGACTATCTGATTTGGAACTGGCTGCGACGAACCCTCAATTATTTATTGATGATGTGATGGGACGGACGTACGGTGCTTTCCCAGGCTTGTAACAGCTATCTGACTGTTTAAATCTAATTTCATTGTCCACCATTCCGCTCCATAACTTAAACTTTCTATTTATTTCGCCCCTCCGTTAGACCTCATCTGGCCACGAAGCGTATCTACTGTCACACAATCATCGGCCGCAAAGGTGCCAAAACTCTGATCAGCACAATCGACGTTTCTGTGAACTTCATCAATCCACAGATTTGGTTCTCTCATGAGGAATTGTCCTATCGTATATTGAAAGTGAGCTAATTACATTCCATGAAAGGTGAATTTTCGTGAACACTAGGGTAGGCACATGGATGCGGTTGCGTTGCCTTCTTGAATTTACATCTGTGCCAATTTGCAAAGTTGACGAAATTTCAGACTTACGTATGACTACGTCTGGTACTGATGAATCTGACAGCTGTCCCTAGGAGCCACTACAGCAATCAATGAAGACGTATTACTAGACAACCAACAATATTTGAAATTGAAACTCCTTGGTCAGATATCTGGCGGGGTAACGTAAAGTGTGTCCCGGAAATAGTTGAAAATGACTCACTGTTAGGCGAACACCCACAGTGATTTCAAAGGTTTGGACACCCTAAACGAAAGTAGTATTTCATCGTGATCTGCGTAGGACATTATTACGGAATATAATTATCCCTGTATTCATGAGAAGTACCATACTAAATACACCGGGTTTATGAATGAAGGGTGAAGTAATGAACTAATGTTTTACTAAGGACAAGATAGCAAACGCTTTGCAACTGGAGTGGGAGATCATGACAATATTTGTCCACAAAATGACGAAATGAAACTTGCAGATAAAATGCAGAGCGTTTTGTCGGGTTTGCCATTGCATACGTGGGAAAACAAATGGCAGAATATTTATCTACTTGTTGTCGGGAACGTTGTAGGGTGCACCGTCTTTCACGCTATATCGTTTTCCGATATGTATACAAAATGTCCGCTGCTAACCGGTATGAGGAAGTTAGCTGCAGTTGAGCTATATAAATGGTTATAAACCTTATTTGACGTGGCGCAGCCACCGAATCATTGGTTTACTTGCATGTGTTCTTTATCTGATTGTTGGTAAGCTGCCCAGATCAACGTTAGCTAACTCTCCCCTAACTCCTTGCTTTTATTTCGTTCACGTTGTACCCCAGTTTATTCACAACGTTCACTATTGTTATACTGGCGGCGTGGATAGGTACGCGTCGGGGCCCGGATCATGGTGTTTAAATGAGTTCAACTGAATGTTGGTCTGTATGAAGACTGTTTTCGCAGTACTACCTTGATAATTCTGAGCCATATCACAAAAGAATTTACAGATCCCAGATTCTCTATTTAATCTCATTCAGTTGCTAATATTTCTTTTGAGTAATAAGAGGTACCTGCTTGGTGACACGAATTACTCTGGGCTTTATACTGAACATCTCATGTTTGCCAGCGTAGAAGTATAGAACAGGAAAGTTAGTTTAAACAATTCATTGGTCGCTCGCAATGGAATGTGAAGCTTTCATATTCTTCGAACAAGCCGATGCTCGAGAGGCCGTTAATGTGGTTTACTTGGAGTTGTCGAAGACATTCGGACGTTTACGTCATCGGATTCTCTTTTCCAAGCTTCTATATTGCGAGATCGGTGACCCTCTCTTGAGATAGATCTCGAAATTTCTCCTACAACTACAATTGGTGGTCAGAGACGGGGCTCCTTATCTGCCCCCATACCAGTCGAGTTTAGTGTGCTTCAGGGCTCCGTACTAAAGTTACAATTGTTTCTGCTAACTTTGTACAGCCAATCACTTCAACTGTCTCACTGATTGTCGGGAACATCATGATATGTCGCCGGATTCAGGCGGATGCCGATCAACATTCACTTCAGAGTGACCCGGATATGGTATATTAGTGGTCAAGCCAAAGTCTGCTACAGCTCAAGGTGGGCAATTGCAAAGTATTCCCCATACGACACCAGAGTATCTATTCCTACATGCTCTGAAAGCATGCACCGCAGCTACCATACATCGAACGCAATCTTGGCGTGCTTGTTCAGGCTAACTTGGGTTGTTCCAAGTAATCCGAAAAAGTATCGAAAGCTGGCAAACAACAAGTCGGCTTGCTAAGACGGGCGTTCAAACAAATAGACACCACTATTTTCAGATAGATGTTTAATGCATATGTTGGCCCCATATAAAATACGCAATTCAAGGCTGGCAGTCATGGCTGAAGCACGACCATACTAGATTGGACCGTACTCAACAACTGGTTTTCAACTACATCATTGAAATGCGCCACTTTCCGTAGGAGCAGAGGCTGAAACCTTTGGGGTATTCAGCGGGCGGTATCGCCGTTTACGAGGCGACTTGATTATTGCTTACTTGATTTTACACAACCCAAATAATGGTTGTCGCATTTTACTGCAACTGAGCAGTAACCTCAAACTTAGAGGTCACCCCTTGAAATTAGCAGATCAGTACAACCAACTGGAGTGCCGTAGCAGTTTCTTTTCCATTCGAGTATGTCAACCATGGAACGCTCACCCCTAATCAGTTGTTTGTGAACCTACACTAGCCATATCTAAATGTCGGTTGGATGACGCCCTCCGCCACTTACATTTTGTTACTTGACGCTAATTTCCGTCCTACTTCCGGGAAATACTTTGGTTTTATTTTTCGTCTATTGAAGATATGAAAATTCTCGCAGTGCAGGGATACTGCGTTGAATATGATAAGTCCATTACTTTGCAATGTAACTACTAACTGCGCTTTTTCATTCAGGTTTTTCGATAACCTTCCAGACCACCTCAAGGGGCTTGTAAAGCAGTACTTCTTAACCCGTATGGAATCATTGTTCATGGTTCATTGTTCATGTTATTCTTTCCATGCTATTCTTCATCCTGTTGACTGATTCGTTCTTTTCATCTTCACAAACAGAACCCCCTTGACAAGTTGGAGCCTCAAACAAGACAAGTTACCTTGAGAAATTGTTCCGCTTTGGGTGTCACCTGTCTGATAGAAGCACCTCATCCATTTTACTTGGTCCAAGATGGAAATCCTTGTCCCAAGCTGGTACGCCTTCTGGATCAGTCTTGTTTCATTTAGTAGAACCTAAGGTGTATGGGGTCTGAACTTTATCGTGAAATGTCTGACAAGAGGCACATGACAGGTTTTCACACGTTATGAAAATCGCTTAGAGTGCTTGGATGCAATCGAGTCACTTGACCCCATCGATGAGACATACCCAAAGCTAAAATTTTTACCTCCGATTGTTTATTTGCCCTCAGTCGCTTAAGCTGTGTAAGAACTTCCAATATCATTAGAGCTAGTCAACTCTAATTCAACACTGGAACTGCCGAAGCCCCCACAAAGTGGAATTGGTTTCCTTCATTAGGAAGATGGCGTTACAGTAGCGCAAACAGTATATTGACGACAACGTAATCAAGTTGGCTACTCTGCGTCTTTTTTGTTTCATGACCAACCAGTTTCCCAAATAACCGCAATGAGCTTCCTTGGGCGAAAGATTTGTGTAATCCAGCTAGACTCAATCATCATAAAAGCACTTGAAAGAACTGCCATCATAATGCGAAATGGCTGAGTAGAACTGGATCATATATATCAATTCCTTGGATTATCCTGTTTCCTAAAATAAATAATTTGGGTTATGTACTGTTTTTTGCTTGGAGTGTCCTTTCAATCTTGATTTGTAACCTATTGCGAAACGTTTACCTAGTCATATTTTAATTTGAGATATTTTCAAAAATTAGCCTTGTGGTGGGATATTCAATTGCTGACTTGAGCAAATTGTGGTTGCTCTCGGGTTTTTTTTCACAGCAAATAACTTTACTCGCTGAAGAATCCATCTGTTGCAACGTCATGTTCGATCCCACTTACGATGACAGTCTATATAGTCGGCAAATTGAAGGAACTCTATGCATCAAATACTTGGAGCACCCTCAAACGGTTAGTTAAAATAGCTTCGTTTTTGCATTCATTAGCAATTCTGGTTATAATCACGCTGTGTCTACAATAATTGCTTGATGTATGCTTGATGTATACTGTCGAATTATCCTTTTGGACACCATGACATCTAAGTGTGTGGATTATGGAAAAGGTGTCACCTCCCAGTGCGCCCTCCGCGAGAAGTGGGCGCACATAGGGTGATGTAACAGTGGTCATAGTCATCACCAATGTCTTTAGCACACTGTCTTCAAAAGCATAAGTTTTCACTGCGACCCGCGTTTAGCAGTGGTTAGCGACAAAAAGCTTCAGTGTGACTGCCTGAGTTTGGTTACTCTAGGCCCAAAGGGAAAAGAAGCCACGCCTTCTCCACTACGCTGGCAGGAACACCGTTGCCCGTCAGGCTTAGCAGTCCAGCATGAATTCGAAGTCGAATGTCCTCTTCCTCAGTGGGTACACTATTAACTGAAAGTAGCGTCTTCAAAAACCAACTGGATGCAAGTAGGGCAAAAATAAACAAGAGAACCTATGCAGCTCTGACGAGCAACAACAGTGCAAAATATCTTCGATGATGACGTATGCCTCTTTAGTAAAACAGTATTTGACATCAACGACTGTCACCTCAAGCACAGCCGCCTGCGAGAATAAAATATAGGGGGTTACAAACCTTCAAACCCAGAAAGACTCTTTACGCCCTCAGCTAAAACACCTTCTGGACAGAATGTGCGAGCTGGAGAGCCTGCTCATGACAACCCCGCAACTCACAAAGCTGGCTGTTCCCGAGAGAAGCAGTCTCCTGCTTGTGAACGATGTCTAATTATCGTCAACGCTTCGGAATCAGACAAGCCAACGCCAGTAAGAAGAATACTAGACGACAAAGCTTTCTTGGAGCGTATGGTCTCTCTATTTTTCTATGCTGGAGAAGCAGGTATCAACACTGACTCAGCCTTTTGGCTCGGTAGAAAGCATGACGACACCTCTAAAAGTCGTCCACTTAAAATAATCTGCCAAGATGAAGCTAAATGTTGCAGTATTCTTAAGCGGACCTAACGCCTCCATGGACATAATTTCTTTGTCCCGAGAGACCTTTGTCCATAGGACCGTGTCAAAATGAAAATCGCCACTGCTGAATAGAGAAACCGAAGAGCTAACAGTAAAACCAATCTACACATCGTGGATTTTCGCGTGGTGGAGACAATACGGAGAGCTCGCTGGAGACGAATCCTAGTTCTGCCCGGGTCGTAAGATCAAGGACAACATTTGGACTGCGGATGATGTCTGCCAACGTCCGGTGCATCAGGAACAAACGGGAAGAAATCCGTTGCACCAATTGGGAGTTATGCCCAACTCTGCTTGCCTGTAAAGGGACATGGATATGCTCGGATATACCAGATGGAGAGAGACATATTCCAAGATATCAGTTCTCACGGGCGGATCGCAATGGGGCGAGAACCGGGGGTGGTGTATCACTGTACTGGAGATCTGAACTCAATGTGCGTACCATTAAAACTATTAGTGACGACGGTACAGAAATGCTCTTGTGTCTGATCCACAACGGACACAAACCCCTTACCATCGGGATGGTGTACAAGACCCCGTTGGGGAACGGCAACCGCGTCTTGGATTCACTCAAAACCTATGGGTGTGACAGGGACTGCCTAATATTTGTTGAGTTCAATGCGCTTAATATTGACTCGGATATTCTCCACTGTGGACTCTCCGCACAGTCATTTGATGCTTGTCTTCTTGAAGTAGTTCTTGATGCCAACCTATATCAGCACGTCTTTAAGCCCATCAGTATACTCCGAGGCCGGACATCCCACATTCTTGATTTAGTGAACTCATCTGTACCTTCTGACATCTATGGATTGGTCACTCTCCCACCGATTGATCATAATGAACACTGTACTCTCCTCTTTACATGGACGCGACGATTTGTCAGTCACGACCGAAGGGTTTACCACCGAAACTTCTGGCGTACCAACCCTACCTACTTAAGAGAGGCGGTTAGCAAGTTGGACTGGAACAGTTGCAACAGGTCACGACAGACATTATTCGGGTTCGTCAGTATTAAGGAAGCCATGATGGGATCTCCTTGCTGATGCCAATATTCACCAATGTACAATCTTACGGCTTGCAGTCTATGTTGGCTGAGGAATTGAAACAACCCCCAAACGAGTTTGATCGCTGTGCCTTGGGAAGCATCAAGTGCATAAACGCCACGCTTGTGCCAAGTACGCCAGGCTTCTATCGTATGTTCCACGCGCGTTTCCGTGAGTCTTGTACCTTTCTTAATTAACCCATATACGTGGTTGCTGGGAGTACATGTCTCGCAACTATGCTTTACATGCTTAGTAGTACTATGTTATAGTGGCGACGGAAATGACGAATCCTATGTTGAATGCACCTATCTTTGGTCATCTGTTGAGGAAAAACCGACCTTGTCGAACTAGATAATCTAAAGGAAACCATTTACTAACTACGTGGAATTACTTTCTATACTGAATGCTATCGCTTGCTTCTCTGAGTCTCGCAAAAGGCGATTATTCAGGCAAGTGCTTGACGACAAAGTTCAGCGGCACTACGATGTCCCGCAGCTGGAAACTATACCACCCTCAGGTCTGTTTCAGATACTTATACCTTATTATTGGGTATGAAACTGAATGTTTACACCCCATGAATACTGCTTTTTGAGCTTGTCCAGAAGCCAAACGAGGGCGCCGATGATTTTCTTGCACATATTCATCAATCTATATCTGAGTGTAAGTATAATTAAATTCAACTTGGTAAAATTAAACAGCAAATGAAAATTCCAAATCTAATCTTAGGAATATCGAACGAAAGTGATAGAGGGAAGTTATTATCCCTGAATGAGTCGGCCGCTACATGGGAAAACGTTTGTCTCATTGTTCACCAGCGAGAGAATATTACACACAAATTATGCGAGTTCACTTAACGTCCGGTAGTTGCTGATGTGCGTGCAGTCCGTAAACCAGATATCAGTGAACATCGAAAACATTTCGTATGTTATCGTTGCAGCTTGCAGCACTCTCGCTTTTCCGATTGCGGGTAGGAAGAAAACGTCTGTCGGAAATGCGGCAAGATATGCCGTCTAGCCCGCGTGTGTAGAGCGGAGAGTTCACGCCCGATGAACATCGCCTCATCGACTCGTCAAAGCAAGATAGTGCTGCTTGAAGATAAGATCCTAGAAACTTGGAACAGTGAACTTAACTCAGTATACTTGAACAGTGTGACACGCAAAACTGTCCTCCTTACACAACGCGTTTGACGATAAAGGATGAACCGATAGACATGTAACTAGATGCTGGGAAACGGTTACCATAGTAAACCGCGGTTCAGTGAAAAAGCTACCACCTTTTCCAACCTTGCAACTGAAGAGTACAGAAGTACACTGGTGACCCAATTCAGGTTTTTGGTAGATGTTTGGTTAAAACCAGGCACGGGGAGCGAGAATTCACCATACCCTTACTCGTTGTGCCGGGGAACAAACGGGATCTCATGGGCCGAGACTAGATAAAGTTCTTCCCCGAGACTATGTGACTCAACATGCATTGTTGAAGACGGTGGTTTGAATGGATCATTGAACTAATTCCCTTCATTGGTTAAAAACAATTGGGGAAACTGCATCATTTCAAGACTTCTCTCAAAAGCCGGGCGGGTGCAAAGCCCAAGTTTTACAAAGCCGGATCATTACTCTGTGCAATGCGCCCTAAACTTGAGACAGAGATTCAACATCTGAATCAGAAGGATACTTCCGGAGCAACATTCAGATTGGGGCGCTCGATTGTACTTGTACTTAAAACTGACGGCTCCATCCACATTTACGGAGACAACAAATTGTCAGTCAACCATGCATCGAAAGTGGAAAAATATCCACTTCCAATTATTGAGGACTTGTACGAGACTTTAGCCAGCGGCCAAAGTTTTCCAAACTGGATCTCAGTCACACACGCGCTCAAGTGAAATTTGTTGACGAGTCACAGGAACTGGACCACAATAACCACCCAACTGGGACTTTTCCAGTATACACGCCTCCCGTTTGGAATAAATTCAGCACCCAGCACTTTCCAAAGGATCATAGACTAAATAGTTATATATATATATATATATATATATATATATATATATATAACCTGCGCATACACTATTCTTGTTATTGGCCGCAGTGACATCCACTACCTAAACACATCGTGAGCTGTCCTCGAGTCTCTAGAAGAGGGTGGGTTAAAACTACAAAGTTCAAATGTGTGTTCCTACCCGATTCTGTATTTTACCTCGGTTAGAAACTGAACAAAACTGGTTTACGTGTTCTATAAGATAAAATAGCGCCTATTTTGCAGGCAGCGCCTTCCAAGCATAGTGAATTACGATCATTTTAGGAAAGCTGTCGCACTATCGTCGTTTTCTACTGGATGGTATAACCATTCTTAGTCCATTGAACACATTGCTACACAGAAACACCCCATGGATGTGGAAGAGCGAGCATCAATTTGCTTTTGGTTGTTCAAATAGGTAGCTTGTTTTCGCACCACTTTTGGCCCGCTGGGATAGTGCAAAACGCTTAATTTTACAATGTGATGCCTCTCTATCCGGAGTCGGAGCAGTTTTATATCATAAAATGCCCAATGTCAGTCACCCCACTGTGTTTGCCTCAAGAACTTTACAACCCACCGTAAAGAATTACTTCCAACTGGATAAAGAAGCCCTATCAGTTCTATTTAGTGTCATGAGGTTTCATCAGTACATTCGGAGCAATTATTTCGAAACACAAACAGGACCAAAACCACTGATATCCTTGCTGAGCGTGTCAAGGGGAATCGAGCAGATGTTTCGACCAAGAATGCAACACTGAGCATTAATATTAAGTGCATATAAATATCGAATCACCTATATCCATTGATTGAACAATGATACAGAGGATGCATTAAGCAGTTTACCACATGCGACCCCGAAGAAATAGTAGAGGAGCCAGTAGAGCTAATAAATCTAATGCAACAGCTCGACAACACGCCACTGACACGTGACACCATACGTTAGGAGATTCATCTTGACCCTACAGTATGTTCTTTAGTACGAGTTACAAACACTGACTGGCCCACTACAGTCCCTGTCGATCTGAAGTCTGACGGACAACGGAAAATTGAATTGAGCCTGCACGTTGGATACTTGTTTTGGGGATCTCACCTTATTCCACCGCTAGGCAAGATCGTTCATCTCAAAGGAACTCCACAACACATATTCGGTCGTAGTTCGAATGAAAGCCTTTGCGCGCGGTTATTGCTGTTGGCCTGGCCTAGATTCAGAAATAGAGAACTATCTAAAAACAGTTGGGCTGTGTTAACGGTAACAGTTAATAAACCTCCCGGTTCGTAACACCACTGGCGTTGGCCTGAGAAGTCATGGCAATGCATGGACTAGTTTAAACCCATTAATGGGGTATTTTTCTTGCTACTAATTGACGCTCATTCGAAGTGCATGGATGTTTATTCAGTTTCGCACCCTAATACGGAAACAAGTATCTCGAAAATACGGTCGTCATTTGCCAAATCTGGGAGACCAGAGACACTCTGCACAGACAATGGCCCATGTTTCACTAGCAAAGAATTTGGAATCTTCGTGAATAACAATGGTGTCCAGCACGTCCGTACAGCTCCATTTCATCCTGCTTCTAATGGGCTAGCGGAAAGGACGGCGCAGACAATTAAAAGAGGTCTCTTGAAACAAATACCATGGAACTATTCAGACTAGGTTAGATCGCTTACTGTTTTTGTATAGGATAACGACAACGGAAGCCACCGGTAAATCGCCTGCGGAGATAATATTTGACCGAGCCCTCCGTCCTACACGGGATCTTCCTTTCCCAAATGGAGAGAAAACAAGACAGGGCTGCCGCATCGCAAAATAACCACGACTTTAGTTGGCCGTTGGGTGATCCCGCTTACACACGACTTCCTCATGAGCAATACCGGCAACCCGCAGCTGTGATTAGAGGTAACTGTACCCAAGCAGACCTCGAAGTAAATGGTCGGATAGTACGGCGACACTCAGACCACATACGTCCACATCGTGTTGGGACAACAACAGACGAACGTGTGAGTGAATTGGGTTCGGTACAGTCGGCGACGGAAGCAACCGCCCAGAATTCTGTACACTCATCAGATGCACCTTCAATTTGTAGGTCTCGAGTACGCATAAACACGTTGATCGTTCTGTGCCAGGAGTGTAAACACTGCAAGAGATGGGCGGAGGTTACATGCGCGAATGACTTCGATCCGTTTAGGTCAGCTGTGCGCGGATTGGTTATCACCCACACCAGCCGACCAATCGTCCCACACACGCCCCCGGTCTCACAACGCGAGTTCTGTAAGTCTTGTACCTCCCTTAATTGATTAATAAACCTGCTACTGTTCAGATGTGTTCTGCTTGCTTGGATCACGTGTCTCGGTAGCGTGTGTTACATGCTTAGCAGTACTACGTTTTAACCTCCTAACGAGTTTTGTCGCTTTAGTTTTGGAGCATTAAGTGCATCGACGTCGCGTTTGCGCTAGTGAAGCTAGGCTTCGAGCACGTATTTCACGTGGGCCTCATGTAGGCGTACAGCAGTTGCGGGGAGTTTGATGTCTCGAAATTTCCGAAAGCCCTCCGTAAGAGTCCAAGATGCTGACTGGCTCTCTTGGATGCCTTTCTAACCTGTTTCGAGCAGTCAAGGTCTTCCTGCACGACTACCCTTAAGTCGTTCCCTTGCCAGGCGCGTTGCAACTGCTGGTCCTTAAGTCACTATTCATGGGTAAGCTGATGGCGTGTGGTCAAGAAGTTACATTTCGGTACGTCGAACTGACGATGTTTTTCGAATGACCACATACAGGCCCTGTCGAGATCACTCTGCAGTGCGGTGTGATCGCCCACTGTCTTGATATCATTACAGATTTTGATCTCGTCTACAGATAGTAAGAAGTTAGACTGCATTACGCTAGCAAGATCATTGATGAATGTTAGGAACAAAGGTGGACACATTACCTATCTTTGGAGCACACCACGCTGAAAATCCATTGCGACGGAGATGGAGCAGCGGACTGTCACATTCAGCGGACGTGAAATGAAGAAGTTGCCTACTCATCTCTACACAGGTTCACCGATTCCATGGCTTCGAAAATAGTGAACGAGAATGCGCTATTCCAGGCAATCTAACGCTTTAAATAATTCCAAGTAAACTACATAGACTCCTACTCTGGTATTGACTGATTCTGTCCAAGGTGCTGGTCCTAGTAACAGGTTTGTACAGCAAGACTGATTTCGGCGGTATCCATGCTTCTGTAAAGCTATAACGCAGGGCTCAAGGGTCCCATTCCATTCGCTGAAAGTTTTGCATCACCTTGCAATAAAACAAAGGTTCTGCTTGTTATACGAGCCATACTTGAAAGACTTGTTGTAGCAACCCTCCTTAAACTCCACTAGGTCATGGTATGATTTTGGCTAATGACAAAGGTTGTGTCTTGGATAGTTTACGATGTTCCTTAATTATATACTCACCGTAGTGTGTCCGAGATTTTTTTAACTTTTGCTACCTACAATTTTTATACATTACTACCTTCTCTTTCCCAAAGAAAAGGAAATTACATTTGCATATTTCTCGTATTGGCGAGAAAACTTGTTTACAAAAGTACGTGTCGTACTCACGTTTAAAACATGATCCGGTATGCAAGGCTGTCGATGGTTGGGTTTATGTAGGAATGCAAGAGGGACTTTTCCTTGACTCTCTTCTTCTGAGGCTTTACAGTCGTATTTCGTAATCATCATAATCGTTGCACCTTAGCTGAAGGTGAGAAACACACTTCAAATACTGTGTCGCAATACCTAAAGATAAAAGATAGAAAAAAGCAATATACTAAGCATTATGGAGTGCGAAAAACAGGCAATACACGGCTTCATCATTATAATCATCATTATACATGTTAGCTAGAGGTAGCGAACACCTCAGCTACTGTACCGCAATACATAGGAAAACACCTAGAAAGGAAGAAAAGCAACACACTGCTGAGTAATATATTATGATACAAGAGAGAGCTTGTGGTTGAAGAGGGAAGACAAGCTGGATGGGGGGGGACAAAGAAACTCACAACACAGACGCCACTGGGATCAGCCTCTCGTCATGTCAGCTTGTGTATCTAACAAAACGTGTTGATCGTCCTTCGAAGCCCATCCCGGAAATCGGTTAACTCAAACCGACGCCAAGTTCGAAATGAGGGACTTTATTCCTCTCGACCAAGTTATCGCTTGGCCTCCCTCCTCTTCTTCCAAGCACGCCCGCAGCTTGCAGAACAGCACTTCGCGGGAGTCGGTGGGCTGGAATGTACAACACGTGGCCCAGACATCGGAGTCTTTCGAGTGAAATAACGAGGCTGGGGTTTCACTCGCTTTTCCTGCACCAAATACAAATGCACCAAATGCACCAAATACAATTGTCTGGTTACGGTGCATATCTGAAGGACCAGGATGACGGTGGGTCTATGAAGGGGGAAGAAACTTTTGAGCGGTCAACCAAAACGAAAGCTGCAGTACACTCTCGTTCATACAGACTAACATAAATGAGTAAAGTGGAACGGGGCAAAGTAGTTGTGAGTAGGATGATGAAAATGTCCAGGGTTAGTACATCAATGTGGCTCCGTATGACTCTTCAAAGCTTCAGCTGTGTTAGCCGAGTTACCTGAGGGAATGCGCACAGAGGATGGTTATGGCAGCGTGGAGTTCCTAATCGTACTTACCACTCGATGTCAGATTGGCTGCAACTTAGAAAATTTCTCAAACTTTCGCATTCAAAGGTACAGCAATACTGGGCGGACGTATAAAGTGCAATTTAGAAAGATTCATGTGTTTAAAACGCATATATCGGGGGGCATTACGCGAGAATATACCTGTCGACGCATTCATTTTTTGTGCATTGGCCAGTCATCTGGATAAAACTGGAGACGATTAAAAAATTTGCAGCGCAATAAAATCCAAGATCAGATGACCTTGTTTGAACCAATTCAACCGGTCTAGTCAGTCCGTAGCCTCAAGGATCACGAGGCTGCCTTGTAATCCGAAGGCGTGGATTCGAGCCTGTGTAGGGAGCGGGCAACCCTCGCAGCATCCTTAGCCTACGTGCGAAATGTCGGTAATGCGTATTGGCTTACTGCTGGTACGTTCATTTGGAGGTTGTTCGAAAGCAACAATGGAATCCGCGCGCCCAGTAAGCTGAAAGTCAGAACTGAATACTGCATGGTGCGAGCAAGTAGATCTGCGTAACTCCATCGGAATATGTTCAAAAATGTTATGGACATTATCCATTACCTGTTGTGATAGTCTAATCTTCAATTTCTTACGTAGCATTTAAAAGCGTTTGAATCACTTATCACTGGGCTCATAAATGTGAGGTGTCCTTCTTAGTGTGCAACCGCGTTATCTGTATCGAATAGCCTAAAGTTCACCGATTTGGTATCTCGCTGAATCGCAACAAGTTACGATTCACACTCGTTGGGACAACCCGCAGCTTCGGTGCTGCTGATTCCAAATTGGTTTCTACACCCACTGTGTCCATAATTCGAAACAGCACGGAATCCGGTTCACAGCCTGGACCATTGGCTCGGTTGAGGTTATTCCCCACTGAATCATCTTTCCAAAGCGCATTTCTTGCCAACTTATCGGTAGGGTACAGCTGGCTACAAAATAAGACAATGATTGCCTTTGGAGGATCTATCGTTACAACCGCCTTGGGTTCACCCCGTAAACAACCGTTCGTCAAAACTCACTGTCGATGCGGTGATCCCGAAGTCCATATAAGTTGTTAGGGTTTTGTGCTATGTCCCTTGCACCTTTCTTATTCCGAAACAGTGTGATCGCCACATTTGCATGGTAACCAAACCGCCATAAAAGTGACTGGTGAATTGTTATTGCTGTTTCTAACCGCTATCTAGCAATGACTGGTCAACACGTTCAGTTTCGAGATGGGGACAGTTAAAGTACGTCATAGTGCCTGTAAAGTTCAAAAGAAACCTCGATGTATCCCCAACCTGGATTGCTTACATGAAGACACGGTATCTGATTATTCTGCTCATTTTACATTGCTTTACTGTTTCCCACGATCGGTTACCATATCGTATATTTATTCCTTTCACTCTATCACTGACATACCGTTACTTTTTCAAGATCATTCATATTAGTATGTTACTGTGACACTGCCTAAATACTCACACTCTGCCGCACACTGTACAATTTTGGCCCGCTTGCACTACGATTGCAAAACCTATTCAACCACGGTTACAGGATGCTTCGTTTTATTATTCTGCCCGGACCGTGCGTTAAGTCTAGACTTATTAGTTCGTAGTTTCTAGTGTAGTTTTCGTACGACGTACTTAGTTTAGGCTTCGAGTCGTTGGTACAGTGCCTATGCTTTTTACTACCGAGTGTACTTACATAAAGTTTTGTCTGTTTTACAGGACAAAATCCGGCTCTTCGGTGAAGTCTATTTTCCCAATGTAGCCTTCGAATCTGATGAGATCCGGTTCGGTTACATCCTCAATCAGACGGAGATCACGCGACCTATGCTCATGACCAACACAAGTCCTCTACCGGTTCGATATCGATGGAAATTTTTGGTTGGGGATAGAGTAAACATAGTATTTCGCCGTCAGACTGAGTTACCAGCGTCGCCAACTGTGATAGCAAGTGAGCGCGATGCTAGATGCACAACAGAAATCGATGAGATGGAGCTTTTACCAGAAGTTATCAACCGTCAACACTTTACTGATGCGCCGGATGAGTTGACAACAAATGGGGAGACAAGCGATCCTCCTGCAGTCGAATGCGCGATCCCACCGACCAAGGCAGATTTGAAGGAAGCGGAACTAAGTCAACCCGGAGAGCTAACAAAAAGTGATCCAGTTGAAGATACTGAGTGTAGGGTCAGCTACAGTGACGCACAGTCTATGCCACCTAAAGATGAAGAGCCATTTGACCAGGGGACACGATCAGATCCGTTGAAAAACGATGCACTGGATAATCTGCTTGAGCAGGAAAATGATGTAATTCCTCTGGGTATCGAAGAGATCTTCGACATAAATCCACTGTTTGGAGAATTAGCACCCGGAGCAAGCCAGTTGGTAAACGTGGTCTTCTACGGTCACGCGGACATTGAGGCCACTGTGACGGCTGTGTGTGAGGTGGACGGAGGCCCCGCTTACTCGATGGCAATTAGTGGGGCTGCTTCCATTGTGGATTACTACTTGGACCGTACTGAGCTCGAGCTTGCTGTAGGCCGCTATGACCGCACGGCTGTTGGAGAAATAGCTTTAGCAAACACTGGCCTCGTAGGATTTGAGTTTCATGTCACACCGGACAACAGCCTTGATGAATCTGAAGTCAGCTACAACAATAATGAAACTGAATACCCGCTTCCGGGATTACTCACCACGGAACCAAGCATGGGTTATTTGGGAGCCGATGAGGTGTGCACAATACGCATTTCGTATTTGGCTCGGAAACCCGAGCGCTTCGAGAGGCGCATTCAAGTTCAAGTTGCGCAATTCGCCCCCAAAACTGTGCTGATAAGAGGCCAAGCAGACTTTCCGCGTTTGAGTCTGGATCTGCCCAGGAGGCGACACGCTCAGCAGGCAGAGGGCAATGACGAGAATCTGACGTCTACTGGGGCCAACACAGTTCCAATGGAAGTATCAGTTTACGAAAACACGATGAGCAGTCTGCTGCAAGAATTGCGTGCGAAGATTGTACAAGTACTGCAGCAGACTGAGACAGAACAAGGCTCCTTTAGTTATTGTTGTTGCCATGTCGTGCGCAAGCACTCAGTCCACAACGGGTGTAATAGAGCCTTACGTTCGGACCTGGACCCAATATTTGCCCACGAAGGCAACTGCACCGTTTCGAAAGCCTTACATTCTGTGCTCACCCAGTTATCTGTGTCCACTTGTGATGTTCAAGAGGCGACATTAGCGATTATCCCAGACATCACGCTTCAAATGGAGGCCGAACGCGTGCACGTCTGCGAAGTCTTAAAACGGCGAGCAATGCGACACTTGGAGACAGCAGAGCTTCACTCCATTTCGCAGTGCCATACGAACACTCATGTGCATGATGATGGAGCCGGAGGACAGGAAGTAAAGAACAGGTCCATTTTGGGGAACAAGTACGTAAACACATTGGCAAGGTTGTTCCTCTCACATACTACACCATTGTGAAAGATTAAGTGAGGTCATTACCGGACAATCAGGCATACGGATGAATGTAGGTAGCATTCCTGAGTTCACTCCCTGATTTAGATAGCAACTCATTAGATAATATTTGTCTGTATATTTTCGACACATTTATTTGTCCGCGTTGTTTATCTTCGGTCCGTATTTTTCTGCGAGTTAATTCAATTAAAGATTTACGATTTTACCAATACATTCAGTTGTGGAACATTCTGGCAAAAATGAGCTAAAATCGTGTTCCTTGCATTCTGGTCTGTAGCCACTGAATGCTAGATATAGAGATTTAGAAGATATATATCCCCACAATTGAACAATGAACAATGAGTCATAACGGGTAAAAAAGCAGGTGCTTGACATGTCCCACAGGGTGGCTAAACTGAGAAAAGATAGATCAAGGGATAATGGAATGGTCGGTTCGGGCGATTACAGTTTTAACTGCACTGCCGTAGAAAGGGAGTTTGAAATTAGAATGTGCGCACACAAAGCGATAAGGGGAGTGGTTATAGATCATGCAATAAGCGATAAAGATTAAAAAAGCAGCAAGGACAACACTTACACGTGTGCAGCTATCTCGAGTTGACGGGTACAGAAATCGTAGCGTTTATCGGTAGTAGCGTTTATCAAAATGTTGTGCAAAGGGTTTGGACTGACTCATCCTCGAGTAGGGTTATGACACTCTCCACTGTCTGTTGTGCATTAGTGCCAGCATCTGGTGGTCATGGGCTATAACACATAGTGAAAATTTGACAAAATTTCGTCAAGGCCTTTTATGAAAAGGGATAGGGTGAGAGCATTAATTGCATGTTCCGGGAGGGCGTTCCAAGGCTGTGGCACTCGAAGGGAGAAATAGTTTCGCCGACATTCCAGGCGGCTGTACTGCGTGACTAACTTAAACTGGTGACCTCTTAGCGAGGTGTTTTGACTGAGTATTAGAAGGGAATGGCATGGGTAGTTGGGGTCTCTCAGGATTAGGTACACCATTATGAGATCGCCCCTTAGACGCCGATAACGTCCACCGTATATTTTGAGGGTCTTCATCCTGAGTGGGTAGGGGATGCCAGTCATAACTCTGACACTCTTCGTCGCCCTACGTTGTGCAGTATCGAACGCGGTGAGATGGTGCTTGATCCATGGTTGCCACGCTTGTATAGCGTATTACGTGTGCGGCCTCACATACGCACTAAGCATTTTTGGAAAGACTGAAGGGTCAAAATTTCCGAAAGCTCTGCGAAGAAGGCCGAGGTACTGGTTTGCTTTCTTAGATGCCTTTTCAGTTTGCTTCAAACAACCGAGTTCGTCTTGAACTATCACGCCGAGATCGCACTCGTGAGAAGCCCGCTGTCGAATTTGTGGTCTTAGGCGGTACTTGTGCATAATCTTGTGAAGTATGCTGAGAACTTTGCACTTGGTGACGTTGAAATGCAGCATGTTCTCGATGAACCATGTGTACACTTTGTATATGTCCTCCTGTAATGCTGTGGGAACCTCCGTTTCAGCTATAGTACGCCATACCTTTAGGTCATCAGCAAATAGCAGACATTTAAAAGATAGCACGCTCGCGAGATCATTTATGAAAACCAGGAACAGGCGGGGTCCAAGTACCGAGCCCAGAGGTACGCCGCACTGAACTTCAACGGATTCCGATAGGTTGCTTTCAACCCTCACATTCAGGTGACGTTGCACGAGAAAGTCTCCTATCCAGCCCAGGACAGGATCGCCGATTCCATATTTCTGGAGTTTGGGGAATACAATACGATGGTCTAGACGGTCGAATGCCTTCGAGAAATCCAACTAAGCCGCGTCGACTCCTACACCATCGTCCACAGATTCCGTCCAGCTTGCATGAGCAATCAAGGGATTAGTGGTACAGGGCCGATTTTGGCGAAATACGTGCTGCTCCGGAACGAGAATTTGATTGTTCACCAAGTACCCCATCAAAGCCTCAGCTACAATGGACTCCATAACCTTGGAGATCACAGGAAGTAGTGTTATCGGGCGATAATTTGCTGGTTCAACACGGCTGCCACTTTTGTAGATAGGCGTGATGATTCCGTGCTTCCACATCGTGGGGACGTGCATGTCGTTCAGACATCGTTGAAAGAAAATTGCTAGTGGCCCTCACCAAATTCATGGCAGCAACTTTCAACGCCTTCCGGCGAATGCCGTTTGCACTCGGGGTGCTGAACTCGCGTAGAGACATCAGCCTCCTCAGTACAGCTGTGGAGGTGAACGATATGTGATTAAGCCCCGATGGCGGCGTTATCTGCTTAGACAGGATGTATGATGATTGCGTGCTATGGAAGCTACGGCCAAATTGTTGTCCAAGAACGTTGGCCGCCTCTTGTGCGGTTTGGGCTAACTCGCATGCTGTGTGCACAGCAGGAACACCGCGCTTAACGCTGCGCAAAATGTTTACGTGTCTGTATAGCAGTTTGGGATTGGAGCAAAACTTTTCCACTAGACCTTGTTGGTTCTTCGGTTTATCCTCCCGGACGAGTTTGACACAGTGGTTCCTTTGTATTGTGTAGACATCCCAGGTATCGTCGTCCGGGGAGGCTATGTAGGTGCGCCATGCTTGTCCCTTAATACCATGCATTTATGTGTCCTGCTCCTTACCAAAGACTTCATCATTCTAGATCGGTAGAGTTTGGTTTCAGATGTGCTTGCCATGAGCTTGTTAAATATGTTGACGAATTCTCCGCAGGACACCTCAGGGGTCAATTCGGCTAAGAACGACCAGCTTGTTGCATCAATGAGGTCGGACTGGTCGTAATAGTTGGTTACGACATGATATTCCTCGGTATGCTCTTTAAGATAATCCGCGTAGCATAGGTATTGAAACACTAGCGTCGCAGGATCACTGCGGCCCAGAGGAGTATCGGTTATCACTCCACCATCAGTTCTTCATTAGTGAATATTCGGTCCAATATGGATGGCCTGTTAGTTCCCCTGTATCTGGTGGGCGTAGTGACGTGGCCATAATGCGGGAAGTCTGAAACCAGATCTTTCACGTCTGCTTTGAATTACTCTTGTGGTGTAGCCTGGGATTCTAGAGCATGTAAGTTGAAGTCACCGGTGACTAGAATGTGACCGTACTTCCTGTTTATCAGTTGCCTCAACGCAGCCATCAAGTTGCAGTTCATCTCAGGAGTAGACGATAGTGGGCGGTAAACAACAACCAACAGGCCAAGATCGTTCCCTCTCAGCCTGAAACTACACCAAATGGAGTCAGGTACGTCGGTTTCTGAAACCTTTATGGGTTCGCATTGTAGGTTGTTGCAAAAGTAGAGGGCTACTGCACCACCTTTGCCGGCTCGATCCTTCCGGACAACGGACATGCCTGTGAGCGCGATTTTGGCATCCTTTTTTCCACAGAGCAACCAAGTTTCGGTGACAGCGATGAGGTCCCAAGCTGCTGACGTGTGTCGAAGTTTTAATTCAGCTAATTTGCTGAGTAGCCATTGGACATTTGTGTACATGCATGAGAGCTTCTCGGAGAACAAAAGTGTGTTCGATTGGATTGATGAAGTAAGTGAGTTTACGCTGACCAATAAAGGGTCGGCGACTAATCGTTTTTTGAATGGGTTACAGACTCTCGAGACGAATTTGGCATATAGTCAAGTTTCAGATGCCCCGGATCCCGGTGTTTATTCGTGCTCTGCTGTGTCCCTCCGGATATTATGGCTATTGTTGAAACCGTCCCCGAGTCAGGTCCTGCAGTTGGCTTTTTCATTGAGAGTTGTGCCCCTACTGAATTGTCATTAGAAGATGCTGGTGTTCCCGCTGCTTTCAGACGAATTTCCGTTGGCAATCTGCTACGGAATTTACTCCAGTTATTTAGTAGGGTTTGTGTCGTTAGTTCTGATTACAACACAATATTAACCGCCTGGGACCGCACCCTTATAGTTTGGAGATATGGGGATCCTTGTCAACGACGTGACCACGACATTTTCGAGAGAAAGAGCCTCCCGGATGGAGTGCCATTACTTGCTGTCGTGCATCTGAGCACCGCCAGAAGAGGAATCTACACGCTCAGGAACACCATGAGCAATCAATCTTTTCTTATCTTGACTATTTCTGTACCACTCTCTGTTAGCGGGATCCGCTGAACGTTCTTTCCACGGGATTTCGGGTAGTATGCGCACTCTACTTGAGTCGTTGCGGAGACGATTCGCAAACTGCAGAACGGCCTCTGTCTCGTCCGCCGAGATTAATGTTACCCGAAGGAACCGGGGTTAGCCGTAGTGCAACACGTTTGGGTGACACGAGATTCCTTTTAATGTCGTGGGATTAGCATGGACACCGATCGACGAACAGATGGAACCCCACTGATTTCGATCGTCCGTCAACCTACCCTTAATTGTACTGGATTTGGTTTCGAGGACATTTGTGCACACAAGGTTTAAGGCATCATGATTGCGCCTGGTAGCTACTGGTTTTGGATTTGGAGCCTTAGTGTCCGATATTTTTGCTGAATTTGTGAACCATACTGATGGGGGCCATCCGTGTTGGGACATTTCAGTTTTCCCTAGTCCGGACACAACACATACAGGTGCTCTTTCCAGTGTTTGCTTGGCGACAACCGCTGCGTACCTTGCCGGGTTATCCACTATGGCTGGTTGACTGTAGCTTACGGTCTCCTGTAGCGAACAGACTACTAGGTGCAACACAATGTACAGAAGTTGAGGCAGGCTCGCTGCAAGAAATGTTTTTACTTATAGGAGAGAGAGAGAATGGAGTTGATATTGCGGGAGGCTGAGTCGTTGGGGTAAGGTTGGGATGCCTGGCTCTCTTCTTCCACTTGATTAGGGAATTCGGGTGTTATTTTCACATACAAGTACAGGTCCGTTTCCTCCCATGGGTGTTACCCTGGTGCTCACCAGTTGCTTGACGGCTTCTGTTAGTCTTTCACACTTCCTCAGTTGCACAGCTAGACAGCTAAAAATTGGGATAGAATTGCATACTTGGTAGAACCAAAACGCCTCTGTCGTGTTAGTGTACCATCCCAAAGCAGGTAGTGTGATAGGATTTCAAACACATGCTACACACCAGATCATTTTTACCACTTTAACACATGATTCGCATTTGCTCTTCATACGACACATGTTCACAGTAGGTGTGCTGTTTTAAGGCCACGAGTTTATCACTTCAGCTTCCCGCGTCAAGCTAAGCGTGAGTCAGCGTGACCATGCTTGGGATCCTCGAACACTATTTTCTACCCCTCTGCATATTCATTTATATAATCGGATGTAAGGATCTTATACTCTCTAACGGAAATAGGTACATTTATCCATGTACTTACTGACTCCTTGAATAGCTACTTCAAGTAGACAGCAAAAGTTGCGCAGAAAGCGGTCAACAAAGTATTCATTCATCCAAAAATTCATAAGGCCCCTCAGTCTTTCCTTCTAACTGACAACTATGAATTGATTAGAGATATGGTCATTCACTAATATATTAACTCGCCCAGACAGGAGCTTATTCGAGCACGTGTTCCAGCTTCACAACAGTTTTGAGACTGTGTCATGGATATTTGTACGGAAGGTACCTCTCAAAATGCACACAATCATATGCATGGCAAAGTACTGAACAAAGAACGAATGAGGTATCAGCAATCCACCATTTTTCGTGCACTTCTTTCTTTACCATGCAACCACAATTGGCCACACGTATGCTAAGATAATTCCGGGGTGCTCCGCGATTAATTTGCCTTCGGGCGCACTGAATTTGGTTGAAAATGATAACAAAGTGGTCAACGTATAACGTGGGTTCCTGAATACGTGTGCCAGGGTAGCGAGTACACCTGGTTTGGGCGTGCTTTGGAACATGAACATAAATCGCACTCAAGAGCAGACGCGTTGTACGAACCTACTCCCCTGATGGAAGATGGCAGCAAGGACGATGGTTGCTGTAAGGTTTCAAGCCATGTACAGGGTTGGTCGTCTGGACTCTAGCCAAAAAGATGAGACGTTCCAACTATAACGCTACAAAGTGCTTGGAAGTTAAGCCACGCGTATCCCACCGGAATATTTAACAAAAGACCAAATCCAGACATGAGATAACGGTATTATTTGTACAAATTCATCGTATCAAAATGGGTAGTACCTTAACGATTTCCAAACTCAGCGAGGTTCCAACAACTCACGTTCAGATCTACGAGCAACCGTGAGTTCAGACGTACGAAACAAAGAATGGAAGCGAAGTGCGAGACATAAGGTTTATGGTAAGAATCCAAATGAACCAATGGTATGTGTCCGCCAATGAAGACGCGTTGTGGTAATGTCTGGTCTACCTAGCTGTACCAACTGTGAGAGTCAAACAAATCGATCAAATCAAGGGGACCAGTGCGATGTCAATAATGCCGAACATAGGGGTAGTTGTGCATAAGAGTGAAAATCAGGTGAGACGTGAATGAACTGGAAATGGGACATTAAGTCATCCAGGAAGGGCTTCATGGCAGAGAGCGTTGGAACAGAAAATGGACAGGTTGACAGGCACCTAATGGATCCATACCGGGCGATGAGGCTGACCAGTGTAGAAGTCGGCATACGACAGGGGGTGACTTGGGTGGTCGCAAATTCGTTCTTTACCAACAGCGCTCAGGTTAGACGTCACTAATTTAGCTAGCTGTTACTTAGTCGGCCTATGTTTCCTGCGTACAGGGGAAGCAGCCAACGCTCTACAACCTTATCAATCCCATGCATCCTAAAGAGTAACGGTCTCAACCTTCCTCCTTATTCCTATTGCTCCACTATAAGGTTTGTAAACTATTTTTTTTACTGCGGCAGATGGGTTGAGGAAACTGTCATCTCTGCTAGCCATAGTTTTCATACAATAGACACCACTTGCCCGAAGACAACGCAGGTAACAACCAGTCATTCCTTTAGTGCTGTCTATACCTTGTCCCAGACAATTGCATCTATAACGGAGTAAAATTCCTCCCTAGAATATCGCGTTCATCCAAATTTTCAATATGACCCCTACCGCTACCAAATTGAATCCAACTGGCACGGAAGTTCCAAAATGCGTATTATTCCTTAAGTGATCAATCCAATGTCCACCAGTGGCATATCAGACAACTACACGTACCAAGATGCCATATATGGCTGTTTAATTCAGGCCCATGTGTAGCATCAGCTGCTGCTGCGCAGATCGATCGCGAATCGGGCAGTAGGCAGTCTGTCGGTGTTTTACCCTAAATGTCAGTAATGATTGGCCAGCTTCATGCCAGCTGCACGCAACCTCGCAGGCATGTTTGTCACGTGGTAGGACATATGCTTATTAGTGTCTACGTGTTACCGTGTGTGTGATCGATCTGGGCCTCACCCCACGATGCCGCAGGTGGGTCGGAGTTTCATCAGTCAGTTAGTATCCTATTCCGTGTACTCTTCTGATATGCTACTGGTTGATTTTCAAATCGGATCGTTCGCCAAAGTTGGACTGAATTTGGTAGCGGTAAGAATCATATTGATAAATCTATTGAAGAACACGATCTGCTTTAGGAGGAATTTGATCCCGATATCATTGGATCATTAGACGATAGAGAGTAGAAGGTTCTTGTCAGCTCCGTCACTTCCCGACGGTTGAGGAGATGGCTTGGGTCATTGCGAACTAAGGTCCAGCAGAGAACCACTAACACTGCATTAGAAACACCGGGATCCCGCAAACTAAGATGAGAATCCAAAAGATGCTTGCAACTTTCCTCTGTCTCGGCATCGACGATGAACTCCGGTAGGCGGTTCCAGTCATTCAGGACGCCAGCGGATAAAGCCAGGCTAGGTCGCATACAGAGGCTTCTTGGTTTGAACAGTTTCAAACTGTGACCTCGTATCGAAATCCAAGTATTGAGATGAAAGAATTCCCGTAATTTTCTCCCCAGCTTTCCTCCAAGAATACGTCTGGTGAAAATGGAATCTCCGTGGCGACGAAGGTATTCCAGGGAGAACAGATTCAGTTGTTTGAGTCGGAGAGAATAGCACAAGTCACGCAGCTTAGAGAGGGATTTAGATCTACGCTGCTGTACCTTCTCAATCATATTATCTTCGGATTTGGTGATAGGACAAACGGCAGCTAGTCCGTATTCAAGAATCGGGTGTACATGTGAAGTAAACGGGAGTCAGAAGAGCCGCGGAGTCAGGAGAGAGAACGCTCTACATATAGAATGAAGCATCCTATAGGACACGACGACCTTTTCCTTGGTATCTTGAATAGATTGGTGACCTGAGGAAACGATCACTCCCAGATCCCTCGCTTGAATGGCTTTTCTGAGCATGGAACTCTCAATATGGTAGGCTCCAAAAGGGTCAGACACACCAACTGGAAGAAGCTAACATTTCTCACAATTCATCGGCAATGGCTACTTAATCGACCAATCATGTGGCAAGTCAAGCTTTATGTATGCATTTAAATGTAAATTCTTACGGAAGTGCGCAAAAATCCACCAACAGCAAGACGGAAGATCACCGGCACTGCAAATTACCGATTGGTTCGGGCGGCCCCTGTGCTTTCTAAAGTTGTGGAGTCAAGCATCACAGATGCACTCTGTTAAATGGAAAACCACAACATACTAATACCGGATCTGCATGGCTTCTGACAACATTGCTCGTGCACCGCGTTAATTGTGCGCGGAAGTTAGACTGAGGCAGTCGAAGGTAGGTTTGGAGTCAGCGTTAGCCATCTGGACATTGTGAAAAGGCTTGATCGCTTAGATCATCGAATCCACAACCTCTAGAGCTATGGTGCTGGTGATTTAGTCTTCCGTTGGATAGATAAACATCCTTCGGAAGTGACAGATAGGGTTCTGTTCAACGTGATTGATGTCCAGTGCAGCGTACCACAAAGCTCGGTACTCGAGTCTTCAGATATTCTTGGTTTTCATAAACGATCTAGCAATGGCAATTTCTTCCAATTTTCTATCCTTTGTAGATGATATCAATATATAGTGAGTGTCTAGAGGACCGGACAGCAAGGACAGTCTATAACACGCATTTTATAACATTTTGAATGTCCCAATTCAGTACACCTTACCATTTAATGCAGCGGTTTGATAAATGCGCCATGGAGCTGCTTACATCCAGCGGTGTAGGACGCATAATCTGCAGATCAGTTCCCGTGAGCGCATCCACAGTGTGCTCATACAGAATGACCTCAACTGTACGAAACGGTTTGGGAAAATAGTAACAAGGGATAAACAGCAAGTCAACCTGTTTTGGAGGGGATTCGTACAGATCTTACACGCACCCACACTTTGAAGTCTATCCCGCTTGACAACCTTCGTTGAAGAGCGATTCCGGGGTGTTATAGACCTCAGTATGCAGGTCAACAAATGGTGTGAGACGTCTGCGTAGCCAAGTTTGCTGAAAAACCCACATCTACACCAAGATCTTAATTAAGTGTCAGATGTTGAGTAACTCCAATTACACATATCTTCAATTACTGAAGCGTAGCCATAAAACCGAACACAAACACAGGCAACTAAAACTTACAGAGCAATATAAGCGTCCAGCTTGCTGACATAATTACTATTCACTCTCGGTCTGTTGGCTCTGGAATGCTCTCTAGAACACGGTTCTTTCCTCGTCCACTTTGGTTGTCTTTAAAAAGGATGATTGAGTATTGATATTACTCTCGGAAATTCGTTACTTAGCTACGACACTGTGGATTACCTAGGCGAGTTACTCTTGCTGGAGTAATATACCTCATGGATATTATGAAGTGGGAGATATGGGCGGTTATATTGTTGTTTTCTCAGAAACCAGGTGAAATATAACTGCTTCGCATATTGTATGCCCACCTTTTCCGCTATCGTTATTCAGTGGTATATTTGAGGGGGTAGAACCTTAGACTAATAACGCAAATATCTCTTGGCGTTACCCTTTCCCATTTCCCTCTCGTACAACACGTGTGAAACGCCTGCTATTTTACCCTTGGCAAACCATTGTTCCAGTTTGATTTGGCAGACAAAGCAACGTCCGTTTTGTTAAGTTGTATGCATGCACACGTATCCTACGACTGGACCAACGGAGTGTACTCAAGTTGATTATTACTGGAAGGAACTAACTTGACTAGCCCTCAGTCTAGTATTTACTTGCCTACATCACCGTTGGGGATACGCCTACATAGACGACATCCTTCAGGAGTAGGCGCTCAAAGCCTTTAATGCACTTCAGGTCCTCAGGCTGAAGTGGACAAATCTCACTTCAGTGGAGGAGTACAGCACTCGCTTTGATCCTGCATACGCGGCCACAAATGTCGCAGAATAATGGCATTACTAGATTCATAAATGTACAAAATCGCTACTGCGGTTGCAACCGCATCGTTAGTTCATTGGTTATCCATTGCCGAATTGTGTAACTACCTCAGACTTTGTATTGTCAAAAGTTTGGTGAATCAATAACAGCACTTTATACTTCGAAACCACCATAAGTATTTCGAAAAAGGAACCGGTTCGGAAATCTTATCCGGAACTGTATGCAGCGTCATGAGCATTTCAGGCAACAATAGGACTTCGCCCGTATAATCCAGGTCAACCAGTGGAACACTGGTTAATATCTCTAAGTGTGCGTCATGCGATTTCATAGGGGAAATATTCATGCGAAAGCTCACGAAACTGTTGATCAGAAAGTCATAGACCCTGGTGGAATCCGAAGTAATCGAGTTCCGGGTACTGAAATACTCGTGTGTCCGATGGATCATTTAATCGGACAAATAGCTTGAAGATGCAGTTAATAACGGAGTCGGGGATGAAAATTACATTTTATCCGTGCTACCGATGACTTTTCTCGCATGCGCCACGAAGTGAAGATCTAGTCCATGCGGTATCGTCCAGGTCGGAAACAAGACTACTCTTCCCTCGTCTGAGATATTTTTCTCGAAATGTGTTTATGCGTGTAATGTCATTCTGATTATTCCGAATTCGTTTCCTAGGCAACTCCCTTCCTAGTATAATTTTTCGAACAGGAGACTCAGGGATTTGCGGAAGTCCTCACATAAAGTCTTTTATGATGTGGGTGCGAAGACATATTTGCAGGCAACACGGAAACAACTGCGCGCTGCAATCAGGTTTTGAACCACAGCTCCGGACTCAGTCCTACACTAGCTGAGCAACGTCCAGCCAAACGAACATCTTCTGGAATTACTTTTTTCAACCCACCCAACGGCCTTCGCTGTCACGGATTTGAGCGCCACGACAATATCGCGTTAAATGCGCGTGTTCCATAGTAAGCTGCAATCAGAACGGCGTATCCACACTAACGGAAGCTTATGGCGATTGAAAGCTGGTGGAGTACGCCGAATTCTCCTCCTCCTCATCGTCATCATCAACCACTACAGCTGTAATACATTAACCATTTGAACTGACGCTTCAATGTTGGACAACCAGAACAACCAACAGGAGGAAAATTAATAAGACGGAGCGAAGCGTGACTTAACACAACATTTCAATGCACTAATCAAACCTTTGGAGTCAAAATATCTATGCCTTTTCAACCGCATGCCATCTCAAGTAGCTGGCTATCGTGATATGATAAGGAGGTATCAGCGAGACAGCTTCCCTTGCGGCTTTCACTACCCGCGTCAAAATCAGCCTTTAACACCAGATAACTCAGCACCGAACACACTTTAAACAGGTAGTCCGACTAGCAGACGACAACAGACACGTCACTGGTGCGGACAGCAATCTATGTCCTGCAAAGTCTCAAACCACGCATAAGGCGGGTCACATGGACCTCAGCCTGGAAATCGAGACGGACCAACGGCACTCAGTTGTGTAGTTAACGACTATTTGCTGTTGATAAGTTAACTTTTGCTAAACTCGAAGCTTGTGCTACCCTACATCTGGCAAACAAAATAGAGCCCACATGCGTAAGGGATGAGCGGACATACATAGTACGTGCCCAAACCAAAACCAATTTCTCACAAACTGTGTTATTCTACAGCTAAACAAAATCTTTAGGTTGGCGTCCGGAAGCAATGTACTCTGACATTGCACGTGCGTGCTTAGTTTGGCCTGAACTTTTCACCAAGCGGGGATCTTGAGAAGTCCGAGCATTATACCTGCTCATTTATGTCCCATCGTTAAGTGGGATATGTTAAAATAGAGAGTGATTCGTTAGTACTAGATCTGTGGTTGGTGGAGACTAGGCGGAAGCACATACTAACGCTACCTAGCGCTCCTACGTGCGTTAAGCTTGGTTGAGGTTGCCAAGTGGGTAGAGCAAAGACGATTGTGTACGTGCATCCAGTCAACCGACAGGGATAAAATCCTGAGTTGAAGGACGATGACAACGCCGACTCTACCTATGGTTGGCTGTTAATCATTTACGAGAGCTTACAAACATTGCTGCCAAAATGGGCTGGATGTGATCAGCTGGACAGCAATATGAAGGGCACGTAGTTCAGTTCCACAATCAGGCTATTCGGTGGGCATGCAACTGCAATCTGTTGGCCTATGAGTCTTAAAGTATGCTTGCTGAGTGACGCTAGCGGAACTAGGTAAAGCGGTCTGACAATGGATTTTTGATAACAAGGGATTACTACGTGCTGTGAAAATATGCCTCTGTAGACAGAACTATAACCATACAGCGAATGCCGTCACTTATTAAAGGAACGTTGGTACTGATGATCGGGATGGGTGTATGAAACATAACCAGACGAAAATAGAAATCATCAGCGCGAACATGCCGCTCACATGACTAATTTGAAACTAATGCTAAAACCAGCAGACAGACAAGCAACCCCAAAAGGATCCTAGCATCCAACCTACCATTGTCAGATGACTAACACGACACAGTCAGTGTCTTGATTTGAGGTGTCTTAAATATTCACTGGAGATGCTTCTTACCAGACATAGGATTGATCCGAGTGAATAAAACATCAGCACTGGTGGACCGCTTGTTAGAGCAAGACGCATTTATGAGGAATAAATAGGTAGGTGACTAGGTGGAAATTATGCGCTACCCACTCAATGGCACTGCACTGTGGGCAGCACCCAATTTCCATCTGCATCCACCACAGTCAGAGTGATCGAAATGACCAAAGTTCCATTCAGTGCGAATTACGATCCAGATAGAGATTACACATCATATTCCAGTCACATAATATGTACTTCAAAATGACTCTCCAAGCATGTGAGTATCCCGATGTTACCCCACTACATCTTAAGCGGCATGCCAGCAGGAGTTAAGCCTGATCCGCAAAAGGCGAATCTCCTGGCATTTACTTACACTGATGCTGGCCCGTGGCCTTAGGAACCACAAGCTTGCCTCGTAATTTGAGGTCTCGGGTTTGAGCCTGCATAGGAGACCAAACAACCCTTACCGTATCTGGTGGTGGTTCAGCGGCAGCGAAACCTCGGTACTGCGTAGCGGCGTGCTGCTGTTGCTTTCCGTTTACGCATATAGGGTGTCAGTCTGGCTGACGAACATCGTGATCCAGATGATCGGTGTAAAGGTGGATGTTCGCACTGTGCTAAACTAAACTAGATGATGCTCACTGCAGGCATTGTTTTCCCCACCTATAATTAACTCACTGGTCCAATCCGTATGTATCCTCTGCGCTGGTATCAACAGCACTATCTCGCTTGGCTAAACCATAGAGCCAACCGTCAGTCAATGATGCAAAGGGGTGAAAGGTGAGTGCATTGAATTGATGCGTATAACCGAAATGTGTAGATTAAAGTTGCAATCATCATTGTCATTCAGTATTGATGTGAGGCAATTCATCCTAAATCAAGCGAAGTACCTTACCGTATGTATTCTCTACTACAGTGCAAAAGCAAGTAAAAATATTTGGGTGGTGTATACATTGTGGTCATTTAAAAGTCTCTTCGTTCATCTACTGTCATGTATTTCGTTATAAAAATCCTCCTACTCGGAAGTAGTCAGAGAGTGTTTGTCTGTAGGGCAACATGATAAGTCACGTGGACAATATGGCCACTCTCGATTACCGCCCAATTAAATAACTTATTATCAGATATTATGCGAAATTCCGAAAGAATAAGATAACTCATACAAAGCAGTACTCTTGAACACAGAGAGCACCGCAAAAGCGTCCCCTTCCTTCATTCTTCTCCATTTCACAAGCGTTTCCCACAAATCCACCGAGATAGTATCCATAAGCAAGAAATACAATCGCCCGTCTGGTTTCACCTTGAGTACATAGGATTAACATTTTATTTTCCAGAATCCATTTGCCCAGCTACGTCATGGATTTTGGAGTGGTCATATTTGGCTCAGTGGTTCGTCAATGCGTGCGAGCAGCAAATCTCGGACACGAACCAATTAGTTGCCGATTCGAACCAAGTACTGTTCTGGCCGCGTCGAAGCTAGGTGTCACACCGAGTATTAGCGCAGTCCGACAGATGCCAGTGACTTCAGAATCAGAGTGGATAGAATGGGAGATCGTTTTCGATCCCAAAGGAGCGAATCTGTCTCCTGGTCCGGTGGAAACGGAGTTGTTGATAAACGTAAGTCCCAACACTAATCTGCTTATGAAGTAACCTTTTTATCGGAACGGTATGTGTTACCAGGCCATATCCTTCGTGTATTCGTTGACAATCTACCTCCGTGTGTGTGGATTTCGATCACCTTCGCTTTTGGTATTTAGTGCAATTCGGGTTGGGTGTTGAGGATGTGATTTGTTCACCCAACTACGCAAACGGGCGGCAGACTTTTCATCGTTAATCGAGTTGACTTCCTAAATGCGCAATAGTGAATTATGTATTCGCTAATAACGTATATCAGGTACATTGGGAGTCAACGTGTCAAGCGTTAATACCCGCGCCGAAATCGGATTAGTTTTCTGTTGTGTTGCTCATGAGTAACTAGGCCGTTCCTATTGGTTCGTGCGAAGTATATTGCAATTGTCATATTGTGGAACCCGGTCGGCATAGATGGACGGCCAGTCGTCTCATTCGGAAGTGTGCCAATCACTAACATAGAGAAATAGAAAATGTGGAAATAAATCTTGTATACTGTCCATATGGGACGTTAAAGATTAAAAGACCTCGCTACTACCACCAGCATTTAGCTATCAGTCGCTACATTCAATTAAAATAGTACTTCCAGTCAGCGTGAGCGACCGATAAACCGAGGCTGAGTGACAGCTTTGTGCACCCGGCCATTCTTGTAAAACACATTTTGGAGGAGTTTCCATCATTAAAATATTTTCGGTGTAGCCTGTTTTCTTTAGTACTGCGTTATTACTGTTTGCGAATCAATTTCCGCTGAGCGTTGACAGTATTCGCAACTAGGAAAAATACTTCCACTGCATAGGCTGTCTGCGAACCAAAAATTTATTCTGAGTGACAGAAATCCTCTCCAAATATGTCTCACTGAGACGGCCAGGGGCACAAATATAAAGGTCACTAAGGGCGCTCCAGTCGTCACTCCAATGTATGAAAATTGGTCACCCTTGTTTTGTGGGTAGGTACGTCGTTTGTTGATCGTTTGTCTATCTTCTGTACCTCAAGTTGCGGTTTCGCATCAGCCAAATGTGCTCCTTTCTCCTCTGCTGGTATAGGTGATCAAGGACAGTCCGAGGTTTTGTTAGGTTCTCCGCACAATGCTTGGTTCATCGATACGTCATGTTGGTAAGAGACGTAATCAGGTCAACGAATATCGTCTCTTTGGATGATACCGAACGAATAAGCCAGAATGGTGGTTAGAGACTCTATCCAACAAGGATTAAGCACAAACACAATCTTGCATTATGTCCCATGCTTTTATAGGTTGTTGCTTGGGAAGTTACGTTCACCTAACTTACTCTATTCACTACCCATAGAATTTTTATCCAATGCCTGTATTGTTCTCCATTCCTGTTCACAATTCGACTGATTATTAATATGCCACTCACACCGAAAAATTGAATTCTTAGTCATATTCGGCACAAAAGTAGTGTCGACTCGCAACCCAAGCTGGGAAGAGGATAGTTTAACTGGAGCCATCCTTCAACTAAATATAGACGTTGGCCTACCGTCAGAGTGACCGCCCAGCTGACTGTCAAAATCAGTGCGTTCAGTATTTTACATTACTAGTAAGTAGTGGGGTTTTACATATCACTTTGTTAAGGTTTTCATCCCAGTAGTTTGCAAGCTAGATAGCAGAGCCTAGTCCGGAAAAGCACTAGACGCGTCTGGCCCTGTTGGGGCTCGTCAGTGGTGCGCATTCCCTCGGTCCGCTAAGGAGGATCCAATCCATGACCGCCAGAAGCAGATACCAACTAGCCAGCAGTTTATGCCACAGTGCCATGGGGGACATTGGCTGGGCCACATAAGTTCCAAACTACCTGGGATATAGCACCACCTATCTTCTACTGCCGTTGACAGTGATTAGCCTTCGAGATGATGACGTCCTCTCACTAGAAGCTATATCCATAGCATTTTGAAACTAGGAGAGGCTATTTATTTTATATTACTGGTAAGTAGCAGGATTTTAGTTGTCATTTTGTTAAGGTTTTCATCCCATTACTTACTGTTGAGCTGACCTCGTTGTCTGTCTGTCCGTTTGTCCGCCTGTCTTTCTATCCATCTGGCTCATCGGTGATGATCGGCAGAATCCTTCACTTATAGCTTCAGACCCCATTTTGAAGGCATTCTACTTCTGAGGAACACGCCAACGGAAAAATAGTATATTACGGGACAAAAGGCGGATGCTTGGCAAGTTCCGTAGGACGGCTAGAATGGGAATCACAATAGGTGAATAGAAAATAGTGATAAAAGGAAACTCGCTCTTGTGCACTGATCACCGGGTTAACACATTGGCATGCGGAAAGGGCCAACCTCAGTCATGTAAGTTAACTATGGTTGTGCAACTTTCATCGCATTATATCGTCTGTCGAGACTCACAGGCCACATCTCGTAACGTAGGTGGGTTAGGGCAATGTCAAGACGTTCTTTAAACACAGGTAAAGTGGAGGCGAAAACAACGTAATATGTGAGGTCTCCCATGACCCCCACACACGAAAAGAGTAAAAGTTCCATAGATATTCTAGCCGATTTTATTGCGTGGCCAAATTGAACTGATGGCCCCTAAAATTCGTGTTGTGGCTGACTTGTAGTAGGTGGCAGCAGACGTGGTTGGAGTACATCGGTATCTGGTAGGTCAAAATAAGGTTGCCACGTAGGCACCGATACCGGCTATTGTATAATTTTAGATTCCGCAGCCTAAGTTGATAAGGAAGATAGAACAATACTTTGATGTGTTCCGTGGCTCGTTTCCGTAGCGTCTCGAGCGCTGCCAGGTCTTTCTTCTGCCAGGGTTGCCAGGCCTGGATTGCTTATTCCACATGAGGCCGAGCAACTGCGAACATCTTGAGGGATCAAACCGCCCAAATGCCCTCCGCAGCATGCCAAGCTTTTGGTTTACAACCTATGACGCCTTCTCAGATGGTTCTAAGCAGCCCAGAATAGCCTGGATTAGTACCACAAGGCCGCGTTCCTGGGTGATTGCTTTCAGAACATGGTCTCGAAGCTTGTATGTGATGTTCGGCTGGTGGCGAATTTGAACAGCCTTACAGTTTCCCGAATTGAACTGGAGCAGATTGTGGAGTGACCACTTATGCACTCTGTACAGGTCTCGCTGAAGTGCTTCGTGCTCTCCTTGTTCAGTGATCGTTTGTTATATCTTAACATCATTAACGAACAGCAAGAAAGCTGGGGCAATCAAATACATAAGCTAGTTAAAGGACATAAGAAACAGATGATTCCCCAGAACTGCTCCCTGTGGAACTGCACATTCGACATAATCCGGATCAGACAGCGCACTTCGAACTCTGGCCTGCAGTTGCCGATCCTGCGAGAAATTCCTGACCCATCCAAAGATAGGATCCCAAATTCATAACTTTCGAGCTTGTAAAGCATAATGTCGTGGTCCAATCTGTCGAAAGCGTTGGAGAACTCAAGGTAAATGAGGTCTATAACTCTACCTTAATCGGCCGTTTCCTTCCAACTACTGCATGCAACCAGTTGGTTAGTAGTGCATGAACGGTGTTTGCGGAAAAGCTGCTGCTTGCGTGCTATGCTGTGGCGTTCTACATGATCTACTTAAGCCTCCGCGATTTTGGTCCCCGTTAGCTTTGAGAGAACAGGGAAAAGAACCACTGAGCGATAGTTGGCTGGTTCCGAGTGAGTACCACTTATGAACATCGGATTGATTAAGCCACATTTCCACATGGGAGGCACAGTTTGTTCATCCATGTACATTTGGAAGAAATGCGATTATGGTTGGGCCAGCACTATTGCTGCTAAGACTATCAGCTCAGGGTACATATTGAGAGCAGTTACTTCAACACAGATGCTGAAGCAAAAGCCATTTTAGTAACTGCTAACATTGGGGCTAAGCATGTAGGTATGTAACATTGGCGCACGCCTCGCTGGAAAGTTGAGGCATACTGTAGCTATAGGTCGTTGGCTGCTGCTTCAGCACTCTGTGCCACTCCGGCTGCCGTGTTAAGATGGGGTATGCTGTGCTACAATTTCCAAATGGTATTAACATGCTTAAATAGGAGCAGTTTGGTGTTCGCAAATTTACAAGCCACATGTTGTTGGTAAGTCAGTATGTCCTCACGGACAAGCACGTTACAATGGTTACCCTGGGTCACATAGTCGCTCGGGGTTTCGGGACCACCTCGAGCTCTGTAAGTGTGACAAGCTGCTACGCTTAGTGTGGGCTCTACTTCTGACGAAAACGAGAGATTGGTGAAGCAAACCCTCTTCGTTTCTGATGCAGTTACGTTTAGATTGCTGAAGCATCCAACAAACTGGCTTCAGGCACTGTCATGAGAGAAACCTCTGAAGAAATATAAAGGCAAATTCCTGTTTCAAATCACTCAAGAGTTCCCCATCGGTCACTGCAACCAGATGGGTCAGGATGTTGTAATGTGTGCTTGTACCTGCTAGTTCTGTGCATTCCTCTGGATATTCGGCGTAACACACATAGTTATAAGGGATGGTGGCATAATCACTTAACCATAGCGGGGCATCTATAAATGGCCTGTCAACCATGAGTTACACAATTGTAAGTACGCGATAAAGTCCCGATGGTTTGTTATCAGTTCTGTATCTAGTAGGCCAGGTGATGTGATGGTAGAGCAGCATAGTTATGGTTATGTCTTTCAGTTTGGCCTTGTATGTTTGCTGGGTAGGTTGAGGCGTCCAGCTCGTGTACGTTGAAACCGCAGGAGATAAAAACGGGGTTGTAAGTTCAGAGTAAGCATTTGTCAATGATGACATTAGGCGGGAATCTATCTCTGGAGCGGACGCTGGGGACTATATACCACTGCCACGAAGCAGTTGCCAGTGTGTCTGAGACGCAAACGGCACCATAGCGAATCAGTGACCCGCATCTCCGGATTATCCAATGGTTCTCATTGTAAGTCGTTGCGAAAGTATAGGATAACACCATCTCCCCTGATATGACGATCGAGTCGGAACAAGGACATTCCATGAATCGCGATCTCGGCAGCCCGTAACCTCTGCGTGCAATCAAGTCTCGGTTATAGTGATGAGATCATAAGCTTTTATTGCCTGGCGACTTTGCTGAGGTTGCGTTGAGTATTTGCGTACATGCAGGGAAGCGTTTCGGTTCTCAGCAGCGATCCGTAAGACTTGTGACTAGGATAAGAGGTTGTGCCAACCATTGTACGGTCGGCCGCTAGCCATTTTTTATCTTATTATCGGCGAGTCGCTTGGGGTCGGGTTCGGTGACATCGTACATTGCCCTTCTGACAACTCAGCACAATGAATGGGATGTGTTAGCAAGATTGCACAGAAAAATACTCACATCCTTTGGACCTGCATTCAATGTGAATTTCAGAGGAGGTGCCCGATTCGTTTGCCTGCTGCGGTGGTGCTTTAAGTCGGACGACAGTTTCGCTCGCTGCTTTGAAGCCGGTCTCGGTTGGTAGTCTGATCCGAAGCTAGTCATCCTTCCAGCAGCATAAGTGTCATTTGCCGAGTTTGTAGCACAACCTTCATTATCTTTCGGCCGCACCTTCTGTAGCTTTCTGATTTTGGCAGCCTCGAGAGCGAAGTAGCTACAACTTCATCTAAGAGCGAGGTCTCACAAATATAGCTCCACCGCTCCATGTCTTGCGCCCTTGCTTCTTATTCATCGCGCTTTTGAGATTGAGGGACGCCGTGGATAAAAGCAGTTCTGGTTGCGGTGCTTAGAAGCAACTCTTCTAAGCTCCCCTTCGCTCGCTTGCGCTTGCCTTACGGAACGTCTGGAAAGAAGCGGACCAAACCAAATGCTTTCTGTTGATGAGTAATGGAAAACAACACTGCTTCCACCTCATGGAGATGGTTTGGCAAAATACGAAGAAGCCTGGCTACAGCATAGTGCTTGGAATTCGGGTGGTGGGTGATCCTCGCCAAGTTGGAGAGTTTAGTCAGAATAACCAGCAGGTTGCTTACTGTGTTCCATTGGTTTAGGTCAACCACCTGTTTCTCCTACAAACAATCTGATGTTTACTCTGGAAAGTTGGTGCATGTTATAGCTAGAGCATCCAGTTGTTTCTCATTGTCTTTTTTGGGACTATGGACCGTGGTTGGGAGACCGCACGATTTGCTACACGTCCTTGCAGCGTTGTTTTCCACACTAGTTATTGGTATATTGGTAGAAACACCAGCTGTTGATTTTTGGGTGCTCACTGATGTAACAACGACCCAGCTGCCACTGATATTAGCATGTTCCCTGGGTTTCCGCGAATCCTGAAGGAAGACATTGGCTTTGAGGGAAATTGTTGCAACTGGGCTGTGAGTGAGGAGTTTCTAAACGTTTGGAAGAGTTAAGTTATTGGCGGTGTTGACAGAAGGAACTATTAGTGTAACATCCGGAGTTGTGAAGTTGACTTGCACTGGAGAGGCCTGTGTTAGACATTCTGTCATGCTTGTTCCTACTGAACCTATTTTAGTGCCCAAAATGTCCGCAAACACGTCTGTCAGCCTAGCGTACTTCTGAGACAGTGCAATTACGGTTTTGACCGGTAGGACATTATTACACTTCGCACAGGACCAAAATGAGTCTGGCCTGCTGCTTGTCAACCTAAACTCGCTTGATTTTATTTTCTTACCCGTGGCATGAGAATAGGTCGAGCAGTTTCCACCTGAAACCCCTATTTTGACCATCTTATTGCATGTTCCACAAATACCTTTAGGCACTGCGGATAGGCCATTCGCACTCATAGCTCACGTGAACATGTTGACGGTTAGTCCAACCTTGGACTCTGGATTGCGTGTTCTGGCGTCAAGGTCAGTTCGCCGAGACAGATGGCTGCCTCAATGCCTCTCTCGCGGTCACGCGCAGATTGCTGGATTCGACAGCGCACACACAACCGCACGAAGACGCGGTGTGTTTTGGTCGGGTCGCTTTGCGTGCCGATATACGCAGGGCGTTAGCAAGCTTCCCTATATGTCTCCGACACCATGTTTAGTGAGTGAGGGATGCAGATTGTCGCGTAACTTTATTTCGTTGCTGGCTTTAGTGATGTTTGAGGGGTCGTTTGAGAGTCCTCAGCTTCTGCTTTAGAATGAGACCAAAAATCTTCTCGAATCGCTCAGGAGTGATGTGATTGCACACGCAGAACTCGACAAAGAATGGGCCAAAACTGAGTACGGGTGTAACAGTACGATCCATACAAGTTAGATCCAAGAAATGGGAAGCACCTAGTAGCGTTCGTCGAACTGATTCGAAAGAGCGCACGCACAAGAATGTGTGTGGATAATTGGAGTAACTATAGCGGCTGAAGCGCGAGTCGGGATAAAATGCGCCATTACGGCGATTGAGACCTGATGAGGTAAGCGCTCATATAATAATTGACTCGGTGTTGTCTAGTCATTTTAACGTCTTGAACAATGTGTTCCAAACTTTCAAGCATGAATTATCTGCAGCTGCGCAATGATCTGTTACTTCCGTTATTCTAACTAGGGGAATATACTATGTCTCTAATGTTCCTTTGCTTAACCAGTTTGATCACATGTGGATTGACTATGTCTTTATCGTTTACCGCATAAAACATCATTACGTTAACTCTGCCGCAGGTTGCCAATGGTCCAATCGTTCCCATTTTGGTACGTGCTGAAGTGGTTGTTCCCAAACTGCTAGCCAATGTGGAATGCTTGGAATTCGCAGATGTACAACGAGGAGAGGCTCTGCTAATGCCCATTAGATTGGAAAATCCATGTCCGATCCGTGTTCACTGGATGCAGGAACAGAAGTGGCCTATACCTTTAACCAACCCGACCGAGCGGTCAGATAGGGGAAAATTTGGGTGGCAATCGAAGCGAAGGCGGGCCGCATCCCAAATGCCACGCATCTTTGAAGTAATTCCCAGCGAAGGGAGTTTGAAAGAAGGTGAAAAAGTGATTATACAGGTATACCGCAACCATTGCAGGACCTCCTTTTGATAAATTACGGCAAATGGTGTAAAATACCACAAATCAGATGTCCTTTACAACCAAGACACGTTTTGTCTCGATTATGCATCAAAACGGAGTGTAATCAACTGGTAGCTTTGGAGGGGGTTAACTAAGCGACTGAACAGGCTTTTCTTGCTAAGCGCCATCTCACCAACATTTATGCATCAAAACGTTAGTTCCATTAGGCATATTTGGTTACCAAAGCCACTGGATTGTTGAGTGTGGTTCGTACTTTGCACCTTACAAGTGCGCTGTTACAGGTTCACTTATATATGGTCTATGCTCTCGACAATATTAATAATAGGACTAATAATAAGTACATATATTCCCGGATTCACTAGACATGCTGTTTTGGTTTGCTCAGCTTTTACGATCGTTTCGCATGATACCCACAGGATAGTCCACGTGTTAGATAGAAGTATGAGTCATTTTTCTAATTGATGGTTCTCTAGTTCAAACCCCTAATTGGGTATGGAATGCTTCGTGCCTTCCTGTCGGATAGCTCCATTTATAGACGGAACCAAGTATTTTTCTCCGTGGGATGAGGGAAGAAGGTATCAGTAGTACGCCGCTACGTAGTACCGACGCTTCGCTGCCACGTAACCACCACCAGTCGCACGCTGGATAAACATACTGCGAGCGTCGCCCGGTCCCTGCGCAGGCTCGAACTCACGCCCTCGGATTACTAGGCTTGTCGGTGTCCAGCAATTCATTGACGTCAAGTCCGTTGGCTTTCGGAACGGCGGCACCATGTGTATAACGTGGCCTCAACTGATTTACGTGGCGTCTCCACACCTGTGTACCCACTTGAACATCATACATCACGTTGCCTCGGCGCCGCAGGACTCGTCCTGGTATCCATGCGATCCGCTGTCCTTGATTCGCAGCTGCAAACACAAGATCGCCCACCTTGAAAAACCTTTTTCTGGCACCATACCGCCTGTTGTACTGACGCTCCATCACTGAATTTCGTAGTTGTAGAGACGGGCGCTTGGGGGTCAGCAAATCTAGTGTGGTTCTCAACCTTCGACCCATAAGTGCTTCAGCTGGTGATTTGCCATCTGGTGCATTAGGATTGGGGTAACTCTGTAGTTCAACAGGAAACGTTCCAATCTTTCGTTCAACGATCCCTCCTCTTTTGACTTCCACAATGCTCGTTTCAAGGTATCCACAAATCTTTCCGCTTGGCCATTAGACTGTGGATGATACGGGGCCGTCCTCACATGCTCGATCCCATTCTGTGCACAAAATGCAGCAAATTGATAGGACGTAAACTGTGCCCCGTTATCCGACACGACTGTTACTGGCAATCCGTGCTGACTGAAGACATGTCTCATCACCATAATTATGCTGTTGGCTGACGTGTTTTGCATAGTGACTACCTCCGGCCATTTACTGTAGGCGTCAATAATAACGAGGAAATGCACTCCTTCGACTGGTCCTGCGAAATCTACGTGTATGCGCGACCAGGGCGATTCAGGGTTTGGCCAAGCTTGTAATGTAGAACGTACCGGTAACTTGGAGGCACTGATGCATCTGGAGCACGATCGGCCAATATCTTCAATTTGGCTATCCATCATGGGCCAAAAAAACGTAGCTGCGCGCAAGCGCCTTCATGCGAGCGATTCCTGGATGGCTCTTGTGCAGTTGCCGTAACAGCAATCGCTTGCAACCCTGCTTATGAAATTTTTGGACATAAATACTTGTACTGTCTCAGTTTAATTTCGGAGAGCCATACTATCGCTTTACGCTCTACACTTGGTCGCCGCCTTGGTCTCGGATTATTCATAATGCCAAAACAAGCATCCCTCAATGACTGTTCCGAAGTTATCGGAAAGCGCGCACATGGAGTGACATGTGTTAGGTGTCATGTTGCAATCCACATTTAGTGTACTGGACCATCGATTGAACATTTTCGGCGTTTTCGTAAAATCCCACATGCTTTTGTGTTAGCATTGCCGAAACGAGATACAGCTGGAGAAAGCAGAGCAGTATCGCAAACCGACTTGTATGGTGAATAATACCGTTGCAATCAGCTCCGTGTAGTTGATCGAACAAGCTAGTCCGAAGCGCCTCCACCTTTCTGATAAACTTTTTGTTTGTCCTGTGCAAACTCTCCGGCACGTAGTTCCGACGTTGCGAGTGGCCCAGTTACACCTGACACAGGTGTTTTACCTGTGTTGTATCCTACAGGCACAGATGTCCCGGTGTGCGAAGGTCAGTGTACTGGAGACACGTGGAAAGTATAAGCAAAGGAAAGCATAGAAAGGCAAAGTGTTCCGTCGCTGCAAATCAAGGAAAACTCATACCATGTGAAACTCGGGGAAATCCTCGCTCTGCAACGTCAACCATGGCCAAACGGAGGCGTGTAAGCCACCTGCACTTTCACGCGCTTGAGTCCAGTGGTTCAACCCCTCAGATGCGATACGATCATGAAATCCACTATTTACAGTGCCTAATTGAAAGATTCATCGACGGGGGTAAGGATGGTTTGCAAGTGAAGCACATTATCCACCTTGGCAAGAAGTGTGGTCAAGAGAAGTCGAGCACTGTGAATCAGCTTTGTGGACGAAGTCAGTCCGAAGATGATATTGTCCAGCTTAAACAGCTTGAAAGTTTAAAAGATCCATGTTCGTCCAGACCTAGATCCGGTGGATCGAGTACGGCTCAAGCCTTTCATCACTGAGGTGAAATAGTGATTGGGAAACAAATCACCTTACCATATTTTGTTCGGTCCTTTCCAAGACGCAACGACGCAAGGTAAACAGGCTGTCCATACTTAAAGCACGGCCGGTAATTCCTCCTATGGCCTGCGTGTAGCCTTTGGCAACGTTTGCAAAGTTATGAACAAGCATGTGGAACTCCGTCGTGTCGTTGCAACTGAGCGGCCGGACATAGTGGAATTCACGTATACGTGACTGAATTTTGAGTTGATTGCTCAAGAAATCGAACTCACTGGCTACTATTGCTTCCGATGCGACAGACTATCGAGCGCTTGCGGTGGCGTCTTGCTCTGTACGCGTGTTGTGAGCGTCTACAGAAGCGATAATAACTTGCGTCAGGCGCTATGGTGCTCGTCCAACTAAGGCGCATCCGCTGCTCTTGGGTGCACTTTATCGCAGTCCTTCAGTCCTTGTTCGGATTGGGTTCCGCATCTCCAAAGCCACACGAGTGGTCCACGTCTCCTACTCCTGGGTACTTTCAATTGCCTCGAGTACGCTGCCCTGAAATTCAACTCATGAGGTCAAAACAAAGTTCGTGGATTTGGTGCTTGAAACTGCAGCGACACAACACATGTGCTAATCGAGACGGATAACTCCGCTTTCAACTCCGTCGTGCCCAGACTTTATGTTAACAACCTGTGAATAACGTTTATGACGTTTATGTTCTAAAGTCACTAGCAGCAAGCGACTACATAGTGGAATGAATCAAGCGAGGCAGAATCTGAGTAAAGAATTCTTTTCGGTAATTCTCATCAGACTCAAACATTACATGATGAGGAAAAAGTGCTAAATGTGCCGGATTGGGCTACGTATTGAACAAAATGTTTAATTTCACGGGTACAAATCAATAAATCACGGGGTCATTGGAAGTGGGACGTGTGTACAGGGAAATCATAGCCGAAGTTGTAGGCCACGGTAGAAGCAAAGGACGTACAAACTGTTTTTGTACGCACAGTTCTGGCTTGAGGTGGCGGATGCAGATAGCTTCCGCAATAGACAGAAGATGCGTCCGGAATCCGCGCGTGAAACGTTCAGGAACAGTATAGATGACTCTAAAATCATTTTCCGTTCCTGCGTGATTGCACTCTAGTAGATGAGATAAGATGGAACTGTTGCTGGACCTCGCTTCGCCTTTGTAAAACCACTTTGGGATGTGTTCGCGAATCCTATGAGATAGGCGTCTCGTGGTACGACCCACGTATCGTGCCCCACTACATAGTGCTCGTAGCCAGGATGGAGCTGTCTTTACCGCATGCCTACCCGATGGAGCCAGCGTAAAAGTACTGGAAAACTGAGTTCGGCGGTCTGTCTCGGGCCGCGAGCAAAGCGAATTGGTCTCTACCATAACCTACATCTGTGAAAGACTGTCGGACTGTTTTAGAAGGAGAAGTAACATTACGGTGTTCTCGAATTTTTCTATTTTAGTGTCGGAATCTTGAACTATTCAAGCCCACATTGTTTCGACAAGAAGTATGGTAAAATGGCTTGGTGGCAGAGAAGATTGTGGTACAAACTCCTCTCCTCACGCTCTTCCACCGAGTAAGAAGCGTATAAGAGGCAGCAAAATATTTACAATCTTGCAATAACGAGAAAGCGCCGGCATTTCGGCCTCACTTTCCAGACGACACTTGTGCTTTCTCCATGACCTTAAAAAGCTTGATTCATCTATTGTTGTTTCTATGCCGAGCTGCATTCCTGATGACACCGGCGGTCACTCAGCCGTCCCATGGCGTGATATCAGTGCTGACCGGCAGAAATATATATATATATATATATATATATATATATATATATATATATATATATATAATGCACATGACGAAGAAGCCGCAATGGAGTGACGGATTTCTGTGTGGCTGGGCGTCCCAGTACGACACGTTTGCGATACAAATCGGTCATTCAAAATATTTCAAGCGCAATCTTACCAATGAAATATTCCGGTATAATGCTTTAGTAATCGATTTGCTCTGATGGTAGACGACATTTGGTAACGGGACGAATGTGTTCAATGCTACGGTAAAGATTCACTGGAAATCTCTTGCGAATGACCAAAATTCGTCTCATTGAGATGGTCATTATTCCACAGCTTAATCCATCAGTGCCAGTCCGTTGGTCACTTATGTGTATTCCTCTCGGTCACTTATGCTGAGTTGTATGTTTCATGCGTAGTTGACAATAATTTATCTCTACGGCATGATTTTTCGTGACCTAGGGCATTGAAAACCCCGAATATATCACCGATTCCTGTTTATCTTTGCACAATTGCTGCAAATGCTCCCCATGGATTTATAAAGCTTTGCTTGAGCTTAGTTAACTAATCGGTGTTGTTGAGACCCATGCGAACTAACCCGGAAGATTTGATTACTGGCTTCAGATGACAAGCAGGTAGTTCATTATCCGTACCTTATTCTTAAATGCTGGATTCATTCATCTCATTTTGTATTTGTGTGGTTGTAAATGAAGCGCACAAATTGCTCCTCCACTGTCGTCTCTGATGAAAGTGGTGATCTGATAGCCTGGAACTTCATAATAATAATAATAGTAATAATAATAATATTAGGTATATTTCTCTTGATGAGGGGAACTGTGTTTATAGCGGCACAGACCGATTTGTACAGACGAATTCATGCTCTTGCATGGGTGACATGCATAGGTGGAGTATTGGGATATGCGCTTCATGTATTAACATTCTGGCGGATGGTTGAGGCCAAAGCCTAGTTATGTAAACATTGGTGTTTGTATGTTTTTGTGCCCCTCTTGGAATAGGTCATCGAGGGAATTTTACCATGTGAATATAGAGATTAGGGTAGTTAGATCAATGTAAATGACGAGTCTGCTGCTAAATATTGCCACCTTGTCACATGACCTGAGTGTTATTGGTAGTTTATTCCACAGATAGCTGTATCTGATCAGGAAGTAAGTAGAGCGGATGTTCTTTCTAGCCTTCGGTATATTCAATGTAAAATCTTTATTGCGAAGCGCTCGAGTTGAGCAATGTTGTAAATTGAGTGTACGCAGATTAGAATAGGTCTTTTTGTGTAACATGTTGAAAAGCAGCAACAAGTTGTGCTTCAATCGTCGAATCCAAACTGGTTCGAGATGAATTTCATTGCAACGTTCTCGATAACTCAGAGCAGAGTCTTTACCAATCAAATGTTTAGTAAATGACCTCTGCAGGTTCTTCACAGCAATCTTATCATTCGTTTTCATATTGCCGTGTATTATGCTGCAGTATTCAAGGAAGGGGCGAGTAAGTAGCTTGAAAAGCTCAACTCTAACACCAGTTGTGTGTATTTTGTTTGATATATTGAACATAGACTGTCTGGCACGTGCTACTTGATGTTGGGTCTGTTCTGAGAAATTGAAAGTAGACGAGTAGCTAATACCAATATCCCGCGTGGACAACTGTGTAGGGACGTGTTCATTGTTTAGTGTGATAGATCCTTCGGGGATGCAGCAGCCGTAAGACATGATGCTTGATTTCTTAGCCGAGAGGTTCATCACCATGTGCAGCACCATGACTCAAGGGAATGTAAATCATCTTGAATGAGCAGTAATGTCTCGTGAAGCTGTCGTCATAGATACCATCTCACACCGGTTACAAATGCTCAGAAGGAAGCGGTACTGTACGCCCTGTCCGCTTGCATGCACAGATGTGTTCAGCTTCACGCTGTTGCTCATGATCGATGAGACTAATTCTTCATATTTCGTTTGTACAATGAGCAACCAATGCATTCGCGTTATCCTCCGACTGATTAAGTTACACGATCCACTCATATTTCGGTTGGTTAGGTGAAGTTCACACCACTAGAACAGCGTCGATATGAAGAATGGATCACTGTGTTTTTGGAGAACTCTTCGGAAACAGTGCGTATCAAATGCTGTGGTCATGGTCTGGATCCGCAGTTGCAATTCGACCAGACATTGATTCAGTTCGATCCCTGTCTGCCATTCGTAAATTCAGAGGAAAGGAACATAGTGGTCAAGAACCGTTGTGACTTCCCTATTGAATTCTACGCTGTGGAGTTGGATTTGCAGTCGTACCAGGTGAGCAAAGCATGTAACAGGTGCCAAAGTAAGTCATTGAATTCCCAACAACTGTGTAAACACTATCTACAGTGCATTGTAGTTATGTTTGTCGATCTGCGTAACAGCAAGTTAGTGCCCACCAAAGTGGAAAACTCGGTGTTTGGACAACAGGTAAAAAGTGCCAGAAATCTCAGAAAGCAACTGAATGCTGTCCAAGTGTTTGTCACAACGTAAATGTCATTCGGTGACTTTTGTATCAATTTTGATGAGAACAGTTTTGTGCGCAGATAGTGGATAGTCACAAGCCACAGTTGCGTCCCATGTCGCTCGATATGAAGAGAATTCCATTTGAAAGTTCAATATGTGACAACTCCTCAGGTAGCCCCTAAAGATTACGAAGTACTTCAGATAAACTGTGAAGAATCCGAAATAAACATGCCACGAATTTACCATTATTCCAGTAGATGACAGTCAGGTTGCTTGCCAAAAATGCAGATACAATTGTAAGGCTGAGAAACACAAATTGACCAGCTTCCGATCCTTGCCATGGTATGTTCTGCGTTTCTAGGAGGACAAAATGCTTCGCATTCTTGATGGATACGATGAATTTGGACTGATGCTTCTGCCACCGCGCAAACCGGGAGAAGGTTTGCCTCCTGAAATCGTGGCGCACTACGAAGAGGCAGTGAAGTCGGGAAGGTGCACGAGCTCCGAGGATTCTAGATCCGCACAACGCGAATCTTCGCAAAACTCACCGGTAATTGTTCTGTTGTGTTAAAGGAAATATATAGTACTCAAACGATTTAGGCTGAATTTGAGCTTGTTCGATACCAACAGTTGTTGTGGGTAACTTTGTTTGCACAATTCCTAGTACCGAGCAGCTTTCTCCAACCTCCAGCTCCACCATATTGTTGCCGTGTGATGGTCACGCCATACCTTATTGGCAACAATGTTATTAGGCAATAGTTACTTCCGTTCTCATTCCAGAGACACTATTACCAGATTGCCGACTGTGTAATTTCCCAGCGATACCACTAACGAAGGTCATGACCTTACCCTGTCAAATAGCCTCGTTTGCCGTTACCTGGTAACTGTTACGTTACTCTAACAATAAGCTTTTGGCAAAGAGGTTAACTGTGATACACTTCCACGCAAAGCACACTCCACAGGAGCCGAAACTTGCGGTACAACTAGAACGCGGTACTAATGGAGGACTTTAATACCTGTGATGACGAATTATTTCCGAAACGCGGTAGGCGATTGCGCTGATTTGAAACGGATGATATAATAACAACTTGAGTTGACGTTAGTTCCAACCGATCGGATGTCTAGTTATTCCATTAAAGCGGGCTCCATTGGCAATTGTTAATCGGCGAAGCACATTTCTAGTTGGATCATGTAATTCCTTTGAGACCCCGGTGCCTCTCTCCCTTCAATTCTTTGTACAAGCGATACAAGGATTTATCCCAGTTAGCCTACGTTGCTAGCCCGATGCATGGAACGTCCGGCTACTTCTTAAATTGGATGCCGTGGACCATCAACGGTTACCAACTTTCTATTTCCACAGAATCCCCGAGACCTTCCTTATGTAGAGACGGTCCAAACCTTGATATAGATATTTGACGAACAGCCCTCACTCTTCTATTAGTTGTAATGCCTGCAGATGACTAAACGTCATGGCGGCCGCTTCGCTAAATATGCGAGCATTGTCAGTCACGTGTGAACGATTTTAACTCGGATCAAACGGGGAAAATCAGTTCAAGTGCCTCATCTTCATTTCCAGCCTTCAGTCAAGCATACTCGTACTGGCATCCAGTCCAAGACACACCAATACAGCCCGGTTACATTCCCGAAACGCATTGAGTGTGTCATGAGCTGGTCAACCTGAAGCGCCACTCCGAAATTATGCGAAACGCCCCTACATCCGTAGATTCATGTACCCAGGTAGAGTTCATCTTCAGAGCCCTCCAGTGATTGTTGTCAACTTCTGATGAACCATAGGTGTGCAGCAATAACAGCTTACCAAATACCGTGACTGAACTGGAGATCAGGTTGGTAAATCCTTGTGCCTCTTGATACAAGCAGGTGTGTTATATAAGTTGGTGAGATGCCGAAATTCCGTAACATCTGGCAACCTCATCGCTGCTTGCCCCCCTCGTGCGTTAAAATGTGTGCAGAAATGTTCTGCACCACTTTCCGAATTTTGCACTAGCTTCTCGGTGGCATGTTACTTCACTAGGCAATACTGGTGTATAGTATTTTCCTCACGGGCAACTGCGCCACAGTGACCGCGCTGAACCAACTAGTATCTCCAAGCCTCAGCATAAGAGTTAGCTTCGTACTTGCGCCATGCTGAGTCCTTTAGTTTCACAGTTTCTTGCTCCGATTATGATGAAGGACGTTGTTGAACGACGCCACTTAGGTTGTAACGCAGCTGTGACCAGACTGCTGAACTACCCATCAAACTTCATACTTATTATCGAGGCAGCCGATTTCCAAACATCCCGAGAGGCTTCCTCAGCCAGTTATGGCCGGTATCCGAGTGGTCGATGGGCCTGGCTTGCAACCATAAAGTCACCGGTTCGAATGCGCGTAGGCGTGGGCGTCCTCGCGGTCTACCAAGCCCGCGCGCGACTAGTGGTGGTCGCACGGCAGCGAAGCGCCGTTACGGCGTAAAACTAACCCTTTATTTTATTTTATTTTTATGGCAGGATATCCTGGCACGTGACGTTGCGCACGAAATCAATATGGTCATGTGAACAACCGGTGTAACAAATAAAACCATGCATCATGGAGGCATGATAACACTGTAACATGTAATCTCACTTGGTGCTTGACCTTGAGCTGGTTTCGACATAGGAAGTTCGTATCACACAGCATTCCCTACGCCCGTTCGCGGCCACAACACGGCTGCCAACATTGTCTGTCAAACTCTATGCGTCTTGTCTTTTGTTAGAATCCGTATGATTGCATTGGTGCCAAGCATATTAAATCACTACTTAAGCTAAATCCTTATCTATACTGAGCAGGAATCCCATATTCGAGCGTGAAAAGGGAACCTCCCCGGTGTTTTCTATCAGCGCGAACCTGGATAGGATAGAACATTGATCAATGGAAACGGAACATTAAACTACATTCCTTTCATTACTTCCGAAATGTTAAGGTAGTGTATATTCCGGAATACGGGACAGACTAACTGAGCTAATTTATTAACCATGCTCATTTATTTGTATTTAGCACAACATAATTTGGAAACGCGTTGTTTCGTCAGCGATTGTCTGATTCCGGCACATTTAGTATCTATGCGTCAACCGTGCTTTGCGCGACATGAGGTAATGAGTCCAATAACAGATCCATGGATAATCGAGTCCAAGGGGTCGAATAATACGAATCTTTTCACTTATTACTCGCTTTACCTCAAAAATATGCTATGAACCAAACTGTTTCATCACTTCGAGGGCTAAAAATCGTCACCATCCAGTGACGCCAACTAAAATTCTGAATGGGTACATGCCGGAATCATGCCATAGATGGGCAAACTAGTGTTTCTACCATAAGCCAGCAGAGTAAAAAGCTATCTAGATCTCTAATTTATGTTTCATGCTTAACTACGTCTATTTGGAGGCAAAATTAAGTAATACAGAATGCAAACAGCTCGTGTTTGCCTGTGTGACAGACGGGTCTTGGTCCCACATATGTGTTTCCACAGGCCGTAGCTATTTTCCTCTTGAATCCGCTACCCCAGCACTTCTGCCCTCTTCTTCGTAACCTAGTGCAACCAATGTAGATGTCGAACACAGTAAGTGCTTTTTGCAGTTGTGTTCAGTTACCTGAGTAAAAAGTAGGCTTGCCATAAACACAGCAAATTGTCTTGTTTCAGGTCACTGATATCACCAAGCAGCAGCTCGATCCTGTGGATTTGTTGCATCAGTTTGATAAAAGCAAGGTAAGCACATCAGGTGAGCTTCTGGCACTGATTCTGAGCAAGCGTGCACTGCGCAAGAGTCCAGTAGAGGAATCCGCAGCCGTGTCAGAGGAAGTCGAATTGACGCCAGTCTCAATGTCAATTGCTCGACATTTGGGAGTGTCTTTGACACCAGACGAGCAACTGGCAAGCGGCCCGCGCGGTGTTGCCCTGGTCGTTGACGCTGCATTGACAGCCCTTAGAAAACGTGAGTTGAAGTTGGTTCTACGTCTTAGGTTGTACAGGTAACATGAATGACTGCATTTGGTTTTCCAAATGCGCTCTCAACCAACTGAAAAGACTCTATTACTGGGCCATAGTAGGGCTATGAAAATTCCATGCCAGTGACCGTCAGTAGATTGCAATGACCTGCGCAATGCCAAGGCCCAGACTGTCATGAAGTCGAATATTTTACGTAGGCCTATTTCCATGTCTTGGATGATGCATCCTTCATAAATGAAATAGTACTGAAACATCCCGCTGATAAACTTGGCTGTGCTACCTATGTTTCGGTACGTGTTGTATTCCGGTTGATAGCTCTCAAGCAACTCTTTGGCAATCTCTATAGACGAATTCCTGACAGCCCTACCAACGGCTTACTCAGAGATTTTCTCGTTGAGGCTTGGGGTAGTAGTATGCATCTGGGCACATGTGATAATCTTTTCTAAGATTAAAAATGAACGTTTTATCGCGGACAGATAAGTTTATCCAAAGGGCTGTTTTTTCATTGTCAAACTTTGAAAAGCCCTACCATCCTAACTCATCTACAAATGCTATTTGCCTACTCCCTCCATCATCATTGTCTTCTCCCACTATTCTTCCATCTTGAGACCAATGCTCGCGCGTGGCTCATCCGCCTATTGTCCCACCATCCGTGGAGAGATGCAAAAACTGGTTCGTGTTCAACATGTGTTTAGCAGGCTCATCCACAGATTACGGCTGCCGTCGAACGAAAACAGATGCAGTTGATTTGGGCTGTACACGCTGTCGTTCCATCGTTTTCGAGTTGAACTCATAATGAATCACTGTGAGTACTACATCTGGGTTACTTCCTTATCCTGATGATGCTACTGTACTTGTGCAAAGCAAGCATCACTCGTGAGCACCAGTAGCAATGTAACTTGCCGGATGTGAAGCGGGTAGCTCATCCTCTATGCCTCGAGAATATAGTAGTGAAATGTTAAAAAAGTTTACCCTAGACAACAGACGAGGCGAATTCGGTTTCGGAATTTAACTAACTTAAACGCCAAATTTGCGCATTCCAAATTTAGAAAATGCATCGCAAGGCGTCACACATTGAACACCGTTGACAATGCGAGACAATAGGTGATGTTGTTCTGCATGTGCTCCACAATACTCTAACGGTGGAGCAACACTGGTTTACATCTACTATCTCTCTACTAGCTACATTCAGTAGTCTACCCGGGGAAAATTGTTGCTGAAGACTAGGCCCAGCCATACTGGGTCAGACAACCAAAGTAAATCCAGACGAACACCGGACGGCCGTTTCCCCCCTCCGGGAATCGTCACCACTGACGCATGTCGCAGAACTCGGTCGTTCATGGAGAGACGAATCACTCAACAAAGTCGTCTTAGCGAAAACGATAGCACAACCAGCCTGTAGAAGCCTCCGTTTATATAACTAGGCCGCTTCCATACCTGACGACGCTTCGGTATTCATGTGATCGTTTCTTTGACTAGACCAATCAAACTCCAGCGCATCTCAATATTGACCAATCAGCGCAGTAGCGGAGAAGTGCGAACGTCGAATCAGTTGACCGGTACGTTTGCAGCAATTTAGCCGCCTGCGTGGTCTTGTATATCTGTCTGCCTCCCCGAATTACATAATCCTATTAGAGGCAGCAATGGCTGTGACGAATCATTCTACACTTTAATCCAAATCTCTCCATCCATTACCTAGAATAAGTTAAAAGCATGCTCGGTGAGCCGCTGCTGCAGAGAGGGTTGTATGTACCTCCAGCTTGCTCATTAGGTTTCCACCCGTCGCAACGGGACTAGACCTTAAGGTGGTGCGACGGATTGCGTACCTCTCTGACCTACTGAGCTATACTGGGAGGGTGACTCCGGCATCTTGAGAGCTACTCCCACTAGGTTGACCAATGGTTAGAGACCAGACAAACTCGGTTGGGGTTCAAATTGGAAGACGTCTGTTTCTGTCAACTTCCCACTGCCTTGCGGACAGGCTTTTGAGCCTAAGGCTTTGGTTGAGGACCATAATCGTCCTCCTGTGTAGGTCTGGGCGCCCTGGCATTATCGCAGCCCATCATCATCATCATTATACACGTCAGCTAGAGGTGGGAAACACCTCTGCTACTGCGCCGCAATACATAAAGGAAAAGGAAAATAAATACAACAGTTGCATGCCAGCTGAGCTACCAGCAACGGATAGGCATCGTTCCGGTAAGCTACCAGCCGGCTACTAGGCAAAAAGAAAAGTATTATTGTGGATGTTTGTGAGTAGTGTTAAGTTTGTAGAAAGTAGAAGTAACGATTAAAATTATGTTTTACGCTACAAAATGAGATCGTAGGTGGAGTGGGAGGCTAAAAGGGATGGGAAGGGACAAAGAAACTCACTGCACAAAAGCCACTGAGGTCGGCTGCTTGCCATGTCAGCAAGTGTATCCAGCCAAACGTGTTCACCTTCTTTTGGAACCCAACCAGGGAGCCGTGACGCTCCAACCGAGGCCAACTCCGAAGTGAGGGACTTCATTCCTCTGGACCAAGTCATCACTTGGCCACCCCTCCTCTTCTTCCACCCACATCCCCCGTGAGCAAACAACGCACGTCGTGGAAGTCGGTGGGCTGGCATGCGCAACACGTGGCCCAGTCCTCGGAGCCTGATGCGTGAAATGACGGTGCTGAGCGGTTCATTTCTATTTCTGTGCCGTAAACAAGGCGTCGAACACGCTCGTTACTCACGCGGTGTTCCCACCAGATGTGATCCAAACTGCGAAGGCACCGATGGTCGAACGTAAGTAGCCTCTTCATGTCCGCCGATCTTAGGGGCCAGGTTTCGCAACCGTACAGTAATGTCGAAAGTACCGCTGCATTGTACACTCTACCCTTCAGGGCAAGAGTGATGTCGCGCCGCCGTCATAGGTGGCGAAGGTTAGCAAAAACACTTCGAGCTTTCGCTATACGGTTCGTGATCTCGTCTTCGATCCCAAGGGCGCTGATACCACTTCCCAGGTAGTCGAATTTCTGAACGACTTCTAGCTGATTTTCACCAAGAGTCAGCGTAGGAGGCGATCCCTGCCAATCTTGGAGGAACGCTTTGCAATTCGTTGGTGCAAAGCAAAGCCTGAAGCGGCTGACAGTCAGTGCTAATCTGTCCAGCGCGACTTCGCACGTCTGGGGGCAGTCACAGATTAGGGCATTGTCGTCTGCGTACTTTAAATCAAGAAGTCGTTCTCCTGGGAGTAGCTCCACACCTTACAAGTCATGTCCTGTGAATGCGATTTCCATGACTTCGTCAATAGCGAAGTTGAAGAGAAGAGGTGACAGCAGGCATGCTTGTCTCACATCGCTAAAGATATTGAAGGGTGACGACAGATTGCCGTAAGCCCTCACTCTGCCCGTGCTACGCGGGTATAATGCTCGGATAATATTTACATATTTCTCGGGCACACCTTTCCTGAGTCGAAAATTCCGAAGGGCACATCGATCAACCGAATCCAAAGCACCTTTGCTGTCGAGGAACACGACTACGGTAGGCCGCCACATACAACCATGACAATTCTCTCAAAGGGTAACTACATCTTGCATTGTCTGGCGCGTAGAGTATCAAGGGTCGCCTTATCTGTCGCATACAGCAAGGCAGATAATCAAAAACATGCCACTATTAGCACCTTCCTTCTTTTCCATCTGCTTCTCTTACTCCCATCCTGACCCCATTACTAACCTTCCTGCTATAATTCCCAGCTTAATTGACAGCAACCGAAGTGCTACTGGAGTAAAACCATCTGCAGCCACCATCCCACAGCACCTATCGGACGCCTATCGGCAAAAGTTTCTTATAAGGCCAAGCTGTCCCGTCTCCATGGCGACATTCAACGTCCGCTCTCTAAGACAAACAGGTCAGCAGGCTGCACTCGCACGCACCTTGGACACACTGGGTGTTGATGTGTGTTGTGTGTCCGAAACTAGGATTAATGACCCTAACGGGGTTATTGAATTGACTGCACCCGGCTTATCCTCTCGTTATTGGTTGCATGCATCCGGAGACGCGGATTCAGCAACCACGGGCCAAGCTGGTGTAGGTATCATTCTCAGCTCCAAGGCTGAGCCATCGGTGGTTGATTGGATTCCGTTGAACAGCCGCTTGTGTGCAGCCCGTTTGACAACATCAACTAAGGTTGATTCACGAAGTAATGCACGAGGCCGTTTGTTTGTGGTTCCCGCTTACGCTCCCACCGACTGTAGTCCTAAGGTTACCAAGGACATATTCAATCACGAACTGAACACGCTACTACGCAGTTCTACTAGTTCAGATATCATAGTACTTTCAGTAGGAGTTCCGAGCTCTTCAGAATCCCAGCTCAGAGGTAACTATGGGCTTAACTCCGAACGGACTGACAACGGTGAGCATCTGTTAAAACTGTGTGCGGAGCACCAGTTGTTTTTTAGTACGCAAAGCCAGGCTGCTTTACGCATAGTCATCCATTTTCTAGTTTTGCTCCTCACGAAAGAAACTGTTTTAGGCCCATTGCGAACCCTTGTCTCTGAGGTATCCGTAACCAGTTGATTGCACTTGCTGACAAATTCAAGACAAGCAACTTGCTGGTGGCCTTCAGAAAGGAACGACCAGGTTGTGGCACTGACGAGCTGGACTAAGCGGTCGTAGCGCGTAATGGTGGTGTGCGCCATCTCAGAGTTCTGGTGGCGACATTACGCCTGGCAGATGAAGTCGAAACTGATGAATGCATGATCACTGTGCCCCAAAGAGCAAAGAAGGTACATTACCTGTTCTGAAACGAGTTGACGTAATGACGTGATTGTAAAGTCGAACACTGGTTATAAGCTCTTACAGATCTGCTTTGAATGGCTCTCCGATTGTAGCAGGAGTTTCCTAACTGTGTACTTTGAAATCACCCATGATAAGGATGTGAGTGTGTTTCCGTTTTAGGCTGTATCTTTGATATGTCGCAAGTTGGCAGTCCATTTCCGGTGTAAAGTTTGGGGGACGCTATACCAAAGCTATACTGCAGGTGTCTCTGACACGTACTTGCAGGCGGCACCAAAGAGAATCGGCGAACTGTAAGTCTGAATCCTCAACGACCTCACGCTGGAGGTCACTTCGGTAATAAAGAATTACTCCTCCTCCTTTCGTAAGCCTCTCATTTCATATGAGTGTCATGCACGGCAGCAAGGCTTTGTCTGTCCACCCAGTGTGCAACCATGTCTCCGTGATACCAATGATATCGTATGACTTCCAAAATTTGGGGATCTTTCAGTTCGGCCAGCTTACTGAAAGACCTTGAGCATTTGTACAAGGAAAGGATAGTTTCTCGGTCTCTAGGAGCCCACAAGGAGCCAAAGGATTCAAGTGTGGTGGAATGCCGAATGATGAGAGGTTGGCTGTTATTTGATATTTGACGGGGTGATGATGACGCTTTGTTCGCAAACTGATTTGGCCAAGTTACGTCCCATTCCTCGTCCGAACATACTGCTGAATCACATGACCGTGCAGTAAAGGATCCTCCTTCGTTATCGCTGGTAGGGTTACTTTTTCTGGTAGGCTAATATCTGGTCTTTACAAGGCTTCAGCAGCTTTAAACCGAAAGCTTGTATCACATCTACGCCAACGTCCTAACACTTCCGTTGCTGTCTGCTATGACTAAAGCATGAATTTTAGGATCCATGATATGCTCCCTCTATAATTTGTTGAGAGGGGTAGCATTTTGAGCGATCGCGCCACAAAGTTGTCCAAGGAAAGTGTTTCACGAATGAACCACCACTGTTCCAAATTGTGAGTACCGGCCTCATGACTATGGTGGGAAGAAAGTTCTGGCACGCCATAAATAAAGACGCTGCTTAGACGATCCAGCATGCTAGGTCCAACTGTGATGTTTCTTTTCCATTGACGAGTGCTCCAAGGGATCTCAGGATAGATGCACAATTTACAAGGCTCGTCTTGTAGCGTACTTGCAGGGCGTAAACCGTTTTTCACATCAACGGCCGATTTCAGTGTTACCCTAATAATTCTGGGTTCGTCATGGTGTGCAGAGTTCGGCTGACGAGTAACTCTCACTAGGTTCGTGGGTTTGGCTTTTACATGCCTTACAATGCATAGTGAGTTCCACTGGGCTTGTTCGTCAGAGCACTTACCCTGCAATGTGATGGCGGTAGATTCGGAGGCATTAGTGAACACGACAGTCTGGGAGTTATTATTGGAGCCCTTTTTTGTTAACCTGCAAGTTCGGATGACCTTTGAGCCTCCCTTTAAGCCAAGTGATGATAGTCTGCTGTTTGTTGCTCCATTGTCGTTGGCGGTGTTTACTCCAGAGGAGACTTTAAACGTAGCACACCGAGGTACTTTTGAATTGTTCTCTGCATAGTTGACTGGAGTCTTTGGGGATTTGAACATAACCAGAGACCTTTAAGTTACAAACGCAGTAGACTCGGGTTCCGCTATCCCATCCGTATTAATGCTACAAGTTGTTAAGAGCGGCTGAATTCAATCTAGCACACCTTTCGAGTGGTGCTTGGTTTTCATAATCCTGAGTACCGTTTGTGTATTAGAGCTACGATCTGTTTTCGCCTGGGGTTCTTCTAAATTTGTAGAAGATAACGGCAATGGGGACCATGTCAATCCTGGTTCGAGCGAATCAAATTTTGCACCACTGCTTCTCATTGAAGCCACTTTGTTATCATAGTGCATACTCGTTTCCAATAATGTAATCTTATCGTTCGTCCGTGGTTCAATTTCTTCTGCTAACCGGCCGCACATTTTGCCTAGGAGAAGTATGTGTGCAACTAGTGGGGTGGTCGAACACGCAATGCAAAACCAGAGATCGTCTAGGGACTTGCTTCGATCTCTCGCGTGTTGTTGGGAAAGATTTGCCCATTTTGGATGATACCAGTTCAGACAGTGTGAGCAAGGTAAACTAAAGATGCTACTCGGTTACACTCTGCGGACCCGCATTTTCCCTTCGACTGGTGCCCTTTTGGATTCGCATCTAGTTGCTTTCTGCTACTCGGCATAGTGTTGCTACCTTACACGGTAAGTTGACTTTGCATACTTTTCCGACTGGTCGGTTACGCACCCTAGTCAGTTGGGGGGGCGCATCCACTTCGATGCTTGGTCACACACTACCTTGTGGAGTGAGAGGAACGCGATAAAACCAACCTACAGCCGACTTGATTGTCGACGAAACTCTTTCTCACTCCGTGTGTCCCGTGCTTGGAATGCGCTCCCCACTCACGTCGTTCTTGCCCCCACATTGGCACTAATTAAAAAACGCCTAGATGACACACTTTCCAACTTGCATTATTTGGCATAGCACGTCCTATTCGGAGGACGAAATAACGAGACCCAAACCATGAGGTTACTGACCCTCCCCTCAAAGTGGCGGTGATGTTACATGCAGAAGTGTCCCAATGAGCGACATGGATGTATACAAACTGGAGTAACGTACCACATCTCTCAACGGAAGCAACACACGAGTGAGCGTTCTCCGTTCCTTTGATTTCTTTTTCCCACATTTGCTGTAATATAACAGCTCTACTTTGGGTGCAGACATCCAGTCCATACTTCAAACTATCATTATGAAGTGGTGCGTTGAAATCAGTAGAGGCTTAAAAACGATTTACTTGTTCGATTATCCTTCCATTTTATCTATTGCTCCAACCACCCTACAGGACCTGTCAAGCATATGCTTTTTTACCCGTTATAAATCATTGTTCATTGTTCATTGTTCATTGAAACGGACGCGCGCTGGTTGCAGTTCAAACACCTGTTCAAACGCTGCACTGTAAGGTGACTGCCGGTGTGAGTTTTGATCCAGTTTACCAGCCGAAGTGCAGCTCGCAACAGGCAATGTGGCTGACACAAATGCAGGCTAGATCGGTCGCCGTCGACCAATAATATTGCTCAGCCGATGCGGTCGGCTAGCTGACAAACCTCCAGAACCAGTAAAGCGAGTTAGGTGAAAAAGCGATGGTATGATTCCTACCCTTGGCGATCTACTCATAGAGCTGGTAATTTCTTGTCGGATGAGCGGAACTTGGGCGATATGTGATGAAATGCGTAGGGAAAACCCCACTATACGGAGGATCACTGGATGATTGAAGAAGCTTTGCACAAGTTTCCCAAAAGGTGGTAGATATCCTTTCAACTTTTTCCAGTGCCGGAAAGAGGACACAAAAGAGAAATGAATGATATATGATAATTCAGAGTCCGTTAAGATTGCAGGTAGATAACGTACACAATGCACAAATTGTCGGAGCTCCGGTTTTGTGTCCACTCGTCAGTGACCTTGACAAAGACCGACTTGTGGCGCCACATCCTTGAACAGCTGACTGCTGCCATCGAAGAAATGATTGGGCGCGCAAACTGTAAACGGCCCGGTCGATTTGGCGACAACAGTGGGACCAATGGCGCACTGGTGTCAATGAAAAATGCAGCGTTCGCTGCACATGTGGCGGACCCTGATATCTACTAGAACTAGATTGATTTGAGATCTCCTTCGCAGCAGGAATGCTTGGTGGAAGGAGAAGACGAAACAGATGGAATGCTACGCCGAACGCCGTCAACGTGACGAATTCTTTGACTTCTTGAAGGCGGTGCATAGACCAATGTTGCAGCCGCTGAGGCCGATACTCCATCCCATTCCGGGCTCTGCCTATACACAGACTACAGATATAATGCAGCTATGGCGAAATCCCTTTGATTGTCTCTTGAACAACCGTTCAGAGATTGACTGGACTGTTTTGCACGGGTGCAACAACAAGTGATGAATTTGTGTCGCACCGACACACAGACACTGGATGAGATGCAGAGAGCACTTGGTCAGCTGCGAAACGGCTAGTGCGCTGATTCTTCCGACGAGATACCGCCAGAAGCTTTGAAACACGGCGGACCCGCGTTGGTGAATGTACTGCACCATTTGGTGCAACGTGTTTGGAGTTAGGAGGAAGTGCTGGCCGAGCTAAAAGATGCCCATGTGCTGCCACTGTACAAGGGCAAAGGGAGCAAGCATTGTTGTACAAATTATTGTGGTATCATCTTGCTGAGTGGTGTGGGGAAGGTGATTGCCAGAATCCTGCTCAACCGTCTCGTCACTCAGGTCGCTGAACGGAAAGTAGCGGAAGAGCTGTGTGGATTCGGTTCGGGCCGCAGCACTATATGTATGGTGTTCGCTGCTCGTAAACTGTAGAAGAAATGAGGAGAGCGACACCAGCCATTGTACTCGTTGTTTGTTGACTTCACCAAGGCATTTTATACGGTTAACCGCGAGGCACTGTGGCTGGTGTTGGGTAGGTTTGGTTGTCCGGTTAAGTTTTTAGGTTCTGTTGAAAATCTGCAGAGTTGTATGCGGCCGAGGGTGCAGCTCTGTGGACAAACGTCGGACGATTGACGTTGTTTCTGGTGAGAAGCGAACCTTTGTCCTAGCTCCTGTTCTGTTTAATACATACCTACATGCACTGTTGTCTTGTACTTTTGAGGATATTTGTAAGTACGGTGTCCGTGCGGAACACCGTATATATATATATATATATATATATATGTATATATATATATATATGGTTGGCGGCATCCCGTTTCGGATTTGCCTGTCACTGTGGCAAGCCACAGGACGACTGCGCCTACAGAGAGACCATGGGTGGCTTGCGCTGCATCACCCACAGCTCCAACCACACGCCCCATATCCAGTGTAAACCCGAAGGAATAAGACCGGGAGGCATGCAGATGGGAGCCACGTTTCGTAAACGGAGCCGGCGCACACTGCTTCACAAGTGAACACAAGCACGCTGTCTTTGGGGAATCAATGCACACAAGGCGGTGGTTGGACCGTAGTCCACTCCACACTGAGTGCATGAAACCACCCTTCGAGCCTAACACAGCCACAAGGACCGTGCACCCCGTCCCCTCCAGCAACGACCTACTGTCTCCTGGAGCCAGTATGGACGAGGTATTGGGTAGTAGACAGGTAGGCGCATTGTCAACGTGCACATCAAGCGCACACACACCGGGGATAGTAAACAACAGCCAATCACTTGAGAGAAAAATAACCAAGAAAATAAATCGAGTAATGCATTAAGAAACGGTGACATAACTCTTAAATTTTGAGCATATGAAATAAGTTGTTTACCAACGAATACGAGGCAAGTTCACGAGGTCAGGAAGTTTATTTTACGGAAATGCTACAAACACGAAAATGTTCTCGAAATAACTACAGGTGGCTTAAGCGACGTGTGTAAGTGTATAGAAGAGAGCATAAGCAGGCATTTATATGGGAAAGAAAAGCATTAGGACAAAATTGAAAACCTACCACCTGAAATAAATAGACTTAGCATGCAAGCACGCTGTTAGTAAATCGAATGCAGCGTACCTACAAACGCTGCGCCGTTTCTGCCTACGTTCTCTGCAGGACCCGTCGTCGCTTCGGTAGTGGTCCCGAGTGGCCTCGCTCATGGCTCACTAGACCTGCCTGACTCAGGCACTCGCGACCGCATGTGCTACAGCACCATGCGCTCGAAGTCGATGGAGTCCAACCCATCGGTGCTTGCCGCTTCCGCGATTGCCGCGTTTTCTCTTCATGTAGGGGTCTTTTTTCCGCACTTCGGCAACTGCCTTCATGATTAGATCGCGCCATGTACGCCGATCAACCGCCTTCGATTCTCATGACCTGCAATCAAGATTAGAACGTGAGAGGCTCACTATATATACCAATTGCTGATTTTGAATTAATCGTACTCCGTTGCTTTGGTTATTCCTACTATGGAACTGTTTGTGTATTGGTATAGTTGTACCCGCAATCGACCAGTTGGGTCACGCCTGCTGGTTAATCTCCGCCCTTACGCTGCTCTGCTTGATGCCTTAACCAACCCTACAGGAAGGAAAACAGTAGCAAACTCAGTCGACCAGAATTGTATTAGAACCGAGAACGCTCATATTTATAGGTCGGTCTCACCAATCCTCTAATCACGGCTTGGTGGATTTGGCTACCTGTCTTCCTTGTACGCCCACGCTCCACAATTGACTGTCCGCTCCGTCTGGTTAGTCCACCGTCTTGGTCGGGCACGCCAGTCTTCACTTGCCTAGCCGGAGCATGACCACGTACATGATGTCTGATGCGCAATTTCATCACCTTCCGGTAAGATCTTGGCAACAAGCATGATGTCTGATGCGCGATTTCCTCAGCTTGTTGCTGGGCTGTGAGATCTGTCCTAAGCACGCTTTGTGGCGAACAAGCTCGCGTTGGCAATCAGCTTTCTCACCCACCTGTCAAGTATATTGTATATCAGTATAGCTACCTAATGTTCGCGCTCTCTCTTCTCCCTCTCTCATGGCGGCCGTAACCGCATCGAAGCGAAGTAGAATGTACGCCACTAACCGCAGCTTTGGGGTTGTCACGTTTGGCCATAGGGCAGTAGCAATTGGAAAGCACATGGCGATGTCTATAAGTTGGTCTGTCGATCACTTGAAAGGCCCAGTTAGATAACTGCCTCGTCAATCCAGAGTTTGCATCCTGTTAAGGTGACATTCACCCACTCACAGGGCATCGGGCCTTGCCCTCACGGACAACATCAAGATGGAGATGCCACACTTGGTTGTTAGTTATGGTGACAATTCCGCACATGAACTCATGGAAACGGAGTTGACCACGGTCAGCTAGGCTGACGACTAGTATGCGCCAAAAACTTAAAGCACGAAATACAAGTTATGAGACGACGTAACCATCTCTTGTTCTCTCACCGATCACGGAACCTACAACCAATGATAGGCACAACAGAGGTAAGGTCGCTCGAAATCGATTAGGGTACTTTTGGTGTCCGATTTGTGGACTTAGCGGTACCGCAGCAAGCTCATTTGACATTGTCATTTGTTATTGTGCACAATACGACGAGCATATGGTTGCAATGCTCGCTAGGGGAAAGTGACACCGATCGGTCGGTTGTAGGATGTTGAAAGCCTGTGCAAGTCTGTCGGGAATTCAAATGCGGGCCATTTGTATATACCGGATTTGGGTACGCGTACTATGCATAAACACGAGAGGGCAGCGTAGGCTGTTTTCGCTCAGTTTAGCCGGCGCACTGATTAAAAATAAACGACATGCTGCTGAAATGAATGGCGCAGAAGAAAAACAAGATGAGTGTTTCAAATCCCTGAATTTGCCTTCTACCCATGTAATTTCTTCGAACTACTCGGTGTCTGTTTCCTAACGTCAAGTTGGGGTCACGACAGTGTGATTTACAAATTCACAAACTGCCATTTCGAACTTTTTATCCTGCTTTACATATCCATAAGTTAACAGCTGTTTTCTAAGTACACTTTCAATATACTCTTTGTGCGCAACCACCCAAGTTGGAAGGCGTGAACTTGAGGTTTGCTTATTTGCATCATTGTGGTCAAGTGAAGCACTGCCCTAGTGAATCATTATCATGCACTTCACCGGTAACGTGCTGACCGTTGCTGTCCGTCTTACCGCTGACTCTGAATACAGACCGCTGAAATTGTCTTGGCTCAGTGCTAAGCAACATCTAGACTACGTCTACAAACTTAGTCGTACGTTAAAAACTACCGTTTCAAAATCACCTTTCACGATTTGCACTAAGTCATTTAACCTGGGAACCGGATCGCACGTGAAGCTAGGCTTATAGAGCATGCTGCTTCATCCAATGACACCGTCCTTTTCATTTCTACGCTGCGGTATATGCTGTTTCAGCCGTTGTCGAAAGATTATGCGCCAAGTATCATGGCGTCGCGCTGAGCATTGATCAAATCATCTTGGATGCTCTGGCCACCGGCTTAACAGGCGCTGCAGATCGGGCCCGCCAATGCTGCCTGGAGTCTGGTAGGGAGATGCTGCAAAAGTTGCGAAGGGCTGAAGTAGATGGCGCGCAACCAGATGTTACTTACATCGAAGCAAATACCTCCGAACAATACTTACTGGCTAAGAAAATTGCAACCGCTTCTAGAGGTGAAAAAGGCGTTACTTCAGAAGGTAGGTTTGCTATTGCGATCAAGATGACTCCACTGATTGTATCATAAATGCACTATGTTGCCATGTTTCTGGACTACGTTCCGCCTTGTCGTGTTTTTTGACAGATGTGCTCAAGCCCCTCCCAACGCTCCACAAGCAAATTGTCACCCAGGGGCAACCTGGACAGCCAGCCACACCACACCTAAGACAGCCTCCACCTACACCAAGAAAATTGTCATCGCAAGGGGAGCAGCCAGTCGAAGGGGTGAGTTGGATCTACTGATATTGTGCAGGTTATACCAAAATCCAACTATTACGGCAACTGCTACGAGGACCGACTGACAAGCCTAGTCACCAAACGTGCGCACGGTCTAGGTGGTCTAACACGAGGGAAGTGGTGGAATAACTTGTGCTAGATAAATCGTGGGTCTACAAGCACTTATAAACAGAAATACAGAATTGACTTAGTAATAGTTGAAAAGTCTAGCAGATCGATGTGAATTAATTCTAGCTGCAAGTCGTGTGACTGCAGTGATGGAGACTATGTGAACGCAGCGCAGTGAAACAAAGGCTTAAGTTTTCACTGAAAGCAGAAATGTTACACAAATAAATGAATAACTAGAGAAATAAACCTTGATGTCATTTGGTCGTTCCGACAAGTAAACATTTGTCAAGGTGAGATGGAAATGTGAGGCGTGATGGATAATATCTACCATAAATGAGCTACTCATAAATTATCAGTACAATAGTTCAGTTTCGTGAATTTCAAATCTCGCCAACAATGCCAAGTGTACAATCTGCGTGTCTGCAATCGTCTTGGCCACTATCCGCTTCACTCACTGCATATGGACGCTTTCGGCGAGGGGTACAACGAGTTGGGTTTGCAACACAAACTTTGCAAAACACGGGAGCACATATGATTTCTAGATCTAGGCAATTTGTGTAGTTAGACCAATACCAATCATAACGCCGTTATTCCATGCGCGAGATTCTTTGCTTCAACTAGACAAACTCACTGTAGTATGATCAAATGTCAACAAACCATCGAAGTCTCTCGGACAACCGGGTACACCTACTGGGATCAATCACCTACCATTTTTGGTGCGTTGCTTCCGCTGACCCGTCTGGTCACTCAAACTTCATTCACCCAACATAGAATCCATCGGGGAGGCAATGGTACTTGTTGCTCACCTATTTCAAATGCTCTACTACAACAGCTTCGCAGTGACTTTATCAGGACAGATGATGAGGAACTGGAAATGCTGATGGCAACTGTCGTAGCAAGTGTTTATGACAGGCATCAAAGCATACGTTAAACATGCTTCGTGAGTGGGTACTAGCAAGATTTGCAACTGAATACCACACAAATGGACCAAATAAGATGTTCATCAATGAAGCGATAGAGTAATAGTATATAAAATTAGAGTTGTGAGAGTGAGGTAGTTCCATACATAAAATAATAACAGTTAATACAAGTTAATGCTTACTGTAAATAAAAATCGCATTGCTCACCCTTCTGTACAGACTTAGGTAACTCGCTGTGGGTTGCATTTCCTAAGAAACCAATCATCCTGAGGAGATCTCAGGATATCCGTTCAGGTAACAAACTGTAGTGAGTTCACTACGATATCGAATCGTTTCTCGAAAGTGGCTAAGCTGGGAGAACAGGCAACTGGGCTCGAAATGGCTTTCTAGGGTTGGCAGACCCGTATTGTTGACTGTATTTTTGACTCAGTTTCCAGCTGGCTTACCGAACAACCTCCTCGTGATGCCATCTGGGTGCTTCGGGATTTTCCCGTTCCAGCAAATGGTGCCGCGGCAGTGTTCCAGGACGTGGTGGGTTTTCGCCTGGCAAGCGTTCTCCCTATAAAAAGCCACATATGTCCGTTTAACAACACTGTGACGTGGCGGAAGTGACTCGCCACTAAATAAAGTCATTGCCCCTTGCTTCATCCTGGCGATGCATTGTATTCCAGCAACTTTATGCTATAATCCTGGAGAGCATTGGCCCCTGTTTGACAAAGGAACAAACGAAAGCCGTATGAACTGAGCAATCAGTCACCGGCTCCCAGTGGGCGCGATTTCCTGAATTCACTCCGCTGCCTTGCGGCAGGCTATTCAGCCAAAGGCTCGGGGTGGTGTCCCCTAATTCAACACCTTACTTCGGCTTGGGCAACCGGGTAGTATCTCGCCCTCTGACGAAACCATGGACTTTGATGTGTTGTGTTTTATTTTGATATTGCTGTACCTTCTTTTGAGTTCCATGATTTCCGATGGCTCAATGTCTATTCATAGATTGTTGTAATATATATATATATATATATATATATATATATATATATATATATATATATATATATATATACGCCTGATCCTGTTCCGCCTAAGTAGGCTGAAAGATTTGAATACCCATGTTCGTTCAGACCTGGACCCAGTAGAGATGGAGCGACTCAAGTCGGCCATCATTGAGCTGAAAAGACGCACTGGTGAGGCGGAAACAAATTTTCGTGAAAAGACATGCTTCCGGGCCCTAGGAAACAACAGTCTATCGAAAAGCGATGCACACTGATCATATCTTCAACATTGCAGTAACCATCTGACCAATTACAAGCGCAGTTGCGTGAGGACACTTTTCAAACGGGCCCAAGTACACTGTAGTACGCTGCAGCTGAATGCGAAGGAAGAACACCTAGTTAACATATTCCAGCGGAATTCGCACCCTAAAAGTTTTATTCTACGCTGCCTGAAGTCGAAAAATCAACCACTGCCCGCTTCCGCAAGCGTCACGGAAAGGAAAACAGTCGTTCTACCTAACATCCATGGGATTTCTGAGATGGCGGCGAGACATTTAATGGATCACAGGATCAAGGTTGCACATGAAGCAACGGAAAATATTCGGAGTAAAGTTTTTAGGGCAAAAGACCAACCAAGTACAGAAGAAACCTCAAGTGTGGTTTACAGAATTTTCTGCAAAAACTGTGACAAGTACTACGTGGGACACACAGGAAGAAAACTTGGCACAAGATTGCATGAACATAGTGTGTCCATCCGCAGCCATGCTGAAAAATCACTAATGTCAGTACATATGGATGCCAAAGGCCATCAGTTCGATTTGGGGAGTGCCAAGATACTTGAAAGAGCAAAGAACCGCAGAGCGTGTGGGCTCCTCGTGGCCTGGCATTCGGGCCAGAACTCAATCAACAAGCATCTAGTACTAGAAGGGGTCTACGAAGCTCTGCAGGTGAGGTCAAGAATAAGTGCCAGCTCTACAAGGGGTAGACGTAGCCACTTGGCCGACCCACATGATCCAATGGAAGATACATTCAAAGCAGGACGCTATCAATAGTCACTTGGATCTGGCAGTAGCTTACGAGACTCTTCAAATCAGACATGTACAGCCGCACTGAGGATGTTGCTTAGCTTGGCAACGAAACGTCTGCAGCCGAATTGCCTAGCTCTGAGAACATAACAATCCTCTTATCCACATCCTGAACTACAGGTATTCTCAATAATTCCTAAAGGTTGGCAAGGCTGGATGGGGTATTCGACATGGACACACATGTTGGTTTTGAGTATCAGAGAGAAGATGGATGAACCCAAACAACTGAATGCTCTTCGCAAGAGTCCAACATGTTGGTTCCAACTTTTTGAAGCGTACTCGGACTGTCAGCAACAACCTTAACCGTTCTGTACCAGAACACCGAGGTCACATTCCTGACAGCTTGTCTGCAGCTCATGTGCCTCAAGCTTGTAGATGTAGGCGAGTCTATGGCGGATGTTGCCAATGCGGCACTTGTCCATATTGAATGGAAGCACCTCCCTTGCTGACTAATTCCAGGCTTCACCGAGGTCACGCTGGATGGCCCCAGGGTCATCTAATCCAGCTATTTTCAACGGGAGCCATATGGCCTCCTGGGAGCCATAGGGAATTAAAGGGGGACCCTGACGGGAGTAAATGTATTAGAGGGGCCATGGGGGCCACAGGAGACCATGCTGTGAAAGAGTGAGCCATGATAAGATGTAACAAAATTCATTTAAAATGTTTTCTCTGCGCGCTAATCTCCCCTGGTAAATACCGGTAGATGAAATGGATTACAGGTGCGTTTGACTGCTTACGAAGATGTGAATTCAGATCGGGTAGGCTTTCCATTACGGAGCTAGTAGAGTCCCGCCTAACTTTCGCAGCTTTCGCCTGACTCACCTAAAACATACAATCACAATACGATGACCAAGCTGCGAAACTAACAACCGATTCGTCTGCAGGAGCTAGATGCCTATCTACAGTGAAGCAACTGAGATTTATTCAGGATACTGATGCATCTACTGTGCAAGCTGCCTTGAACCTAGTGAACACTCCTGGGAACACCGTGGTAGATACCGCACGAAGCCACACTGAAACTAATTGAGTTTTCCTCAGGACACAACCTCTCTGTGACTACTCATGTGCCGATCAGTCTTTCTTGTTGGGTCTCGGTGCCGTAGGACTAGGTCACACGTGTTTCGTCATCAGTCCCAGCTTGCGTGCACCTCCCGCAGCTGGGTCACGTTAAGCCCGCAAGTTTTCGAATTCAAATATCTACTCTGCGCGCTGAGGTACTATCTCTGCAGGACGTTCGTTCGTTCCGACTAAGAGTCGAAACAGCTAGAAAGCGTCATAACGCTTAGTTAACATTCAGGTCGACTGAAGTTTTCAAATTAACGAGCAGCTTTGTTAACTTACATCATAAGTGTGGACATCCGGTTTCGCTGGTGAGCATATAACATAAGGTGCACATAAGGATATTTCCAACTACTCATGATAATCAACCGCCTTGCAAGCACGCATTGGGCAACATGTTTGGCAATAACCGATGTACGTTATTAGTTTCGTTGTTGACTCTCCCGTACAGGTCTCTTGAACTGTCCGGCATTTTCTTTTTGTTTGTCTCTTCTGTTCTACATTTTACCTGTTGTCACTGTTTGCCACAACTTTCCTGCAATGCATGTGTGTGCAGTGAGCAATGTCATTTTCTGAGTTCCCTTAGTTTTCTTCATTGGCTTTCGTCAAGAAGTTTCCTTCAGTCATTATAGCTAATCACGGTATTTTCAAAGTGATCCTCAGAAACAACCTTTGGGTTGCCTCTAACAGTGTTTCTACACTTTAACTTTTTAACAGCATAGCCACCAACAGATATTAAAAGTATGCTTGCCAAACGTCTTATAGCCTTACAGTCAAGAAAGAATAAAGTTAGTACCGCTAAACATTCATACTGCCTGCGTGTTTAGTCTTGTCGAATGATGCTATCTGATACCCATGATATGACTGTGTAGTAAAAATAAAACAATAGCAATGCTGTATTATATTACATATTAACAATTTACAGTGGCATATTTCAGAAGTATCGGCAATACTACGTGGACCACCTTCCATTTGGATTTACCGCATCATCTCAAAACCCCACACTACCAATGTGTTTAATTTGCCAAAACACTTTCAAATGATAGCATACGACCAAAGAAAACGAAAAATCATTTGTAAAGTGTTCATTAGGAAGCAAACGAAAAAGCTGTGAATTTTTTTCAGAAAATTGAGGGATAGTTTTGTAAACAAACCGACTTTAAAGCCAATACATTCTGACAAGGTAAAAATATGCTAATATGCTTACGGCATTTTAGAAGAACAGCAAGTTAATTTCCAAAACTTGCAGTCCATATAATGTTGGAGAAAATATTATCTTACCTTCAGTATCAATAATACTTTTGGACTTGAATAACTTAAATCCTCGAGAAGCAGTCCAAACAATTCCGCTTAGCAACTCACCTTGATACAGGCGAATGGATGAGATGGCTCAGAGCATAAAAATTACCTTAGTTACCTAACTACCGTCCGAAAGAACTTCGTTACGAATAGATGAACATACTTTCCATGATAACGACACTCTGCTCATGGTATTCGTCCCATTCTTCTATGATAATGAAATAATGGAAGTGATGCTGTTTGCCAGCAGAATTAAAACTCACAAAGGGTCAGCCTATATTTGAGGTAGCCAAAAGCTCTGACTGAAAACTCCATTCCAATACAGAACATAGTTGCGTGTGCAACAGACGGTGCTGCCGCAATGATCGGAGAATATAATGAATTAATTGCCCATCCGAAAAATTTTCACACAATTCACTGTGATATCTCGAGAGCACCTAGCGGCTAGGAAGTTGAGAGGGAGTGTATACGACTCACTCTCAAACTTTATAATACTAGTCAACAATATCCAATCGTACCCTCTTCAAGATTGTCTTTTCCAGCAGTATTGTAAGAAAACAGTGAAGATTTTCAGGTTCTGATGTTGCATGCCGAAGTTAGATGGCTCGCCAAGGGCAACGGTCCTCGCCGTGTTGTTGCTCTCTGGGACACCAACATCTCAGTATTTTCTGGAACTGATTATGAACGAAAACTGTTAACAGCTAGGCCAGAGGTATTTTATCAGGCTGATGCTTTTGAAGAACTCAACTCATTAAATAAAACTCTTCAAAGCAACTTGAGTAATCTCATCTCAAGCAAAGAAACCATCAGCACTTGTCTTACAAAGCTGGAAATGTCTGCTCAAAATATCAGACGTCAGGAATTTTCACAATTCCCAATTTTCGCTAAAGTTAAGGAGGAGCAAAAGGATGAAGACTTGCAAAGTTTGACTTGGAGGCTCCGCTGGTGGTTGGGTTGCTACAAGCAACCTCTATTGAGACCTCGGTTCACTTGAGGTGGACCTCGGTCATTCCGATCACAAAGACAGTAAGTAAAATGGAAACATTATAGCGTTGCTCACCCCAACAATGGCACCCGAAGACCGCGGTTTCGTCCTGGTTGGGACTCATCAGTTCGAGATAGCCTGAGTTGGGCCGGAACTCAGAGTCTAGTGGCTCATGGTTGACACCATTAGCACTATGCCACTGAGATCCACGAGATGAAGACTTGGTTGTTTATGCCGGTCATTTACAACAACACCGAAAAGAAACGAAAGACAGGTTTCGTGACCTGATCAACATGGAAAGATCGATTTGGAGTTTAGATCCATTTAATGTAAAGCCTTGCGATGTTTGAGCTTTAAACTGACACACTAGCACGATCCAAATTCAGGCAATGTAAAAAAAGATTTTTGAATGAAGTCAGATATCCCAGACTGTGAGAAACAGCTGAAATGTATTTCTTTACATTTCCATTCACGTACTTGGCTGAATGTGGATACAGCTGGGTGGATTTCATAACAAAAAGCATAAACTGATTGGATATCACATGAAACGAAGCTCTTCAACTCTCGCACCCAAGTCTGGAGCCGGACATAAACAAGCTTGATCAAAGACATCAGGCTCAAGGTTCGCATTAGTATCTCGACAAACATTGTTACGAAGTTGCTACGTCTCCTAATGGATGACATGCCTTAGGGTTAAAAGCCAGCAATAAATAAATAAAATATCAAACATTAATGTGGTCTTTTGCTTTTAACGAGTGAATTGATGTTGCCGCACAATGAATGTTATCTTGAGGCTGAAAGTTAAAAAAATAGCTTTACAGGGGAAAGAGCAGTGATACAAACATTAAAAATTTAGCCGTCAAAAAAGATACCAATATGACCATGGAAATCACAGCTTTAGGTTTATTAGGCGTTGCGAATTGCTGAAATTGTGATGATCAAGGGTAGGGGGCCATGCGATATGGAAAGGCTTAAAAGCGAGCCACGGCCGAATAAAGGTTGAGAGTGTCTGATCTAATCCCTTGATCGCCTGCCAAATTTTAACGTCGTTCACGAAGAGCAAAAATTTTAGGGTGATAACTCTCACTAGATCTTTAATTAATACTAAGAACAGGCGAGGTCCGAATACCGAACCCGGAAGTAAACGGCACTTCACTCGAATCGATTCGGACAGAGATGTTCAGACTCAAACTCCAGTTGCCGTTCGCAGAGAACAACGAACAATGAACAATGAATTTATACGGGTTAAGAAGCGTTGCTTTACAAGTCCTGTTGGATAGTTGGTAAGGATATCAACAATAATGATGATAAGGACAGTAAAATAGTTAATACTTTAAATATGAAAATGAGAACTTATCGTTTGCCCCACTGTAGTTCTGCGATCCTCTTAGATTCACAGCACCCACAGTTAACAACAAATGATTCCATGGTATACTCCAGGTGTAGGAGGGAGACATAGTGTTAAGTGACAAAGTGTAAGTGGATGAGTGCATCGTCCAACCGTCTTTTAAATACTGTTAGTGTCGGTGCAGAGACGATCGATTCCGGGAGATCATTCCACGGGTGACAGACACGAATGGAAAAGAAATTTCTGCGGCACTCTGGACGACTGTATTGTTCTGCGAGTTTTAATGAGTGGCCCCTCAGGTTTGTATTGCTGCTGAGTTTCAGTAATGGGCGGCACACATGATGTGGGTCTCGCAGAATCAAGAAAGTCACCAATCCATCCTAATATCGAATCTTCGACGCGGTATTGCTGAGGTTTGTGACGCAGCACTCGATAAACCAAGCGATCGAAGGCTTCCGAAAAATCCATGTAAATAACATTAGTTCCTGGCCCCTTGTCGACGAGTTCCGTCCAGTTGTCACGAGCTGTCAGCGAATTCCTGGTACATGATCGATGTTGACGAAACCCTTGCTGCTCCATCGCAACGATGTCATAGCTTTCCAGGTTGCCCAACAGTGCATCTGCCATAATCGCTTTCATGACCTTGAGCAGTACAGAGAGAAACGTTACCGGGCGGGCTCAGATCGACTTTCTTCCTTGTAAATAACTGTGATAATATGCCGTTTCCAGATAGACAGAACTATGTTCCCGTCTAGACAACGCTGGAAGGATTAAGTAAGTGGTTAGTTAGGTGCATAGCTGCTATCTGTGATGCTTTCGGGTGAATGTTGTCCGCAGCAGGAAGGCCTGTGTGTATGCAAGGATAGCGGCTTTTTCAGCACAGTTTATGCAGTGTGTGACGCTGATTAAACCCAACAGTAGAGTAATAGAAGCAGGAATAATGTTTGAGCCTTGTACGTATTGGAAAATTGGTGCGTACTGGATCCGTAGGAACTTGGTTGTACCTCTCGCTATATACATGTACCCACCAACAGTAGGAAGTGGCGGGCTTCCGCGCCACACATGTCTAAGTCTATTAAAGTGTTTGTACAGAAGCTTGTGGTTGGAATAGAGTCGGTTCACCATCTCCGGTTAGTGTCAAGGTGTCCTCACGAACCAACTACACACAGTAGCTGCGTTGAACTACGCACACTACCTAATTTCAGCGCTGGGATAGTTTTTGTAAATGCGCCATGTCAAATCCTTCAAAGCCAACTATTTTCGGATTCGGTTCCACAGAAAGAATTTCGGCTTGATGGGACGATGAACAGCTATTGGATCTGACGCTTTTGCGATTAGTGAGGTGAGGTTTTTACGAGTGGTTCCCATTGAGAGGCCGTTGGCTGTCGAAGTTCAGTTGGATTATACGACTGCCCGCGGCTATTCGGGAATCCCGGGTACGAAACCACTGCAGTGTACTCCAATTGGTAAAGCCGGGTATGCAAGCGCGTTGTATCCAGTTGGTAGTTTACTACGATCATGTGATGTGACAACAAAGTAAGAAGTGAAATTGGAGAAACGAAAAACTACTGCCAAAGTAAGTTTGTGAAAGGGACTTTTAATTGGGTTGATATAAGGACTTTCAGCACAAGACAATGGACCGATCGCCACGGGATCACCCACTGCGTAAACAAACAGTTAGAGTAGATAGATTGGCCACTGGCACTGCTAACCTAGTGAGTTTCGTTCGTGAAGATTTTAAGTCATTTTTTTATGCTGCCGACCGTCCTTATGGGGCAAAATAGATTCGGGGACATGGTTGTTAGGGTGTGCACACGGACCAGGTGTTCTGCAAACATACCTCAAACACAACTTAGCATTTACCAACAAACTCCAGCACAGCATCCAGCGTGTTATCAGTAGGCTCACTACTAGACCCTGAAAGATGGCTAGAACACGACTCACTCAGTGGGCACACCATATGTTGGCAGCGAAGCGAAATCTCCGGTAGACAAATGCGCTTTTTCTAACATTTACGACACGTGCTAACCATCGCTTTATTCCTGTAGCAAAGTTGGCCACACTGTAGCAACCCACACCCTTCCCATGACAAGTAAACTCTTGTCTCTTCTTGTGAGTGACTGGAGCATCGGAAAATCGCGTGAGCCATATCGGTGTCCACAGCTAGCTCTTGGGCGAATTGGTCCCTAGAAGCAACCTAGGTGATTAAACTGATTGATCACCTCGAATGGTTTGCGTCAACAGTAAAAACTGGAGATACATCAATTCAGTCATTTGTCAATACCGCGCTGTGCATAAACCTACTCAGTAAAACCTGTGTAGTGTTTGAATCTGATTCGAAAGTTATCGGTTGATCCATCTGTATGGGAAGATGATTCTTGCTCATTTTAATCGTAGTTGACGGGAATGGTAATTAACCACTATCACATGCGGCATTTATTGGTGCCTGACGTCAAACATCTTGTAGGGGCCAAGAGTAGCAACTACTGGGCCAGGAGTCAGTAGTGTAAGAGCACAAGGCGAGCAGAACGGTTGTGAATCAACAACGAACTAAATCACCAGCAGAACTCGCCTAGGACGCAAGTGACTTTGCACGAAGAATAAACATCGAAGGAATGCATGAAAAGCTTTCGAGAAGTAGCACGCCATGCGACCAGCATAACAGCGTTTGCCAATGAGTTGGAATGATGGTGGTTAAACAATGAACAATGAACAATGGTTTTATACGGGTTAAGAAGCACTAATTACAAGCCCCGTTGGGTAGACTGGTGGGTAATTGGAAAACCTTAATAAAAAGTGCAGTTAGTAGTTCTACTGTCAAAAGAATGGACTGTTGGTATGTAATGGGGTAGCCCTGCACTCCAAATGTTTCCACAGCTTCAATAGACAAAAAATTAAATCCAAGGTATTTCCCGGAAGTAAGATGGAGAGTAACGTCAGATAACCAAATGTAAATGGCGGAGGGCGTCATCCAACCGACTAGGGTGACTAGGGTGGCTGCAGAAACAACCGATTGGTAGAGACCGTTCCATAGTTAACACAACGAATGGAAAAGATATTTCTACGGCACCCCAGATGGCTGCACTGTTCTAATTTGGGTGTTACTGCTGTTGCAATAAAGTGCGGCATACATGATTTTGATTGTGTAAAATCAAGTACGCCATAAGAAAGTCGCCTCGTAGTCAGCGATACCGCCCGCTGCATACTCCTGAACGTTTCAGCCTCTGCTCATATGGAATGTAACGCATTCCAATGACATATTTAGAACCCCGACCTTGAGGTTGGTCCAGTGTAGTAAGGTCGTGATTCAGCCATGGCTGTCAGGCTTGGAGTGCGTATTCGACATGGGCGCGAACATACGCATTCAGCATCTGTCTGAAAATAGTGGTGTCTAGTTGTCCGAACGCCCGTTGTAGCAAGCCGACGTGCTGCTTACCAGTTTTCGATGCTTTTGCGGATTGCTTGGAATAACCCAAGTTATCCAAGGTCGCGTTCGACGGATGATCGCTTCAGTACTTGTGTTCCTAGCTTGTAGGATTAGGTACTCTGGTGTCGAATGGAAAGTACCTTGCATTGGTACACCTTGAACTGTAACCGATTTCTGGTTGACCAATCATGTACCGTATCTAGGTCACACTGAAGTAAATTCTGATCTGCATCCGCCTGAATCCGGCTCCATATCTTGATATCGACAGCAAACAGCAACTAATTTGAAGCGAGTTTCCGTGCAAGGTCACTGGTGAGTACAAAACAATCGTGGACCTTGTACTGAGCCCTGAGGCAACTCAGACTCGACTGGTATGGGTTCAGATAAGGTACTCCGGACTCTGACCACTAATTATCGTTGCAGGAAAAATTTGGCGATCCAGCTCAAGAGAGGGTCATCGATCCAGTAATATTGGAACTTAGAAAGAAGGATCCGATGATGCAAACGTCGGAAAGCCTTCGATAAATACAAGTAGGTCACATCAACATCCTCTCCATCGTCAACTGAATCAGTCCAACTACTCCGTGCGATTAATAGATTCTTTGTGCATCAGCGCTGTCGACAAAAGTGTTTCTCGGGTGCAATAAGGTTTGCAATTTTCTAGATAACACACCAACGCATCGGCAACGATGTATTCCATTACCTTGGAGAATACAGGGAGAAGACGCACCAGGCGGTAGTTTGAGGGCTCAGTCCTGCTTCTGCCTTTATGAATCGGAGTTATTATTGCAGGCTTCCACATCGCAGGAATCTGGTTCTGGTCTAAGCAGGGCCGAAAGAACTGGGTTAAAGACTTATGCAGTTGTCTTGCTGCTGCTTCTAGTGCCTCTGAGCGAATGGTGTTGACGCCCAGGAAGTTATGTTTGAGTAGAAACGTCAGCTTCTGCAATACAGCTTCGGCTGCGCGTTGCCACGGTAAATTACTTCACAACTTACGTTCTTACAGCACGTCACCAATTCTTCCATACACTTAAGTGATACTTACTGATGACATTCTTCTCAAATTCGTGTCATTTATCTTCTCTTCTTGATCCCTTGTCAATGAAGCGTCCCTGTAGCCCATCGATTACGGGCTATCGTGTTCCACGACGCATCAGTATAACAGGATTTGCGCCAAGCGGAGCGCCTGTAGTCAGTATTGATCCACCCATAACCAAGGAGCCCGGGGCTAATGAGCCGACTTTGGTGGAAGGGAAAGCTCAGACCGAACTCTCGGAAGATGTTATGTACTCCACCATTTTACCCGATGATCTCGTCATCAGTCTGGTGCAAGAGCGTATTTCATCCGCTGACTGCCTCAAGGGTGTTGTGTTTGACGGGTTGGAATCACAGTTTGTGGAGAACCGACTCAAGTCTGCCCAGATTATGTTGAAGGCATTGCGTGATCGTCATTTTATCTACTTTGTCTCGATAATGGCTGACTACATGACATTCAAGGCTGTGGAAGAACAGATAGCATCCGCAGCTGTGGCCTCCGAGTTGGCTCACCAAAAGCTACTGCAACAGAAAGTGGAGACGCTATCTGAGAGCGAATACAATCACCTGCCAGAAAATGAACGTGAGGAGCTCGATGAATTTATGCTCCGTGGCCGGCGTCAGAAACGTCGAGAAGAACTGGAAGCTCAACGATTGCGAGAGGAGCGTCAGAGAGAAGAGCAGTTGGCAAAGGCTCGGCGCATCGAATACGAAAGGTCAGTTTATTTTGTTCGTCTAAAGCATTGTAGTCTTACAGCAATTGTGTTTTCTTCCATCCTTTTACAACCCTTTGGTATGGTAATATGGTACCATAGTGCCGAAACTCGTGGGACATTGTAACAATGGTTCATTACGGGTGAACAAACTACTACTTTACGTGTCCCACAGTAAGACGGTCAAGGTAAGCATGACACGAACAAAACTGGACGTTTCAACTCGTTAAAACGTGTGTCAATGAACTTGTCGTCTTGTCATTATGAACGCAAATCAAACCGGTCCACCTTGATAACATTTTAAACTACATACATTTTTATAACCCCACATTTTACACATTTGATTGCTGGCTGCTTCTGTGGTGAACAGCAGACACATTAACCATGCCAACACCTAGTACCCAGATATCTATTTCCTATTTATTGAACTCGCCTAGCGATTGCATAGTGATTCCTTGCTTTCTGGTCTTATCATGTAACTTTGACATTGATCCCATTCTTGTTCCGCTGAAAATTTAACATTCAGAACTCATCGAAAGAAGGGACGGAGAGTAGATGACAAAGCGGGTCGTCCAAGTACTTCCACAAAAGACACTGTGGATCGGAGTGCACCAACCAGTGCGCGTTTGTCACCTCAGCACACCAGAACAATGAAAGGTGGCTCGAAGGAGGTCACGGAAATTACATCGGCCGGCAGGTGGGATGAAAATGTTTGCTCTCACTCTTTTGATTATGATCAACACGCTAGGCCTTGCGACATGCATTGATCTTGAAACAGAATAATGATACTGCCCATAATAATAACAGTACTACTACTACTAATAATAATAATAATAGTATTAATAATAATGGCGACAATGATGTGGTTAATCCATTTTGGCAATATAAACTAAGCACTCACGAAATGGAAACTAGTAAAGGTATCTGTTTCATACTTTCCCTTCTGTGCGCAAGGTTACAGAATAGATTGCATGTAGCTAGAAAACTGCACAAGGAATAAGTTTAAAACGAGGATGGAAGATGGGTGAAATACACTGACTTCAGTAGAATCGTAAGGCAGACAAACTGCCGGATCCATGCACCTAGTGCCTACTTGATCCGAGTAATCTCGGTAGCTCCAGTAAAACCCAGGAGGAAGATAATGCCAAATCCAGGCACGCTTAGGTCGCTCCTATGAGAGGTTGCAAATAAATAACCCCTGATGTATGCCGTGCGTGACTTTTGTAGGCCCAAGTTTCAGGATAGGTACCTTGGCAACATCACTATTTGATGAGGCCACATGGACGGCAATGCTGAAGTCAACCAGGTGGTGTATGACAAAGGTCTCTCAGGTGCCCCACTGAGCATCCTGTTGAAATTAACCCGGTTGAGCTGGTAGGTCCCTGTTCTTCGCATGCTTTTGCATAGACAGTTTACATATGTAGTGCAAATTAGACTATGACACCGTTGCAGGGTGGGAAGATGGGGTGGATGAAACTGCCCGGTCTGATGCGCAGTGTTCCAACTTTAGATTAATTATTTTTCACCAGGAATGTCTTACCAATGTATCCAATTCACTTTAGTAGCCGGACCGTAGTTCACCACTTTAGGCAGACAGCAATCATAACGACCGATAACAAACTGTACCTGGGCCACATTTCTTGTTGCCAACACGAACACCTTAAGTACAGATATCTGGGAGTGTTATCCCGAGTGAGGAGAAACCCAGCAGTACTAGTTTAATAACATCCTCACAGTGGCAGATCTGGTAACAGTTGTAACAATTTCCTCTCCCACACAAACCAAACATTCTATCTGCTATTTTGCTCTATGAGTCCCATTTCTAGGCGGAATGGATATTTTCAAACAGGATGGTAACTTCCTTCACTTCCGTACAATTTTCGATCAAACACTATCACAGGCACCGTATTTCACGAGCGATGGACAAGAAAAGGTCAGTGAGCAGTATGAAAGAAGAGCCTATGCAGGAGGTGCAAGAAGAGCCTCTCAGGAGTGAAGCAGATGAAGTTCTATACCAAAAGTATGAACAACCTATGTATTTACTTTGATTACGTGTCCGGCTGGCCACTGATGACCGGTTCTTAGTGAACACCCGGTAACTGTGTGTGATTGGCACCCACATATATATCTAGTTTATCCTAGCAGCTCACAAACGTAACTATATAAACGTCAATCCGAAAAGCACCAACCGATTGTTTCGCCACATTGGAGCTCATCAGTGGTGTGCATTCACTCGGTCCTCTGCAGTTGACCGAACCCCTGACTGCAAACGGCTTGTGCCAATTAGTCAGCAGCTTATGTCACTGAGCAACGGAGGACGGAGGCAAACCGTCGCATTAACAGACTGACTAGCATATAACGCAACCCAGCATTCACTGCCTTGCAGGTTGTTAACCTTGCACAGGACAGCGGTCGGCCTCCGGAGGTACCGACTTCCACAGGACAGTAGCTGTGTACGACAGCATTTGTGGACTGTTTATTGTACTGATGAGTAGCAGGATTACAAATAAAATTTCTTCTAGAATCTCTGCACATCTGTAACCCACATTTTAGTTTAATCGCGGGGGACGGCATATGTGAGATGAACCAACAAAACGCAGTCGACAACTTAAGCATAAAAATGCTCCCCAATTATTCAACACACAGTAGATCCAAAGCCAATGTTGTTATCTACAAAACATTATTAATATATGGTGACAAACCGTAAATGTTTGCTCTCCTAGCAAGCAACGCGGGGTTAGCGCTTAAACAGCCACTGGTCGTGAATCCGTGAACGTCGGTAGCAGTCGAAGGTCCGGGATAGGAACAGTACCGATCGGCTTGGAGAAATCATTCAATAGATAGACAGACATTCAAGCGGCTACTTGGAGAATGGAATACGCAGATGAAATTCATGCGATGAGTGGACACCTGTATCGTAGGAATGGCGGGCACGTTGTGTGTGCATAAGCGACGAGGGTTTCACATGGGACGGTCAAGCGCGCTCCGTGCATGTGGATCGGGAGTAGGGGACGAGGTGGACACAAGCAACCATGTGCGTAAACTGAGCGAGGCGCACTTGCACACACACACACACACACACACACACACACACACACACACACACACACACACACACACACACACACAATTCGAACATACTGCAGTGTTGAATGTCAGGGGAGAGGTGAATTGGAATGAAATTGGGGACCAAGAGAATTTCGGACAGATCGCCAAAGTCTACCACTGATTTGTTGGAAAGTGCTGCCTGGATAACGGTTGATGTCGCAAGCTGTAAATATGTAGTGACTTGATCACAAACGCCTACAGAATCTGTTCCAATTGGTCGATCCGTGGGTTGTGGAATTCCAAACTGGACATACATTCACCTATCCGGAAAAGCATCGGGAGCGTCTCATCGTGTTCGAAATTGCCAGTGGCATGTGTTCCCAACGGTTTGCTTTGGGAGTCGAACGCGCAAGTTATATCGTCGGCTTATGCCGATGCGCCTCGAGCGACAGCAGTGGGTTGCACCAAATGCTTCCAGCTGTCACGCATGTTCGGAACGTGCAGTTACTGGTTCCAACACAAACTGCTACCACCGCAGGTAGTATACAAGCGGCCAATGCGAGTTCTATTTGTTAGAGATCATATTGTGGGGTTGGCATAGATATGAGGGAATCCAAAGAGAAGGCTCGCAATCGAAAAGTCCTGGCAGGATAATGTCACAGCTCAGCTCTTATCTTAATGTGACGGATATCTGAGCAACTCTGGCTGTACCGGTCCTTCCCAAAACACAAAATCTCCCATTGCTCTCAGGGAATCGGTTGCTATTCTACTTATAACAGCATAGGCAAATCGGTGGCTTAACGAGAAAAGTTGTGGTCCCAAGGAACGGGAGTGTTTTATGTGGCAGGATTGTGGATAACAGTGCAGGATAAGTCGTGATGTGCCGCAGCTGGTGATAAGCCATGCCAGCCTAACGCCGTCATCCACGGCTCAGTAGATTAAGCCTGGTTCGTAGAAGGAAAGACGTAAGTTTGATTTTCATATGACTCCCGGGGGATACTCGATGCTCGCATGTCGCCATAAGGTAAAGCATCTGTCTGGTGCTTTTTCGGATATCCAATCAAATCACTTTGAGGTTAATCGCTAAGTGTCACAAAACTCTACTACTTTCGAATACTACGAAATGAGCTTCTGTGCAAATACTGCAACTGCTCAGACTATTCTGCTAAAAGATCACCAAAATTATGAATACTTAACAAAACAGTTGCTGTGTTGGACATTGTACTTAAATTATATTCACTTCTTCGCATTCATCTTTCGATTAGTCGTTGCAGTATCGTTGCAACGTAGTCCAATGATCCACATGCTGATAAGTAGCCACAATTGTCTCGGGGTATTCGCATTGCTGTCATTAACCTGTGCACCATTGTGGGCCTCATTAGTGAGCCGCACCCGGGAGTTGGTTGAGTTATTATACTACTTATGAGTAGAAGGATTGTAGTTGTAGTTTCCTCTTCACATTATAGATTTAAAACATTCAACTTCGATTTTGTCGCCATTTCTGACCTGCTTGGTTGGTGGGATCGAGTGTCACTCACTCAAAGGCAAGTCACGGTGATTGATGAACACGAAGATGGTGCCGGTAAGTCATCTATCGCTCAAATGGGAAGACGTCACCGGACCGGTAATCTAACAAGTTCGATTGGCGGGCCAAGAGGAAGGCAACCAAACATCAGAGCTGAAGGGGACAATTCTGGGGACACGGACAGCAACATTATCTATTCTCCTATGACGCCCATCTACTGTGATCTGCCGTATACAGCCGACACACATCGACAAGCTCGCATTGATCAAATAGCACCGTCGCCTTCTGAATACCGACTGGCCAATGCAAAGTGTTCGCGTTTGCTGGGAATTCCCCACTTGGTAGTGAATGCACCGTTGCAGGAAGCAAGCGGGGTAGTAAGAGGTAAGCTTTTCAGAGACGTCACACCATGCTTCCATACTTTTGAATTAATGTAAATAACGACTGGCGCTATAACGGCAAAATTCAGTCATAGTAATTGTTGAATAATAACTTCCTGACGATCTCAACAAATAAAGGTTGTGTAGAACATCCCAAGTGCATATATAGGATGTGTCGCGATTTATTTTTAAATATATGTGTGCCGAGCATTTGTAGAATTGTGGCAAAATTGGTTAAATTAATTTGTACATCGTTAGCTAACGAATCTAACTACTTCCCGTACTTCGTGAGCGACATCCAGCCCACTCCCTATTATTATCTGCAAACGATGTAGCATCTCTCGTGGGGGACTGGATAGTTCTTCGTAGTTGGAACACTAGCCTGGCGACAAAACAAGCTTACGGCTGAACATTCCAAGACTCAGTTTACTTACCTACTCACGAAATGTCTTCCCCGATCGGACGCAACAGACGAAGGGGCTACGTTTTCTTAATTTTGAAAGTGACAAACAAGCATTTCTGCCCAGTCATGACCCAGTCATGCTCATGTACTTGTCGCTGCTGAACGTGATCGAAAGCACAGCAGTAACAATGTCGGTGATCAGTCATACGCGAGCGAACGTTGGTAACCCAGTGAACGGGAACAAGGTCCGGCGGATGAGTGTTACTGACGATTCGCAGAAGGACGAAACGGCCGTTTAACGCTTTCCTGGATACCTGGTGATTGTCTGGCTGGGTCCATTTGCGACAACTCTTCTCAAGAAGCCCTCCTCGATCGATAACAACTGGTGGATTAGGCCACGAACAGTTAACGCACAGACACAAGAGCACACACACGCAGCTACCGAAGAAGCATACTGCGATGACTTTTGTGAACTTGAGGCTGTCACTCTCCTTAGTTCGTGCTATACAAGGTGAATTTCAACCGGTCGGTAGTTGCTGCTGGAATGGCAAACTTTAGACCAACAGCACACCCCGACTCATTCCACACTCGGTGACCTTGGTCTCACGTGTTCAATACAGTGATCTGGCTCCCAGGTCGGCCTGTATCCGATTGGCACAATGCGTCTGTCCTGCAATTTATAGCTCACTGCTTCCAATCAAAGTAGGTAGGAACGACCTCGCGGTATCCGTAACACATGCCCGACTGGTGATGGTCGAGTGGCCGCTAAACGTCAGTATGGCGTACCGGTGTCTTCACTTCGCTCCACCATTAAGAACCAATTAGCGGCCACCTTTCGACGCCAGTAGGTTTCTGTACAGACTACACAAGTGAACTTAGGTAAACACAATGTGAATCTGTTCAATCCTGCTCCTACTACGGAGATCAGAGAATTTGCTTGCACACCATTGTGTTTTGAGGACCCTTTACCTAGGTTGCAGCTGAATATGCGTTCCGACCTCCCATGGCCATATTTCAATATTCTGGAAGGTTACAGTCCAGAAGCACACACGTTACCGTAATCCGGTTTTCTGATATTATCTAATTTCCCTGCCTGTATGGGGCGCTCTGCTAAGATGCGGTGTTTATTTCTTCTCGAGCTGAACAACTTCGTCGCACACGGCTCAGGACCAGTGGATGAGGCGGCACAAATTGCGGGACAAATTCCTCTCCTCCCGCGCTTCCAAAGAATACGAGGCGTATAAGAAGTAACGAACTATTTGTAACAGCAGCAAAACGAGCAAGCGTCGGCGTTTCGAAGAGCAGCTCGCAACCGCTGTAAAGAACGCCCCGAAAAGAATCTTTGCTTACGTGAAGAGGCGCCTGAAGCCGGCAGGTAATCTACCAGTGTAAAGAGCCCGGACGGACAACATCTACACTCCAGCGTTGTGATTACATCTGCCTTCGCTGCGCATGTCGCTTTATGTTTGCAAATGACCAGGTGTCTGTACAGAGTTCGATGTGTATCGCGCTTACCGAAGCAGACATTCTAGCTTGCTGTGTAGAAGAGATGTGTCGACTACTCTCCA
>OX104064.1:220038791-220069748 GCA_944474145.2 Dicrocoelium dendriticum
ACACACAGACTGTGAGTCGAGAGCCAGTTAGGCAGTGAGTAGATGACTATGAAGTCGTTCTCAGAAGCTGCATTGTCACAGTCAAGGAGTTGCGACATGATTGAGCTGTTTGTGGATCTCATTTCGCTTTTGTAAAACCACGACGGAATGTGAATATTTGGGTGTTGCTCATCCCGACACTGGAATCTGTTTACGAATCCTCCGAGATAGGCGTCACTCAGTGAGACTCACGTATCGCGCACCCCAGAAGCATGAGTACTGATAAATGAGCACCATAAATCCATGTTACAAACGTTATGGCCATGGCAGTTATGCGGCTGAGGCCTATTGCTGTATAAATGCTCATAAAAGCACCTCACTCGTGCGTTCTCAGGCGGTAAACAATACTACCTTCAAACCTATCAATATTTCAGCTTACCATGACTGAAGTTGGCTTTTCGGACGGCGGTAGATTCATTCGCTGCGGCGTTATCGTAAACACGGTATCCGGTCTTACTTTGGACCCTTTGGGGGTTTTTAACACAAAGCTGATTGAAAAGAAAGAAGGGGTGGATAGAGGTCTATTCTGCTGTTTTACGTGTTAGACCGAAGATATCCACCACGAGATAACTGATGACTCACTTGACGGCGATTTCGTAGGGGCCTCTGTTTTTCAGCACCAGAGGCTGTTTCACCTCTTCCCCGACCTTCACGCGACCAAAGTCCAAAACACCGTCGCATGCTTTGATGAATAGAGGGAAACAGTTAGCAGAATGAGTACAGAGCCTTGCGTACCTTCAATTTGGAATACAGGAAGTACTAGTTTTTACGGCTGCTCGGCATGTTTACGCGGTGTATTACTCAATATGAGTAGGAGCAGTAAGTTCCTAAGTCTATGTTCGATTCCGGTTGCGGCACCTCGGTAATAATTCGGCTGTCCAAATAAGGCGTGCTTCATCTAAGCCGTGACTGATGGTGCCCACGGTGGTACATGGAAGGCTATACGGTATTCTGTGGATTTTAATGGTTTGCTTGTGTAAAATTTTACTATTTTACTATTTCATTGTACACTTAAGCAGCCGGTGCGGATTGTTGAACCGGTTGTTGGGTTCGAATGCTTGAGTAGACCATTGCCACTTTGCTTAGCCATCGTTCCGATTGAAACGCGCGATCGCTCCCGTGTGTTATCGTTTTTGGTTCACCCTAGCTAGAAACGTCAACGGTATCTTCTCTTTAAAGCGGAGCCAAAGGGGAACCTTTTACTATACAAACTATACAAACAAACAATACATCCGTGCAGTTCCATCTGCCTTTTGGAATCAGTATCTGGGTTCCGGTTAAAAAACTTCTGCCGATGGTGGCCACTGAAATAGAAAATAGAAAAAGGATCACTGCAGCAAAGCATTTTGTGCTCTCCGATTACTTAACTGAGGAGTGCGTAATGAGTTCTTCCTATGGGAAATCTGAATTGTATGAGAACTTCAACTACTTCACGGGTACCCACTACAAGTGTTGCACTACTAAGACAATGTTTAAACAACCTCGTGAAATATGGACTGTCAGCTGTGTGAATTTAAAATTGCTCTTCACCACACAAATATTGGGGGCGGATGATCATGTGGATACAGTTTTTCGATTTTAATTTAGGCCAAAATAAACAACAAAAACTATGGATTCTTACTGTGTGAAAATCCCCTTTTACTGCATACCTCTCTTTCATAGGGATCTCATAACCGTTCAACTCGAATGACAGATGAACACAACACTCTTCTGTACATTCAACACCATTCAACTAGGCCATCGTTAGACGATCAGAAAACATTGGGTGTCTCCGGTTAAGCGTGCCCAATTGTTCTCCACAACAACCCACCGTAGCGACCAAAACGTTTGTTACTGCTAAAGCGGTCACATTGGGACAATAGACGATTGTCTGAGTAAACTGATCGGAATAATAAGGTAATGGAGCCATAGGCAGCTTGAGGAGCAACAGCAGACAAAATGCCGACGTTATCCTTCACAAGACGTCTGTTCTGGAGTAATCATCCCAAGTTGATCGGAACACGTTGTTGCAGTTGTAGATACCTGGCGGTCTCCTCGAAGTAGCATACAAAACGGATATTCTTCCATATGACCTGGAAAACACAAGACGGTCATTTCGACCTTCTTGATTTTATCAGTATTACACATCCATAGGATCCATCAGGATCCGAGTCACTAGCAACTAGCGGTACAGTGATCGACCCAGCCATAGCTATGCTTGCCCCAACTTTCATCATTTCGGCATGTGCATTCAATATGACAAACACCATGGAGCCGCCGGTGGGTTCACAGAAGTCAGTATATTTTCTGTTCCAACGGCGAGATGACCATTGTCATGGAGACATTGGTACAGACGACACAGATGATTTATTTTGTTGACAGGCAGCATAGAATTGTACGAGTTGTTCTGGTCCACTCCAGGTCACCAGATATGGCTGCATGCTGCTGCCTTCATCTTTGAATTTCCTTGGCGATCCATATAAAGTTCCCGTTGGCTTGTTTGACGATAATGTTTTGGGTCGACGACTCGAGAGTTTCAATGTATAAGAACATCCGCGAAGCTCACTTCATCTCTTCGACTCTGAAATGATTTACACCCTCGTCAGTCCTATCTGTCCAACCAGTTTAGAGTAGAATTAAGCCCATTCGGCAGTGCGTGTTTCTGACCTAATTTCTGTTGCTGTCACTGGCGAACCACAATCAAGATATCATTTGCATCAGTTCTCTCAAGGATGGCGTGTGGTTCGGGACTTCACGTAATGGAAGTCGGATGAGAGGGCCAACACACACTGATTTCCCTTCCAGGGAATACATTTCTATTGATACTGATGGCCAGTAAGTAGCGAGGTCTATCGAAGCATACGGGGTGGTGCCACATGGGATATCGCTAGTGAGTAGCTCGGAATTCGCAGTGTTGTCTTGTGGTCACTGCATTTTTCACGTTTCTACCCAACTAGGTATAAGTGAAAACGGACAACCCCAAATGTGCATGCCAAAGCCTCCTTGTCAATTTGGGTGGGATTTCGTTCGGTTTGCGATAGGTTCCGAGAGGCAAATGCAACTGGTTTGTTAACTCCGTTCGAGTCAAGTTGTCACAGGGCGGCTCCGACTCCGTATGGTGATGTATCACATGGCAGCGTCACGTACTTTTCGGCGTCAAAGTGGGTAGCGTTCTTCCAGTTTGTGGCGCGAAAATTCAAATTCAACTTATACTTGATGGAAAGATTAATTCCTTTTATACAAAATTGTAACGATCCATTTCTTGCACTGGACAATTGTTTTATGTTGTTTTATGAAATTACTACCTTTAAAATGGTTCAGTATGCATAGAAATAAGAGAACACACTTTGGTGGGTGAAACCGAATAAGTGCTCTGATGCGATGGACAAAAAATTGTAAAAGTGCACGTTTTTGTTGGATGAACGATTGGCAGCATGATAGATGTGATGCATATAGATGCAAACTACTTAAGAAGCAAATGTGCTGCGCTCCCACAGCCAGCAATACGAAATTACGCGCGAAAACCTAAATGTATCCTTTATATCCAAAAGCTTGGAAATAGTTCATCAAGACAAAATTAAAATGATCTCGGGGATTCGAAGAAATATCAGCGCATAAAGCCCTTGTCCATATTCTAAATATCAGTTATATTTGTTATCACACCAGGAATTTAATAAAACATTCTTTCTTATGTCCGTTTGCAATACAGACAGGTTGAACACTATCGTCGAACTAAGCCAAAATCGGGGGATTGCCAACGCACTTGTAGCTTGACGAAAAGCCAATTCTTCCGTCTCAGACCACACCCACCCCTTGCATAACCAACGATGCCACGAGTGTAACACTGACCGATCGTAGAACAAAATTTACGTAAGGATTATACATTTTAAAGAACAACCTCAACTCGTATTTGTTCACAGGTTATGGTGTCCCAAGAATAGGTCGAATTTTCTTCTCAATATTCTTCGGCCCCTCTGCACCGAAGCGAAAATCCAAATAATCGATGTGGGGTTCCAAAAATACGCACTTTTCATGTTCGGTCGCAAACCATTCTCTTTCAAGCGGTCCAGAACAATCCGCAGAGTTTGTGGATGATTGTCAATCGTTGTCCCAGTAAACATGGTATGGGCTAGGTACACGAAAGATTTAGGCAGCCATTTTATGATGTTCTCTATCGTTCGTTGGAACGTGTACGTAGCCGAGTTTATGCCAAATATTAGTCAATTATACCTGAACAAATCACGATGCGTCCTGCTCGTCGATATAGTTTTGGCGTCTACATGTAGTTCGAGCTGCTGATAAGCGTGTGCGAAGTTGGAATGGGATGATTTGCAGTCGAAATAATGCAGGTGACAGTAATTCCGTAGTGAACTCTGATGTGAATTCATTCATCAGGCTTTAGTACTGGAAGAGTAGATGTAGCATAATCCGAAAACGACCCCGGCTCTATGACATCACTCTTCTGCAGGCGAACAAATTTGCTTCTACATTCTATGGCATCACATACGACATTGACCGAGCCTTGCTGAATGATGTTTGTGTGGCAGGTGCAAAGTACACCTTAACTTGCCCATCGGTGTAATTTTCTTCTGGTGTCTTAAAAACTGGTGAGTATTGCTGGGGCACCGTTTGCATCCCCGACAATAATGGAGGATGGTTTATGTGTAGAAACAGAAGCTGATTGATCCAGTATCGGCGCAATAATTTTGGGCCATATCCATGTACGATGTATATGGTTCCGCGAGTTGTCGTCCCTATGAGTGATAGCTCAACATTTTGCGCCCCCAGCAGTTTCGCTTCGTCACAGGTGTATGTACGCAATCGCAGGAGCCTCCGACACATTTTGGTGTGGCTCGTCTGGGCCAATCTTTGTGGCTAAGTTCACCCGTTGAACAAAGTTATTGCACATTCCGTGTCAGTTCCGAGACGCACTAAAATCTGGTTAACCCAAAGCTGTATTGGTAATGGTGGCTGTGTGTGTGATAGTTGTGTATAGTATGTATTTGTGTGGTTCAATAACAAGAATTGCTTGTTTACTAAAGGGAAGTGTAGGTTTGTACGGCAGATACTGGTCAAATGCCCAGGTTTTCGGCATTTGTCATGGATTGTTTGAACATGATTGCACTCTCTAGGATAGGCGAGCCTAGTGCTTTTGTCAACATTGTTGACTTCGGCGGTGAACTCTTCAGCAATCTGCTTTGTGTTCAGCTAAAATTTCCGCAAAGCTGCCCGTTGTTTTCAGCAGCCTCCATGAGCGTCACAACATCATAGGCGTTTGCTATCGTCAATTCGTTGACAGCCAACAAGTAAAGCCGAGCACCAGACGATTTCGGATCATATCGTTTCGGTAGTTGCCGAAACCACAATATTCCGCCAAAATTTATAGCTCGGAAAGGAAGGAAGGTGCTGACTCCTTCACACCCTGAAAGCGGGCTGATAGTGAAGTTAAACCGCTTCAACATCACTGACGGTTTTGGATTGTGATTATAAGAGTTTAGTGGGGCCAGTTCATTCATTTGTTGGTGCATGGTATATCCGGAGTCATCAGGCTGCGAATTCGATCGTATGTTTGTGAGCCACTAATATTTTGTAGGACGTCTACATTGCAGTTGTCACGGACATTTTCAGTGATCGAGAAAAAAAAACACTTCAGACGTTCAATGTACTGTTCCCAAGAACCGGATCCCTCAATGTAGTCTTCCACTTTTCTAATCGAGGACATGGGTTCGATTAATCCGTCTCTAGTATTGTAAGTAAGAACACTGCACATAAAAGTGCACAGCTGTAATATGCATACACAGCCGGTACTCATGGCCCGATTAGTTACACGCACTTTGCTTTACACACACACACACACACACACACACACACACACACACACACACACACACACACACACACGAATCAACCACCTGCATCGCGCGAAAAACAGTGGCTTGTGATAACCAATCACAATCCCACACGTACAATTGGCTTATGTGTGGAAGGGAATTACCATACGAACCAGCGCTGAATGTACAGTTTGACCCTGTAAGAAGATCACACTTGTGCTCCCGTTGTTCAGTATCCTCCGATTTTGACGTCTGAAAGGTAAATGTAAACTGTCGTCCAAGAGACTTGACCAGATTGTGCGCTGTTTGCGCTAGACCACATGCTGTAGGTAATGCAGCATTTCTACGCCAACTTAACAGTGTCAGATGAAGTGACGACAAACTGACACTGAGTCACAGTAGAATTTTATCGCCATTTCTCCTAACTTTACGACTGGGATATTTTGACTTCGGATGAGTCTGGTGCGGACAACATACAACCAAGGCTGTTGAAAGTGGTGGCCAGCAGCTTGGCTGAACCGTTGTTCAGCACTTTCCAACATCGCCTGGACAACACGTAGGTCCGGACTATGTGGAAGCATGGTGTAGTCAGGCTCACTTACAAGGGGGGTAACCGCACTGAACCGGTAAACTATCATCCGATAACTCTTCTCGCAATTCTTTCTAAGTTCATGGATTCCTCTGTTGCAGAAGCCCTCATGGAATATTTGGAAAATGCGACATCATCGTATCGGGGCAACACGGTTTCCACCGAAAGTGCTCATATACGACGAACCACTTGTTAGCCCGTGTCAGCTGGATGGAATCTGTCGACGCTGAGGAGGGAGTTGACGCTGTGTACCTCTATTTCTCGAAAGCGTTTGATCGTCAAAATCACAACATCCTCATTCTTAAGTTTTAGAACAGTGGAATCGGTGCCCTCATGCTGGGTTGACCACGTGCATTTCTGCTTCGTCGTCGCCTAAATGTGAGATTTCGTAACGCCTTATCGGAACTGATAGAGGTGCAATATGGCGTCTCACTAGGCTCAAATCTAGGACCGGGACTTTCCTATTCTTCCTTACTGACCTCGTGGGAGTGATGGAAGTGCACGTTTTATTCTTTCTGGAAGATGTCAACATCTGTCAGACTATCAGGACAGTAGACGATAACACGACACTACAAAGGGATCTTGACTAGGTTCTCTATTGGTCGGTTCAGGACATGCTGTAGTTCAACGCTGCAAAATGTGGAGTACTGAACACACACCACCAGAGAAGTTACGCATACCGGCTAGGAGAAGACCTTTTGTAACTCGTCTTCAATGAAAATGATCTTGGATTGAACGTGTAGGCCGATCTCGAGTACATAAAACAGACCGAAAAAGTATCAAGGAAAGCCAAGGAGCACATGGGTCTCTTGCGGAGAACGTTTGGCCGGTTTGATCTCACCATCTGTTCATAAATGTTAAATGCTAACTTGAGGCCATATGTTTAATACGCCATCCAAATACGGTACCCCTGGTAGAAGCATGATCACGCGGCGCTTGAGAATCCACAAAGAAGAGCAACAAAAATGGTCAAGGGCCTGACTCATCTCCCTTACCAGCACAGACTACAGATCCTAGGAGTTTTCGGTGCTCAATACCGTCGACTGCGCAGTGATCTTATTTTTGTGTTTCAGATCGTAAAGTATCCAAACCACGCCTGATGACAGTTATTGAAGTAACGTCACAACACTTCATCCCGCGGCCATCACTGGAAGTTAGTCACAGAGTATAGCTCGCTGGAATGCCGTCGGCGTTTATTCTCACTTCGTCTGTCCCAGTGGTGGAAAGCTCTCCGAATTTCCGTCATCACCACTTCTACATCGACTGAACTCAAATCTAAACTTGATGTAACATTACATCACATGAATTATAAGATTTAGCTGATTTTACGGAATCACATCATGACAAAACCAAAGTACGTGGGTCCATCGATATGCGACCTTTTTTGTTTTTGTTGATAAGTTCATATTCGGTTTTCACGCTTTACCTGCGGGAATTGTCAAGCTTTGCTTTTGTACCCATGAGAAATCCATCGATTCATTAAAACAGCCAGCTGACCTCCGGGGTTACTGAAATCAACATTCGGTGAAGGCGTGACAGCTACAATGATTACTACGAAAGCATCTTCCATCCCGTCATTGGGGAGCAGTGTTTCGTGGACTGTGTTGAAGTTCAGGCTTTGTCTCCATTAGGCGCTCAATCATAGGAGACGAGTTGTCGTAGTATGAGTACTCGATACGCTGACTTCCAGTAGGTTAGACACGATGCCGGAAGCAGAATGGAAAGAGCTGTCAGCACTTGCCTCACTATGCCAGCAACCACTGTGTAAGTGAAGGTCAGTTCAGTTCAGTTAGACAACGATGATCCGAAGACCAGTGTGGTGGAACCAGCTGGCATAACTCACCTCGCCAGAAAAATAAGAATATGAAAATAAGGTTGAAGGTAATTGGAATGTAAAAATATTGGGAGCAAGGAGAAGGTGCTTTAAACTAATCAGAATACAACAAAAAGTAGCAACCAGGTGAGAGAAATCGAGTGCAAGAACGCCACTGACTGCGTGACTGCACCATGTCTGACACGGTCTCCAAACTTCCGGAGGCTCCCATCCACGAAGACGGCACAGACCAGCCTGACCAAATCTCTCAGTCAATTTCCTCATGCCACTATGCCATGGACTGGTCACCTCGCGGTTTCGTCCAACTTGATGCAGCCACGGCGTATAACACACGCCAAGGAAGCCGATTAAAAAGCATACGGAGGACATTGCCCAGCCAAGGTAATGGATTCAGATCCAGCAAACACTCCAGTGAAGCACCAGGAGGCTTCTTGCCGAAAAGCAACTGGCGGACTTCAGCATTACTCATCCGGTGTTCCCCCGCACGTGAGCAATACTCTGCAAGCACTGGTGGTCAAACACGGCCAAAAGTTTAATGCCTTGGTCACGAACTGGCCAGGTCTCTAATCCACACAATAATACCGGCCTTATCGCAGCGTTATACTCCATACCTTTCACTAAAAGCCTGAGATCCAGCCATCGCCATAGGTGCTTGAGTCTCTGAAAAGCCACACTGGCTTTTCTGGTGCGTTAATTAACCTCCTCAGTGAAGTGACCACCAGAGGTGACACAGCTACCAAGGTAAGTGAACCGATCCACCACTTCCAATGGCTATTCGGTGATAACTAGAACAGGCGGCGTATCGGTCCACTCGTGGAACAGTACTTCGCACTTTGAAGGTGGAAAGCCCGTGGGTAAGCGTGCAGCGCTACACACAAGTCTGTGCAGTAGTGTTTGCATCTAGTCGTTGCATCAGACACAATAAGAGCTATGTCATCCAGTCGGTTAAGTGGCAGAAGTTCCACTCCGGTAGAGTCTGAAGGAACGGACTCATTCATGATCATTTCGGTCACAACTTTGAAGAGGAAAGAATATATAGACCAACGCCGGCGAAACGCGCTTGTCGTGGGGAACTCAGGAAACAGTTTCCCGCAGACCCTTAGGCGGCTTTGGGACTCACAGTAGAGCGAGTGCATAATGGAAATGAATTTATCCGGAACGGCTTTCATGGCAAGTCAGTGCCACGTGCCGGCGCGGTCAACAGAGTCGAAGGCAGTTTTCAAGTCAAGGAAAACCACGACAGTTGGTCCCTTGTGTGTCTCTGCTCCAATACTTGGCAAACAGTAATTATATGGTCGATGTAAACACAACCAGTGTGGAAGTTAGTTTGGCTTTTGACGATCCGGCTCTCACGAGGACCAGTAAGTCGTAGAGGAATGATGCTCGTGTGAAGTTTACCCGTAATGGAAATAAAGCTAATACCTAGGTTATTTGCTTACGAAGTCCGCTGACTATTGAAGATGAGCCCGACAGTTGACAGCCGCCAGTCTGAAGGCATTTTTCAGTGTTCTAAATGGTGTCAAGCAAAGAATCTAGTTCAGCGAACAAAGAGTACCCTCCATATTTCAGCAAATATAGAGGAAAATCGTTCGCACCATGAGTTTTGCTTCTGTTCAACAGGCAGTGTTTCCCAGGTCTGTATTTCAAATGGATAAAGCGAAGGCTATTTATAAAAATATTTAGGTGATATCAAACGCTTATGTTTGGGGAATTATTTTTCTTTTATATTATTTGAATTAGAATTTTCGCGCTACGGACTAGGGGAAAGCTACTGTTTTAACACGTTGAGCTCGTGTCGATTCCATTCCAAATTAGGAGGTCTGACATCCACTTTCCACCTCGGGCTCTGGCGATTTAAGAAGTAGCAGTGTCGCAGTAGGCCTGATAAACAGCTCAAAATGTTCCGCCCGACAGGCTGGTCGACGATGGAGAAAAAATCATTTGTCAATCTGTATCAGCCATTGTCTCACGAGCAGATGGCTTTCGCCGACTCGGGTTCTGGATGAGTTGGAATGGCACTCGGCTGTTCCTAGTGGCACCTTTTTTCTCCATCTCACAGACCCTTAATATCCACACCCTTGATATCCACTCTTACCGACTCTTACCGCTCGTCCGTAAGAGTCGACAACACAACTCAGTTTCTTTTTACGCACTAAAGAAATCACCACAATTGGTGATAAAACGTTTGCAATGAAACTGTTCAGCTCGGAGAACAGAACAAAATCTGAACAGATCACCCGAGCTACAGGTATTCCGATTTATGGCTGGAAGGCTCTTTGTCGGACATCGTTTCAGAACGCTGAAATTCAGTATCCAGTGAAATCTGTTTCGGTTCTTCGATCAGTCTGATTGAAACGTCAAAGACCCGTCCATAGTTAGGAGGTCTCAAGAAAGTTGTACACCGGTCGTCAAACGCTCCCTTTATGGCACACTTGAGACGATTCCAATCAGAGTCCGGCTCATGAATCTCATTCATCAGTGACATTTTGTGGATTAATTACTCAATATTCTTGATAATAGACGGGGAATTCAAGTTACAAGCAACAATGTTAGAATTGAGGCGCTTCTTTGCAGAGGAAAGCGTGGGCGCCAGGCTCGCATACTAGTGCATGGTCGAAATTAAAGCACCTGCCTCAAAGTTACCGATAGTATGGACTGATGTGCGCCATCGATAGCTGATGGTAATGTGGTCAATTAGGCTCCAGGTCATTGAGGAATTCAATAGGTGCCAGGTGACGACGTGTTGTAAAGGCTTGTTCTGCATAGCAGCGCTGGTGATGGATTAAAGTTCTACTCGGACGCTAACACCCTCATTTTCGTCTCGTTCCGCGCACCCGATCGATTCCTAACTTGTTTTATGTTTATTCGCTTTGGGTTCAGCAGTTACTCGTTCTGTAGCTCCCCTGCAAGCAAAGTGTTGATCGCCACAAGTCTGCTTTATTTGATGAGGCATCGGTTTTCCGATTACCCAAGCCCAAGCTATGCATGTTGGCGGACTCCGCCATCAACTGCGCTGAAGGGCCGCACGCTTACGCATATTACGCTTGATGTGCCGTTTCCGCTAGGCAGTTGATAATGACGATCCACAACACTTCTACAGGTGATCTTATCATCGATAGGCTAAGGAAACTTGAAATAAAAAAATAAAAAATCCAATCTAGCGAAAGTGCTACTTCCTGTTCCTGTGGGACGGTTAGACCGACAAATGAGACACGCTTCCTTTTAGGATCACTAGCATTGGATCATTATCGCGCGTACACAGCCTTTCGTAACCGATAGAGGGAGAAGGTTCGTCTTACAAATTCCTCCAACAAAACTACAGGGATAAAGGGTGCAGGTCATGAAACACCGTGGAATTGTTCACAAACCTTTTGGAAAACTGATATCCAGAGCCACATCGTAAGCTTCTGCGATTACTTGAATAGTTTCTACTTGGATCACACCGGCCAGATTCTCGATGTCATACACTTCCAAACGAAGGCTTCTCTTTGGTCCGGTTTTGTACGGTTTCATTGCCCTGAAGTAAAGGTATAACACGAACTCCGATTTGGGCTCCACGACGCCTGCATCCTGTGGGACAGAAAACTCCTCGCCCAGTGTCTCAACGCCAGATAATCGCCACAGCAACGGAAGCAGCGTTGGATTTCGAAGAGCTATTGAGCGGACTTCCTTCCTGTGGCAAAAAGAATAGGGTGTTTCTCCAGCTGACATCTACCCTTCATGAACGCGGTCGATCGTTAAATTGAGAACCAAGCTAATGTATCAACCAAGTCATCCCATGAAGTAGCAATGTTGTCTTGATGATCTATGCGGGTAGGGTCATTCAATGTCATTAAGCAACCATTCGCATAGGGCAGTTTAGTAACACTCAAGCCGCCGGATAAATTCGACAACAATTGGGCGTTTATCTATGAGATTATTTGAGAGCAGATCAAATAATTAAACTGGCTAAATACCAACGACTTATTAACGACACGAAACCACACTGAGTCCGCACGGGTGCTGCTTTGGGCCCGCTGCTGATTTCGTCCACTACTGGTGGTGAAAATGCTACCAAGCAGGAACAGAATTCAAGGTGTTTTATAGGGAACGGCACCGTTATACAGCCTGACGCGTAAATGTTAAACCAACCAGAGCGCTGAGAAAGTGCAAACGAACAAAGCCAATAAGGACCGCGAAAATGGTGGAGCCAATCAGGTGCACACAGTGAACGGAAATTGACAGTGTGGAGCTGTGGTCCGCACACAGAAACAAGGAAGGTAAACTTCCGTTGGGGTTCACGAAATAATATGCTAGAACAATAATAGCGAATCACTATAGCAAAACGAAAGCATGCTGCAATGGGCGCATACACAAGTATGGGCGCATACATACAAGTATACTTGTACTTTTCTCGTCTTTCTAACAATGCGCCATGCGAGCAAGAAGGAACTCACGACTGCTTACAACCGTGACCAGTTATGGCCAAGACGTTTATGTGATACCTTGACACGTGTGCTGCGCGAACCAACATGAGGGTGAAACTTACTATATCTTGTACATAATAGTGTACAATTCGAGTCGGACAAGCCGCTGTGAGAGCGATGGTGCACTGTACAGAGAGCAAAACAGGGTCTATTACAAACAGTGGTCTATACAGCATATGGGATAGGACAAATGTATTAGAGAGTAAGTACTCTAGACATTCTTCTAAGTAGCTTCCAAACCAGAGACCCCATGTGCTCGGAAGAGCACTGGAAGTTCCTTTCGAACCCTTGGGTCTCAACAATAGTGCGCATCCATCGGCTCCATCAGGAACAGCATCCATTACTACTAGCTGCTTCCGACGTCATGTGTGGTGATGGAACGTACTCTGTGTTTAGCTGTTAAACTATGACAAGGCAAACGTGAGCTAAACTCACCGTTGCAAGAGCACTTTCTCGAAGTTGAACACCCGTTTGTCCAGTACAACTTCAGGTAGAACACCATCGCAAGCGATTTGCATCACAATCGGTTCCGGATTGTTTCGCACACAACAAACCAAGGCGTCCATCTGTCGTTTGGCAGTTCGGGGGTGGGCCCAAATTGTCACTGGCTTAGATTGTCCGGATGGTAGATACAGTGTTTTCGGACTGAGTCCAAACGTATCTTCATTGCTATCATACAACAGACCGAGTGACATATCCGCGTCCATGGCCGTGGTGTTGGTTAAGTTGAAGATTGTTTTGTTCTCCGGATAGCAGTCAGCAAGTACTCTGGGTAAAACAAAAGGGGAGTAGACAACTGATCATGTATACAGCTAGTAGGTGAAAGGAACCAAGAAGAGTAAGGTAATGGCCTCCAGTTGTCATCACCAGTAGCAAGCTTCGGCTTTTCGAACTGATGATTTGCTGCCGTAACGCCACAAAAACTAAGTAATAACAAATAATAAGCGGAGAAGAGTGGGAACCTATTATAAAACCTTAGTGCCCTATGCAAACATTCAGGGTCGAGACTTTTACAACTTGTCAACGACATAACGTCTCAAACATCTGCCTATCGTGCAAAGATAAGGCGGCATCGGCGAGACAGCTTGCTTGCGGCTTTCACTGTCCCGCGTCATAACCAACCAGTACCCCGCAGATAACTTAGCACCAAACACACTTTACACAGGTAGGAGGTGGCAGCAGACAGGCCACTGGTGTCGACTGCGAGCCCTGTCCGGTAAAGTCTCGAGCCAAGCACAAGGCGTTATGTGGACTCCAGATTGGAAGGCGAGAGGAATCAAGGGCACCGAGTTTGGTCGTCACTGACTTCATTTCCCACTGCAATGTCAACTTTTGTCCACCTCCAGTCTTGCACCACTCTACACCTGGTCAACAAAACAACGCCCTCCTCAGTAAGTGGTGACTGGGCATACGTTGTACGTGCTCAAGCCAACGCAACTTACTCATTGCTACCAGTTGTTCTAAGGAACAGGCTTGATAATCATCACCAAACACTCGACTACGCACATCATCGTTTCAGAGAAGCTGTTGCCATCCGACACCAGCAATACTTCGCAGACAGCAATGATCAAAAAGTTGTAGGCATCTCGGATTCCCAGATCGAAGGGATTATTCATCTCTCCTACAGGGAAGGGCAGTCTTTTGGTGACCATGTAAACAGGAACTTTCAGACCGAGGTAACTCCTTTGCTGATGAATAGATGTCGCGGGGTCAAGTAGAGAGTTCTAACTTTTGCAATAGATGAACTAAGTTCACTTGTTATACGCTCATCTTTGTTGGTGCAGCTGCTACTTCGAGGTCCTTGCTATCAAGGATGAAGTGGTCATTAATTGGCTGGTTGTGGTACGACGAGAAATTTCACTTTGAAGTTGCGAAGCGCATGCCAAATGATTGGGCAATTCTAGATAGGTTACTCATGGTTAACTGTGCCACACAAGTATCATTGAACAACAAGACGATATTATCCGTATACTTAAAAGCAACTAGATTCCCACCAGGCAGCATCTCAAGGTAAAGGAGCAAACCATATTAGAGTCCACGACAAGGTTGAACGAAAATAGAGAAATCGAATATTGCCGACGAACACAAGTTAGCCACTTGAATTATTGATGATGCAAGTTACAAATGGTTCATCGCACTCAATGAACAATGAACGATGAATTTATATAGGTTAAGAAGTGTTGCTTTACAAGTCCCGTTGGATAGTTGGTGGTGATATCTAAATAATAATAATAATAATAATAATAATAATAATAATAATAATAATAATAATAATAATAATGATAAAACAGTTAGTGCTTTAAATATAAAAATAAGGACTTATCGTTTGCTCCTCTGCAGTCCTGCAATCCACTTAGATTCACAGCACTCTGAATTAACATCAACTAAATCCAAGGTAAATTCCAGGTGTAGGATGGAGACTTAGCTCTATGTGATAGTGTAATTGGATGAGTGCGTCATTCACCGGTTATTTTAATACTGTTAGCGTCGGTGTAGAGACGACCGATTCTGGAAGAACATTCCACGAGTGATAGGCACGAATGGAAGAGAAATTTCTGGGGCACTCCGGACGGCTATACTGCCATCCTCCAACTAGACACTTGCCATATATCTGAGTGTGTGTGTGTGTGTGTGTGTATGTGTGTGTGTGTGTGTGTGGATCTGGCTGAAAAAACTAACGGTGAGGAACAACGCTTAACTTAAGTTATCAATCCTAGACTTCGATGTCATTTCAGACAGTAAATGCCTATGAACATTTCCAACTTTGATACGTTGTTTTGATAAGGAGTTGAACTTCAAAAAGTCGTTCATCCAACACAGGTGACAGACGCATCCTGGATAAAGTACTTTAGGTTCACTTGTTCCTAGACCTTTTCACCCGTAAGTTCTCAGCCAACAACTTAAGCAAAACCTGCTTGCGGATCGCGAAACTTGGTGGTCTCAGTGCGCATCAGAATTAGAAACGGCAGCCCACTCTGGAAAATTTCCCAAGCTCTTCCAGATCATCCGGGTCACTTGCCACAATAGACCTGGTGTCAGCGAGGTCGTTTACGAGGTTGACGGAACGCCGATAAGCAAAGTACTAAGGCGAATGCACCGCTAAGCTGCATACTTCGCACTGAATTCAATAGGCCTCCACCACCTGCGAGTCTATTGAGTATACTAGTTGAGAGCCTTGGAACGTCTCATTTGAACCACCGACTGAAGCTGAGGTCTGCGTTGAGCTCCGACACTTGAAACAATTCAAGTCTGCTGGCTCAAACGGACTTCCTCCAGGGCTATTCAAATCCGAGGGCGAAGTAATTGTCAACCAGCCAACAGATTTCTTCCCTAAGATCTGGTGTGAAGCAACAGTTCCAGCCGCTTGGGGCGATTAAATTATCGTCCCGATCTTCAAAAAGGTGCCCGGACCCTATATGCTAACCACCAAGGAATCAGTCTAAGGTCCGTTGCCTCCAGGCTGTTAATATCCATTCTACTCCGCAGACTAACCCCGATTCGAGAATTGCGCTCTCGTGAAGAACAGTCTGGATTCCGCCCCGGCAGAGGGTGTATAGACCACATGTTTACGCTCCGCCAACTCCTTGAAACGCGTCATCTTTACCGCTAGCCCACTAGTGTTGTTTTTCTGGACATCCGAGCCGCTTTCGACTCCATCGATATGCCAGCCTTATGGCCTTGTTTACAAAAGAATGGAGTACCCGAAAAGTATATCGCCATCCTTCGAGCATTATATTACAATGTCTCAAATAATGTGAGGGTTTATGGTAAGCTCGCTTCACCTTTTGCCGTTACTAGCGCTGTACGACTGGGTTACCGCATGTCCGCGTTTCTCTTCAAATTTGCGTTTGAGGGTATCCTTTCAAACGCTCTTGAGAGCTTTCAGGGTTCTGTTGTAGACATTCTTCCTGGCAACCGTGTGACCGATTTAGATTATGCTGTTGATATTGCCTTACTTGGTGATGACTCACAGAGTACACAAGCCGTTCTAAACCGCTTGACGATGTAAGCATCAAAATATGGAATATCCTTTGCCCCTACGAAATGCAAAGTTCTTGTCCTGGATTGGCATCCACCTGCTCCAGTGCTCACTCTTCAAGATACGCAGCTTGAACAAGTGGACAAGTTTGTTTAACTGAGAAGCTGTGTCTGCTGATGGCAGCATTAGGAAAGAGATTTCCCTCCGCATTGCTCAAGCCCGTTCGACATTTGCCAACTTGACGCATCTGTGGCGACGCCGCGACGTTTCACTATTGGTAAAGTGCATGGTCTACAATGCCTGTGTTCGCGCGTGGCTGCTGTATGGCAGCGAGTCCTGGCCGATTCGTGTGAATGACTTGCGCCGGATTTCGACCTTTGACAATGGATGTCTGCGGAGAATAGCTCGAGTGTGGTGGATGTACCACATGCTCAACCATGATTTTAGATGTCGCGTCTTGGGTAACACGGGACTTCCACTTGGCAGACTGGTAATACTGCGCCAACTGAGATGGATGAACCACCTTTTACGTATGCCATGCGAACGGCTGTCCCGAAGCGCTCTTCGTTCGCACAGGACCAGGCTGGAAGAAATCGCGCGGTGTTCAGCGTATCACGTGGTGACAAACGATTAAAGCGCTGAATTCCAGTTTAGCTGCCGTAGGTCCCGTGCGTGTTCCGGGCTGGGGGATCAAAGATGAACACCGCTGGCCGGATACTCTTTCAGAGATGGCGCAGAACCAGGCGCAGTGAAAAATTTGTACAAATATTCGTCGTGGAAATTGGGTGTTGCGCGCCCACTGCACAACCACTACGTGTTTCGCTGTCATTTCATCTTATCAGGTGGAGATAGCAAGTCTCGAACGCTTGTCCATTGGAATAGTGGCCGAAACCTCTACCCCGTTGGCTACCGGGTCATGGCAGAAAACCCTTGGCACTACGGTGCATGACTAATTGGAGGGTTAATTTTTCGGGCGGGCAAGGCACCATTTCCATCTGCTTCGACTACGGTCCAGTGATCGAAGTGACCAAGATTCACTTCAATGTGAAGCGCGGTCCACACTGAGCTTGTGCGAAGCAAGCCAACGTGTAGTCCAAAATTGACCCTCCAAATGTTTGTCATGATACTCTTGTTTTACATTCCAAAAACTACAGACAAAAAAGACCAAACGGAGTGTGAAAAAAGTAAAAAAGAAAAAGCAAGCTTCCAAAACAAACTAAACATTTTTTTAACTTCTTGTTCTTTGTGGTCTCTGTAGTAATTCCGCTTCATGGTTTTCGCTGGCTCTATGTCTATGTTATAGACTGCTGATTATATATATATATATATATATATATATATATATATATATATATATATACATATATATATATATACCAATCGAAAGCAGTCACACAAAACAGCAATAAACGCAACCAGAAGAGAAGACAAACCTATCCAGTGACCTCACTGTGTAAATCAATAATCGGTGACCTACAAAACGAGAAGAGAAGGCTCTAGAGATGTCAGAAATCGACAGGTACGCAAGTGACGCATCGTGTGTTGGTACGCGGACTCCTCCACTAAGCATTGACCGACTCATATTCTCCACTTTTCAAGCAACATGTCTGCCCGTGGAATTGTTTCACCCAAGCTACGGCTTTTGTAAGTAAATTCATGCTGATGGGGATTGCAAGCGTGTTTAGTACGGTTTCAGATATGCGAATAATATTAGATAGGCATTTTATTCTTGCAAACTTGATGCCGCTCACTTCTCTCTGGTTTTCTCAATCAGCAGAGGTCCAAATTCAAATATTCCTGTATCTTTGATGTAGGTCTTGTGCACTATCTCATTCGGTTTTATGCTCCTTTTTCTGTTCTGATAAATGAGTCTATAGGGTGGGGAAAGAACGGAGCATTTGTCTAGGTTGTTGTATAATAGAACTGTCCTTCTGTTTAGTAAAAGTGATCAGTAACATGAAAAAACCCTGATTCATTAAAATTACAGTCGACTGTGCACACTTTGGAGAATACGGTTAAACGTATATACAGTATGTCCGATGTGATGCGACCATATACCATAATTTAACGCAATCCGGGGTAGACTGAGAAGCTCCAATGTTTTATATTTCTAAATAGTCTGTTTAAAATGCATATGGACGAACAACTCTTAGTTAACCGGCTGCAGGAAACTTCAACGTACCTTGGTTCACGGCTTATTGATGGGACAGCACATATTCCTCTGCAATACAACTCATACACACGTCTGGTACCCAACACTTCGAAGTGGAACACTTGATCAAATTGCCCAACCCGGTCGGCTTGGAATCGAAGTCGAAGTCGAATCTCACCGCGAGCAGGGACAATCCATCGAAAGTTGCTGGTTCTAAAAACAATAGGCAAACAGATACCATTAGTTGAATTGGCGCATGAAAAAATGGCGTTATCTCTGGAAAAGATACAATACCCATTACAAATTTGTGTAGCTTTTACTTGGCTGTGATCTATGCTCTTCGTAACTACATCAGTGTCTTGGGTTGAATGTACCTTTGCTATCTAGGTTATGGATAATGCCACTAACTAATAGTCAAAATTGTAGACACGAAAATCAGCGTCTTGTTTAATTTGTATTTTCTTTTCTTATCCATGCAAGACTGACCGATAGTCAAACGCAGTATCTATGATCTAACAACCTGCAGAAAAGATGTACTTGTGAGCTCTAAATTCATTGTCGTGCGACCAGCTCAATTGTCATTCTGCATTTTGATTCAGAGGCAAACATGTTGCCTACAACATGCTTCGCCTCATTATCGATCCTTGGGAATGATCAGGCCGCCGATTTGAGAGAGAGAGTGCCGACTCCACATGGGTCGGCATAGGCCCACACCGGCAATCAGCATTCACAAACGCGCTTCTAATCTCTGATGCCCTTACCTGCTTGTACGCCAGTGAGCAAGGTCTTCTCAGCAAGCTAACTGAACTTCGTATTCATCAGGTCTCCAAGCCATGAAATATAGTTGTGGTCACCAAAACATGGTTGAACACAGAGAACACCCATGTTGAGATTGCTGTACCCGACATGACTACCATACGAAACAATCGACCTAGCAGAGGAGGGGGAGTGCTCCTGTATTATCGATCCCACCTGCATGTTAATGTCATTGAGGACGCAGAAACAAAAGTAGTCGCTTCTCATTGGTGTCGTGTGCACCTAAGGCGTGGTGATGTGTGTTTACTAACAATAGTTTACCGCCCTCCAATGTCCACCATGGAAATTGAAAGCTGCTTAGCTTATGCGTTAAAACGAGTCCTGACACGAACACACAGTCACGTCCTTCTGGTGGGGGAATTCAACCTGCACGCAATCGAAATCCCCGCATCGCACAGTGAACAATGCAAGGCGGACTTGCAAAAAGTGATTACCGATGTACCTCTGTACAACCATGTCACCTTTCCAACGCGATTCTGAACGGGTGACACACCCTCTGTTTTGAACCTTATACTCACCAACGAGAAACTAATGGTTGACACCGTGGTCATGGATGCAGCACTTGGTCGTAGCGATGGCGCGATGTTGCTCATTCGTTATATCTTCAACGTGGAATACAGCAGTGAGAACAACGACTAAACACACGTCGTCACCCATTACGACATCCTGTCCGACATCGTTCAAGGAACTGCCTGCTCCTTCCTGGCCGAGAAGCCGCCACCCAGTTCACCGGGCTCGTAGCAAACGCGTCAGAATTGCAGGTTCTTTCGCTCGAAGCAAAGGAATCCCTTCCAGAGGAGTCGCACTAGAAAATGTATGGCATTAAGAGATTCAGCCTGGCGAGCGAACAAAGTCTGTCCGAGTTGTCAGACCTGGGATGGTTACACAGCTCAACAAAACCACTGGATTCAGTACATCCGAGAAGAAAAACTCCATAACCAACAGAACTTAGCGGCGAAATTCAGTACAAATACCTAGTTGCTGTATAGACACGTCAACAAGCTCCGGAGGGTGCAGCGGGGGTCCCAGTTTTCCGTGCAACAGATAGTCTGGCACAAACTACTCCAGCGGCGGCCAACGTGCTCCGCCAACACTTCATCCACACTTTCCAGAGTGCATCATCATTTCACCCGCTTTTGACACAACTCCCATCGCCACCAGGGTTCAACCACGTGTCGTTCACGGCAGCCAATGTGATGAAAAGCCTATTGTCATTGCGCGTGCACAGTTCACTTGGTGTGGACGACATCAAAGCGAAGGCATTGAAGATAGCAGATATGCATATTGCCGAATAGTTTGTTCAGTCCTTTCAACGTGGTCCAGATGAAATCTTGGTTCCGACAATGTGAAAACATGGACTAGTCACTCCTACTTACAAAAGTGGTAATCATGCGGAGCCCGAGAACGACCGTCCAAGCACGCTTCTCCCAGTGTTATCCCAAGTAATGGAAGGTATAACCACAAAGGCGCTCATGGGATACTGTGAGACCAACAGTCATAGTGTCACAGTAACACGGATTTCATTGTAATCGGTCTTGCACCATAAAACTGCTTCTAGCCCAAGGTAGCTGGACAACGTCAGTCAACGTCAGAGTAGGACTCGACGTCATCTACCTGGATTTTCAAAGCCTTCGATCGCCTGGACCACCACATTCGCCCACACAAGCTTCGAAGCTACGGTGACGGCCTGCTGGGTTGGATAATCAACTTCCTCACTTAACGTCAGCTTAACCTTTGAGTCCGCAGCTCCATGTCTGACCCCATTGACGTCCAGCGTGGTAAGCCCCGAGGATCCGTACTGGGGCCACGTTTATTCCTAGTATTCATCAACGATCTTAATAGTATACTGCAGTCGAATTTCTCACTATTTGCAGATGATGTCAAAATCTGTCATGAAATCCAGACAGTGGACGACCACACGGCACTGCAGCCCGATCAGGACAGGACCTATACTAGGTCATCTAAAAACCGACTCCAGTTAAACTTGGTGAAATGCAAATTTTCGAGCATAAGCCATCAGCTCACCAATAACTATGGACTTGGGGACCAGCCGTCGTAAAGTGCTTCACAGGTAGGCGACTGCCGGGTTATCGTGCATGATGACCTCATCTACTCGAGACAGGCTGAAAAGGCATGGTAAAGAGCCAGTCAACATATTAGATTCTTACGGGGGGCTTTCGGGAATTTCCAGCCATCAATCGTTCCGCAAATGTTGAAAACCTATTTGAGGCCGCAAGTGGAATACACGATCTAGGCTTGGTGTCCCTGACGCAAGCGCGAGGTTGCTGAACTTGTAGATCCATAAAGTGGAGAGACCAAACTCGTCAGGCGATTGTTTCACCTCCCCTAACAGCGCAGACTGCAGTCCCTGAACTTGTACAGTGATACATATCGACGTTGTGAGAAGATCCCATCATGGTCTACTTAATACTGACAAACTCAATTCGCCCTTGTCGCAATCTGTTGTAGCTGAGGCTAAATACTAAACTAAGACGTCACAAGCTCAAACCGGTCACGCACTACAGTCAACTTAATTGTCGAAAAATCGCTTTCTACCTCCGGGTGTCCCGGATCTGGAACGTCCTTCCAAATCACATCATCCCTAATCCTACCTTAACGCTTATCGAAAAAACGCCTTGATGAAACGCTTTTCCACTTGCATTGATTGATATAACCCTGCTTCACTCTGAGGATGAAACAATGCCAAATAAACTATGAACTTAGTAGCCTTCCTGCGCAACGTGGCGGTGAGGATACATGTGTAAACGTCCTTATTAATAGTTTGGATGTACCTAAACTGTATTAACGTATTACATCGGTCAGAAAAAGCTTGACAGGAGTACGCGTTGTTATTTTCCTTCTTTATCTCTTACGGAGTAAGTGAACTAAAACGGCACTTTATACCGTTTTGCGTGTTCATCTTCCATTCCAATTTCGTATTAACGTTATGCAACATTGCAGTTAAGTCGGTGGACGTTTAAAGTGACGATTTACTCATTTCCTGATCCTTTTGCTTTTAATTTTCAGTTCACCCATCATACGGGACTTGTCAAGCATATGTTATTTTACCCGTGATAAATCAATGTTAATTGTAGTTAGAATTTACTGTACATTTGCGGAACGAGGGGGCTTAGTCTCTGGTGCTCAACTGACCGTATCACTGAATCTTTCAACGAACTATCCAAACGTTGTCAACTAGACTGTTGTTAGAGAACTTCCAAGCGGATGCCTCGACAAATACTTTCAGGATGTGGTAACGTGTGATTGTATGACTAAATTCTGAATGTTCAACTGGGTACGCTGCATGCACCTCGTTCCGAACAACCGGGGCGCTACCATTTTCTGGGAACTTATAGAGCTACTGGGGAGTAGAAATAGTAGTTAGGCTCTCTGCTTTTAAAGGCAGTTGCGAAGAAGTCTGTTCCCACTAGAGCTGTTTTTGCACCTTAAAGAAAGTGAGAACTCCTTGACTAGCATGGTGGCGAAATAACCCATAGATCGTCTGCAAAGTATTTTTGAGGAAACAGTGTTAAGCACTGGATTATTTGAATGAGATTGCCGCAACTACCATCTATCCTAGTGCTTGGTAAGGACCTATGAATGCCCAACTGCAACTCGCTATGAGTCTAACAACAAGATGATTACTCATTTACCCCCTGGCACCACGTGTATTGGATGCAAGCAACAACCAGTGACTTTGGGGACAAATTGGACACACTGACTTCTTGATAGCGCCGAGCTAACTGGGTGATCTCTCTACGGAAGTGCGTGTGTCTGTGTATGCGTATGTGCGTCTTCGTAGTTTTCACCACTGGGTAAAACGCGTGAATGAAGTGCGCGTTTCCGCTGCTCATTCTTCCATGTACGAGGTAAGTCCGCAGAGCTGTGGACAAGGCAGCGCAGATTCTGTGACAGCCCGTAGTCTCAATGCAAAGTAGATTTGGAAGCGATTGACACCCAACATGCGGAGCACCTCCCAGTTGAAGGTCACATATTCAGAATGTTCGATAATGACTATGCAAATCGGGAGCAGATTTTGAGTACGCGTTCTGGACGTTGCACGCTCCTGACACTTACTCCCGACAGGTTTTGGACTCGTTTATACTTACAAGGAGAAGAAAACAGGACTGAGAGTCGAACTCGTGACCTCTGGGGTGTCTGCCGAAACTACTTCTTCTATATCACCGACCCACGTCAAGCAACGTTTATCACAGTGAATAACTTAACAGTGGAGTCATTTTGGAACACCGTTGGATGACTGCATTGTGAAGCGCAACCATAAACGCGACCGCAATTCACACTGAAGTAAATCTTGGGCAGGTCCGTCACTGGGACAGGGTATTAGTTGCTGCGTTTTTATCAATGGTTGTTGCAACTTTCCACATAAATTCTATCCTTCTGCCGATGTTAGGACGTTAGGATTGTTTGTGTTGATCTGTTTTTTTGTCAACTCCTTTCTGGCTGTGAAGACGAAAGATTCGACAACTTTTAAAAGTCGCGTTAATTCCAAATCCCTACGCTCAAATAATAAATTTCAGACAACAACAAGCCTTCATGCTTCTTGATCAAGCCGATTCGTTGTCATTTTTGCCAACCCCGAAATCACTGTAGCAAGCTTTGCTTAGAATATAGGGAAGTGTGATTCTTGCAACCACTCATACTTGCAGCATTTTACTTGCTTCTAATCTTTAGCAACCATAGAAATGACAAGTAGAACAACTTAGGTGGATTAGTATCATGACACAGAGTATTTCCTGTGTTTCAACAACGAAGAAAGTAAACCTATTGTACTGTATGGAAAAGGCAAGTTAATTAACGTACGTTTCGTTGACCGCACTTGCCACAGGATCGAGGCTGAAAAAGAAAAGAATTGTGTGTACCGTTTAGGTTAATGTAAAACCTAAAGCACACTAACGGTTTATTCCTCATAGGTTACAAAGGTTCACCAAAAGGCACTAAGGTGGTTCGTACGTTGCCGACGACCGCCAACGCCTGTATCCGAAGCGGCGGTAAGGTTGCGAACATAGTCACATGTGGGTTCGACCACAGATCGAGAGAGACAAACCACCTGCATATTAGTGCGTAATAGAGGGAATTATTTTGTTGTTGGGACGATTCATCATAGCTAGACTCAGCCAGCCACCCACCGTAAATTCAGGAAAACACTAGACGACCGGTACATCGGTAGAGCTCATCTACTGAATCCTGTCAGATTCGACGTCATGACCTTACTCTTACGAACCAGCTACTTATGCCACTGAACCATGGATAAAGGCCGCGGACTGCCATGACTGACAAATAACTGTGATATACCGCGGCTCATCCTTCACTGTCATGCATGTTATGAGCGTGCAGAGGACAGGCCAGGCCCCCCAGAGCCATGACTTACTTTGCAAGCCGTCACCAATAGAGGTGCCATGTAAGCTGCTAAAGCGACTACCGCTTATTTGTGAGTAACAGGGAGATTTATTAGATTTTTGTGGAGATTCATCGCAGCTAACATCAGGCAGAGAATGACCACACATCCAGGAAAGCAATAGGTGACCATTTTGTTCTATTGGGGCTCGTGGCGGAGCTGTACGCCCTCGGGCGCTTCCACAGGTTGCGTATTGGGGAGTGCCTTCTTTGTGGAGGTAACTTCGAGTAAGTCACGTTTGTCTTGCAAGCGAGAAGAATAAACAGTCACGGACAATCAGCAGCAACGTTTCAGAGCGTGGGGAGTTCTGGGCTGGTCACCTGGTTCCTCACTGATTGCCACAAGAGCTCATACGCCGCTGTGTCAAAGGCAATGTGACCGGCTATAAGGTCACTGATCACTCACTTCTGTAATCGGAGGCGGGTCGCTACGGAGGGATGATGAACAATCTTGTTGGTCACCGGTTTCTCTGTGGACCGCTACCGAACACAAAGAAGGCGTATGAACTACCCGGCTGTCAACGGTCATCGTTAATCGTCCCGCTGCCCTGCGGGTCAGGTCTTTACGACCAAAGTCTCAGGGCGTGGTACTTTAAGTCTACCCTCTTTCTCGACCTGGGCAGCCGGGAAGATCTCTGCCCACACAACGCATGGACCTCCTAAAGCTAATTAATCCTTCCAATGACGACATCTACTTCCCCTTCTTGTTATTTTTAACTGTGTTATGGAACTTCCAATCGAATATTGGTCAAGGGTTGATTAATAAATGATAATATATTGGGGCTCATTAGTAGCGAGCACCCGTCGAACCCTGCCGGATTCGAACCCACAATCTTACTCTTATGAGCCAGCGACATACGCCCGTGAGCTATGGCTGAAGTTTATGGAATGCCACTAATGCTATCTAGCTGGGATATAGCGCGGCTCATCCTCTACTGTCACGCAGTTTGCGAACGTGCAGAGGACAGCGCTGGCCCCCAAAGATGTGCCTGCGAACCTGCAACATACTTTCGCACTGATTTATCTTGCATCGAGGGTAACTTGGCGGGTCAAGTGACAACCAATAGTTGGAAACACATTTGATGATAATTAAATCCATTGGCTACATATACAAGGCGACGCGTTGTTTTCTGTCTCGCTGAGCATGGTAGACTTCACTTGTGGCAATGTTGTGCAGTGATTACACTTAAACTTTAGCTACTACCGTTTCGCTAGAGATGACATTATAAATTTTGTGTTCCTGTATAGGGAATATCTTAAGAACGCTAAAACCCGCTCAGTTTTCTCCGTTGATCACGATAATTGCACTGGTTCTCATTATCAGGCGCTTCAACTTTTCTGTTCCAGTAAGCTTACTTGCCATCCCCTGTCTGGCCGAAATATTACAATATTGTCCTTTCGTCGCAGTTGTACCAGGGATTTTGCTCTTCGGTGAACTGTTTTCTTTCAAATGATGATTATTACCTACTTTCAACTCATCCTGCATTTCCTTTTATTGGTTAATGTGACGATGTAAATCGGCAAGCTCTGTCCCATCGTATTCTCGCTGTTACTCTCCTCGAAGTGTAGAATTATGTTGCTGTACCACGTCGGAAGAAACAGTGGAACAGTGGTGAAATACGAGTAAAATGGGTAAAGCTTAACATGCCCTGTGGGATAGTCTGTGATAGTCTATGAAAAGCACAAAGGAACGAAGTCACCAGAAAATTAAACGCCGCACCAGTGGACTCCACATGATGTTCACGTAAACACATATTTAAATTCATTACCTCAATTTCATGGGGGCTAGTGAGTCCATTGTTTGTTTGCGTTTGCCTTCACGTAATGTAAAAGTGTAATGTATTGTCCAGTCGTTATTCTAGATGATAACGTGGGTACAACAACCATGTAAGTTGAAATAGCGTTCCACAATTGACAACTTCGGAGGAGAACAATTTAGTTGACATCCCAACCGACTGTATTGCTTGGGTAGCTTCAGCTGATGGTCCCACAGCTTTGTGTTATGGCTAGGCTTCAAGTAATGTCTGCAAACGTGACGAGTTCTTCAAACCCTGCTAGATCAGGATGAGGTCATCAGGTAGATAGCGTGCTAATTTTACAAAGTGAACGAATGAGTGCCAAACGTAAGCAACAAACGCGCTTGTTCGCCCACCTTTTCTTTGACAGGCAATTATAGCCACCTGTACCATGCAGTTTTATTGTAGAAAACCAGTGGTAGAGGATTCTTCGATCTGTTTCATGCATGAATTATATCAGTTACTTAAACACAGGAAGCAGACATAACTCTACTTTAGATCTGCTTTAGATCTCTTAAGCTGCGGTGTTTTCCGGTAGCGTTCCGCCAGGCTACCAGCTGAATGGACAATAACGAAGTGCTTTTTATAACATCTCTAGAATGCAAACATTCAACTGACATCTACAATGTAACCGGCAGTTCATAGCACTGATTCTACTCGTCAATATTGACCTCGTCATATTTTTGTTTTAAAGGAAGATTTCTAGGATTCCGTACATAGGAGTTGAATTTCTGTCTCCAACCCTAATTTCTAAAGTTACTAGAAAGCAGGAAATATTATTAGTAAATAAATAAATGAATGAAATGTTTATTCTCGACTGCGCGCGGCACACCTGCACAGACATTATCATAGTAAGAGTACAAACCGTGATCAGTCAATGTACAATGGAGCAATAGGATTGTGCATGTAGGCGTACCGAGATGTGTTTCTAGGGTTTGTAAATGCTTTTCAGCACTTTCGTTCGTGTTGCCAGTGCTAAAATGATGCTTGATGTTTGTGCACTTGAAGCTGTTGTTCGGAAAAGCAAGGGTCAGTGACTTCAGTTGGTCGTATGTCACAACCGCCACGTCACAGTGTTGTTAAGCAGACATTTGTGACTTTTTATTAGGGAGAAAGCTTACCAGGCGAAAACCCACCACGTTCTGGAACGCTACCGCCGAACTATTTTCTAAAACGGGGTGAATCCGAACCACCGATCTGGCGCCACGAGGAGGTTGTTCGGCTATGTGCAATCACAGGCACACATATTTCATCTCGGCAGTATCTAACCTGTAAAAACCTTTCTTATTTATTGCTACCGCGCAACAAATTTGGTGACTTTATACTGGACATGTAGTGTCATCTCTCAGGCAATAACTTCGTCGACTAAGATAACATCACTTTATATTAAGCCTATTATGCTTTTATCAAATGTATTTATTTGAATTTTCCTGCAGCAGATTGATGGAACACTACAGTGTCCTCGCAGATCACTATGTTTGCCCCAGTAATCTGGAGCTGCCTGCTTGAGAACCGGCCGAAAGTGGTAGTTCCGAACAATCATCTCACAATGTTACTTGCGTTCCCGAGCTATTGTGCTGGCCAAACAACCTCCGTTAGAAGACAGGCAGGCAGAAGTGGAGTCGTAAAACGAGTAAAACTTCAATTTTTGGCACACACACACACACACACACAAACATCGCTTCACCAGGAGTTAGCTAACCACCATTCTAGTTCTAACACTACCCAAAACATCTAACAGTGCCGGTTGCGGCGCTTTTAGTAGCGGTCATCAGGCCAGACTTGCTTTCCTGGTTAGAAGGTGTGATCGCAGCTGGTTGTTTGGACAAGCAAGACCGTTTCAGCGCAGGCAGACAGGCATTGCCCATGCTGGGAGTGGTAGAATTAGCTCGGCATAGGACATACGAAGCACAGCGTGGGTACAAATAATCGTACGAAGATAAACCAGAAAAGCAGCGACTAAACAGTACGTGTGCACCAACGGATTTAGCCTAACAACATGGGGTGCTCTGGCGTCTGGACATAGGAGCGCACAACGCCCGTGCGTGTGTGTGTGGCCCAAGACAGAGCAGAAGTGGGTTGATCCGATCGGATGAGAGACAGAGGACACAGACAGAAGGTTAAAACCAACACAGTGAGAGATGATCGGAGAAAAACCGTCGCATTTTTAGGCCAAGTTTTGTGCGGAATAACGTTTTTGATCATATTTCGATGGAGTTGTACAGTTCAAAGATCTAATTGCTCCCACAATACAGGATGCAGTATTCAGTAAGTATTCGATGTTTCAAGAATAACAGAATTGTGGTCGCAGAATAAACTGTTTTGATTCGGGTTACACAACAGAAAGTGGATTGCTAGCCACAACGAACCACAACAGTGATCTTAGCGGACGATCTCTAAATGTGGCTTTTCTTGGAGACGGTAGCCGATCGCGCAGCTTTTCAAAAGGGGCTTGAGGTCGATTGAGTGGGATCAGGCTATAACCTACAACCGTTTGATGCAACCACACGCTGCGTTTAGTATGAGCCATCTGTATAGACCAACAAGTGTTTTGTCAAGAGAGAGTTCGTTTAGCGTACTCCTCAAGAAAACCTTTTTGGAATACTTTCGCAAGATCATATTAGGTGTCTGCAATGACTTGGGAGATGACATGAACACTGCAATGTTGCCAAGATCAATTCGAGTCGTCCGTCTACCACAAACTGCTGCATGCATACATGTTGTCAAACAACGAAAAACCTATCCAGACAAAGCACATTCAGTAGACACTCGGTAATATTCGCCATTGAGAATATTCATCAATATAGATTATTGGTAGTTTTTTGTGAGTGGTGTAATATTGTAGAAGTAGAAGCCACGATTAAACTTTGCACAATAATCTGCCTCGACAGGGAACCGTGTGTCCGCGGTTCGGGTCCCCGTCGATGCTGAATATTGGGAAAAATTTAATTCTAGCTTCTACTTCTAAACTATTCGTCAATAATCATTATTATCCAATTTTCGACAAACAATTGTTTTTGATTAATTCATCCTCAGGTCAAGTCAAAGTCAAGTCAGCATGAGCTTTATGTACCCAAATTGGTGCATTTTCAACATTTTACATTATCAACTGTAAAGTTACCAGTAGCTGTTAAAAATGTTAAGTTTACAAATGGGTAGAAAAATGAGAAGAATGCCCTGTCATAGATCGCTCATGCAATGATCTGAAAAAATTGTAAATCTTCGGGATGTGTATCCATTCAAAAAGGAAAAGTTTTCAATAGAATTTTTCTTCAGAATTCGTTTCAATTGACGCAAACTGTTTTGTCCAAAGACAGTAGGTAGGGGCTCGTGCGCGATATTTTGCTTTTATTTGCAGTGGATGAAGTAGAGGGTCTCAGTGACCTTGGGAGTTGATTGAACAAAATACCTGTCAGCTTAATCTTGCAAAACCTATCTATGGTAGATAATGTAAAATACGATGTTCCACGAAAAGGCAACGGCGAATTTAAAGGCCCCGCCATCGTTAAAATAATAGAAGCAATGTTGGAATAGATTAAATTACTGTACAACATATCAGTAGATTAAGTACTTTAAAGTGCTTGCCCGACGCTGTTCAGGTGGTCAGGTCACAGATGTCATGTGAGTGTGGGAATGTGACGATGACCTCATCGGAACCTGCGGGTGAAACCTTTCGAGGGACTACCCAGCATGACTACCCGGGAGACGGTTCCACAGATGACCGTATTACTTCACCTGTTCTTTCTTACCCTGGTTCATTCTGCATTGAATCTGTTGTGCTCCTGGTTCCTAGTTACTTCATCTCTACCGTCCTACGGTCTCATCGATATTTCCCATTAACTTATTCCCTAAACCATATCTTCCATCTTAGTTGTGGTGCTTTTACTCTCTACCTTTACGCCAAAAGTCGGTTAACCATTGCACAATTGCCCAATCACCTTGTCTTTGGCTACTTTCTACAAGACTACGATGCACTTAATAAGTCCTGACTTTGAAGTGAATTGACGTTTATTTCTTTAAAGTAGTTAGTTCCATTCCGAAATTACTCACAGTCTGTGTGT
>OX104064.1:220069754-220110418 GCA_944474145.2 Dicrocoelium dendriticum
GAACGGTGGACGGTTAAAGACGACGATCTATCGCAAGCCGACAGATACGAACGGAGTGCTTCATTACAGTTCGGATCATCCAAAACAAGTCTATGCCGCTATCGCATCCTCTCTGTTTCACACTGCCCAGACTCTGTGTAGAGAGGAAGTGGACAGGAAGGCCGCTCTTAAGGAAACGGTGAGCAAATTAGTAGACAGTGGATATCCGAGGCGGTTAGTGAAACGCCAGATGCAGAGAGCTCTAAATCCACCTCCGTGACGCACAACCGAGTGGATTGGGACGGTGGGAATCCCCTATACAAAGGGAACCTCAGAAGCAGCCAGACGAGTACTAAACAGGGAGAAAATAAGTGGTTTTTCGAGAGGGCAAAACGCTCTATTCAGCACTTGTGCGTTTGAAGGATCGGCTTTCAAGAGATAGGACGACAAATTGCGTTTATACACACAATTGCAAAGACTGTGAACACGTGTTTATAGGTCAAACAGCGACAGAGCTACGCACGAGAATAGCAGAACACAAGAGGTACGTTTCGCGTCCACCGAGAAATGAGCCTGCATACAGGGCCTTACTAAAAGATTCAGCGGTGGTCGTACAGGCGCTAGACACAGGACACGAGACTGATTGAGACAATGTCGAGATAATTAAGAGGGGATTACCAGCAACAAGCCAAAGATTGATTACTGAAGCGATCGAGATTACTAAGGCTAAAAAAACTGTGTGAACAGACTGGACGGGGTGGAGTTATGCAACGCGTGGCGGGTTGTATTAACCCGGTCAGTCAGAAAAGGTGTCGGCGGACGAACTCAGGTCGGAGCGTGAATCAGCAGCTGCAACGAAGGAATGCCTCACATGTGAACGACCGCTGATGTAGATCAATGAGAAACGCTCGATGCTTGTTGTTTCACTAGAATGACCACTTGACCTGTTGCCCTGTAACACTATTATCCAGTGGTTCATGTTCTTTTTTGCAATCTTCACCTGGCTTTCCCATAAAAAGCTAAGCCAAAGGTGTATCGATTCACCTGGCCTGAAGAAGTTCTGGCGTCAAGGGCGAAACGTTGCCATGATAAACCCTACGAAAACCGATTTGTATTCAAAATCTTCTGAAATCATGAGATCCCAGTCGGTTCCTTGCATATTCCGAGATTTTCGTGACATCCTGTTGGTATTAAGTGGAATCCACTAATCGCAGTCGAAATCCGGAAGCAGAGTGAATTAATTCGTATCTAGGCATCTTTTAGAGGCTCCTATAGTATTAGGTTCCAATAGTGTAGAAGGAAATAAATTCCAACAACCTAATACTCGTACATTGAAAAGTTTCGCCTGCTTATCTAGTCTGAACCTATGCGTCTTGAGCTTCAGATGATATCCCCGCAGGTGGTCCGACGTAGCTAGTACAATGAGATTGGTAAGCTTAATGCCACTGAGACGCCTCATAGTCTTAAATTTTTCTATCAGGTCTCCGCTTAGTTTGCGTCGTTCCAATGAGAACACATCTAAACAAACCAGACGATCTTACTCCAGCCTTCTTCAAATTCGGAGGCTCTGCTCTTGTTGATGCTTTACATGAATTACTAGTGAAACTGTGGGAGCAGGAGATTATCCCAACCGATTGACGCCGCTCCGTTATTGTTTCCATCTTCAAGGGAGGCTCGCGTTCGGATTGCGGCAACCATAGAGGAATCAGTCTGATCTCCATCGCCTTCAAATTACTCGCCTCCATAATACTTCACAGAGTGACTGATGCTGGTGGAAGCCAGATTCGTGAGGAGCAAGCAGGGTTTCGTCAGGGTCGTGGCTGCATCGACCGCATCTTCACCTTGCGTCAGTCGTTGGAGCACCATCACACATATTGGTCGCCCACCGTATTCGTTTTCCTCAATATCAAGTTGTCTTCGATTTGGTTGATCGATGTGCCCTTTGGAATTGTCTACTCAGGAAAGGTGTGCCCGAGAAATATGTAAATATTATCCGAGCATTATACGCGTGTAGCACGGGCAGAGTGAGGGCTTAGGGCAAGCTGTTTTCGCCATTTAATATCCCCAGCGTTGTGAGACAAGGATGCCCGTTGTCACATTTCCTCTTCAATTTCGCTAATGACGAAGTCATGGAGATCGCGTTTACAGGACATGACTTGGAAGGTGTGGAGATACTCCAAGGAGAACGACTTCTTGACTTGGAGTATGCAGACGACATTGCCCTCATCTGTGACAGCTCCCAGACGTGCCAAGCCGCACTGGACAGATTAGCACTGGCTGACAGCCGCTTCGGGCTTTGCTTTGCACCAACGAAAGGTAAAGCATTCCTCCAAGATTGGCAGGGATCGCCTCCTGATCTGACCCTTGGTGGGAATCAGCTAGAAGTCGTTGGGAAATTCAACTACCTGGGAAGTCATCTCAGCGCCCTTGGGATCGAAGACGAGATCACGAACCGTATAGCAAAAGCTCGAAGTGCTTTCGCTAAGCTTCGCCACTTATGGTGGCGGCGCGACATTACTCGCGCCCTAAATGGTAGAGTGTACAATGCAGCGGTATGTTCGACCTTACTGTACGGTTGTGAAACCTGGCCCCTAAGATCGGCGGACATAAAGAGGCTAGTTACGTTCGACCATCGGTGCCTTCGCAGTTTGGCTCACATCTGGTGGGAACACCGCGTGAGTAACGAGCACGTTCGACGCCTTGTTTACGGTACAGAAAAAGAAACTGAACCGCTCAGCACCGTCGTTTCACCCACCAGGCTCGGCCACGTTTTGCGTACGCCAGCCTACTGACCTCCACGACGCGAGTTGTTGGCTCTCTGGGGATGTGGATGGAAGAAGAGGAGGGGTGGCCAAGCGATGACTTGGTCGAGAGGAATGAAGGCCCTCACTTCGGAGCTAGCTTCGGTTGGTGCGTCACGGCTCCCAGGTTGGGGTGCAAATACGGTGAACACGTTTGGCTGGATACACTTGCTGACATGGCAAGGAGCCGACCTCAGTGGCGTTTGTGCTGCGAGTTTCTTTGTCCCTTCCCATCCCTTTTACATTTATGTATTGCGGCACAGTAGCTGAGGTGTTTCCCACCTCTAACTGACGTGTATAATAATGATGATGAAATGTCGGTCTCAACAACCCTCCAAACATCACCAGGCCGATTTGGCTGTAAGCCCACGCTCCACACTTGCTCGTGCGCTCCGTCTGTCCAATTCACCGTCTTGCTCGGGCACGCCAGTCTTCGTCCGTCTACCCGGCGCATGGCAACGCACGTGATGTCTGACAAATGATTTCATCAGCTTCCCGTCAGGCCTTGACAACACGCCTGATGTCTGATGCGTGATTTCAGCAGCTTTCGGCTGGGCCCTGGCAACACGCTCGCAGGGTCTTATTCAAGCACCATTTGTGGCAAACAGGCGCGCGTTGGCAATCCACTTTCTCACTCAACCAAATCCGCCTGGTGATGTTTGGAGGGTTGGTGAGACCGACATATAAATATGAGCGTTCTGTCCTAATACAACTCTGGTCTGCTGAGTCTTCTTCTGTCTTCCTTCCTGTCGGGTTTGTCAAGGCGTCAAACAGAGCAGGCGTAAGGGCGCAGATTTACCAGCAGGCGTGAATCAACCGGTCGATTGCGGGCACAGCGTTATAACAGTGGCGACGCGAGTACAACCGAACCCAGAAATGGCAATCAGTTTTGAACAATTGCAGATGCTTTTGCAGCAACAACAGGCGCAGTTTGAAGCATCCCAGGCCAAGCTGATCGAGATGCTAACTCAGAAGCTGACAGTGCAGTCAAGCCCAGGGTTAGGGACAAGTGAAAGTGCTCCCTCACCAGAAACCCTGACTCAGCAGATCAGTGAGTTCCATTATGATGCTGATGCCGGTATAACATTTGTTTCTTGGTTCCACAAGTATGAAGACATGTTCCGGGTTGATTTCGCCAACCTTCCAGCGGAAAAGAAGATTCGACTAATGCTGCGGAAGCTGGGTGCTGCCGAACACGAGAAGTTCACCAATTTTATCTTACCTAAAAAGAGTACCGATTTGTCGTTCGATGAAGTGGTTGCAGTCCTGTCGCAGATTTTCGGAGAGCAGACATCTTTGTTCAACATCCGGTACAAGTGTCTGACAATAACAAAAAAGAAGACGAAGACTGGGTCGACTATTCCAGCCGTGTGAATCGCGAGTGCGAACGGTCACAACTACACAAGATGACAAGTGATCAGTTTAAATGTCTCATATACGTTTGTGGCCTACAAGCATCCAAAGACGCCGACATTCGAACAAGAATACTGAACAAAATTGAGCAGAATCCGGATGTCACATTGCAGCAAGTGACCGGTGAGTGCCAACGCATGACGAATCTGAAGCACGATACCGCAATGATTCAGCAGTTGTCCAATCAGAACGATCAAGATTTTGTCTGTGCAGTCAGCCGTACTCCCCAAAAAGAAGCTCCCCACGTGAGTTCACCGCATTCTAAACCTCCCACTGCATGTTGGTTTTGTAGAGAGTGGCATTTTGCCCGCGAGTGCCCATTCAAAACTCACACTTGCAACCGCTGCGGCAGAAAAGGGCATAAGGAGTCATGTTGCCTGGCGACTCGTCCAATTTTGACCAAGAAGATGCGTAACAATGCCAGATCGTTCCGGCGTCCCAATTTGACCAGATCTATCACCGCAACTTTCAAGGTTGACGGGGCCAGCAAGCGCAAATACACAATTGTGAAAATCAACGGCTTCCAAGTCAAGTTACAAATCGACACGGCTTCAGATATCACCCTGATATCTCGCGACACTTGGTGCATGCTGGGGCGACCGACACTCATACAAACGGGCCACACGGCACGGAATGCTTCAGGAGGTACGTTAAAATTGCTTGGTGAACTGAATTGTCAGGTAAACTTCCGCGATAAACAAATCCAGACGACATGTTTCGTGACAGACCAGCCGGGTTAGATTTGTTGGGGCTCGACTGGATGGATGAACTGAAACTGCTTGATCAATCAGTGAACAGTATATGTCAGCCACCGCAAGTCAATCTGCTGTCGCAACCGTCGACTTCAAGCCCGATGTTTCAAAGTCAGATTACCGAGATAAAACGACGTCACGATGCATTGTTCCAACCTGGTCTCGGATGCTGCAACATAGCTACTGCCGCATTGAACCTTAAACCAGACGCCAAGCCAGTCTTTAGACCAAGACGCCCGGTGCCCTACGCAACCCAGTCCTTAGTGGAAGCCGAGTTAAACCGACTACAATCTGAAGGGATAATCGAACGAGTTCACTATTCAGAATGGGCAGCACCTATCGTGGTGGTAAAGAAAGGAAACGGTAAAGTCCGTATTTGTGCTGATTTCTCGACAGGTTTGAATTCTGTGTTGGAAGATCATCAGTATCCCCTGCCGGTACCAGAAGACTTGTTCAGCAAACTCAATGGGGGAAATGTTTCGCAAAACTTGACCTAGCTGATGCGTATCTGCAAATCCCAGTTGCCCATCAGTGCAGAACATTACTGACAGTAAATACCCACCTCGGACTTTTTCAGTACAACCGGCTGCCGTTCGGAGTGAAAACCGCACCGGCCATTTTTCAACAAATAATGGATACCCTGCTGAGCGATATCCCAAATACCGCAGTATACCTGGACGATGCGTTGATTATGGGCTCAGATCCGCAAGACTTGATACAGACACTGGAGAGAGTGCTTTCGCGTCTCGAAGAAGCTGGATTCCGATTACGGGCTGAAAATGTGAGTTCCTATTAGAAAGTGTCAAATTTCTTGGGTTTATCATCGACAAACATGGCCGGCGCCCGGATCCCGCCAATATTGAAGCCATCAAAAAGATGAAGCCCCCAGAAGACATTGCAGAGCTCCGCTCGTTCCTTGGGCTCGTTAGCCATTATAGCGCTTTCCTACCAAGCCTTCACCAAACCAGAGGTCCGCTGAACCAGCTACTGACAAAAGACAAGGGTTGGAAATGGACGAAGGAGTGCCAGCAGTCTTTTGATGCAGTCAAAGCAGCTCTCACTTCTGATCTACTCTTGACTCACTTCAATCCGAATTTCAAAATTGTCGTTGCTACGGATGCTTCCAATTATGGTGTCGGTGCAGTTATCTCCCACGTTTTTCCGCATGGAGGAGAGAAGGCTATCGCGCACGCAGCACGGTCACTAACGGCAGCTGAAAAGAACTATAGCCAGATAGAGAAGGAAGCGCTCGCGATCGTTTTCGCAATGAAACGGTTCCATAAGATGCTGTATGGCAGACATTTCACGCTCCTGACTGACCACAAGCCACTTCTGTCGATATTCGGGTCAAAGAAAGGAATTCCAGTTTTTACGGCAAACCGATTGCAACGATGGGCGACCATACTACTGGCCTACGACTTCAGTATACAGTATAAACCTACGCAACTAATCGGTCAAGCGGATGCCCTGTCTCGTCTCATCAATTCACACCCAAAGGAGAATGATGATTGTGTGATTGCAGCTATCAGTTTCGAATCAGAAGTCCAACGAATCCTGGCTGATAATGTGAGAAGACTACCAGTAACAGCCGACACCATTCGTATAGAGACATCACGGGACAGAATCTTGGAGAAAGCGATGCAGTGTGTACGAACATGTTGGCCAAATGGAGGCATACCTATGGAGTTGCGGCCGTTATACAATCGACGTGGATCCCTGTCAGTCGTGGACAATTGTCTGATGTTTGGAGATCGAGTGGTGGTGCCAACGAAATTGCAGAGGCAAATATTGCAGCAGTTCCACACGGGGCACCCTGGTACCAGCCGCATGAAAGCCTTGGCACGCAGTTTTGTTTACTGGCCAGAAATGGATTCGGAAATTGAAAAATTCTGCCAACAGTGTGAATCTTGTCAACTTGCAGCGAAGGCCCCTCCCAAGTGTCAGTGGCAACCTTGGCCTAAAGCAGAGAAACCGTGGCAACGAATACACTTAGACTATGCAGGACCAATCAATGGCCAATCCTATCTCGTTTTGGTCGACTCATTCACCAAGTGGCCTGATGTGATTCCGGTAAACAATCCGACTGCCCAGCACACTGTCAACGAGCTGGAGAAGCTGTTCCGATATTTCGGCCTGCCAGAGGTGTTAGTGACAGACAATGGAACACAATTTACCTCGACTTCTTTCCGCGAGTGGTGCAAGGAAAAGGGAATTCAGCAGATGTTCTCACCACCATATCATCCGCAATCAAACGGACAGGCGGAAAGGTTCGTGGATACGTTCAAACGTGCACTCTGTAAAGCAGGGCAAAGAAGGGCTTCACAGGATGCAATTCAATCTTTCCTATGCATGTATCGGAACGCTCCGAATCCAAACTCCCCTGATGGGAAATCCCCCACAGAAGTACTATTTGGAAGAAAGATCCGGACGTTGTTCGATAATCTTTTACCAAGGAGAATAGAAAAGCACGGCAGTAGTCACCTGGAGGAAGATCGCAAAGTCAGGCTCCGTAACTTCAATGTTGGTGACATGGTTTACGCCCGGGATTTTCGAAGGCCGAAGGGGTGGTCGAGCGGAACTGTTATCGGCAGGAAAGGCAGAGTTATCTACGAGGTGATGGTTGGACGTGAGAGGTGGATTAGGCACATCAATCAGTTGAGACCGAACCATGGCAAAACCCAAGGTCCCCACGAACCACCAGCTTTGCATTGGGACATTCTACTAGACACGTTCGGGCTGGAAGTTGAGGGTCAGCAACCCGGTGAGACAAAACAAATGCCGCAAACATCAGATGCACAATGCAGGCCGGCTCGGAAGCGGAGAAGACCACAACGGCTGCAAATCGATCCCCGGGCGAAAAGCTACGAACACAATCAGGTTCGAAGGGTGTGCAAGCTGACTCAATTCGGAAAGGGAGGTGACAGCTGGGCGAGAAAGCTGATTGCCAACGCGCGCGTGTTTGCCACAAATCGTGCTTGGGAAAGACCCTGCGAGCGTGTTGCCAGGGCCCAGCCGAAAGCTGATGAAATCGCGCATCAGACAGCAGGCGTGTTGCCAAGGCCTGACCGGAAGCTGATGAAATCGCGCGTCAGACATCACGTACGTTGCCATGCACCGGGTAGGCGGACGAAGACTGGAGTGCCCGAGCAAGACGGTGAACTGGACAGACGGAGCGGACAAGCAAGTGTGGAGCGTGGGCTTACAGCCAAATCCGCCTGGTGATGTTTGGAGGGTTGGTGAGACCGACATATAAATATGAGCGTTCTCTGTCCTAATACAACTCTGGTCTGCTGAGTCTTCTTCTGTCTTCCTTCCTGTCGGGTTTGTCAAGGCGTCAAACAGAGCAGGCGTAAGGGCGCAGATTTACCAGCAGGCGTGAATCAACCGGTCGATTGCGTGCGCAGCGATATGACAAGATGGCAACACAGCGTCCGGTTTGTAGATCGATTTGTGCTACTTAGCTCGATTCAGATAATGCTTTGGTCTGCACGGACATCCGCATGCGATTCGGCGGCTGCTCAATACGAAAGCTCCATACTCTTGACACCAAAATGTTTGCTGATGTCTCTACCCGAGCAACTTATCAAGCTTCCTTATCGCATGCATTCATTGGGGCTCCACCTCCAGACATCAAAAATCATTGGAGTTTTCTGCGTGAAGCGATGATAACTTCCAGTCATTTAATCTGCGGAATCACAAGGCGACCTCTGAGTGTCTGGATTTCCGCACACTCATTAGAAATATTTGATCGTCGTAGAGCTATCCCGGCGGATTCAAATAGCAGTGCGTTACGTCGCATGCTCAGCCAACAACTTAATCAAAACCTACTTGCGGATCGCGAAACTTGGTGGTCCCAGCTCGTATCAGAGATGGAAACGGTAGTCGGCTCTGGAAACTTCCGCAAGCTCTTCCAGGTCATCCGGGCCACTTACCACAAAAGACCTGGTGTCAGTGAGGTCATTTTCGAGGTTGACGGAACGCCGATAAGCAACTTACACAGGCGTATGCACCGCTGGGCTGAGCACTTCTGCACTCAGTTCAGCTGGCCTTTTCCGTCGGCGAGTCTATTGAGTATATCTTGTTGCGCGCCTTTAAACGTCTCATTTTTACCACCCACTGAAGCTGAGATCTGCCTTGTGCTCCGACACTTGAAGCGATTCAAGTCTGCTGGCCCAGACGGACTTCCTCCAGAGCTGTTCAAGTTCGGGGGTGAAGTAATTGTCAACCAGCTAACAACTTTGTTCTCTAAGATCTGGTGGGAAGCAACTGTTCCATCCGCTTGGGGCGAGTCAATTATCGTCCCGATCTTCAAGCAAGGTGCCCGTTCCCTATGCGCTAATCACCGAGGAATCAGTCTAATGTCCGTTGCCACCAGGCTGTTAACATCCATTCTATTCCGCAGACTAACCCCGATTTGAGAACTGCACTCCCGTGAAGAACAGGCTGGTTTCCGCCCCGGTCGAGGGTGTATAGACCACTTGTTTACGTTCCGCCAGCTCCTTGAAATGCGTCATCTTTACCGTCAGCCCATTCTCGTTTTTCTGGAGGTCCGAGCTGCTTTTGACTCCGTCGATCGGCCAGCTTTATGCAGTTGCTTACAACAAATGGAGTACCCGAAAAGTATATCGCCATCCTTCGAGCATTATATTGCAATGTCTCAGGTAAAGTGAAGGCTCATGCTAAGCTCTCTTCACCTTTTACCGTCACTAGCGGTATATGACAGGGTTGCCCCATGTCCCCGTTTCTCTTCAACTTTGCGATCGAGGAAGTCCTTCTAAACGCTCTCGAGGGCTTTCATGCTTTTGGTGTAGACCTAATTCCTGGCAACCGCGTGACCGATTTAGATTATGCTGATGATATTGCCTTGCTTGGTGATGACGCACAGAGCACACAAGCCGTTCTAAACCGCTTGGCGATTGAAGCATCAAAATATGGAATGACCTTTGCTCCTACGAAATGCAGTCCTGGTACTGGACTGGTATCCACCTGCTCCAGTGCTCATTCTTCAAGGTACGCAGCTTGAACAAGTGGACAACTTTGTTTACCTGGGAAGCTGTCTATGCTGATGGTAGCATTGGAAAAGAGATTTCCCTCCGCATTGCCAAAGCCCGTCCGGCATTCGCCAACTTGAAACATCTGTGGCGACGCCGCGACGTTTCACTATTGGTAAAGGGAAGGGTCTACAATGCTTGCGTTCCGTGGTGCTGCTGTATGGGAGTGAGTCCTGGCCGATTCTTGTGAATGACGCGTCGGATTTCGGCCTTTGACAATGGATGTCTGCGGAGAATAGCTAGAGTGTGGTGGATGTACCACGTAGGCAACGATGATGTTAGACGTCGCGTCTTGGGTAACACGGGACTTCCACTTGACAGACTGTTACCATTGCGCCAACTGAGGTGGCTGGGTTACCTTTTACGCATGCCATGCGAACGGCTGCCCCAACGCGCTCTCTTCGCTCGCATAGGACCAGGCTGGAAGAAATCACGCGGAGGTCAGCCTATCACGTGGCGACAAGCGATTAAAGTGCTGTCTTCCAGTTTGGCTGTCGTAGGTCCTGTGCGTCTTCCAGGCTGTGGGATCAAAGATGAACTACACCGCTGACTGGAAACACTTTCGGAGATGGCACAGAACCGGGCTCAATTGAAAATGTGTACAAATGTTTGCGTTGATTTGCTTGAATTACATCGCAAACATAAAAAAGACAAAAACAGATAAAACGGCGTGTGAAAAAGAAAAAGAAGCAAAGACAAGATACAAAAAACATTTTTGCAGCTTCCATTCTTTTCATTATGGTCTCTGTATTTATTACTTCCTTTTCATGGTTTTCGCTGGCTCTATGTCTGTCTTATAGACTGCTATATATATATATATATATATATATATATATATATATATATATGTATATATATATAATATATGGTTGGCGGCGTCCGGTTTCGGATTCGCCTGTCACTGTGGCAAGCCACAGGACGCCTGCGCCTACAGAGGGACCATGGATGGCTTGCGCTGCACCACCCACAGCTCCAACCACACCCCCCATATCCAGTGTAAACCCGAAGGAATAAGACCGGGAGGCATGCGGATGGGAGCCACGTTTCATCAACGGAGCCGGCCCACACTCCTTCACAGACAAACACAAGCACGCTGTATTTGGGAATCAACCGCACACAAGGCGGTGGCTGGACCGTAGTCCGCTCCACACTGAGTGCATGGAACCGCTCTTTGAGCCTAGCACGGCCACAAGAACCGTGCACCCCGTCCCCTCCAGCAACGACCAACTGTCTCCTGGAGCCAGTATGAACGATGTAGTGGGTAATAGACAGGTAGGCACCTTGTCAACATACACATCAAGCGCAACCATACCAGGGATAGCAAACAACAGCCATTCACTTTAAACGACAAGCTGAAATAAAACAATTCCAATAACGCATACAGATACGGTGGCATAACTCTTCGCTAAATTACATATGAAGTAAGTTGGTTAGCAACAAATCCGTGATAAGTAAGACATGTCCACAAGTTACTTAAAATGCTACAAACGCAACAAAATTACCGAAAATAAGCGCAATTTGTGTAAGCAACGTGGCCAGTTAATAGAACATTATTCAGGGAGGCAGAACAAACCAAATAAAGCGGAATGAAATTTATCCAGCTTAAAAAGACCTAGTTTAAGTGTAAGTTGGCTTAGCCCAACTGCGGTTAATAGTATTATATATATATATATATATATATATATATATATATATATATATATATATATATATATAGTGTTTTTCCATATTCCGCCATTATTCCGATTGCATGGGTGCTGTCCTATGTCTACTATCCAGCATGGCTTGCAGATGTTGCATGGCTGGATGAAGTTTTGTTACTCAGTCGACGATACCGCAAAGGGTGTTTGATGCATACGTCCAAATATCTAGTTGAAACATGGTATATAATTTCCTAACCGACGTCCTTTGGATCGGCTGTATCAGTGGTTGCATGCTATTCATAATATGGTCGTCGAACTTTCTCCACTCTTTTGTGAAGGTTGTAAAGCCGAGTTTCTCCAACTTTCATGCAATAACCTGTCTAATATGCTTAGGGCTGAATAGCCAAGGGAATGTCACAGGATTTAGCTCAAAGTAGCATGAACGTACGCGTACTACCGCACCTCAATACGGTCCGGTCCCATCACGAACGAACAAAGCAAAATGTTATAATTGTCGCTATCTGTGAGCTTTTCCCATTTGACATGATTCAGAAATCATCACGTAAGTGCCTCTCAAGAACTCCAGCCCAACCGAAAGAAAAAGCGAGGGCGAATAACCTTGACAAAATAACGGATTAATCGCCGTCAAAAGGACACTATACAAATGTAGCGGGTATTGCTCGTTTTTCTGGGTCACTTAATGACCTTCGTCATCAGGAACAGGAAGACCAACTAGTAAAATTAGCAGCGCCCTACGAATCTAAGCAATCCTCTGGAGGCTGGCAGTTACATGCAAGAAGTGGATTATTCCAGTCTGTTTGAAATCAATGTGATAATCGGAAACAATCGATTAGTCGCTCAAATAACGGATTTCTTCAAGAAGTTCTTACCTTCTCTCGGACACGACCAGATAGTATCATGGGTGTTTGCAATTAGTAAAGGGAATGTGAGATAATGACTGACTTTTAGGTCAAAATACATTACTGACCTGCTGGATGTCGATGAGCAATCATGCAGTGGCATATTTCCCTTGCATATCCCACTTACTCACATTCCTTCGTCCGGTTGTTGCTTTATTCTTCTCTGACCTGTGTAAACCATAAAAATAATAAACACGTCCAAATCTTGGCCTAGCCGAGTTGAACGAGGTGTAACCTCCGGTGTGAAATGCCATCTGGAGGCCACTGGCATCCCTGACCCTCCGACTTCGCCAAAATGCGTTTACTTCATCGACCACACATCTGATACCTATCCATAGATACCCTTATTCAGCTCCTTAAAGGGAGGTCGTTTTAATTAAGTCTGAATCGTTTGGTCCTTCAGTGTTTCGCAGCACCCGATTTTATTGGGCTTCCTACCTTTCAATTCTCCATTTATTTTAGTGACTGTAGTTCCCTATCGCTTGTGTTTACCTGGGGAATCGCTCGCTATGCTACATCTGATCAATCGTACTCTGTTCAATTTTTTAATCCGCTGCAGTACACCTATATTTTTAGTCACTCTTTTCCATATTCCCGTGTCTGACATGACTCTTAGGGGTTATCGCTTACTACTAGCATCTAAGTCACACCTCAAATGGAATGCATGGCTGCATAAGCAACTTGTTCGAAACGTTCAAGCTTGGCGATTCCAACTACGATTAGCCTTCACCTTCAGTTAGTTACTGAAACGATGGGTTCGTGTCGGTTAGATCCCTGTCTGTATTACCATCAGATGTTGTGAAACTCCCTGTAGATAACCGTCTGTGACAATGCTTTTTAACCCATCCAACCGTATCCCAACTGTGCAAGTTGTCCACAACACACTGTACGATGGTCATAGCTTCGTCTCGTTTAAACACCAATTGCGGTATTGGCGCCAATCAGTCTCGTGTCGACAGGCAATTAGATAATACTTACTCGCCGCACTTGCACTTTACTCACTTGAAACGAATACAGCATGGTTGAATTGAACACGTTGCGGAACCAAATATGCGTCATCTCACCAGCCCTGATGGTGAATGGGCCTTGTGGTTGGGGCTCTGTTGCAACTCCTTTCAAAGGGAACACATAATCTCCTCCGTGGGAACTGGAAAGGGTCAGAAAGCCCGATGCTGTGCCAACCGCGCTTGGTTCATATGTCACATCCATGCCGACTTCCAGGTTGGCTGCTGCTGTGACAGATTTGTCGCACTGGAATTCCGTATTGTCAAGCTGTTGGATTAGATAAGGAATAATACGATTAGTGGCAGAGTCTCTGATACATGTTAAACCAGTAGCGGCTCACCGCAGCTTACGGATCTGTGGATATGTACGCCTCACTTCTATCCATAGGGTGGATGGAAAGCGGAATAAAGACTCATGCGGTGTAACCCAAAGTTGCATCCATGGCACATTCAAATTCTTCCTTAAGGAGATAATGTTCCCCACCGATCATTCAACATGGTCTCCGTCGAAATCAACTTACATCCAATACGCAGGAACGCCCCTAACTGTGTATTGTTTATTGATTGGCCAATCCCAAATCCGCCAATGGCATCCAATCCGATATACCGTTGTCTGAGTTGGGATTGGTACTGCAACGGACACTACGTGCTTAGGGGTCTTCGCGTCCGTCAGATGCAATTTCGGCTCACCTCAGCCAAGAGAAACAAGCATGACCGATGGATCGAATTGCGTTGGATGCAGCTGCCACTACTCCTGTCACTAGATTACTCCTGAACAAAAATGTTGAAACAGTGTGATAGAACTTAAGGGCTAGGGACAATTGTGTGAACAATCATACTGACAGTAATTTAAAACCTGGGTGGGGGCGAAAGGACTCAGAGCTGTCACTGAGTCCGCAAATACATTCTGAGAGATGAGATCTCCAGCGACTGGTGTAACCCAACCTGAGGCTCACATCCAGTCATTTACTTACTCAGTGCCCTTTTGCCACGTCATCGACTAGTCCTTCTACTGTTTCTCCGAACTGGCCAAAACGAAGGTCTATAATTCACATCGAGGCAGGCGATCAACAGACATGAGAGGATATATTCAAGCCTATGTAAGCGTTTCAAGTTTCGCAGACACTCCATCACACCACCAGAAATTTCATTACAAACACCAACTGTTAAATACTTTAGTGCTGCTTACTCCGTGTTTATACTTGAGGTGGACTCCAACCCATAAACAGCAGCGCTCAAAGAAGACCAACCCTAGTGTCCGCAATGTGTTTTGCCACGTATCTGATTCATACAGTAACACCAGTCTTAGTGTTATACACCTTATATTTAAATGTTATACTGATGTCTAGCTGTCTCTATTGGTGATTTGGACTTCGAAAAGCTCTACCTATAAGCGCAGTAATGTTCTATGTTAGGTGGCCAACAAGAATGATGTGACTAAGAGATAAGGGAAATAAAATATCACTTCATTGGCTGTTTGATGACTGCTAGAGCCGGCGTGTCGGCTAATTCCTGTACTAGTAACTTAAGATTAAGTGTGCGAAATATTTAGCGAAATGTTTTATGCTCTGCGACAATTTACCCAGAAGTAAACATACAGTGGCTGTATTCGACCCATGGAGAGTCACGTATTCTACATACTCAGGGTTTATCAATTTGTCTCTGGGAAAATCATTCCATTCAAAAACAGGCTGCAAGTAAAACTAATTAGGAGTATTTCAGTCGAAAAGCCGAGAAGGAAAGGAAATATGCGACAAGTGTGGCGAACCTCACTTGTCGTGAGTAACTCAGGAGACAGCTTTGCGTATAATCTCACCCGGCCTCGGGAGTTGCGGTAGGGCGACTTTATCAAAGTTAGTTTTCATAACACACTCTTCAAGGATAGGCGGTATCATGAGGTGGTAGGATGGACTGACTCAAATGTGATTTTCAAGTAAAGGAAAACTACCACGGTTGTCATTCTGTCTATATGTGGGTACAGAAGACGAAGAGAAAATGCGTATGTAACACATTCTTGATCTGCAGTGCAGAGAGATTTGGCTCACACGGTTGCAATGAGTTACCGCTGAATGAATCTTGTTGAAGATTTTGCAAAATGAACTGTTACCCATTTTGAAGTAGTGAACGATGGCTGATAACCGGCTACTTGAAGGAAGCGCTTCAGTATTCCAGTCGCCAGTAGGTCTCTTTGGTCGTTCTGCAAAGACTGGACAAAGTCATCTGGTCCAAGCACTTGGTTGCGTTACAACGGAGCGCGTGTGCGCGGAATCTATCCCATAGTTGGGAGTGTGACTGAGACTTCCCACGCGCGTTCCGATAATTCAGCAAATGGTAGTGCCACAGTAGGCCTGGTGAACTGTACTTCACAGCACTCCGCGCAACAGTCAACCCGACGTATCAATTGCCCATTTTTCTCAGATGCTTGAGAGTATCCGCTTCCTGATTTGCCTTCCACTACGGCATCCGCGGGGACAGTCACAAGACGCCTGCACCTACTCAAAGACTATGGTTGGCTTGCGATGTACCAAGCACCGACCCATCCACACACCCCAATTCCAGTGTAAACTCAAAGGAATGAGATCGGGAGGCAGGCGGATGGAAGCCACACTTCATCTACGGAGTCGGCCCACATTCCTTCAACATGCTGAGCAGTGGCATTCCTGTCAGCCTAGTTGTGGAATCAGGCGTGCCATACATACACAAGGCGGTGGCTGGACCATAGCCCGCTCCACCCTGGATTCATGGAACCACTCTTCGAGCCTGGCGTGGACACGATGCCGGTGCATCTCGTGCCCCCAACAAAGATTAGCAGTCTCCTGAAGCCAGTAATCGAATTGGAGGGTGTTAAACAGGTAAGCACCTTGTCAACCTCCGCGCCAAGAGCAGCCGCACTGGGGACATAAATCAACAGCTAACACCTGAACTGTAAAAAATCCAAACATGCAGACAAGCACATGCACAGACCGATTGCAGGGATGATGTGTTACACGTATCACATCGACCGCATTATTGCCCTGGGTTAGGAAATGGAATGGAATCGGAAGTGATGTGCTTATCAAACGCTCTGCTGATGCTGAATACCTGTTCAACTGACTCGTCTTCTCTTACATCTTGGCGGCACATGGCCACAGTGGTAGTTTGCCAGACCAGCTTGGCTCAGGCACACACGACCGCATGTGCTACAGTACCATGCGCTTGACGTCGATGGGCTATCCTGCATTGGCGACTGTCGCTTCTGTACCCGACCTTCTTTTCCGCATGCCATAGTGCCCTCTCTTGCAACTGAGCAACCGCCTCCCTGATTAGCTCACGCCGTTCGCGCCGATCAACTACCTTTGCTTCCAAACACCCGAAATCAACGTTAGTTCGTGATAAGCACCTTGCTCATGTCCTGGTAGCGTAATTTCGGTTTTCTCACGTGCCGTTCCCCTGCATGCACTTGGCCATAGAGCAGCTGCTTGTGTATCGGCACCTAATAAGTGCGAATTACATACCCCAGCCACCTCAGGTGTCGCAACAGATGTATACAGTCCACTGCATGCATCCCACTGCGGCGGAGCACTTTTATGTCTGCAAATCAGCCACAAAGCCGATGCGCAGAATCGGTCTCAGGAACTGTTGATGAAACCGCTCCAGATATTTGATGTCCTCCCGGTACATCATCCACGTTTCTGTTCTGTACAGAACACTATCGACTCGTATACCGTCAGCTTCGTGCCAACAGTAATCTGGGGTTATTCTACACACGCTTTTCCAGCGTTCCAAATGAGACAGCCGTCTTCGATACGCAGATGCGCAACTCATTCGTTATTTGCAGATCGACAGACATTAAGCTTCTAAAGTAGCAACACCTCGAAGTGGCTTTCAAAACGTCATTACCAATGTGGATATGTGGCAGGCAAAATTAGTTCAAATTTGAATAGGATTGTCAAGTATAAGCAGCCTTGCGTGTGTTGAAGGTGAGCTCAAATTTGGCCGCTGTCGAAGCGATAGCCGAAGTCATGGGCTGCAACTCAACCGCGCAGTGTGCAAACAACGCACAATAGTTTCACACACTAGGGTTCTAGCCCCGAAACGACGGACGCTCAGCAACCCTCCAACAATACGGTGCTCTAGACGGATACTGTATTCACAAGCAGCATCAAAAGCACAAGACAGCTCTGCACGAAGGTAAATATCAAAGGATAAATATCAGAGACAACCACAAAGTTATCCTAGGTCTCTACACTCAGCTGCACCCTCGCCCGCATACCACTATGCAGACATTCAATCAAACTTACAAACCTCCTAGGGTAACCAAACTTAACCAACACCAGCCACAATACCTCGCGGTTCCCCGTATCAAATGCTTTGGTGAAATCAACAAACAGTGAGTACAACGGCTGGTGTTATTCTCGGCGCTTCTCCTGCAACCGACGAGCAGCAAAAATCATATCAATGGTGCCGCAACCCGAACGGAATCCGCATTTCTCTTCCACGACTTGCGGTTCAACGGCTTAAGTGACGAGGCGGTTGAGCAAAATTCGGGAGATCACTTTCCCCGCAGAAGTCAGCAAGTTGATGCCATGATAATTCGTGGCACATTGCTTGCTCCCTTTGCCCTTGTACAGTGGTAGCACAAGGGCATCTTTCAAGTCAACCGGTACCACTTCTGCAAACAACTCGAGTTGCACTATGTGGTATAATGCGTTTACCAACGCGAATCCACCATGTTCCAACACTTCAGGCGGGATCCCGTCAGCACCGACGCACTTGCAGTTTCGCAGCTGAGCAAGTGCAGTCTGAGTCTCATCCGGTGTTGATGTGTCACCAAGACACATCTTTATCTCTTGCTGTTGAAGCCCGTGCAACGTGGTCCAAGTCAAACTGTATGGTTGTTCAAGAGACACTCAAAGTGCGTTCGCCCGATCGGCATTATTTCTGCCGTTGTGGTGCAAGCAGTTCCTGAAGTAGCATTCACCAGCGTTCTCAGCGGCTGCAAGGTGGGTCCATACACTGCTTTCAAGGAGTCAAAAAATTCCTAATGTTGACAGTGTTCGGCGTAGCGTTCCATCTGCTTTACCTTCTTCGTCCACCAAGCATTCTTGATGCGACGGAGCTATCGAGTCAGGCACCGTCGAAGTTTACAAAACTGACTCTCCTTCTCGCAGTTAGCAAGGTTCGTTACACGTGCAGCAAACGCCCCATTCTTAGCCGACACCAATGAACTAATGGTCGCACTGTTTTCATCAAACCAATCGGGCAGCTTCCAATTTGCGCGCCTGATCGTTGGTTCGGCAGCAGTCGTCATCTGTTCTCTGAGGTGGTTCCATAGGCGATAGGTTCGAAATCGCCAAGGCGGCTAGTTATCGTAGTCTCCAGTTTCTTCCTCTTCCCATTAGTAACTAGGGAAAGAACAAACTTTGCACCGGTTCCCGGCAGGTAGACAATACCCAGATTTACGAAAATAAATGTACAGGTTAGTCCGCACCAGCATATGAATCGTGTCATACTCAGCTCCACGCAGTACACTTGTCTTTCGCAATTCATGCATGTTACGTTGGCGTACGATGACATAGTCGGGCAGATGAGCGTGACCACTGCTTGGATGTGTCCAAGTAGCTATATCACTCACACCCAGTGTAAACTGTCTGTTTGTGATCGTTAGGCCTTGGTGGCGCACGATGGGAGCAGCTGGCCTCTTTTCACCTTGGCTGTGCTAATATCATATGAACCGACTACGTCTGCTCACACCACGACATCACGCACAACGCGCGCGTTGAACTCACCGACTAGGAATAACCGGTCGCTCCCTAACGCAGACGGTATCACGGAGGACAACTGAGCATAAAACTGATCTCTTGTATCATCCGGATAACACATCGTGTGACCACACATGCTACTAAAAGTAGCGCGGTTACCTCATCCAAGTCGCAGGTGCAGCGTCATCAGTCCTAGGCTGATGCCAGTCGGCTCTGTCACCATCTTGCCATTGAGGCGGTCGGATAGTGCAAATCCTAACCCATGTTCACGTGGTGCTGAGGTGACGTCCCCCATCCAGTAGAACGTGTAACCAGTACCAGTCTCATGTAGCCTGCCTTGGTCAGCGCGCGAGTTTCATCGGGACCAGTGCTATGCGTCACTCGAGTTGCTCATTCGTGTTCCGACCGAGTAGTGGGCGCACATTTCAGCGCCCAATGTTGAGCGATTTGCGCAGAGGTATACGACTGCGGCGGCGGCCAATTGCACGTTTGGCTACCTTGATTGAAGGTATTAGGAGTTCAAGTGAAACGGGGATGGGAAGAGTATGTGCAGGAGAAGAATAAAGAAGGAGAGGTCAGGGGTAATGCGTTTTCGTTTATTCACCCCGCTGTATGCAGCAGATAAGGTGACACGTTTCCTAGCACCATTATGCGACTGCTGATGCAACATGGAATTATTATTATTATTGGCGTTATTTATGGTTGGTGGTTGGACTGGAATACTGCCATGGCGTCCACATCTGACAGGAGAACGAATCGGGTCCTCAGCCAAAGCGTTCGATAAAATATACATCCGAAAGGCAGCGGGCTACGAGCCGAGTCAGTGAACCGACACAAGCGGAATGGTGTGTGCCCTGGCTCTTAGCTAGAAGAACGGTGCAAAGAAAACCCCACTCAGCGGTCGCCACAAGAAGATGTCTAGTACATGAGCCCACGGCACAACCTAGGGAGCACCAGGTCAACGACCTGTCAGGATCTATCTACCACAAAGTTCAACGAGCCATGGTCTCTCCCAGATACTGTCTCATTAACTGTGGGTTTTCTTGGACCCATGTTCAGGATAAGCTGGAACGGTACGTAATTGTTACAAGTGGCACTGCCGTCATTCGTCTCACTGACCCCTGTCGCCCACTTATGATGCTGGCCATTTCAGGGACTCCAAGTCAGGGACTGGATGAGGTTGCTACTGATACTCCGAAACTGAATACCCAACAGAATGAATTGACGCTCCGGTTGTCCATCCACAAATTAGGCGCCCCAGGTTTGATGAAAAAGCGCATTCAATAGCTGTCTCCATGGCACAATTTAAATGATTATAGTCAGCATCAGTTTGCTTGCCGAAATACCTCATAGTGCCAGCTGGGTGGTGCGGATTTGCCCCGTTCCAACGAAATGTTCGACGGTATTGTTCAAGGACGTGGTGAGTTTCCGCCTGGGAATGGTTCTCCCTCTAAAAAGCCACAACTGCCTGTTTAACAGCAGTGCAACCTGGTGGATACGACTCGTCAACTCGATAGGGCATTGTACTCCAACAAGCTTTCTGGTCTCATGGGGGATTTGGCCCCTGTTTGGCAACCAACCAAACAACAGACCTAGGAATTGAACATTCAGGCGCTGACATTTAATGGGCGCGATTCACAGAATTCGCCCCACTGTCTTGCGGGCAGGTTATTTATCCAAAGGCCCAGGTAGAGTCCTCTAAGGCAACATCCTACTTCGGCCTTGGCAATCAGGTTGTATCACATTCATTAACAAAACCATGGATTGTTCACCTGTTGATCGTTTTTCCGAGCTTGGTAAAGAGATCGCATACGTTTCACCACCATGCGAGGTGGCATCTTCAATGCGGTAATAAGCAGTGTATAATGCTGCTTATTGAATTGTCAGTCCGTCATCCAAGGAAAAACGATCAACAGGTGAGCAACCAAGCCGGGCTACCAGTGTTCCAAATTATTTCGAAAACCATGGATAGTTCACCTGCTATATCGAGCTTCACTACCTTTGCATCTGCTACTTACACATGCGCATTTCAACTATTCATGTGTTACCAATACCTTTTTTCAGTTTTCAGATGATTCCCGTTTGCATGATTCCACTCCCGATGGTTTCGTCGACGCCCATAGAGCTCGCCCAGTTGTCCTCCTTCGGCCTCGGTCCATCTTCCGTCTGGCATGTTTCAAGGTACGTACATATAAACAGATCGGGCAGCAGGCTGGTCTTACGCGTGCCATGAAATCCTTTGCCAACGATATTTGCTGAGTTCCAGAAACAACTTGTAAGATCCTAGCATTGTGCTTAAGATGATATCTCCCACCGACCACGGATCCATATTTGACCTTACAGAGATGATTGGGTCGATGGGCCGAACATGTTCATTAGTAGCTCCATTGGCTCTCACCGTCCACTTTTATGCCCTGCGAACCCAGATGCCCACTCTTGGTAGTTACACTTGATACATGTAACGAAGCGGAAGTCCATCTTGCGATTCGAACACATGCAACTAATCAAAGGTGCCGGATCAGCCGGACTTCTTCCGGAGCTGTTCAAGTGCGGAGGCGCAGTTATCCTCAGCCAGTTAACCACATTGTTTTCCAAATTCAGGCATGAAGAGAAGGTGTCTACTTCCTAAGCGGTTCAGTTAATGTCCGGACTTTGAAGGAGAGTGCTCGCACTTCATGTACCAATCACCGGGAAGAGTAGTCACATTGCCGTTGTCTCCGGGATATTTGCATCCATTCTACTCCGTAGACTATCCCCGATTCGAGAATGACATCGCCGGGACGGTTAAGCTGGCTTCCGCTCTGGCCGTGAACGTGTGGATCAAATATTCGCGCTTCACCAAATCATCGAACACCGCCCCATCTACAAGAAGCCTACCATCGTTTCTTTCTTAAACATCCGTGCTGCATATGACGCGATTAATGGACTTGCGCAGCAGCGTTGCTTGCTGAAGAACAGGGTCTCAGAAAAGTACACTGCCATTCTGCATGCTCTCTGCCTCCACCTCTTCGTAAAAGTAAGTCTATGACAAGCTTTCGCCGTCCTTCACTATCAAAAGCAGTGCTCGACATGACTGTCCATTTTTATCTTCAATTGTACGATTACAGACGTGTTATCGAGAGGTCTGGAAGGTTTCCAAGATTTTCGTCTGCAGTTACTACCAACCAAGAAAACGACCGACATATATTGATGATATCATCTTACTTGGTGATGACTCGCAACGTATGCAACCCATTCTAAACCGTTCGACAATTGAAGTATCTAAGTACGAAAGGTATTTCGCCCCGTCGATATGTAAAGTGTTGCTCCAGTATTGGCACTGGCCCGTCACTGTGCTTACTCTTGAAGGTACACAGTTTGAACAAGTGGATAGCTTTTTCCATCTGAGCAGCTGCATGGTTGCTGGTAGCACTATTGTGAAGAAAGTTTCCCTCCGCATCACCAGAGCTCGGTCGGCGTTTGTAAACCTGAAACACTTGTGGCGTCGTCGGGCTGTCTCTTTCGTTGTAAGGGGTCGTATTTACAATGCCACCGTTCGGGCGGAGTTGCTAGGTGGAGGCGAGTCGTGGCCAGTTCGCGTGGACGACATACGCCGGCTCTCGGCCTTCGACAATGGGTGCTTGAAATGGTTCGCTGGTGTGTGGTGGAAGCAAAATATCCTCAGCGGTAAAGTCAGACGCGTCTTAGGGAATGCGAGTATTCTCCTCAACAAGCCAGTATTCCTGCGTCAGTTAAGATGGGTCGGTCACGTCCTGCGTATGTCAGCTGAGAGTCTACTCTGTTGCGCCCTTTTCGCTCACGCGAGACTTGCTTGAAAGAGATCAAGTGCGGTCAACCGTCCACTTAGCGACAGCATATGAAATTGCTGACTTCCTGTCTCGCTGAGGTTGGATCCACACGTCTGTCTGGTTGAGGATCAAAGGACGAAGGGTACCGATGGCTAGAAACAATTTAGGATAAGGCATGCAATAGAAACCAGAGGAAGATCTGTGTACACACTTGTTTAAATTCAGATGCGTAATGCATAACAATTGAGCAAGATAAATTGAAAAGTGGCAAATGGAAAAATAACAAAAATAACTAGAGTTCCCTTCTTCTTGCGGCAATGAAGCTGAGGGGTATTGCTTAGTTTCAGTTAGTGTACCATGATGATGCTACGGTGATTAAACCCGTATTCTTCCAATGATTGCCATGGTTTTGTGTGTCCCTATGTCCATTCGTTAGACCTTTGTTACTACTACTACTACTACTACTACCAATACTAATAATAATACTACTTCTATTACTACTACTACTATTGCTACTACTACTACTACTACTAGTCAGCATCTGGTCCGTTCACAGTTCGTCTTTCATGGACTGATAATGACCTCATCTACGCTACTGCTGTTGAGTTGCTAGCTGTGATTCTACGAGACGAGTGAAATATTTCCTAATTGGGTGCAACGTTGAAGTCGAAAGCAAGAGCATCATACTTTAACGCTGTAGAGCATGATCAAACTCTAGGTAATACTCCAAGTCGACCGACAGTTTTGAATTGACATGTTCCATCTTTGCTTGATGGCAATGGAGTCAGTTTGAGCCCAGGTTTTCGTGAAGCTCGGTTAGCGCAATGTGATGCACTGTGAATGCGTGTGTTGGAACGTGACGTCGTTACTGTATTGGTTGTGAATTGCTCAGCCGGTGGAAAAGACTAATATATCATTTGTCTGTCATGCATTGACTCAGCAACTGTATTCCGAGTGTCTTCGGAGCCCCGTATGCGACTCACTTGGTAATCAATGCCAAAGTAAACATCCTAATGACAGTATTTTTCATCACATGTCAAACAGTGAGAAATGATGGTGGAATTCGTTTTTCATACTCTGCAGTCAGTAGCGCAGCGAAAACCGGGGCAATGACAAGTCACCTTATCTCCAGACGATGTTTATTGATTTCAACGAAACTTCGAAGTCAGATCACACACGTGCGAGTGTTAACTGATATCTAGTTGAGTATACGGGCTTCGGAATTTTGCAGATTGCAATGCCGACACCATCAACACCTTGAGTCATTGACTCAGTGTGGTAAGAGACGTGAAGTACATTATCAGTCTCCATAAATTCGGAACCAAAAGGTCTAAGGTTAGTTACTGTAGTGTTGTACGCAAGCTTATATACGCGCTCCGGTGATAGCGGTGATAGTTCCAAAGGAACGAGGAGTGACAGTCGACACTACCTGCTGACCGACCTGACCTAAATCTTGAACCTTGAAGAGGTCAATGTGAAATGGGAAGCTCGGACAGAAGGACGATTTGTATACAGTGCTTACATTGTTTGCGAGGTCAGCGGCAGTTTTGCTCAACATGAGGGAAAGAGGAGGGTTAAAAGAGAAGGATAATAAAAAGAAACATGCTACCAATTGGATGTACGTCCACAAAGTTTTGATAGATATGTCTCACCTATGGTCTCTATATCAACAGACCAACACACAAAGCAGTGGGAAGAGGGTCCAACGCAGGAGTGTGACCGTAGTGTCCTAACAAGATCTGCTTCTGGGCTGTCATCTACAGCTTTTGAAGCTTTCGCACAGCTTACGTAAGCTCTTCGAGCGCTGTATAATGCGCACCTGGTCTACTGCATATGGAAGTTGGCGAGTTTCACACGTTTATGACCAGGAGCTACCTGCCTTCAGGCTGGTGGCGACGGTTCAATGATCAACGATCGGTGCCCTCCCACCGTCGGCGACAACGCGTGGTAATCCCGCTCTATGCCAATGGAGCTATCAACTTATAGTCCGTAACATGTTTCCTCCCATGCTCGAGTTTTGGAGGAAGAGAGTAGGCGATCTCTTCCCAACCTCCAAAGAAGGGGATGTTGAAATCGAGCTGGCCTGACGCATAACCCCTGACTTATCTGGTATGAGTAGCTCTGAAGGCACTTGAAAGGTACCCCACAGCGTAATACAATATGAACACAAGTCATCTCACCACGTTAAGATCCAGTACCCTAGTGATGGTTGTACTACTTCGATAGGCGTAAACCAGCACTAAACAACGATGTAATGTGAATGGGCTCTTAGTTTTCATGAGCTTTATCAGAAAGGCTGGCCTTTGTGTGATTAACAGATCAGGCATCCGGTGGATAGCAGCTTGTTATAGTGGGCTGAATGCATGGCGAGATCGATGTAATGCGTCTTCATTCTGTTTGGTCAAAAGTTCAGAAATCCTAACACGATGAATAGAACGCAGTACAGGTCGCGTCTTTTATTTGAATGACCAGTTGACACTGACAGGCCGTTTTACTAGCCCTAGAAACGAAAGCATTATGTCCCTTGAAGCGCACGACGATCAAAAAGAACAACCGAAGAGGGACACATCAGGCAAGACCGCCTTAACACAAGCTTCATAGATGGCGTGCCGGAGCATCCTTCTAACGATGTTCAAGAGACCGGAAAGCACGATTTAAAACAGTGACGGTTCATTCGTGAAACCCTTCGTTGGATACTATTGTGGCGCTATCGTTCACCAGGATACCTCTCTCACCAAAGTATAGAGGCTGCGGCCCTATAATCCTGAAATCTGTGGCTCAGTCAGATCAACAAGTAACGGATGTTCTGGATCAATGGCGGAGAAATCGGCAAAGCCTTCCTTCTGAACTACGGTTAAAGGTCGCAGAAGCTTTGCACAGCTCAAATAGTAAAACACCTCAAGCTTCATACACATAGATCTCTTGTGTTAGAAGTAAACTTGTGATATTTTTGCACATGCTCCGAGCATTTTATCAGAGAATGCTTTTATTCACCTGATCATGATGTAACAGGCGTGTGTCATCTAAAAGGAGAATATGCACTTTATTTATGTATACTGCATCGTTTTCAGACATGTCGTAAACAGAGGCAATCGAAACACGCTACCGAAATACCTTCGCACTGTATCCAGGTAGTCATCCTTGTGGGGCTTGCCTCCTAATGCCAACTTTTATCCTCCAGCAACGAACGGGTTACCCTGCAAATTACTGACGGTACCTTGACGTTGCCATGCGTTGACGAAGCAGCTGATCTGGGTATCATTGTGACGTGTAACTTCAAACCCTCAGCAGAGTGCCAACATGCCGCCAACAAGGCGCCACAGAATCTATTCCGTCTCAGGATAGCATTATGCAACACTAAACTTGCGGTTCTCCTTCCCTTATATAAGGCGGTGGTACGGCCTCACTTAGGGTGCAGTGTGCAGGCTTGGACGCCGGATCGCCGGAAGGATATTGTTTACGTAGAAAAAAGCCAAAAATTGGGGACTAGTACGATTGTGATCCAGTCTGGGAAGTCATATGACGAATGCCTTAGGAGCATAGGGTTGTTTTCCATGAAACGGTGCAGACTGTTAGGTGACCGTATAGAAATATTCATAAATATGAAAGACCTCAGTGCCATCAAGCTTACCGACCTGTTTGAACAAACTGCCTCTGACCACCTACGGAGACATGGACTTAACCTTAACTATCAGATGTTCAGGCTAGAAACGGGGGCCAAATTCTTTGCGAATCGTGTAGTTCATAGTTAGAACAAGCATTCTTTTGCCTTAATGGGAAGTACCACTGTAAAGTCCTTCAAAAAGGGCTTGGATAAGTGTTGGTCGAATAAATTTCCGACAATTATTGTAAGTTCACTGAAAATTGCCACAGACCGCGTAATGCATGATCCAAGGAAGTACAGAGGTTGCTGTTGTTATCGTAACACTCGTTTTGTACCGGCAAGGAAAGCAACCCGAACGTCGAAGTACCGGGGGCCCTGATTTGCTTGTCAGTACAAGGAACAGGATGCTGGTTGGACAGAAGCCTATTTCATCCTTGGAACCTGATATGACCTGACCTGTACAACCACGGCTAGCGTAACCAATGTGTGCGATGGAGCTCGAGCCAATCTCACTCACCTTTGCAAGGAATTCTGTCTTAACTTTGGCGTGATTGATGAACCGTAACGTGCGTACATGACGTTGTCCGAGAGATGCCTGGAACTGCACCGGAGGCTCGTTTGCCGCGGGTGTACCTTTGAGCTCCAGTGCGTACGAAATAACGCCGAGCTCGGCGCAGCTTGCATCTAGTCGTCCATTGTATGTCCCCACACAAAGTGGGACAAATTCCAAGGTTACTGACCCCTGTAAATCATAGAAATCGAACAAAAAATGCGGTTGTATGGAAGGAAAAGTTGAATGCACGTATTGTTTCCTGCAGGGGCGTAATATTCTTAATGCCAGATTATTTCAACTCTGTTTCTATTATCATAGCAGATGTGCACAACATTGTTTGAGCACAGTATACGTAAGACTGCGACTGTACGGACGGACGGACTCAGAACATGTGGACATCTCGCTGAGTCTGACAGATCTCGTTATACTTAAAACGCCTTTCGCTCTAACACTAGCTGCAGACCCCAGTTTCAAACTGAATAGCGCTGTCCTTGACGTGTTGTGGGATCAGCCAAACAGCACTGATCTGAGCGGCTAGGAAAATAAAGCTGGCTGGCTTAAAAGTAAATAAAAGAATGCGATGGCAACCGCTGCTTGCGAATCATGCGGGGTCGTAAATGGTGTAGTTCGATGCTAAGCATAATCGGAATTAGCGCTGCGAATAATCCAGTTCTGTGTGGCATAATAGCCTAGTTATAAGAGCATTAGATAGTTAACCGCGAAGTCTCTTGTTCACAGCTTAAACACTAGGTTGTCGACCGCTAAATTCAAAGGTAAAAGCCATTTCAAACTAGCATACATTGTATTGTATTGGTACAGATGATAAAGGTGGCATTTAAATTAAATTGTCGATGGAGATTCATCATAGTCCCACTCAGTAATACAGGGGCTGCGCATCCAAAGAAGCACTGGACGACCGCTTCAGCTTTTTGGGATGGTCAGCAGTGAATATAACATCTGCCCTATGCGGAGACAGAACCCTTGAAGTTGGCAAGGCAAATAATGATGACCCTATTTGAACAACACGGGTAGCGGATACGAACAACAGGATTGGAGTCACTCAAATGAAAGGAGTTGCTTAAGCTCTAGCCACATACTTCACTTTCAATAGCTAAACCTACAAACAGATAATAGGCAAGCCAATGCGTTCGTCAATCTCTGGACTAGTAGCCGAGGCAGTAATGAAAGTACTGGTATTAAAGGCATTGCCCATGGTGGAGCCCAAACTTTGGGCACATTACGTGGACGATGATTCTATCATCCTCGAGCACCCTAGACTACAAGAATTACATCAACCGATAACTAATATTCTCCCGGCTTACAGATAGGAGGAGAACAAGGGCCAGTTGCTATTATTAGACTTGCTCATGACATGACATGCGCCCTGAAACAACAGTCTATCGGAAAGCGACGCACACGGACCAGATCTTGAACTATCACAGCAACCAACTGACCATTCACAAAAGCATTTGCGTGAGGATACTTTTTAAACGAGCCCAAACACACCGTAGCACGCTGCAACTGAGGAAGACGGAGGAAGGTCACCTATTCAACATGTTTCAGCGGAATTCGTACCTTTAAAGTTTTATTCTCCGCTGCCTGATGTCGAAGAATTAACCCTAGCCCACTTCACAAGCGCAACTGAACGGAAAACAATCGTCATTCCTTACACCCACCGAAGTTCTGAGTAAACCTTCTGGGCTAAAGGACCAAGTGAGTAAAGAAGAAAGATCAGGTGTGATTTACAAAATTGTATGCCAAAACTGTGACAGGTACTACATAGGCAAGACAAGGAGGAAACTAAGCACAAGACTGCACCAACATGGTCTGGCCATCCGCCATCATAAAATCGTTAAGGTACATATGGATATACATATGGATGCCGAGGACCATCATTTCGCTATGGAGAACCTCAAGGTACTTGGAAGAGCGAAGAACCGCAGAGCGCGCGAGTTCATCGAGATCGGGCGTTCGGGCCAGAGCTCAACCAACATGCATCTGGAACTAGAGGGAGTCTATTCAAGTTCTGGTCTGTTCTCTGAGCTGTACACATGCGTTGCAGACGTTTCGTCACTAATCAAGGTGACTTCCTCGGGGCGTAGCAAGCGAACTGAGTGGTTCGTCTACGAAGCGTTGCAGCTGAAGTCAACAATAGGTACAATTGAAGACTAGCATTCAAAGTAGGAGACAATCAATAGTCAGTTGAATCTGGCAGTTGCTTACGAGACGCTGCGAATCAGACCCTGATACTGGTACTGAGGATGTTGCCTAGCTTGGCAACAAAACGTCTGCAACGAAAATGCCCAGCTTGGAAAACAGAACAACCCTCTCATCCACCCACCCCCCGAGCTACAGGTATTTCCAATAATTTTCAAGGATAATACCGCCGTCCAGCATTTCTGTGGATGTACAGTGGCTGTTTAAGTGTGGCTGTGATGTCGTTAAGACTAATTTTATCAATGGTGAACTCCCCACAGCACAAGTGGGCGCGTTGTCTAATGCGAATCTTAGCCCCACTTAGGCAGCATTTCAGGATTCTTTTGCACTCATTGAGGATCTCGACAACAAGATAGCCGACAAGCTCATGTGCTTTATGAACGTCCAATCGTTGTTCACTAACGTTCCATTGCTCGAAATAGTTGATTAAGTATGTCATCTGATTGAGGTCGAAAAAGTCCGTGTACAAATACCGACAGATCTACTCAGGCAGTCTCTGTTGTTGTGCACGGAAAACGTCGAATTCCGTTTCCAACAGACCTCTTATTGCCAAATCGATGGAGTGGCTATGGGCAGTCTTCTGAAGCCTGCAATAGCCGACTTTTTCATGATAATGTTTGAAAGAAAACTGAGGGGTGATTTCGCAACTACCTTTCTACAAGCGGTATGTTGATGACATACTCGTTTTCGGTTCCTCAAGAACACAGATAGAATGCCTGGCCAGACAGCTGAACAGCGTCCATATGAATTTAAAAGTTACCCATGCATTCGAGTCAAATAATTGCCTTCCATTTCTTGACATTCTCCTCAGTCGAAGTGATACCGGGCTCGTTAGGCGGTCTATATACCAAAAGCCGACATGGTCTGGTCGATACCTGCACTTTACGAGCTTCACGCTAATGGGTCACAAACGTGTGCTTGTGAAGACTCTGTTTTCCCGTGCCAGAAGAATTTGTTTAATTGATTGTCTGGCTGAGGATATGGAAACCATTACCAGAACACTTATGGAAAACAGCTACCCTAAACGTTACATCGATAAGCACAGACAAGCCGAAAAATGGTGTTGACAGCATCTAAGAAACAGGTTTACCTTGAACTTCTATTCAAGGGCAGCGCTGCCACAATGAGGACAGCCAAGCGTTTATACTCTGCCATCCAGAGAACATACTACGCCGCTGACGCGGTCGTAACTAGCAGAACCCAGAAGCTGTTGTTACTTTCAGACAAGGAAGAGGAACCCATCGGCGCCAAATCCCATTGCGTTTACCAATTTGTATGTGATTGCGGAGTCGGTTACATAAGCAGAACCGAGAGGGTTTTGAATTCCAGAGTGAAGGAACACCTGCCCAACTGAGTTCAACGGGAGGTCAACCAACCCGCCTCTAGTGCTCCGAGCTCACGTAAGCCACCAGCGTCATCAATAGGCAGACACATTTGGGAGTCCCATCATCGGGTTAACCCTGTCTCGGCGTTCCGGATTCTACTGCGTCATCCTAGTTCGCGGTTCTTGCGCTTTGCCAAGGCCGTGGCGATAAACCGAATGAGACCGGTCCTATGTGTGGAAAAACAAATGGTTGTAACTCTTCGCCTGCCGCGGTCTTAGGATTATAGCCGCCGTTCTCCCTGGTGCACCTGACTGGTCAGGTGACACACTTTGATTATTGATTAGTCTGGTGACACCCTTTGATTACATTGATTATTTTCCGTTATCAGAATGGTACTGACGAGATGATATGAAATGCGCGCATCTACCAATTTTCGTCTTCTTTCTGTGTTATTCAAAGCTCATTCAGTTATCTTACTGACCATTTTTGAGTACATGTGAGTTGAATGTTAATGGGAAGAAATGCGTCACATCTACACTCAGACAGCCATCACACACGATTAATTCAGCTTGAAAGCAAGTGTCGTTCTATCTTCACCGAGCACGGCAATAACGTTGGGAGTCAGTGGATATTGTCTGGCGTTAGTAACTTTGTCATGATGGTCGTTACCGTCCCCCGTAGCTCAGTGATCTTCACACGGACTGCCAACAGTCGAGTTGCGGGTTCGAGCCCCACAGGCACCAGATGGAATGCGCGCAGCTGATGATGATTCCCGAAAGGATGAAACAGCCGTACAGTGCTCGTCCTGGGGTGTGTGATGGCTGTCTGATTGAGTAGGTTATAAATTTCCACCCACACCAATTTGTAGGTAGTTACTTTTTACCCATACTTGTCTGTCCATGTTGCGCCGTCATCACCTAATATGTAATGTGTGAGCACTCAATTTCAGTGATCAGCTGGCAGACTCGCAGGCTCCCCTTCTTACATAATGTTTCTGCTTGATCAATGTCAAGTCAGGAGGTTATTGGCAACAATGTGTCTACGCATGCTAGGCTAGGTGGGAAATATGGGCATAACTCCGACCGTACAGACAACGGCGAGCGTGTTTTGCAACTGTGTGCGGAGCACCAGCCGTTTATTAGTAGCATTGCTTTCAGACACACTGGGCGCAGAAGTGCCACTTGGCGTCCTCATGTACCTGGCCATCGACTGACCCAAATAGATCATATTGCCATGACTTACAGGTGACGTGTTTCCATCTTGGATTGCCTCTCGTACTGGAGTATTTGCGTCGACTCTGATCATGCCTTGGTACGCTCTCGCTTTTTCATGAACTTTACCGACAGACGCACCAAGCTTCTACCCCCATTGGCAACTGTGAAAGTCTCAGCCCTCGGTCAGACAAGCCTATCAAGGCGCACTGCGTACCGAACTTTCGCTGTCTTGTCCTAATGACACTGAGCTTCAGTGGAATAAAATCTCGGCCGCCATGCACGACTCAGGAGTATGTGCTTGTGGCACTATCCAACGTCACCGCACCAGCCACTGGATATCCGAGAGGTCGGTGAACCTGTTGGAATCTAGAAATCTGCCGGCTGACTCTGAACACAGTGTGACTAGACGGGCTATTGGGCGTGAACCAAAACGGAGCCTACGTGCTCACAAGGAAGCCTGGTGGACCAGTCGGGCTCAACAAATGGAGGAGGCGGGAGCAGTAGCAAACTATTGCAAACTCTTCCAGCTGATTCGAGCCACTGGTCGCAGGAAACCAGACGTCAGTGAAACAATCAGAGACAGTGCATGTGTCATGATCCACAATAAGGAGCGCCGTATGGCTCGGTGGGAGGAACACTTCCAAGATCAGTTCAGTTGGCCCTCTGCATTCGGACCTCTTCTACTCAGGTGATACAAGGTAAGCTATGGACGGTTAGTTTAGGGCCTCCGTCGGAGGCCGAGGTTCGAAACGCGATCCCAGCCCTCAATCATATTGGTGCCGCTGACCCGGATTCCCTTCCACCTGCACATTTTAAGGATGGAGGTGAGGTCCTCTGCAAAGCATTGACCTCACTGTTCGGCAATGTATGAAAGGAGTAAACCGTCCCGGCCAATTAGAGTGAGTAGATCATAGTGGCAATATACAGGAAGGGCAGACGCACCGATTGTTCTAACCACAGCGGTATTAGCCTAACGCTAGTTGTGTCAGAATTACTGGTCTCCATCCTCGTTCGTCGCCTCACTGCGGAACGGGCATCCTGTATTAGGTAAAAGAAGGCAGGTTTCCGTCCAGGACTGGGCTGTATAGACCATAGATTCACTTTGCGGCAGGTGCTAGAGTAGAGCCACGTATACTGCAGACCGACAATAGCTGTGTTCCTCGATTTCAATGGTGACTTCGATTCAGTCAACCGATGCATTCTGTTTCAAATACTTGCGCGGAAAGGCGTTCCCATGAAATATGTGAACATCTTACGTGCTCTGTACTCGAGCATTACAGGCCTACGGTCTACTACGGTGTACGGTAACCTGTCGGATAGCTTTCCGACAACAAGTAGAGTTCGTCAGAATTGTTCAATTTAACCAGTTTTGTTCATTTTCGTAGTGAACTGCATCACCGAGTGCTGCTTTGAGAAGTCTCAAGATGCATACGTTGAGGTGCTGCCTGGTGAAAGGTTAGTTGACCTTGATTATGCAGACGATATTGTTTTGCTGTTTAACAATATTGGAGCAGTGTAATCAACCCTGAATAACCTGTGTAGAGTGGTTCCATTAGTTGTCATGCGCTTCGCAGCTTCAAAGTGCAAATTTAACTGCAAGACCACCAGCTACTTGATGACCCCTTGACCCTAGATAGCGAGGAGCTCAAGGTAGTTACTCAGTTCACTTACCTTGACAGCTGTATCAGCAACGATGGGTGCATAGCTTTTGAGGTATTGCAAAAGCCAGAATTGCCTTTTTTAAGCTGCGACATCTTTGGCGACAGAAAGGGGTTTCCCTCCGTCTGAAAGGCTGTGCTTACAAGGTCACAGTGAGGGCCGTCCTGCGCTATAGGAGTGAGACTTGGCCACTTCGGTCTGAAGAACTGAGGTGTTTTCAAATCCTTGATCATCGTTGTTTGCGAAGCACTACTGGTGACGGATGGCACCAGCGTGTCCGAAATGATGATGTGCGTAGGCGTGTGCTACGCAGTGATACTCAAGCTAGTTCCTTAGAACAACAGGTAGCACTGAGTAAGTTGCATTGGCTTGTGCACGTGCTACGTAGGCCTGGTCACCGCTTACCGAGAAGGGCCTTGTTTAGTCTGCCAGACGTAGGGTGGCGCAAGGCCAGAGGTCGAAAAATGTTGACACTGCAGCGAGTAATGAAGGCAATAACGACCAAAATGGATGCCGTCGGTCCATGCCGCCTTCCACGTTGGACTCACCTGACCCGCCTTGTGCTTGGCTCGAGACTTTCCAGGACTTGGCTCGCAGTCCGCGCCAGTGGCGCATCTGCTGCCGTCTCCTAGTCGGATTGCGTTTAGAGTGTGTATGGTGCTGTTGTCTGCGGAGTAATGGCTGATTAGAACGCGGGGCAGTGAAAATCGCAAGAAAGCTGTCTCGCTAATGCCGCCTTATCTTTGCACGATAGCCAGCTGTTTGTGGTGGTATGTTGTTAACAAGGTGTATGCTTCTTGACGCCGAATGATTGCTTATGACATTACGGTTCTCCGATAAGTCTCCCTTCTCTCCCTCTTAGTATTCTTCATTCCGTAGGTCGTTATGGTTGTATGGTAGCAGAGCATTAGTTCAAATGGCTGGTGTACGGCTGTTGATGATGATGACTCATGTTGTGTTGTAAAAAAACACTTCCAAAACACTCTCCGCCTCCATGGGATATTGTTTGAATGCCCAACAAGTAAACGTATAAAATCAGGTACACTCGCTCGCGAGCCTACGGTACATTAATTGCCCGTGATCTGTCGCATTTTCGAAGCACAAATGTTTATTCGCTCAGTAAATAGTTGATGATTCTACTTCAATTTTTATGCAAATTGCTGTTTTGCATTTACCCACTCATATTTTTTCCCTAATAAACTCTGTCGGTAGCGCGTTTGTTACGGCTGTATATGCATCCTCTCCGCTCCTATCTAAGCTTTAGTTAACTCAAATATTGATGAATATTGACTGACCCTAATTTCACCGCATTACATTACTTCGGGTTTCCAGGTTCCACCCTGCTGCCTCATGTTATGCGACGCACTACATTATTCGCTCATTCGCTATTTATTCAGTACAGTTCATACTGTGTTTGGTAACCAAATTTAGGCACCCAGTCTGTGTTTGGCTGGACCATGGTACTTGAAGCCTAGCTTTCATATCATATCCAACAATGTGAGGCATCCAAACGCTAGCTGACAGCGTAAAGTCTGCAGTATTAGCAATATTTATATTTTATTTTGCAACAGTCTATGAATAGACATAGAGTCATCAGAAACCATGGAACACAAAAGAACTTAGTACAGAAATTGTAAAAGAAAATACAACACAACACTTAAAGCCCATGGTTTAGTCAGAGGGCGAGATACTACCCGGTTGCCCAAGCCGACGATTCTTGATATGAGGGAACATTAAAACAACTAACGTGATCCCATTTTCCACCAACGAGCAATGCTTTAAAAGAAACGGATGAGGCAACGCATCTGCTCAGACAGCACGATTAAGTCACCAGGTATGCCATTGAAAAGCAAAGGACAGGTTCAGCTATTCAACCACCATTAGTCTTTGCAATTCGTTTTGTGCAGCCCTACACGGTTCGAGTGGAGTAGCTGTACGGCTCTGCCGATGTGTGCTTGATATAAGGTTAGGGTTCTTTTGGGTTTCAAGCGTTTTCGTTCCGATCAGACTTGTTCATACGATAGCTAGACGCCCGTAAAAGTAGTGAGCCATCATTCCGTATAATTGGTACTTGTCAGTAGTGAAAATCTTTCTCGAGTCTTATTGGCTATAAACCCACAGCCACGCGTATTTAATAGGAGCTCTGTTTCCCCACTCATCCATCTGATGTTGAACAAGCGCATTAGCTATCCGAAGCCTGTATGCATGCAGATAATGTAGGCAATTCCCAACACCGAAAAGTTGGGCGCATTGTCCCTTGTTCCATTTGGATCGTGCACCCCTATTTCATCTCACCTCAGGTTAGAATCAACCGTCCGTACGCAAAGAATTCTTCATTACACTTTTGAATATAAGCCACAAGCTCTTTTGTCTAATAGAATGAGTGTCGTCAGTTATACTCTCCACATATGTTGAAGTCTTGAAGATCACTCACCGAACAATTTGGTGGAATCTGTACCTGTGAAGGGATTTGCACTTCTGGCACAGTTGTCGTTAAGCGAAAATTCGCCGGTACTTTCAACGGGTTGTTCAGGTGGATGGTGTACGCGATCGGTCTACGCACTGGAGTACGGAGCCGAACAACCTCCACTGGATCTGGACGCACGAATTTGAGATGTAGCTCATAATACTGGTATTCTTTTGTGTCTTCATTAGTGAACGTCAGCTGGAAGTAACAGACGGAAAAAAACAAAATGAAACGTTCACACAATGAAAGGTATTTACGCCTGTGCCAAGATTTGGCCCATCGCGTCAAGCGGTTGGAGCCGTTTACCTCACCATGGGAACGAACGCACCTAAGGATTTAGAGCGATAATAGGGATATCGGATATAGTCGCATCAACACTCACACAAATGGACCCTGACATTTTGGAAAATAGTCGATAGGACGCAGTAGCGGTGCGCTTTGATCTCGAGTTCATGACTACCCTCATCTCATACGTGGCCTGATTCAAACAACTTATCCTTGGGTGACCACTGTGGCTGAACGGCTTTCCTATGTGCATGATACTATTGTATGGAGGACAAAGCTGATCAGTAAAGTGATAACTTCCCCCCCTAAACTACCAGTCACTTCAAGGCATTGAAGCCACCTTGGGTAATTGTTAACTCTGGCACTGTTTAGACTTTTTCATTCCGATCCAATCACCATGCTGCGCAGTACGGAGTAATATAGTACCCTTTCAATGCTACCTTTCTTTTAACCTCAAGCAGCCAAGTTTATACCGTTTGAACTTGAATTAAGCTCCTCGCATTTGGCCATTAGTTTCCAGTACATCTATTACCAGTGGCTGTGATTAACTTACCCTGGGGATCCTCTTTAAAGGGATATTTGGAACCGGTCTGGCACGCTCTTACAAAGGTTCATGGAAAAGCAGTCGACGAGACTTACATTTTCTCGTTACCCTCTTCGTTGGCCGCAAGCGTATCTAACACACGCTCGACTTAGTCATCCAATGCCCATGACACACAAAAGGGCAAAGGTGAGCGCGTGGTCTGCGCATCGGTAACTCTGTAGCTAGCGATGGTCGTCTGAAGCACAGTGCCCCGCACAGTAATGGAAAATACTATATGTTTGGCATAACCTAAAGCAAAGCACCAGTATGCAGAAGCCGATTATGTCATTCACACAGTGATGAGTTTCCTGTCAGAGCAAACAGATAGATCCAAGTAACGAACCAGAGGATTAATGGAGGACGAACTTGGTGGATTCGATCATTGGATGCAACAGCGTCCTCCTTCGCCTACACGGCTGTACTGACTGGCTGAATTTAGTGTGCGCCACTGTGACTTCGCACGTTGTGTTGTTTGATTGGACTGAAGCAGGCAGCTTATCGGCTCAAAAACGTCGTTATATACGAAGATTCACAAACAACGTATATCAAACCGTTCCAGTGGTCAAACTTGCTATTTTCTCGTATGTCTACCTTTGCTGAACAAACCGCTTGTGCATAGAGGACCGACTGGAGTATACGTCATCTCGGTTAGAGTGTGAACACCATCTTTTCATTATAGGTGTAAGAAGCAAGAGACATCCTTCGTATGAATGACAGCCAGTTACTTTTTAAACTGCAATACCGTGCCACGCATGAGTACCACATAGGCAATGGTTTGTGTAAAGTTTGTGTGGCATAACTAACTCACCTTAACCTGAACAGTTCCCTCTCGGTAGGCGAAAAGACTCAGCCGGTATTCTCGATCCCCATTTGCTGGTACATTTACGTATTCAAGTCCTTGCATAGAGGCGCCTGGGTCCGATTTATCCGGTTTCAACAATTCTTTTACCACTCGGAATCGTTGTGTTCGACTGAGCCAGTTGGGCACACGTATAGTCTCGACATGCGTCTTTCTGCATTCGATTTCGCGAGTCAGTTTGCCAAGCGGCTTCGGGGCTTCGGCCGCTCCGATCAAGTTATACAACAAGCCGGTTCCATCGGGAAGAGGGAAAAACACCGTGCCCTGAAACAGGGATGCAAGCGTTTAAAGTGTTTGCACAGGCAGACTATACCTAAACAGAGCCTATCCTTATGCAAACAGCCGTAGAACCGATTTCTGCTTTAATCCGTGTACAGTGTGCCCATCAGTGCCATTCCTGTGCCTAGTCTTCAAAACCCAGACACATTTGATCCAGTGAACCTTCGTCAAACCCCCAAGCCCAGATTGTCACATATGACTATTCAGTTGCAGCGGCAGGAGAAGTACTCATATGAGCTTAGGTTGGCCAAATTCGCGAAAACAAATCGTAAGTGTTATTACACGTATGTTCAATCAAAGGCTACTCTAAAAGAGGTGGTCGGCTGTCTAACCATGGAGGACGGCAGCCAGGCTGCAGACGACGTCGATAAAGTAGTAGTGCTGCTACGTGTCTGCCAAAATCTGCCTCGGAAGGATAGTGGGTCAGCCTTGCCATCACAGCCGCACTGCTCAAGTAGCTATACCATGCGGGAAATTATTTTCGATGTGCCAGAGGTCTTCACAGTGTTGGCCAGTTTGAACCCTTATAAATCAGCTGGTCCTGACAGTGTACATCCCGCCATAGTTAAGCGGCTGGCTGATATCATTCAGTATTCTGTCGCGGAGTTATTCAACTAGTCTTCTCAAGAAAACAATCTGCTACGTGATTGGAAGGAGACGACCATTGTTGGCATCCACAAAGGGGGTTCTAAGTCGGTGCCTCATAACTATAGACCTGTTAATTTGACCAGCATCATGCTGAAGTACTAGGAAAAGCTTATAAGAAATAGGATCTATGAGCACTTGACTGAGCACAATCTAATTAGAGCGGAACAGCATGGCTTTCTTAAAAAGAAGTCGTGTCTTACCAATTTATTGTGTTTTTTAGATGAGATTACCCGATGTCTGGATAGTGGGATGTCGGTAGAGGTGTGCTATTCGGACTTCAGTAAAGCCTTTGACTCAGTGAATCATCGTTTTTTAATGGAGAAGCTGACATGGTTTAGATTGCATCCTCAACTATTACTGTGGCTCTCTGAATTCTTACGTGGAAGGACATTCAGAGTCAGGGTTGGGGAAGCGAGTTCTAGTGTGGGCCATGCCTTCAGCGGTGTTCCCCAAGGTTCGGTACTGGGTCCATTGTTGTTTCTTATGTTTATAAATGACCTGGCTCCTCTTCTTGAGGATCCCTGCTATATCTTCGCAGATGACTTAAAGCTAGTTAGTAGGGGAAACCGAGCGACATTGGCTAAGGATATCATCACTGTGGTGAATGGGTCGAGCCAATGGGAGCTACTTCAAAATGCCAATAAATGTCAGCTATTGACCAATAGTAGTAGCGGAATTGAAGTGCAGTCCTCTGCGGGGTCCCCATCATTGCAGTGTACCGATGAAGCTCGCGATCTACGTCTAATCATACTGAACAATTTTAAGCCTTCAGCACAGTGTCGCCATCATGCCAATGAAGCGCGACAAGAGTTGTTTCGTCTTAGGAGGGCGCTGAGTAACACTAAAGCAGTAGTATTCTTACCGCTATATAAAGCAGTGGTTAGGCCACATCTGGAGTATTGTGTTCAGGCCTGGGCACCGTACCTCCGTAGTGACGCCATGTGTATAGAAAAGATTCAGAAACTTGCGACCAGGATGATCGAAGGCCAACGAGGGAAGTCGTACGAAGATCGTCTAAGTAGCTTGGGATTATTTTCTTTGGAACGGCGTAGGTTGAGAGGGGATTTGATTGAGATGTTTAAGATCATTAAGGAACTTAGTGGTATTAGTCCCACCCATCTGTTTGAGTTAGCTATGTCGGACCACCTGCGCGCGCATCGGCTGAAGTTTAAACATCATAGAGCTCGTTTGGACATCAGGGCAAAATTTTTTACGAACCGAGTAGTTAACATCTGGAATAAACTTCCTTCTGATTTAGTGGAATGTGAGTCTGTAGAAGCCTTCAAAAGGGGCTTAGATGAGTGTTGGTCTGTCCTTTTCCCAGAGATATTGTAATTGTACTGGAATATGTAGTGTATTTTGATGTCGACACATGAAAGTGCAAAGATTGCTCTTGTTCTTGCTTCATTCCTTTGCAGAAGCAAGAAGAGTCAATCCAACGTCGAAGTGCCGGGGGCCGCTTCACGTACCGACACAAGAAACAGGACGCTGGTTAGGCGAAGGCCTCTATCGTCCGCTGTACCTGACCTGACCTGACCTGACCTGACCTGACTAACCCACTCTCACTAACTTCAATGGGCGGCCGTTACAGAATCTTCTTCAAGTCAGTGTATTTAGATTTAGATGGCATGATGTAGCTCACTGTCATCCACTAGGTAAGCAGGATCTACAGAAGTCTCTCGGCGACAGGGACTGGGTTGTTAAAACAGTCTGAATTGGCCTCGATGAAGGATACCTATCACTTATGTTTGTTGCTAACTGCTTTAGGAATCTTCGATACACCCACAAGCTAGTAATTGGTTGACGCTTGCATACACCCTCATGTGTGACGTCTAATTCAATCCTGACAATCAAGGAGATTCGATATAGTCGTGCGACT
>OX104064.1:220110917-220138552 GCA_944474145.2 Dicrocoelium dendriticum
AACCTCTAATCGGCAGGTAAAGAGCAGGTATGAAAATCACTCGAAGACACGTGATAGATCAACGCAATACATCAGCCAGCTTGTACAATATGTGTTCGGTCGAGGATTCTAGGGGCTTCCATGCCCAAAGTGTACGTAGGTCATGATATACCTGAGGACTGCAAATGAAAAACAAGTACCCTTTAGACGGTTGGATGAGGTCATCACAACCACCTTGTGAGACGACACCAAATGTAACACGCGACCGGCTAACATCCAGTGACGAGCTGTATGCCATTGTCATAGATGCCGGAAGGATCGGACCTGTGCTGAATGCATGGTGGGGACAAGTACGGATGGGTGGCCGTGAACAGGACAAATATGGTCAGAGGGAGAGGAAATAACAATGGCCGTCAACTCAAGGTTGTAGCGCCCAAATATATAACAAATATCTTTTATCTACCATTTCATTGCTGAAAAACTATAGGTTATTCTTTCTGGTTTTAATCTTCCTTACATCCGGATTGACAAGACTGATCTGTAAGTTACTACGCTAACGTTAGCTCCTGTCTCACTTCATCTGTCCACCCCTTTCTGTAGCCCATCGAATATAGTCAGCTGTGAAACGGTGCGCTCGATCAAGCGCACCGTCTAGGACTAATATTTACTAGTCCTACAAATTGGTTACCCCGGTTCGCATGCGCGAATGTAAATTTTTTTGATTGTTTGTATGTGTTTGGTGAGTTCGTTCCGTTTCACAATTTTATACATGTATTTACTTGTTTGTTGCGTAATTTTAATAGCTTGGTCGTGATTTTGTGTATCGAAGCTTTCGATTCACAGCTCGAAGGTGGCCTCTGAGTCGTTTCACAGATAAGGCACGCTTCCTTTGATTGTTGCAACTTACATTGAGCACAGCCCAGAGGTTTGGTTTGGCATATTCGAGCTCAAACTCTAAAATGAAGCCCTTCAGACGGCCCATTTGAGATTTAATCACCTCGGCCCAAGCCTTCCTTCTCCGGTTGTGACACTGGTTCAGGACTTTCTACTCTACCCATCGAATGAGGCAAAGTATGAAACGATGGAACAAGCGCTTTTAAAAGAGTACACCCCAGCGTTTGGGCACGATTTGAACAGCTCAATGGTCTCAAGTTGGGGGACCGCAAGCCGTCAAGGTTGCCCCGCGAAATGCGGAGCATCAGGGGTCCCTTATGCTTGAGCGAAGAAGGGACAAAGAAGCTGTAGCCTGCATGTCTCCCATAGCCATTGCCGGTAATGCTGTCCATGTTTTTAGATACGCCCCTGAAAGAAATAGCAACCAAGGCAGATGCTGCGTTCGAACGTCATCCGCAGCAGACGACCAGTAGCTTCGGTGACGTGTTCTTACCGATGAAAACCGAGTCTCCTATTTGCTGCAAGTCAACAGGCCGATCTGACCTTAAAGACAAGGAAAGTGCGCTACTTCACTGCAGGTTAGGACCAGTGGAGTCTTCGAAGCAGCGTGTGCTATGGTCAAACGCCAAGCACGTTTAGCCTGTCATTCATTGCGGCTCGTGTGTGTCTGCACTGAGTACGTCTCGTTCGATACGAAAGCGTAATATTTTCTCTGCACATTTTCAGTCAGATAATATCAAAACCCGTCGAAGAAGTATGTTGTTAGCATCGCCAATATGATGCAAAAGCAAGACGTTTTCAGGCCCCGGGCAGTAGGCACGGTTCAGCCGCTTCAGGGAAAGTGAATAACCCACATACTTGCATAACCAAGGCGTCCGTCAACAGCAAAGCAGATCGACTGCCTTACATTAAGGATCGACGTTCTTCCATCACTTTCTTCATCGACACGGGTGCGGAAATGAGCGTCATCCCTATGAACACGAACGATAATCACTCAAAGCCGACGTATAACATGTGTGTGGCTAACGGTTCTCCGATAGCTGCATTTAGTCCGCGCATGATGAACCTGATTTTCAATCTCCGGCGAGATTTTCAGTAGGTTTTCATGGTTGCGTCAGTACCTTTCGCTATAATCGGCATCGATTTTCTTCGCCGTTTCGGATTGCTCATCGACGCAGGTCGCTGTAGACTTTTAGATGACCGTACAAAATTAGGGACTGATGACGTCCTTTCAGATGCCTCGATAACCAACCCAGTTTTTCGAATCGCAGACGCACTGTCCCGACTACATGAGTCTCCTCTCCTAACACCCACAACTGGTTCGACCTGCTGCAGAGCTTCCACCTGTCACGACAGAGGTCGCCCCGCACATAGTCTCGCGCTGTTCGCCAGCTAGCGCACGATTAAGGCAGCTTGCTCCGGACAAACTACTTACAGCGCGAGCTGAATTCGACCACATGCTTCAGTTCGAAATCGTCAGACCATCCAGCAGCATATGGGCGTTACATCTCTACATGGTCCCGAAGAAGATCATGGGGGACTGGCTTCCTAGTGGCGACTATCGAACCTTGAATACGGTTGCCACGCCTGATTGCTATCCAATCCCACATATTGTGGATTTCACCGCTAGTTTAGCAGGAAAAATGTTTGTAACAAAATCGACTTGGTACGCGCATACAACCAAATTCCGGTAGCCGAAACGGACATCGCTAAAACTGCCGTGACGAATCAAGTTGGTTTGTTCGAGTTTCTGCGCATACCGTTTGGTGTAAGGAATGCCGCATAAACTTTTCAACGCTGCATCGATTAAGCTTGTCGTGGTTTAGACTTCATCTACGTTTACCTCTCTTAAGCGTTAGTTCTTCACGAAAAGTACACTTGCAATACGTTCTAACCATTTTTGATCGTTTACCTTAACACGGAGTGGTGATCAACACAGAAAAATGTTCATTTGCTATCAACTCAATAAATTCCCTCGGTTATCGTATCGCCACGGCAAGCGTCGTGCCTCTGCAGGATAAAATCCAAGCCATCATCGACTACTCCGAGCCTCGTTATTTCAAAGAGCTTAGACGTTTTAATATGCTTTTTAATTTTTATCCACGGTTCATACCAAACTGCGTGTCGCTGGTGCAACACCTCTCGGACCTTCTCCGAGGAAAACTCAAGGAATTTGATTTTCCTGCCGCAGCGAGCGCTACTTTTAAGTCGCTGAAACAAGCTATCAGCAACATAGCTTCTATAACGCATCGGGACCGGCAGCCATACAGTTTCTCAGTACAGGCACCTCGAAGGTGGCAGTCGGCCCTCTTTTGCAGCAACGAATAGCTAATAGGTGGCAGCCCTTTGCGTTTTTCTCCAAAGGTCTTCAACCTACCTACTTTTGCTATAGCCCGTTCGGTAGAGAACTACTACCCTTATATCTAGCGATACATCATTCCCGATACATGTTAGAAGGCCGCACCTTCGCCGTCTTCACTGACCATAAGCCACTAACGTACCTGCTTGACTCGACAACCGACTAGACTCCCCTAGGGAATCCCGCTACCTAGACTATATCGCTCGGTTTACGACTGATATACGTCATGTCTCAGGTGTGCGCAACGCTGTTGCCGATGCACTTGCCTAAATCCAAGCGATCCCAGCCGACACCGTTACTGCTATCGACTTGGCAGCCATGGCTGCAGCGCAACTCTATGATCCTCAGATTGATCTACTGCGCAGGTCCCTCTCACTGGACATGTGACCCGTTCTGCTGACATCATCAGACGGAAATACGATTTGCGACTTAGCTCTGGGCACGCCGCGCCCAGTCGACCCACGAGAGTTTCGACAGACCGTGTTCGACACGTGGCACGGCTTGTCTCACACAGGCATTCGTGCATCGATTAAACTCTTAACCACACGATTCGTTTGACACAATGTCAGTTGGGACCTTCGTACCTGGGCAGCTGCTTGCCTTCTGAGACAACGCGCGAAGGTACACAGGCACACGAAAAGTCCATAAGGTATGTTTTCGACGCCAGACTTACGTTCTCACCACGTACACGTCGACCTCGTAGGTCCTCTACTGCCTTCTAAAGGCTCTGTACATCTACTGACCTGTGTCAATCGATTCACCAGATGGCCAGGGACCACCTCTAGCACTAATTGCTCTTCAGAAACAGTCGCGAACAAGATTTTAGAAAGTTGGGTAGCACAGTATGGCTGCCCTGCCATAGTGACCACTGATCGTGGGTCACACTTTCGTCCACATTCGCTTCGTTTCATATGGAGTTGGGTTGCCGCCAAGTCAGACGACGGCGTATCATCCGGCCACTAATGGCATGGTGAAGAGTTTTCACCACCAGTTGAAGGTAGTGCCACATGCACACACAGATCCTTCATGGCCCGAAACACTTCCCCTCATCCTCCTAGGCTTAAGAAACACAGTTAAGACCGACTTCGACGCAACGTCAGCGCAGCTAGTCTACGGCTGCACGCTGCGTTTGTCAAGACAACTGATGACACCAGCCCCGCTTACTTCCTCTTTTGACTACGGAACTTACACCGATCGATTGACTCACCAGATACGTGAGCTACATCCACGCGCTCCTCGATCGCAAAAGACACCAGTGTACATGCCCCAGAAGCTGTCTACCTATTCACACGTCCTTTTCCTCGCGGACGGTGTTTGGCAACCTCTTCAGTTGCCGTACATAGAACCTTTCAAAGTGCTCCACAGTACGAATAAGACGTACACTATTGACCGCTGTGGCCGCATGTCGTCGTCACCATCGATTGTCCCAAACCAGCTTTCGTCGACGAGGCTGCTTAGTCTATGGCTATTTCGAAAGCTCCGGGCAATGCCACGAATAATCGCGACACGTTACAATCACGTAGCATTCTGGTAGCGAGTACCGATTTAGCCTCACAAGGTTGGGTCGTTCCGACGTCATCGTCTACTGCTAGCCTGTCGCCTCCCAAGATCAATCGTCGTGGTCGAGAGGTCCGTAAGCCTGTTTGTTTTTCTGACTATGCACAGAGTACACAGATTTAGACTTGTAAATATTGAAACGCTCACTCCAATCTTTTGGTAGAATAAAGTTTTGCAAAACCAAACAATTCAGAAGCTTTGAAAACCTGAAATCACAAAAAGCTAAACAGTGTTACATGCACCGTACTTGATTTTTATCGTTTTCGCTTTTCTGCGTGCGCTTTCCATTCCTTTGTTTTCATACATGAACCAACCCTCTCGCTCTACCGACTGGCGCGCAGGAACCCCGCGTTCGAGGATCGTCACAGTCAAGAAGAGATCAAGCTGGAAAACTGGACGTTCATCGTGGGACGAGGGTGGTTTTCGCGCGGCGCGGGGTGTGGCAGGGAGGGATAACACTCCCAAACCTACCGTGTAGCATCAGCGTAGGTTGGAACCTGTCGGCTTTTTATTTTGGGCTAGCCAGTTGTTACACCCAGATGAATCAGAACAATGAGGGGGCAGTGAAAGTATATCGTAAGCAACGGTGCATACAGGAAACGTATAGAAGCAAACAGCAAGCAAGCAACGTGAGAGCTGAGTTCAATGTTCGGTCAGCTAGGGAGGACTTGGCCAATGAGTGCAAAGAGAGAAGGGCGAAATACACCCACACACACGCACACACACACACACACACGCTCGCGCGCGTACCTTCGCAGTCAGTAGAGGCGACACGGAACACTGGCTGAGGGCGCATCACCATTTTTATTTCAAGTCCGTCAAGCCCGTCCCAATGGCTAGTCGAAATGGAACCTGCCATACAATCAATAGATGATAAATATCAAACGGCACAGCGGACTCGGATTTCCGATGAACCCCCGTTGGACTCATTCTTCTTCGACACGATTTCCCGCTAGGAACCTAGATTCATATATTATTTTCGACATCGAAGATTCCTATGTAGCGACAACGACGCGACACTGAAGCACAATCTTTACTGGCTCAATCACAAGATATCTCACCAGTAACACAGGCATTGCACCATCTCACCTGGCTTCCGCTTGCGACGCGTCCATTCACTATTTGAAGTATCGGAAGAATTATTCCATGTCCATTTAGCCCCCGTAGCTTCGCTTCCACGCGTCCCATTCTGACCGATCCGGAGTCGTTCGATAGGTCGGGCTTTGCTTGTACGTGAATCTATTGCTCTGCTTATGGTTGTTCCGGGAGAATTCAATAACGACAGTGTCGTCCGATTTATTGCGTTCTCGACATATACTCTCCCCGTTTTGCCTGCTTCAGGCTCATCACTGGGCGCCGCTCGTGCCTCGTTTTCGTCTCGTTCCGTCAGACCAGTGTTGCTCCGTCTGCTGCCTCCCCCTATTGCACCAGTTTTCCTTTCCGTCCGCTGCCGTTTTAGGGGCCTTTCTGTCCTCCTGCCAACCACTGTCTTCCGCCGCCCTATACTATGTTCCGCTTTCTTGGGAGAGCTATGTAGCGTCAAAAATGATAAGTAATATCTATGTACAATCTCATTGTCAACGGTTCGCATATTAGTCCTTATTGTTTTAAGCTTCCACAAATCCGGCTCGACACGACTGCTCTGTAAGTTACCACGCTCCTGTCTCTCTTCATCCTCTGTGTTCGATTTCGATTGAGTTCTGAAATCCGCGCTCGATTAGGCGCACCATCTCGGACTAGTATTTACTAGTCATACAAGGTTTAACGATCACCTTATCCTATGTATCGCCACAGAGTTATGCTCGGATTTGCAACAGCATCTAACAAGGCAGCTTTAGGGGAACTCACTTGGCGCAGAAGCATGAGTAGCTGAGCTTCCGATACATAAACATACATCAGTAGAAGATACCCTAGCATCTACCTTTCTACCTCGATACTTGGTAACGAAGACTATGGAACAACCGATCTTGTATCCTTTACCGCAAAGAAACAATCTTTGTCCTGATCGGTAGGTGCTGAAGTTCTTTCAAACCCAACGAGTACCAGGATGGATGAATTGACATTGTATCGCCATTCACTTTCCCATCCAGGAAAGTAAAAAACGAGGATAATACGTGTCCCATGTTTGCTAGTCTGGAAACCAATGAAGTAAAACGATCCTTATTGACAGTCATATAGTCAACCCTCGCCTCTTGCCTGCAGGGTATACTGTTCCGGATTAAAACTGGTGCGTGCCTCGTGGAACCAGTTACTATGAAAAGATGGCATACCATGCGACAAGTTACTAACAGCTTCAGAGCAACTGGCAATGCCACAGTGCGACTGAACTGGCCGGAAAAAGAACAGTGACTACACTACTGATCTCGAACATCACTTTGAGAGCAAAAATGTTAAGTTGATATGCGTGCGGAAGGAACGGGCAAGTGTGAACCGACTTGCGATGGTCGAAAATGCAGTCGGCGAAAACACATTAAGATAGCACCGAAAATGACTTGTGTTTACCAATTTGAACTCACCGAACCCTACAAGATGTGTTGCGCTCCTCCCACTCAAACATTGGTACTTGATGCAATGGGAAGGCAAAGAGAAGAGGAAATGATAAGGGAATTCTAGGCTAGACTCGACCACTTCCTAAATGATAACTTGCCACAATAACACTAACGGACTACAATGTACTGCTGCGTTTCATAATGACAGTTTCGTAGTTCCACAGTGTTGGACAGAGCAGAAAATACAAACTCCCTTGTCAGCTCCATCATCCTCCATTCAGTAGCTGGATGATGCTTGTCGTTACGGCTGCAACAAAAACAGCAGAATCCAGGTGTTCTCAGCATGCGGTTATCCAACCGCTGCTTGAAATATTCCTGTGACTGGGCACTGACAATACATTCCGGGAAGTTGTTCCATTGATTCACGACCCGAGTGGATAACGTGACGTCGGAGCTGACCATGTGTCAAGTTATCCACCTTGTCCTGGAAGAACTGTTACATCTCCGTCTGGAATTCTGATTTTAGAATGCGTATAGTGTATATCAGGTACAGACACTGACGTTGATCCACGCCTCTAAATCATCTCCATCAAAGCACACACAAACTTCGTGATAGAGTGTAAAGCAGATAATCCATAATACCGAATTGTACGGACGTTAAATGGAAATCGGTTCATAAAGATTTCAGGCGGAATTTCGGAGAATACTCTTCCTAAGTCGCAGAGTACCCTATTGACGGAGGCGAGTTTCTGCGACATTTCAGGGGATTGTATTCCAGTTCGGGGATATATATATATATATATATATATATATATATAGTTTCAGATTATTTGGCATCATCAGTAGTGCTCGTCAATCGGATCCATCAGGATTGGAACCCATGACCAACCCATGCTGAGGCTGATGTCGCATTCATGATGCTACTTCACCGCAGTTGGGCTAAACCAACAAACACTAAAACTAGAACTTTTTAATGTGGATAAAATGAATTACATTTTATTTGGTTTGTTCTGCGTACTTGATAATCTTCTCCCAACTAACACACGTTGCTCATGCAAATTGAGGTAAGCTTGCATAATTTTATCGCGTGGTATTTTGTTTAAAGCTTTCGGATATTTTGTACTTATCGCGTATCCCCATTTAACCAATTTCTTCCATATGCTCATTTATCGAGTATCTATGTCGTCATATGCGTTTACTTTATTCGATATCGACATTTCGAATGATTGGCTGTTGTCTGACATCCCAGATGTGGCTGCGCTTGATGTGCATGCTGACAAGCTGCCTACCTGTCTATTACCCATTAACTTGTCCATACTGGCTCCAGGAGACAGCTGGTCGTTGTTGAAGGGGACGGGGTGCACGGTCCTTGTGGCCGTGCTAGACTCAAAGAGTGGTTCCATGCTCTCAGTGTGGAGCGGACTACGGTCCATCCACCGCCTTCTGTGCGACTGATTTCAATAACGCGTGCTTGTGTCTGCCTATGAAGGAGTGTGGGCCGGCTCCGTTGATGAAACGTGGCTCACATCCACATGTCTCCCGGTCTTATTCCTTCGGGTTTACACTGGATATGGTGTGTGTGGTTGGAGAGGTGTGTGGTGCATCGCAAGCCATCATGGTCCCTCTGTAGGCGCAGGCGTCCTGTGGCTTGCCACAGTGACAGGCAAATCCGAAACCGGATGCCGCCAACCATGTATGTATGTGCGCCCCATGCTGAGTCTGATGTTGCATTCATGATGCTTCTTCACCGCTGCACCACCCACAGCTCCAACCACACACCCCATATCCAGTGTAAACCCGAAGGAATAAGACCAGGAGGCATGTGGATGGGAGCCACGTTTCATCAACGGAGCCGGCCCACACTCCTTCACAGGCAAACACAAGCACACTGTATTTGGGGAATCAAGCGCACACAAGGTGGTGGCTGGACCGTAGTCCGCTCCACACTGAGTGCATGGAACCACTCTTCGAGTCTAGCACGACCACAAGGACCGTGCACCCCGTCCCCTCCAGCAACGACCAACTGTCTCCTGGAGCCAGTATGGACGAGGTAGTGGGTAATAGACAGGTAGGCACCTTGTCAACATGCACATCAAGCGCAGCCACACCGGGGATATCACGCAACAGCCAATCACTTGAAACGACCAAATAAAATAAAATAAATCCAATAATGTATATAGATACGGTGGCATAACTCTTCGCTAAATTAGTATATGAAGTAAGTTGGCTAGCAATGAATCCGCGATAAGGAAAAAATGTCCACAAGTTACTCAAAAATGCTACAAACGTAACAAAATTACCGAAGATAAGCGCAGTTAGCGTAAGCGACGGGGCCAGCAAATAGAAGACTATTCAGATAGACAAAACTAACCAAATAAACTGGAATGAAATTTATGCAGCTTAAAGAGACCTAGTTTAAGTGTAAGTTGGTTTAGCCCAACTGCGGTGAAGAAGCATCAAGAATGCAACATCAGACTCAGCATGGGGCGCACATACATACATGGTTGGCGGCATCCGGTTTCGGATTTGCCTGTCACTGTGGCAAGCCACAGGACGCCTGCGCCTACAGAGGGACCATGGGTGGCTTGCGCTGCACCACCCACAGCTCCAACCACACACCCCATATCCAGTGTAAACCCGAAGGAATAAGACCAGGAGGCATGTGGATGGGAGCCACGTTTCATCAACGGAGCCGGCCCACACTCCTTCACAGGCAAACACAAGCACACTGTATTTGGGGAATCAAGCGCACACAAGGTGGTGGCTGGACCGTAGTCCGCTCCACACTGAGTGCATGGAACCACTCTTCGAGTCTAGCACGACCACAAGGACCGTGCACCCCGTCCCCTCCAGCAACGACCAACTGTCTCCTGGAGCCAGTATGGACGAGGTAGTGGGTAATAGACAGGTAGGCACCTTGTCAACATGCACATCAAGCGCAGCCACATCTGGGATGTCAAACAACAGCCAATCATTCGAAATGCCGATATCGATTAAAGTAAACGCATATGACGACATAAATACTCGCTAAATGAGCATATAGAAGAAGTCGGTTATAAGTGAATCCGTGATAAGTACAAAATGTCCGAAAGTCATTTAAAAAATACCACGCGATAAAATTACGCAAGTTTACCACAATTTGCGTGAGCGACGTGTGCAAATAAGGAGAAGATTATCAAGTACGCAGAACAAAATAAGTAACATGTAACGAATTTTATCCACATTAAAAAGAACTAGTTTAAGTGTAAGTTGGTTTAGCCCAACTGCGGTGAAGAAGCATCAATAATGCAACATCAGCCTCAGCAAGGGGCATATATATATATATATATATATATATATATATATGTATTTGGGGATTCACGTGTGCACAAAACGGTGGCTGGACCGTAGTCCGCTCCACACTGATTATACGGAACCACTCTCTGAGCCTAACACGGCAACGAGGACCGTGCACCCCGTCCCCCAGCAATGGTCAACTGTTTCCTGGAGTCATTATAGTCGATGTAGTGCGTAATAGACAGGCTTACCCGTTGTCAACGTTCACAGCAAACGCAGCCACCTCGGGGACGTCAAGTAACAGCCAATCACACAAAATGAAATGTCGAATAAAATAGATCGAATGCATCGTACGGATATGGTACTTAATTAGCATATGAAATAACTGGATTATGAAAATTGCCGTGAAAGATTCAGGGTGGCAGCAAAAGGGATCAAGATACCTAGGTAAGAAAGAGGGAAATGCACCGAATTTAACCATCTTTAGCTTAATCGTAACGTGCCATTTACTAGGCGATTCAGGTACACATTAAAATGTGGTAACAGAATAACACTAAGACAAGGTAGCAAGCCCACCACTTGAAATGAAGAAACTCAACACACAAGCACATGGTTAGTAAATCGAATGTAGCGTACCTACCAAGACTGTGCCGGTTCTGATTACGTTCTCAGCAGGACTCGTCGTCGTTTCGATGGGGGATCCAAGTGGCCTCGCTCGTGGCTCAGTAAACCTGCCCGACTCAAGCATTTTGGCCGCATGTGCTACAACACCATGCGCTCGGCGTCGACGGAGTACAGCCCATCGGCGCCTGTCGCTTCCGCACTTGCTGCTTATTCTCTGCAGGCATGAGGGCTATCTCTTGCACCTTGGCAACTGCCTTCGTGATTAGATCGCCCCATGCACGACGATCAGCCGCTTTCGATTCCCATGACCTGCAATCAACCTTAGAACGTGATAGGCTCACTTTGATCATATCCTTGTAAAGTAACTTCGGTTTCCCCACAAGCCGTTTCCCTGCACTCAATTGGCCATAATGCAGCCGTTTGGCTATCGGGGTGGAATCCATACGGCGAATATGTCCGAGCCACCTCAGATGCCTCAGCAGAAGTATGCAGTCCACTGCATACATGCCACTACGTCGTAGCACTTCCTTGTCTGCAACTCGGTCACTCCAGTGGATGCGCTTACTGCGGCGCAAACACTGCTGATAGAAGTGCTCCAGTTATCGGAAATCCTTCCAATAGGGCGTCCAGGTCTCATTGGCGTATAGAAGAATGGACTGCACCACACACTTATATACCAGCAATCTCGTCACAACAGTGAGCTGACGGTTGTTCTACCTACGACATTCCAGATTGACGAAAGCAGCAGCCGACTTTGATACGCGGCTGCGCAACTCGATCGTCATCTGCTGGTCGGTTGTTATAAACTTACCAAGGTAGCAAAAGCACGAAGTGGTTCCCAACAATTACTCGGAATACCTGTAGTTCGGGTGATCTGTTTAGAATTTGTTCGGTTCTCCGAGCTGAACAGAAACTGTTCAGCTTGTTTGCAAACACTTCATCGGTAAACTGGATTTGCTGCAGGTCTACAAACTCCGCTCGGGGTAAAGGCTCAAAAAGACGATCAGTCTTGCTTCTATGGACAGTGAGCCCGAATTTAGCCGCTGTCGAAGCCACAGCACTAGTCATATGCTGCAATTCATTCGCGCCGTGTGCAAACAAGGCACAGTCGTCAACAAACAGCAACATACCAATAGTTGTCTCACAGACTAGAATTCTCGCACCGAAACGACGGATGTTCAGCAACCCACTATCAATACGGTGCCCCACACAAACACCGTAAAAACAAGCCGCATCGAAAATACAAGACATCATGGCTTGAGAATAACTAGTAAACACACCAGAGACAACTGCAAAGTCATCCGAGGTCTCTACACGCAGCTGCACCCTCGCTCGCATACCACTGTGCAGACATTCAATTAAACTTACAAACTTACGCGGGCAACCAAACTTACCCAACACCAGCCACCATGCCTCGCGGTTCACCGTATCTTATGCCTTGGTGAAATCAACAAAAAGCGAGTACAATGGCTGGTGTCGTTCTCTGTACTTCTCTTGCAACTGACGAGCCGCAAACACCATATCTATAGTGCTGAGACCCGAACGGAATCCACATTGCTCTTCCGCCACGTTATGTTCCACAACCTGACTGACGAGGCGGTTGAGCAGGATTCGGGCAATCACCTTGCCCACACAACTCAGCAAGTTGATGCTGGGATAATTCGTGCAATATTGCTTGCTCCCTTTGCCCTTGTACCGTGATAGCACAAGTTCATACTTCAGTTCAGGAAGCACCTTTTCCTCAAACCACACGTGTTGCACTAAGTTGTCCAGCGCACTCACCAACGCGGGTCAGCCGTGTTTCAATACTTCAGGCAGGATCCCGTCGGCACCGGCACACTTTCCGTTTGGCAGCTGAACAAGTGCTCTCTGCGTCTCAACCTGTGCTGGCGTGTCCGCCAGACTCATCCTCACATCTTTCTGCTTCAGGCCGTTTAATGTAGACTAACCAATCTCCGAACGGTTGTTCAAGAGACGATCAAAGTGATCGCGTCAGCTCTGCATTATGTCTGCAGTTTGTGTACAGGTAGCGTCTAAACTACCATCGATCAACGTTTTCAGCGGCTCCAAACTCGGTCCATACACCGCTTTCAAGGAGTCAAAGAATTCCTTATGTTAGAGGCGTTCGGCGTAGCATTCCGCCTGCTTCGCCTTCCCCGTCCACCACGCATTTTTAATGCGACGGAGCTCTCGAGTCAGTTCTCATTGAAGTTTCTGAAACTGACTCTTTTTGTCCATTTAACGGGGGTCTGCCACACGTGCAGCAAATGCTGCACTCTTCTCACACAACAAAGCGCCAATAGTCGCATTGTTCTCATCAAACCAATCAGGCCGCTTGCAGTTTGTGCGCCTGATGGTCGCCTCGGCAGCAGCTGTCACCTGGTCGCGAATGTGATGCCACAGGTCGCCCACTGTGGCTATGCATTCCACATCACACAGGCGCGCAGCCATCGCCTTCTCCAGCTCAATACGTTTCTCCCTAGTACCGAGGGAGAGAATGTTAAATTTACGCCGATTCACGGCGGGAGTGTAATACATAGATTTACGAAAAGAGATGTACAGTTTGGTGCGCACCAATTTGTGATCAGTGCCACACTCCTCTCCACGCAGTACACGTGTTACGCGCACTTCAGATATATCACGCTGACGTACGATGACCTAGTCGAGCAGGTGAGCGTGACCACTCCGGGGGTGCGTCCAAGTTGCTATGTCACTCGCACTCAGTGCAAACCGAGTGTTCGTGATCGTCAGGCAGTGACTGTCACACAGTGAGAGCAGCCTGTCACCGCTCGCATTCTCTGAACCAATGCTATGCGAACCGATAACATCTGTCCTCACGGATGCATCACGCCCAACGCGCTCGTTGAAATCACAGAGCAGAAATAGTCGGTCGCTCCTCGGCACAGACCGTATCATGGAGGACAACTGGGTGTGGAGTTGCTCACGCGTGTCATCAGGATAACAGACGGTCGGAACGTACGTGCTTATAAAATTGGCAAATTTGCCTCTTCCGAGTCGTAGGCGAACAGTCATCAGTCGCTTGCCGATGCCAGTCGGCTCCTCCACCAGCTGAGCATTTAGGTGACCAGGTGGTGCAAATCCTACCCCATATTCACTTGGGGCTGAGGTGGCGTTGCCCACCCAGTAGAACGTATAGCGGGCACCAGCTTCATGCTACTTATCTTGCTCAGCGAGCCGGGTCTCGCTGAGCGTCGCAATATCGATGTGGTAGCGCACCAGTTCCATCGAGACCAATGCAGTGCGTCACTCGGGGCGCTCACTCTAATTTCGGTCCAGCAGTGTGCGCAGGTTCCAACACCCAACGCTGAGTGCTTTGCACGCAGCCATACTACTGTATTGGTCTGCAATCGCACGAGTGGTGGTGGTTGCGCTTGGAAGGTTTGCTAGAGGGATTACGTCCAGAGTCTTTGGCTCAACAGCCTGACCCACAAGGCAGTGGGGTTCAGATCCAATTCTGGAATGTGATTAGGAAGACAAATCGGGATCTGCTTGGCCACCGTCACACGCAGGCTTTGAGTTAATGAAACAATTCATATGCGTTTTGCGGCCGTAGTAAGATACTCATCTGCGACTACGGCCAAACGCAGGGGGTTGTTGGTGGGTTCGCACCAATTTGGCCAGGGACTGCCTGGCTTGAAGCGGGCAGTAGCAAACCATTGAGCACCCGGTGGTGCCTTTCCACCGTCAGAAACAATGCGTGGTGCTGATGCTCTGCGCCAGTCGAGCTGTGAGCTTATAACTCGTGGACTGTTGTCTCCCATGACTAGGTTTTATGGGAAGAGGGTCATCGACCACTACCTAACCTCCGAAGAGGGTGGACTAAGATAGTGGCACGGTGCCCACACCTGACAGGGGAACGACTAGGTTCCTCAGCCAAAGCCTTCGATTAAATGTACAGCCGAAAGGCAGCGGATCTAACACATGATCAGTTCACTGACTCATGCGGATTGGTGTCCTGTATCTTAGCAGGGAGAACGTCGTAACTCAAGTCCAACCCAGCTTTCGCCACGAGGAGGACATGAACCAATAGCACAACAGTAGAAGCAGTGGGTAGATCATCTGTCAGGATCTAGCCACAATCTCCACTAGCACTGATGCAACTTGCTAGGTAGACGAACCTATACACAGCCCCCAGTGTCTCGCCCCCCGAGACTGAGGGGAGGTATAGGCATCTCTCAGTCTTGAAAAAATACTTTTCACTTGGATGGTACAAAGTGCATGCCATACTTCGATGCTTCAATCGCCAAGCGTTTAAGTGAAAATCGAACGACCTGTGCACTGTCACGCAGCGAGATGTTATCATAGGCGTAGCCCAAGTCAAATACTGGGCTACTTGGGAGGAGCTAAACACAGCGTTTAACAAGTGATTGACAACATTTATGAGGAGATCCTTAATGGTAAAATTAAAGTGGAATGGGGAGATAAGACATATTTATGGAACCCTACTAGTGATAATAAAGGAAGGCGAAAGCTTACCAAAAGCTCTAATTCTACGAGAGGTCAGACCGTATATAGTACGCACTACGGAAACGAACTTCCCGGGGAAGCCGATTCTAAGCAGAGAGTGCCACAATGCAGTCCTGTCAACAGAAAGGAAGGCAGCAGGGATATCCAGGAACATGAGAATCGTTCGCTTTTGATACACATGGTGGAGCTCGTGAATCAAGCGAAGTGCAAAATGTTGATAGATAAAGCCGCGACCAGGATGGAACCCAGCCTGTGATTTACGCTTTAGCGATTCGGGCATTGAAGGTAGCGTGCGAAGTAGGCTGAACAAAGAAATAAGCAAAAGTTATCAAATGAGGGATATCACACTTATATATCTGTAGTTGAAGGACAATGTGCGTAGGCTCTTCTTGAAAATGGACACGGCTATCAACTTGTACCAAGACGATGGAACATCATCTCTTGAACAGACTTCTGGGAAAATCTGGTAAGTTCTAGGAGCAGCGAACGGCAGTCAACTTTACAGAGACCAGGAGGTAAACGAACGGGGCCGAGTATTTGATGCTGTTTCATTAGGCGGAGTTACTGCAAGAAAACCTGGTGTGATAGAGGATCTGTGGGGACTGACCAATCAGCACCAGTGCACAAGTTAGGGGAAGCATATGGGGCTGATGGTCAGACCCAGAATAAGAAAATCCCGATATTGTCTGTACGATATCCAGATATCTTTACTGGAATCCATAGCCGGTAACTCTGTTGCGGTGACAGTCTGTCCATTGATGGACCACCCGAAGTCGAGGCAGTTATGCAGAAGAATAATTTCTCCGGATCGCATTACAAGTTTGGATTTCGCTGAACGCGCACGTGCACAGCGTACCAGAATAAGCTGCACTTTTCATCAGTTTACTTCGAGGTTGCAGTTTCGCTCACGGGATGCCCTTCTACACACTCTTCTAGTCATGAGCTCAGAGAAGCAATGTGGAAGCGTCTGAGGACTATGCGAAGCAATCAGTGGAGACGCGCATCTCAACAATGCGATACTGAGTCCCAAGTAACCCTTCGTACATACCTATAACCTTCCATGTAGCGAGACCAAATTCTATACCTGAACATTGTCAAAGACAATTCTTATACCTATTTCGTCTCAAGTATACCTTATGCAAACGATTTGCTACTTATGATTTAACTTGTTGCGTATTTATGCCATTAAACCACCGTTAAACAGCTGAAATAAAATAAATAATCTGCCTTCAGGTCCATGTGGGAAATATGGTGAGAAATGTCAACTTCCCCTAGATGTCCATGTTTCGACGATAACATTTCATCAACAAGGCAAGCCACCAGCGTGTTTGTCACAGTTTGATTTTACACCAGGTATACATATTGTGTGGCCCACTGCGAAGCAGAGTGGCGCAGTGGAAGCGTGCTGGGCCCATAACCCAGAGGTCCGTGGATCGAAACTACGCTCTGCTAGACTTTTCGATCGAACTTCCAGTTTGCAACGTCCACTGTGTATCTGGCTTCTTATTTTCACTTTGACTAATAACACCATCACTGACTTTTACTTCCATGCATGACTTCAGCGAAACTTGCATGCCAACTCTCAGGAGCACATGCTACAGCATCGCTCACAGTTTGGAAAGTATTCAGCGTGATCAAATTTTCTCGGATGTGGTCCACGACGCATGTGCGAGCAGCTCTGCTCAGGGCAGTTGTTGTGAAGCTGTGAATGAGCGAATTATGTATCCAGGGTACAAGATTCTCAGCGAGGCGACAACACAGTGGGAAGATTAGGTTTGCTATCACACCTATAATGTCACATTTTGCGTTCCACTAGTTAACGTCCTTGGACCGATGCTGTTCTCCATCTACCTAAACGATCTCCATGAGAAGGTTGGGGTATCCTCGCTATAGTTTGCTGTGGAATATTGTAGATGCCCCTGTGGTTTCTGAGGTCATTCAGCATGCTTTGGACAGAATGTCCCAGCTAATTTTCTGTCCTATTTGAATTTCAACTCATCTGAATACCGGATGTGCGCCGGTTAAACAGCCGATAGGAGCCCTGGGGGTGCCCAAATTTAGTCCCATTGACACACATTTCGGGCAGTCAGGGCGCTCGATTTTCGGATGATCTTGGAAATATTTCCGCAGCATTTCCCGACTCGTGGATTGTTACTTTACATTCATTCCAGCGTAGTCGTACGCATACTGCAGTTGCACGCACGAACATCATCTTCAACGCGCTTAAGTATTATTATGGTCAGAAGTGCTAACTGACTAAACGGATGAGATTATACCCGTTGTGGAATTATTGTGGGCGCTCAGGAAGCGAAAACCCAGTTACATCCCGTTACTCGCTTAAACCTATATTCCACGCAATCTACCTCGTTCCGACACATAACACAGGATTGCTCGCGGATTCATTCAGCGGTGTCTGAACTTGATATCATTCGCAAAGATGTGGGTTGCAGTCTGAACGTCTAGAATTATCCCCATGGCGCTGTGCAAAAGTCGCACAGCATTCCAACCATCGCAGTTGGTCAGTTCCCAGTAGATCCACCGCATTTCTAGGCGCACATTTTGCATGCGCACAATCGCCGTCTTCGGCTTCATAATGTAGGCCCAGAGACAGAATTTCCGGATGTTTTTGAGCGTACACAATCCATCCAAACTACTGCTGTATCCAAGTTCTCAGGAAATAGATCCTTCATTTGCAGATGATAAATCCCTATTGTATCGGCGTATCATTCTAACACCCATATGGGTGTAGGAAAATTCACTGAATATAGCGTGGCCACGGTGACAGACAACTCCGAAACCGGATGCCGCCAACCATGTATGTATGTGTGCGCCATACTGATGTTGCTGATGTTGCATTCATGATGCTACTTCACTGCAGTTGGGTTAAAACAACATACAATTAAACTAGGACTTCTTAATCTGGATACAAATCATTCCACCTTATTTGGTTTGTTCTGCCATCGTAATGAGGCTAGAGTTTACCGTTTTGCGATGGTTTGTGTGCCTCAGCGATCCATTGGTGGTGCTTTCGCACCTTCATATTCACTCATACCAGATTGGTCAATGGTTATAGGCCAGACAAACAGCCTCCTGGTCCCCCACGTTGGGGGTTGGAATGAGGGTGGCATCTTATTCCTTAATACAGACTCCTTGTTGCCCCACACCAAACCCGCTGCCTTGCGGTCAGGTTTGTGGACCAAAGGCTTTGGTTGAGAACCCTAATCGTTCTCCTGTCTAGGCCTGGGCAACCTGATAGTATCTTGCCCACGCAATACCATGAATCATTCATCAAACCATTTCTTGATGCTCTGGCCACCGCAGAGGATAATCAACGGTGCCCTATATGCTACATCGAGCAGGGTGGATAGAGGTTTGGATGCTACTGCTCAAGCCTTCCCGTTTTCGTATTCCCCCTTACGCCTTTTCACTCTTACCGTCCCGTTCCCACTTCACTTTTATCCCCCCAGTTCTCAACCCCCCGATTCTTGGCGCTCCCTCAACATGCTTTGCTAGGCGTTTATCTGCTAATTTCAACTCGCATGCTAACGCTGAGCGTCACTCCTCTCCTGTCGACGTGCCCATGTCAAAACAAGCTTTCCATTCCAGTTCAGCGGCTTCCATTTGGAGCCCACGATCCTCCTTCAGATTGGCACGCCTCAATGCACACATATTACTAGAAATCGGTCAACAGGCAGCATTTGCCCGAACATTGGAGACCCCCTCGATCGATCTCTGCTGCTTATCAGAGACCCACCTGCAAGACGCGAGCTCTGTGCTCAATCTGCGATCCCCTTCTGGTGACGCAAGTAGTGTCTCTCACTGCGCCCATCCGGTGTCGATGCAGCTTCGAGCACCGACCAAGCTGGTGTTGGCATTGCCCTGAGTCCCCGGGCTGAAGCTTCTCTGGTTGATTGCATTCCAATCAGTAGCCGTAGGTATGCGGCCTGATTGGCTGGCTGGTTCAAAGCTGCGGAGTCGCGCGGAACCAATAGGCTTCTATTCATCTTCGCCCCCTGCGGCGGCGGCGCGACATCACTCTTGCACTGAAGGGTAGAGTGTACAATGCAACGGTACGTTCGACCCTACTGTAAGGTTGCGAAACCTGGCCACTAAGATCGGCGGACATGAAGACGCTAGTTACGTTCGACCATCGGTGCCTTCGCAGTTTGGCTCACATCTGGTGGGAACACCGCGTGCGTAACGAGCGTGTTCGACGCCTTGTTCACGGCCCAGGCAAAGGAACTGAACCGCTCAGCACCGCCATTTCCCGCACCAGTCTCCGATGGCTCGGTCACGTGTTACGCATGCCAGCCCACCGACTCCCTCGATGTGCGTTGTTTGCTCACCGGGGATGTTGGTGGATGAAGAGGAGAGGTGGCCAAGCGATGACTTGGTCCAGAGGAATGAAGTCCCTCACTTCGGAGCTAGCCTCGGTTGGAGCGTCACGGCTCCCTGGTTGGGGTCCAAAAGACGGTGAACACGTTTGGCTGGATACACTTGCTGACATGGCAAGGAGCCGACCCCAGTGGCGTTCGTACTGTGAGTTTCTTTGTCCAACCCCATCGCATTTAGACCCCCTCCAATCACGATTTCATTTCGTAACCTAAAACATACTAATTTTTCCTTTGGCCCAGGAGCCGGCTGGTAGATTACAGGAACGATGCCTATCGGTTGCTGGCAGCTCAGCTGGAATGCATGTATTGCGCCAGAGTAGCTGGGGTGTTTCCCGCCTCTAGCTGACGAGGATAATCAGGATGATGATGATTCGTTCTACGTACCTGAAAATTTTCTCCCAACTTTCACACGTCGCTCATGCCATTTATGGCAAACTTTCGTAACTTCATCACGTGGTAGGTTTTAACAAAATTTCGGAATTTTTACTTATCGCGGATTCGTTTAGAATCAATATCCTCCATATGCTCATTCATTGAGTATTTATGTCGTTATATACCTATACTTTATTCGACATATTTTATTTGATATCGTCATTTCGGGTGATTGGCTGTATTTCGACATTCCCGGTGTGGCTGCGCTTGAGGTGCATGTTGACAAGCTGCCTACCTGTCTATTACTCACTACCTAGTCCATACTAGCTCCAGGTGACAGCTGGTCGTTGCTGGAGAGGACGGGGTGCACGGTCCTTGTGGCTGTGTTAGACCCGAAGAGTCATCCCATGCAATCAGTGTGGAGAGGAATACGATCCAGCCACCGTCTTGCGTGCGATTGATTCCCAAATACAGTGTGCTTGTGTTTGCCTATGAAGGAGTGTGGTAGGACTTCGTTGATGAAACCTGACTCATATCCACTTGCCTCCCGGTCTTATTCCTTCGGGTTTGCACTGGATATGGTGGGTGTGTGTGTGCGTGCGTGCGTAAGTGTGTGTGTGTGTGGTGGTGTCTGCGTGTGCGTGTGTGTATGGAGCCGTGGGTGGTGCAGCGCAAGCCATCCATGGTACCTCTGCAGATGCAGACGTCCTGGGGCTGGCCACACTGACAGGCAAATCCGGAACCGGATACCATTAATCATATAGCTCTGCGCAACCGCCTCTTACACCCAGCAGCAAAAACCCACAAATTCTGAAAAACATGTATTATGACAATAAAACAGCATAACCACTATGGGAAATCAATTGTCCCTGCGGCGACATTGCACTGCGGCATAAATTGATTGCGCACCGTTACGCGCTGGAACCATCGGGGCATCTTGTCCACAATCAATTATTCCGATGTACCTGCTAAACCGTTTCGCATTAGTGCATCTATGGTGAAAGTTGTGTACAGCAATGACGTGGCGTACCGATCATGGCACAGGCCAGCGGAGTGCCGCAGATGCGAAACTTCGCATTGACTCCACACCAGTTCACCTGGCGTACCAGCGAAGTTGTCAGTAAAGACAGCAGCATGGTGCGCACACAGTGGAAGAGGGACTTGCCACCGACCTGTTCAAAGTACGCCATCTAAGATAAGTTATATATGAAATCGAGCAACACCATCTTGTGCATTCCGTTGTAGCTTTCTAGCCAACTATTGTTAGTTATGATTGCCGCAACGGATGTCATCCGCAATGGAACAGGACATACGGCTCCAGCCCTGTTACTAGGCATCTGACGAAGGATGGATACCCATTTTCAGGTCCATCGAATGCATATGTTCGCGCATGCGAATATACTCGCGTGTTAGGTGACCAAGCCGGACTACAGCGGCATAATGGAAGTTGGTTATGAACACTTACTATACGCACCTTTAATACTGCAGTCAGTGCAGTCCTCATGGATCACAACGCCTGAAGTCTGCACTAGAGCAATTGGACAACAACGAAATGGCGATAAATGCTGTTTACCTGGTCGTAAGTGGCGTCTTCCTATTGGATCCATGTTTTCCACCTCACTTGTGAGTGAATCTTCCTCCAACTCCAACCTCGGTGGCGGAGGTGAGTACTCCAGCTGAACACTGTAGGATGTGGATGGACGTGACTACTTAACCGGAGTTCGCACTCCGGGAAACGCACTGGATCGCTGGAAATAAATAGAGCATACTTGGTGTAAACATCTTGCGCTGGCCGCCACTCTCCATGGAGCAGTTTGCGTCGCTGCAGGGCGTCTCGGATAATTCCATTAAGACTGTCTCCAGCCTATTTGCTTTTGCATAGTCATCTGAGGAGTGGTTAAAGCATGAAATTTCCGACATTTACCGATAGACCTGGGAACACGAAGTGTTGTGTCGCCGCTGATGCCTTCACCCCACGACCGCAAGAAGAAGTCCAAAGACGAGCCAGAAGGAGACTTATATACATGAAATCACAGTTGCTCATATAGTTTGAAGGCAAAATGAAGGGAAGCTACTAAAGTACACTTGAGCTAACCAACTGAAGGAAAAACGTAAAATGCAACGGCGAATAAGCAACCGTGTATGTAAGAGCGAATCGCGTAAGTCTTTAAAAATAGCATCATTGGACTCCAAGCGTAAAGCGAACGACCATTTACAGTGACGGGCACTGGCCAATCAGAATGACGAAATGAAACGTTTAAACAAAAGTCACGAAACAAACGCGAATAAGAAATGCAGACCCAAAAGTTGAAAACTAGTACAATAATTGTGTGACACTAAATATTCCTTTAACATAACCAAGTAGAACAGTAATGAGAAGAAAAAAAACCAATTGAATATGTTCGTGAAAACAGCGCTGCTGTGGAAGGCATGACGAGGAGTGTCCATTAACAATGACGCGGATGTACCAATCGGGCGAACACAGTAGAGCGTTTAAACAACAGCCAAGAAACAGAAAATAGGAAGAGTAAAGAATAGCTATCAAGCTCGGTCACAATAAATGAATGTCTAATAGCTGTTCTCCTAATACGAAGTTTGTACAGCGACGCGGACAATGGTGCTTGACTGTTCTTCACTAACATTTCTCCCATTTGCAGTGAAGGCAAGTTCGGCCATCGAACTTGGTCCGTGTCAACCATCCAACTGACATGAGCGACATCCACGCTGACATCCTCAAATTCAATGACGTGATAAATCTAAAAGTGCGCTCTCATTAATCATTCCGGTAAGAAAGTCGAAGGGGCGACGAGGTTGATGCAATGATGTATTGTACACATGCAACAAATGCATTCACTTCCCAAAACTCGGCATTTCTCAGTCAGTTAACACACCTGATATACCTTGCAAAAGTAGGAATGACATTTGAAAATCATTAGACTCTTTTTATTACGGCATCATCGCGCAATCACCACCCAGTGCTTTTCTATGAAAGAAGTTACTGTACCAGGACAGTGTGGAGTGATACTAGGCCAGGACAGAATCTGGGGACCAAGTACAAGAGCTGAAACGGAAGTATGATACACGTTTCTGTTTTTCATTTACCTCAAAAGCCAGGGCCGTGCTTACCGGACGGTTTGTAGCGGCAGAACCTTCCCACTTGTCACTTCGATCCGTAGTACCGATCGACCATCACTTCCGTTCGTGCTTGTGTATGGTTGCTACCCGTAACGCCGCTGTAGATGCAAATGCATACATCGAAGTGGTGCACAACACGCACTTAAAGATGCAGAGATCCGCCGAGGTGATTAGTTGGTGTAAAACTCTTCGCGGTTCACATAGGACTGAAAGCACACCTCGGAGTTCCGAACCTCAAGCATTATGGATGGCGCATCGCGTGCAACGACGACATGCTTGTGTTACGTGAGCAGCACCGTGGTGACGTCATTTATCTGGACTTTTCCAAAGCTTTCGACCGCCTCGATCACCGCATCCTACTTCAACGGCTTCAGAGTTACGGAATCGGAGATCCTGTACTTGGTTGTATTGGCAACTTCCTTTACCAACGAAAGCTCCAAGTACGTGTTAGGGGATCACTTTCTAACCCAGCTGAGGTGGAATGTGGTGTCCCGCAAGGCTCAGTGCTGGGACCGCGCTTATTCCTGGTGTTTATCAACGACCTGGCAAGAGTCATCTCCTCAAACTTCCTGCTTTTCGCCGATGACGTCATGATATGGCAGGCGATTAGTAACAAGGCAGATCAGGATCTGCTCCAACATGACCTAGATTGCATTTATGAATGGTCAAAGAGTAACAAGCTTCAATTGAACATGGCTAAGTGCAAACTGATGCAGCTGCGTCACCAGCTGGTGAGCGCCTACAAGATTGGAGACCACACCTTGGCAAAGGTTTCTCATGAGCGGGACCTGGGTGTATTGGTACAGGAAGATCTCGGGTGTTCCAAACAAGTAGAGAAGGCGAGGAGAACCGGAAATCAACACTTCGGCCTTCTTCGCTGAGCCTTCGTTCGGTTTGCACCATCAATATTTCCCCAAATGCTTAACGCCTACGTGCGCCCGCATGTGGAATATGCTATTCAGGCGTGGCAGCCGTGGCAGAAACAGGATCTCATTTCTCTCGAGACTCCTCAATGACGGGCAACCAAAAATGTCAGGGGCCTCTTTCATCTGCCCTATCAGCTTAGACTGAAATCTCTAAGAATGTACAGCAGTCGATATCGGCTTTTGCGGGGGGATCTCATAATGGTTTACCAGATTCTGAAGAACCCAAACCACATTTGCCGTCCGCTGCTGGAATTGAACCCCAACATTAAACTAAGAGGTCACCCTCTGAAACTGACAATCCATTACAGCCGGCTTGAATGCCGTAGAAATTTCTTTTCTCTCCGCGTGTGTGAGCCTTGGAATGCCCTCCCTAATTATGTCGTCTCTGCTCCCAATCTGGCGATATTTAAAAAACGTGTTGACGATGCGTTGTCCCACTTACATTTCCTTTTATGACTTGTTAGCCAGGGGCTACAAAACGCAATCAAACGGTTTCTTGCCAAACGCTCAACCATTGGATTTATGGGTTTTTATGTTTGATACGCGAACATCTCCGCTATTTCACATAAGTCTATGGTGAGTCCAGCACAACGCTTTTCACTTTATTATGCAATTTATTTTCGCAATAATTTCCATCCCACGGGACTTGTTAAGCGATGCTTTTTTACCCGTAATAAACCATTGTCTATTGTCCATTGCAAGGAAAGACGTTATGAATTCCCCGAGGCTGATAGTTACCTCAATGAGTTTCAGCAAATACGTTCTGAACTCCAAATCTGCAAACGTATGTCGAAAACGAGATCACCATCAAGGGGAAGGGTAAAACACTTGCAGCGGACCTGATGATGAGAAATCCACATCAGTGGCGTTCGTGTACCCGAGCACTTAAAGATGCGTAGGCCTGAAGTGGGAATAAATTGCTCGAAAAGCGCTCTGCGGTTCACATAAGACTGAGCGCACACCTCGGAATCCCGAGCGTCAAGCACGATGCATTTCGCATCATGTACATTGACCGTGTTGGTGGGCAGCGTAGTCGTAACAAAGTGTCTATGCAGCATAAACCCGACAGCATTGTTCATAGCACGCCTATCCGTTACGGAAACGGTGTCATCTACACACAGAGATGCGTCCGTGAGAGATGGTGTAGAACGCTCAGCAATGCGACTGAAAACTTGTGAAGTCGGTATACGCGTGCCACGCAGCATGTGCCACAAACGCTGGAGAAATGACTTAAACGGAAAAGTGGCGAACGTATCCAACGATCCAAAGCTGCACGCGTCCGCGCATATGTGTTGAAGGCAGTGCACATTGAATACCAACTCAGCCTATCCAGAAATTGCCGCATATTTATCGCTCAAATTTTGGCATAATTTTCACTACACGCTTCACGTAGTGACAGCGCCACTTGTTGCTACAAAGCACGTAAGCTGCGATTGACAGATTGCCTAACTTTTCGTACACGTGGTCTACACAATGGCGTTCAGAACAACTGGCTCGAGGTGCTGTAGCAACTGTCTAAACTCCGTGGCCTTCCATTCCTCTATATCATTCAGAACGCAGCATTTGCGTGGACATTTCGCAGTTAGGCATTTTGCGCGAAGCTGCAAGCGTTGGTTGATCCAGTCAATACGTTTCGAGGACAAACAAATTGCATCGGCAGCCGGACCACAACGCTACAATGTGCGCAACCCCTTCATTAGACCTAAGCAGAGCATGTGCATGAAATCGATGGGGAAGCTGGCGATCATGTCAATGCGCAGTGCTTCGAAAGACGAGTCACTAACATGATGCTCACTTGGTTGCCTATTACAAAACTCGTCATTTGTCCTCAGGATATCCTCCGCGAACAAAGGAAATGTCATTCGATTATCTCGATATAAACCTCCAACGGTATCTAGTGGTACAGAAGTGTAACTTATCTACGACGGCAGTACATTTCTCGCACAAACGCTATTCCGAGTGCTGTTTAACCTGCTCCAAGTAGACGGTTGCTGGGGCATCAGCGACGGCACACTTGAGGTCCACTTTGATGCGTCCACCACAAGCTTGCAGCAGCACATCTTCCCGAAATTCGTTGATGGTCGGCTGAGGGAACTCATGCACGTCTACCTGCTTGGTTAAGTCGGTGTAAACGCCAATGACAAATATGTCTGAATGCGGCTCCATCAGTCTGCCAAGTATGAGCCAGAGTTGCATTCTGGAACTGCGGTCCAGTGACATCCCATCGACTTGCGAATGCAGATTTAATATCGATGGAGGGTGTACAGCAAGCATAAGAAAAATGCTTGATATTGCTGTTTGCAGTCCAAGGTGCATGTATCGTCCAACCTGGGTGAGGGGAAGCAGATGGAGCTGATGGTCAGTCCCATAGTAAGAAAATCGTGTTATTGTCTGTACAATATCCAGGTATCTTTACTGGAATGCCTAGCCGGTAACACTTTTGCGGTGACAATCCGTCCATTGATGGACCGCCTTAAGTCGATGTATTTATGCAGGAGTATAATTTCTCCTGATCGCGTTACAAGTTTGGATTTCAGAAGAGTAGTAGGGAGAGTTGAATGTTATAGGAAGAAATTCATCACATCTAGGCTCACTCAGACAGCTGTCACACGCCCGGAAAAGCACTGTACGCGCGTTTCATCCTTTCGGGAATCATCAGCAGTGCGCATTCCATCGGACCCTTGGTGGGGCTCGAAACCGCAACTCGACTGTTGCCAGTCCGTGGTTGAGACCACTGAGCTAAGGGGGAAGGCAACGACCATCGTGAATAAGTTACTAGATGTGATATAGCGCCGCTCACTATCCACTGACTTACACGTTACTGCTGTGCAGAGGACAGGGTAGCCCCCTCACCAAGCGACGAGCTTAACAAACTTAAGCCGCCAATTATCTTATGGCATGATAAGCAGTTTGTTCTGTGTACTGATTACAGAAGAGTAGTAGGGAGAGTTGAATGTTATAGGAGGAAATTCATCACATCTAGGCTCACTCAGACAGCTGTCACACGCCCGGAAAAGCACTGTACGCGCGTTTCATCCTTTCGGGAATCGTCAGCAGTGCGCATTCATCGGGTCCCTGGTTGGATATTGAGCGGCGCTATATCACATCTAGTAACTTATTCACGATGGTTGTTGAGCTACCC
>OX104064.1:220139045-220228323 GCA_944474145.2 Dicrocoelium dendriticum
TCATCATCAACATACACGTTAGCCAGAGGTAGGGGACACCTCAGCTACTGTGACGCAATACACAGAAAAAAGGAGAGAAAAAATGCAACTGGTGCAAGCTGGCTAAGCTACCGGTAACGGATGGGCATCGTTCCGGTAAGCTACCAACCGGCTGCTGTGCCCCATAAAAAAGTACTACGCAAAATTATGTAAGGCTAATTAATGAGATCGTGGTTGGAGGGGGAGGCTAAGGAGGATGGGGTGGGACAAAGAAACTCACAGCACGAACGCCACTGAGGTCGGCTCCTAGCCATATCAGCAAGTGTGTCCAACCAAACGTGTTCATCGTCTTTCGGACCCGAACCAGGGAGCCGAGACGCTCCAACCGAGGCCAGCTCAGAAGTGGGGGCCTTCATTCCTCTCGACCAAGTCACCGCTTGGCCACCCGTCCTCTTCTTCCATCCACATCCCCGGCGCGCAAACAACACACGTCGCGGAAGTCGGTGGGCTGGCATGCGCAAAACGTGGCCGAGCCATCGGAGCCTGATGCGTGAAATAACGGTGCTGAGCGGTTCATTTCCTTTTCCTGTGGCAGTTGGGCGACAATGAAGGAACAAGCGCATAGAACCATCAGACGGGGTTTCACCAGTGACCTTAATCGAATGCCGATTGGCACGCACACAAGTTGGCGACAGTCACGTGACGCCTTTTCCATCTGGCTTCGATTCATCCGTGCCACTGTCATATGCCCTGGCACGCGCGCTGCAGGCCCTACTAGGCCAGCATCCTGGCACCTTGGACACCCACCCCGTAATGTATGCTGTTCAAGCAGCCGACGCAAACCTAACTCCTCATGCTGCATCCGGGTGGAGACACTGTTTACCCCGTACAGTGCGGACTGTGACGTTGTTCCCAGCACTGGGCAAAATATCCCTTCGCTTACATCACGATAATATGCATGTACGTGATGGATCCCCACACCGCACACCACGCCAGCCTAAGGTGTAACATGGCACACAATAACGGTTTATCGATAGTGGTAATGACATAAACACGCCATAAGCCAAATCGTAAGTAGCAAATTGGTTGCATGAGGTATACTTGGAAAGAAATGATGTACAATCACTGTCGTTGACAATGTTCAGATCTACAATTTCGTCTCAATACATGGACGGTTATGGGTATGTACGAATGGTTATTTGGGACTCAGAGGCAAATTGTTGAGAAGCGCGTCTCCACTGGTTGCTTCGCAAAATCCTCAGACACTTCCACATTGCTTGCGTGATCTCATCATTAGCAAGGTCTGCAGAAGCGAATCGCGTGACGAAACTGCAACATCGAATTAAAGTGATGAAAAAATGCAACTTATTGCGGTACGCTGTGCACGTGCGCGTTCAGCGAAATCCAAACTTGTAATGCGATCCGGAGAAATTATTCTCCTGCATAACTGCCTGGCCGTCAGGTGGTCCATCAATGGACTGACCGTCACCGCAAGAGAGTCACCGGTTATGGGTTCCAGTAAAGATATCATGATATCATACAGAAAATATCGTGATTTTCTTATTATGAGGCCGACCATCAGCCTCACCTGCTTCCCCTACCGTGCGCACCGCTGCTGAGTGGTCCGACCACCCACCCCCACGTCTGCAAGGAACTCCGCATACTCACTCAGCCCTGGTGACTTTGAACGAACCTGCGTACTAATCGCTCATCAATGAACACGTCATTAATTTGGCTGTTTCTAAGCTGCACTTTGTCACACAAACATGTGGTTGATTCATTCGACCCAGCGCTACCTAGTCCATTCCATGTTTCGTATACAGCCAGTGTGGATCGCCTTTCATCTCCACATTGAGGCATTCGCACCGTTCCCGCATGAACACAATAGAGGATATTTGGCAATCATCACGTTGGTGATTCATCTTTCGAAGCACTGCGCACTGACATGATCTCCAGCTTCCCCGTCCATTACATGCACATGCTCTACTTAGGTCTAATGAAGGGGCTGCTCAAATTGTAGCGTTGTGGTCCGAATGCCGGTGAAATTTGTTTGTCGTCGAAACATATTGACTGGATCAACCAACGCTTGCAGCTTCGCACAAGCTGCCTAACTGCGGTATGTCCACGCAAATGCTGCACTCTGAAAGATCTAGAGAAATCGAAGACCACAGAGTTTAGGCAGTTCTTACTGCACCTCGGGCCAGTTGTTCTGAACGGCATTGTGCAGACCACGTGTACGAAAAGTTTCGCAATCTGTCAATCGCAGCTTACGTGCTTTGCAGCAACAAGTGGCGCTGTCACTACATGAAGCGTGTAGTGAAAATGATGCCAAAAATGAACGATAATTATGTGGCAATTTCTGGATAGGCTGAGTTGGTATCTAATGTGCATTGCCCTCAGGAGATACGCACGGATGAGTGCAGGTTCGGATCGTTGGATACCGTCGCCACTTTTCCGTTTGAGTCATATCTGAAGCGTTAGTGGCGCATGCTGCGTGGCACGCGCATACCGACGTCACAGATTTTCCGTCGCATTGCTGAGCCTTCTTCACCATCTCTCACGGACGCATCTCTGTGCGTAAATGACACAGTTTCCGTGACGATTAGGTGTGTTATGAACATTGCTGTCGGGTTTATGCAGCATAGGCACTTTGTTACGAATACGCTGCCCACCAACGCCGTCATTGTACACGATGCGCCATCCATCGTGCTTGACGTTCGGGATTCCGAGGTGTACGTTCAGTCCTATGTGAACCGCAAAGCGCTTTTCGATCAATTTATTCCCTCTGCAGATCTACGCATCTTCAAGTGCTCGGGTACACTAACGCCACCGATGTGGATTCCTCAGTTCCAGGTCCGCTGCAATTGTCTTGCCATTCCCCTTGATGGTGATTTCGTTTTCGACCCATTTGTGCATATTTGGCGTTGTGGATCCATTTGCTGAAACGCATTGAGGTAACTATCAGCTTCGGTGAATTCATAACGTCTTCCCTTGCATGTGTCACCACGATGCTGCTCACGTAACACAAGCACGTCGTCGTTGCACGCGATGCGCTATCCATAATGTTTGTCGTTCGGAACTCCGAGGTGTGCTTTCAGTCCTATGTGAACCGCGAGGTGTTTTTACACCAACTAATCCCCTCGGCGGTGTTGTGTCTACACGTACACTGGTCCCCTGCACGCAGGGTCTTGAACAAGCACGACCAAAGCCCCGAACGAGAAAGCAGAACTCTACTGGTACGCAACACAAATCTCTATTCACGCCAACGGTACATACACTCAGTACATTCAAAACAACCCTGGTATTGATCGCGAACGGACGGGCATCAAATCACAAGCTACGAAGTGCGGTCGTGGTAAGGCCCGCGCGTACGCGCTGCACACTACTCCCCCTCTTCAGCGGTTGGTTCACTGCGGTGGCCCTCGCTTCAGGACACTGCTTCGGTTGAAGTGCTGAATATAGCTGTCTGGCGTTGACTCGTCGGCCGTCTGCTAACTCATAAGTTCCTGGCCCTAGCGCACGAGTAATTCTGATGGGTCTCGTCAGTGCCGGTTCTCCTTTACGTGTTTGCCTCTCCTTTAGCCTGACCAACGTTCCAGGACGCAGCGATGTGGCCCGTTTTTCGTAGGATGACTGATAACCCCGGCGACGTTCCAGTTGTTGGGGATCGTTGTTTTCTGCAGCCGAAATAGCTGCGTTTAATTTCGTACGCAACTTCCTGCCAAACATCAGCTCACCTGGCGTGCGATCAGTCGCTCTGTGGTGCGATGTACGGTGAGTAAGCAGAGCCTCCAAAACGGCATCTTCCCACTGCCTGCCGGACAAACGTGCTGTCTGTATAGTTTCCTTTAGCGTGCGATTAGTGCGCTCAACCATGCCGTTGGCAGCTGGGTTGTACGGGACAGTATGTACGTGCTTCACATCACGAAGTTGTAAGAAACGTTTAAACTCATAGTTCGTAGCGCAAAATGTTTACACCAATTATGCCCTATTTATTTCCAGCGATCCAGTGTGTTTCCCGGAGTGCCGCACTCCGGTTAAGAAGTCACGTCCATCCACATCCTACAGTGTTCACCTGGAGTACTCACCTCCGCCACCGAGGTTGGAGTTGGAGGAAGATTCACTCACAAGTGAGGTGGAAAACATGGATCAATAGGAACACGCCACTTATGACCAGGTAAACAGCATTTATGGCCATATTGTTGTAGTCCAATCGCTCTATTGCAGACTTCAAGCGTTGTGATCCATGAGGGCTGCACTGACTACAGTATGAAAGGCGCGTGTAGTAAGTGTTCACAACAAAATTCCACTATGGCGCCGCAGTCCGACTAGGTCACCTAAAGCGCGAGTATATTCGCATGCGCGATGTTCTTGAAAATGGGTAACCATCCTTCGTCAGATGGCTAGTGACAGAGCTGGAGCCGTATGCCCAGTTCCATTGCCGAGGACATCTGTTGCGGCGATCATAATCCACAATATTTGGCTGGAAAGCTACAACGCAATGTACAATATGGTGTTGCGCGATTTCATATGTAACTTGTCTTAGATGGTGTACTTTGAGCGGCTCGGTGGCAAGTTCTTCTCCCACTGCGTGCGCAGCATGCTACTGTCCTTAAGGACAACTTCGATGGTACGCCAGGTGAACTGGTGTGGAGTCAGTGTGAAGTTCCGCATCTGCGGCACTCCGCTGGCCTGTGCCATGATCGGTACGCTGCATAATTGCTGTGCACAACTTTCACCATAGATGCGCTAATGCGAAACGGTTTCGCAGATACATCGGAATCATTGAGTGCGGTCAAAATGCTCCGATGGTTCCAGCGAATAAATGTGCGCAAGCAATTTAGGCCTCAGTCCAAAGTCGCCGCAGGGACAAGTGACTTCCCACAGTGGATGTGCTGTTTTATTGTCATAATGCATGTTCTTCAGAATTTGTGGGGTTTTTTTGGTGCAAAGTGAAAGAAGCGCCTGCACCACCATATATGGTTGGTGGCATCCGGTTTCGGATTTGCCTGTCACTGTGGCAAGTCACAGGATGCCTGCGCCTACAGAGGGACGATGGATGGCTTGCGCTGCACCACACACAGCTCCATCTACACACACCATATCCAGTGTAAACCCGAAGGAATAAGACCGGCAGGCAGGTGGATATGAGCCACGTTTCAGCAACGGAGCCCTACCACACTCCTTCATAGGCAAACACAAGCACGCTGTATTTGGGAATCAATCGCACACTATGCGGTGGCTGGACCGTAGTCCACTCCACACTGAGTGGATGGAACCACTCTTCGGGTCTAACACGGCCACATGGACGGTGCACCCCGTCCTCTCCATTAACGACCAGCAATCTCCTGGAGCCAGTATGGACAAGGTGGGTAATGAAAGGATTGTCCTGTTCTCCGAGCTGGGCATTTCTGTTGCAGACGTTTCGTTACCAAACTAGGTAACATCTTCAGTGCAGCTATTTAGTGCTGATTCGCGGGGTCTCGCAAACCAATGCCAGATCTGAATGACTATTGATTGTTGCCTGCTTCGAACGTCAGCCTTCGATCGGTTCACGTGTCCGTCATGTGGGCACTTCTTCTCCTTGTCGATCTGGTGCCTAATGCTGGCTTAACCTGCAGAGCTTCATAGACACCCTCCAGCTCCAGGTGTTTGTTGATTGAGTTCCGGCCAGAATGCCAGGCCTCGAGGAACTCACGCGCTCTGCGGTTTCTTGCTCTTCCAAGTATTTCAACGTTCTCCAGATCGAACTGATGGTTCTCGGCATCCATGTGTACCGACATTAAAGATTTCTCATCGTGGCGGCGGATGGCCAGACTATGTTCGTGCAGTCTTGTGCCAAGTTTTCTTCCAGTCTGACCAGACTGGATGGAGTGGGACAAAGAAACTCACAGCACGAACCCCATTGAGGTCGACTCCTTGCCATGTCAACAAGTGTATCCAGCCAAACGTGCTCACCTTCTTTTGGACCCCAACCAGGGAGCCGTGACTCTCCAACCGAGGGCAGCTCCGAAGTGAGGGCCTTCATTCCTCTGGACCAAGTCATCGCTTGGCCGCCCCTCCTCTTCTTCCATCCACATCCCCGGTGAGCAAACAACGCATGTCGTGGAAGTCGGTGGGCTGGCATGCGCAAAACGTGGCCCAGCCATCGGAGCTTGGTGCGTGAAATAACGGTGCTGAGCGGTTCAGTTACTTTTCCTGTGCCGTAAACAAGGCGTCGAACACACTCGTTACTCACGTGGTGTTCCCACCATATGTGAGCCAAACTGCGAAGGCACCGATGGTCGAACGTAACTAGCCTCTTCATGTCCGCCGATCTTAGGGGCCAGGTTTCGCAACCGTACAGTAAAGTTGAACGTACACTCTACCCTTCAGGGCGAGATTAATGTCGCGCCGCCGCCGTAGGTGGCGAAGATGAATAGACATCTCTTAGTCCGGCGCGACTTCGAAGTTTTGAACGAGCCAGCCAATCGGACCGCACACATACGGCTACTGATTGGAATCCTGTCAACCATAGCAGCTTCAGCTCGGGGACTTAGGACAATGTCAACATCAGCTTTTTCGGTGCTCGAAGCTGCATCGACACCGGATAGGCGTAATGAGAAAACACAGCTTGCGTCACCTGAAGAGGATCGCAGAGTGAGCACAGAGCTCGAGTCTTGCGGGCGGGTCTCTGATAAGCAGCAGGGATCGATCGAGAGGGTCTCCAATGTTCGGGCAAGTGCTGTCTGTTGAACGATCTGTAACAATGTGCGTAAATTGAGGTATGCCAATCTGAATGAGGATCGAAGGTTCCAAATGGAAGCCGATGTACTAGAATGGACCGCTTGGTTGGACATGGGCATGTCGACAGGAGAGCAGTGACGCTCCGCGTTCACATGTGAGTTGAAATGAGAAGATAAATGCCTAGCAAAGCAAGGTGGGGGAGGGCCAAGAATCGGGGGTTGAAAACTGGGGGGATAAAATTGAAGTTGGAACGGGAAGGTAAGAGTGAAAAAGCGTAAGAGGGAGAATAAGAAGACAGGAAGGTTTGAGCAGTAGCATACAAACCCCTATCCACCTTGCTCGATGCAGCAGATAAGGCACCGTTGATCATCCTCTGCGGTGGCCAGAGCATCAAGAAATTGTCTGACGAATGATTCATAGTATTGTGTCGGCAGGATACTGTCAGGTTGCCCAGGCCTAGACAGGAGAACGATTAGGGTTCTCAACCAAAGCCTTTGGTTCAAACACCTGACCGCAAGGCAATGGGTTTGACGTAGGGCTACAAGGAGTCCGTCTCAAGGTATAAGGTGCCCCCTCATTCCAACCGCCAACCTGGAGGACCAGGAGGCTGATTTTGTCTGGTCTCTAACCATTGACCAATCTGGTATGAGTGACTCTGAAGGTGCAAAAACACCACCAATCATAGCTCAATTGATCGCTGAGGCACACAAACCATCGCACCACAGTAAGGTCCAGCCTCATTGCGATGGCAGAACAAAACAAATAAAGTGGAATGAAGTGTATCCAGATTAATGGTTGGCGGCATCCGGTTTCGGATTTGCCTTTCACTGTGGCCACGCTTTGGTGAGTGTATCAATCTTACACAGATTTGGGTATTGGAATGATACGCCGAGGCACTAGGGATTTACCATCTGCAAATGACGGATCTTTTACCTGAGAGCTTGAATACAGCAGTAGTTTGGATGGATTGTGTACGCTCACAAACATCCGGAAATTCTGTCTCTGGACCTACATTATGGCGCCGAAGACGGTGATTGTGCACACACAAGCTGTGCGCCTAGAAATGCGGTGGATCTATTGGGAACTGACCAACTGCGGTCGTTGGAATGCTGCGCGAATTTTGCATAGCGCCATGGGGACAATTTTTGGCGCTCAGACTGTAACCCACACCTCTGCGAATGATATCAATTTCAGACACCCCTGAGTGAATCCGTGCGCAATGCTGTATTATGTGTCGGAACGCGGTCGAGTGCGTGGAAAATAGGTACACGCGAGTGGCGGAATGCAACGGATTTCGTTTCCTGAACGCCCAAAATTATTCCACAATGGGTATAATCTCGTCCGTTCAGTCTGTCAGCACTCTTGGCCATAATAATACTTAAGCGAGCTGTAGATGATGTTCGTGCGTGCAACTGCAGTATGCGTGCGACTACGCTGGAATGAATGTAAAGTAGCAATCCAAGAGTGGGGGAATGCTGCGGAAATATTTCCAAGATCGTCCGAAAATCGAGCGCCACAACTGCCCGAAATGTGTGTCAATGGGATTAAATTTGGGAGCCCACAGGGCGCCTATCGGCCGCTTAACGGGAGCACATCGGAAGTTCATATTAATTCAAGTTCAGATGGGAAAGGAAATTAGCTGGGAGATTCTGTCCAGGGCATGCTGAATGGCCTGAGAAACCACAGGGGCATCTACAACATTCCACAGCAAAGTATAGCGAGGATACCCCAAGCTTCTCTGGGAGATCGTTTAGGTAGATGGAGAACAGCATCGGTCCAAGGACGTTAACTAGTGGAACGCAAAATGTGACATTATAGGTGTGATAGCAAACCTAATCTTCCCACTGTGTTGTCACCTCGCTGAGAATCTTGTGCCCGGGATAGTTAATCCACTCATTCACAGTTTCACAACAACGGCACTGAGCAGAGCTGCTCACACATGCGTCGTGGACCACATCCGAGAAACGTTGATCTCACTGAATACGTTTCAAACTGTGAGCGATGCTGTAGGATGTGCTCCTAACAGTTGACATGCAAGTTTTGCTGAAGTCATGCATGGAAGTAAAAATCAGTGGTGCTGTTATTAGCCAAAGTTAGAATAAGAAGCCAGATACAAAGTGGACGTTGCAAATTGGAAGTTTGATCGAAAAGTCTAGCAGAGCGTGGTTTCGATCCACGGACCTCTGGGTTATGGGCCCAGCACGCTTCCACTGCGCCACTCTGCTCTGCAGTGTGCCACACAATATGTAAACCTGGTGTAAAATCAAACTGTGACAAACACGCTGGTGGCTTGCATCGTTGCTGAAATCTGTTCATCGAAACATGGACATCTAGGGGAAGTTGACGTTTCTCACCATATTTCCCACATCGACTGGAAGGCAGATTATTTAGTTTACTCCGCGCCATTATATTTGCACATCATGGGCGCCTGAATGGCTTCAGGGTCTTAATTGTTTGCAGAGATAGGGATTCAATTACTGCCCCGCAGAATGCTAGTGACCGAAACACATCCACTGAAGTGGCCATTAAAGCACCCTGCCTGACTGCTCATATGCTGCTGGCCGGTCGAGAGACAATTTGGGGACATATTTCAGTTGCTCAGAACATAGATTCAAGCGCTGTTTTATTGCAAACCAGCAACAAACACCTCTTCTTGGTCGCAGTTACTCCTCCAATTGCACCCAGTACTTATGGATAAATTGGAATCGGTGCAAAGCCATTTCCCAAGTCCAATAGAGTATTTGAATGGAGCAATAAACTTACAAAATAAAGGAATGAATATTCGTTGTTTGTTCCACCGTGTCGTTGCATATTACAACAATGGATCCTGCGAGCACAATACGAAAGTAAATGCCGAATCCAACTCCCCAGTTCCTTAACGGGTCGCATTGGGTGTGAAGCCAAAACTGACGGAACGGAACACGGCCAATCGCCGCTACAGTTCCGTATTAGTCCACGTGGCAGTTGGGCGACAATGAAGGAACAAGCGCATAGACCCATCAGACGGGGGTTTCACTAGTGACCTTAATCGAACGCCGACTGGCACGCACACAAGTTGGCGACAGTCACGTGACGCCTATTCCATCTGGCTTGGATTCATCCGTGCTACTGTCATATGCCCTGGCACGCGCGCTGCAGGCCATACTAGGCCAGCATCCTGGCACCTTGGCCACCCACCCCGTAATGTATGCTGTTCAAGCAGCCGACGCAAACCTAACTCCTCATGCTGCATCTGGGTGGAGACACTGTTTACCCCGTACAGTGCGGACTGTGACGTTGTTCCCAGCACTGGGCAAAATATCCCTTCGCTTACATCACGATAATATGCATGTACGTGATGGATCCCCACACCGCACACCACGCCAGCCTAAGGTGTAACATGGCACACAATAACGGTTTATCGATAGTGGTAATGACATAAACACGCCATAAGCCAAATCGTAAGTAGCAAATTGTTTGCATGAGGTATACTTGGAAAGAAATGATGTACAATCACTGTCGTTGACAATGTTCAGATCTACAATTTCGTCTCGCTACATGGAAGGTTATGGGTATGTACGAAGGGTTATTTGGGACTCAGAGGCAAATTGTTGAGAAGCGCGTCTCCACTGGTTGCTTCGCAAAATCCTCAGACACTTCCACATTGCTTGCGTGATCTCATCATTAGCAAGGTCTGCAGAAGCGAATCGCGTGAGCGAAACTGCAACATCGAAGTAAACTGGTGAAAAGTGCAACTTATTACGGTACGCTGTGCACGTGCGCGTTCAGCGAAATCCAAACTTGTAATGCGATCCGGAGAAATTATTCTCCTGCATAACTGCCTCGACTTCAGGCGGTCCATCAATGGACGGACTGTCACCGCAAGAGAGTTACCGGCTATGGATTCCAGTAAAGATACCCGGATTTCGTACAGACAATATCGTGATTTTCTTATTATGGGGCTGACCATCAGCCCCATATGCTTCCCCTAACGTGCGCACTGGTGCTGAGTGGTCCGTCCCCACAGATCCTCTATGTCACCAGGTTGTCTGGCAGGAACTCCGCATACTCACTCAGCCCTGGTGAATTTGAAAGAACCTGTGTGTTAATCGCTCATCAGCGAACACGTTAATTTGTATGTCCTTGCTGCATTTTGTCACACAAACGTGTGGTTGCACTCACTCGACCCAGCTTCATCAGCGCTACTTATTCCATATCATCTTTCGGATCTAGCTAGTGTGGATCGCCTTTCATCTCCACACTGGGGCTTTTGCACCGTTCCCGCATGAACACAATAGAGGATATTTCCTAGTCAAGAAACACACAGCAATATGTGTAGCCTCAAATGAAAGCCAACTCTGCGTTTTATCCGACGAGCCATCAACCGCAATGGTGGACCGTTTATCAAAGTAGCTATGGCTCAGTCGCTCTGTTTATCTCGTAAGCGATGCAGCCGCTTAAACCTGCCCCACCAGAGCCAGACGCACAGCACGTGACGACCTTGAACATGCAGACAATTCAGCGTACACGCGAATCGTTGGAAACCATAAGCGCTCGGACCACGCTCGGACCTGGCTGGGACCTCACTCGGAATAGGGTCGATGGACGCAATGGATTGTGGCGACCAATCAATTCCCGCGTTACCGCATCCAGATCGACAGTAGTTTGTGGCTTTCCTTCATGCCATAAAAATGTACGAAATGCAATTCAGTGTAGTATAGCAGGGATACTCTACACCAACGTTTCAGAATTGAGGTCAAATTCCTTACAGGGAAAACAACTCGATGACATTCAGATTCAGATGGGGATTCAGATTGGGTTGGAACGATAGGAAAATCGCTTGAGTGTTCGTTCTTGGGTGGATCGTTTAACCAGGAAATGCCGAAGTTTTAAGAGGTTTTGATGGATCTAAAACGAAACACCCAAACCACACCCTGGTTGAGCAGTTACTGCCCACGTCCCTTGCACTAGGAGTTCTCGCCGCGCATGTCAGGTGAACTAGGGAAGTTCAAGTTCAAGTGGGACTGGAACCATAGGATGAATCCCGTAAGTGTTCCTTCTTGAGCGGGTAGTCGATGCAGGATTTGTAGGGGTGCTCCGACTTCTTATGGATCTAACAGAAAACACCCGAAAAACACCCTGGTCCACTAATTTTATGCCCACGTTCCTTACATTGGCTGTCTCAGCTATGTCAGTTATGTGAAGTAAGTAAGAGAGGAAGAAAAATTGAAGGTAAAGAGTAAGGGAAATCAGTTAAGAAAAGAGAATAATACCAATGGCGAGGAAAAGTAAAGAAAATAGAATCGAAGTATGAAGATGGGAATTAGTCAGGAAAAAGGAATGGTTTCGTGTTGCCACCCAAGAGCGTCTAGTTGACGCTCAAACCCCTTAACCGTAGCTTCCTTGACAACATTTTCTGGAAGCAAGTTACAGCGCTCGATGACTCGACGCGATAGCCATGTCTCCGCTCTAACTCGATCGGACCGCGGTTTGTCCCGCTTCATACAATGCCCGCGGAGACCAGCTAATCTAGCAGGACTAAATAGCGAGCACAAATCAGGGCCAACGTTCCCAGTGAAAGTACGGTAGGTTAGGATTAGGTCCCCTCTAATCCTTCGATAGTGTATTGACTTCATCAACAAACTAAGTAGACGTTCGGGGTACGTTTGTCCTCATAATCCCTTGACCAATCTAGTACCGACACGCAACACCCTCTCTAGTGCCATTTTGTCCAGGACAAGGCATGGTGGACAGGCCTGTATGCAATATTCTAGGTGCGGTCGCACAAAAGCTGAGAAGAGCTTCACAGACACGTTAGCGGTTAGGGTCCCGAAAGAATGACGGATAAACTACAACACCCGGCATCCTTTACTAGCCGCCTTCTTCCAGTTGTCTCCAGAGTGTAGTGTGGAACCGTGGACGACATCTAGATCAACCTGATGAGTCAAGTGAAGAAGTTCACTCCCATCGAGCACATAACTTGTGGAGGAAGCAGACGTTCCGATACGTAGCACTGAATACTGTGCCCGGTTTATGGGCAGCAACCACAAGACAGACAATTCTTAGAGTCTATCCAGAGCCCGTTGAAGAGACACAGGACCTCCAGGGATATCAACAATATCCAAGAGCTTTAGGTCATTAGCAAATAAGTGCGATCGTACCTCAAGCTCCTCCGGCAAGTCATTCATGTAGATTGAGAAAAGCAGCGGACCTAGGACAGAGCCTTGCGGAACGCTGCTAAGTACAGCTTGTCGAAACGAAAGACTGCTTCCCACACGAATACACTGTTCCCGTCCATCCAGAAAAGCTGACACCCACTGGAGAGCGCGACCAGCTATTCCAAACGACCTCAAGTTCAGTGAGAGTCGCGAATAGAGGACAGTGTCAAAGGCCTTAGTGAAGTCAATGAACACCACATCTACCGCATGTCCACTGTCTACGGCTTCAGCCCAGCACTCACGAGCTACCAGCAAGTTTGTCTGACACGAAAATCCTTTGCGAAAACCATGTTGCTCGACGCTAAGCAGGTTAAACATATTTAAATGGTTCTCCACCATATCTTGTATTAATTTTTCAAGTAACTTAACGACCACGCTAGTCAAGCTGACATGCCTCTAATTAGCCGGTAGGTCTTTGTCACCGCACTTGAAAATCGGGCAGACAACAGCCTCCTCCCATTCGGTAGGCTAGACACAACTGTTGAGTGACTTCTGAAACACACAAGTCAGAGGTCCACTGAGTTCCACTGCCAATTCGTGCAACAGTTTTGGATGAACAGAATCTGGCCCGGAAGATTTAGTTGGCTTTACCTCTCTTAGCAACCGGAGAACATGGGAAGACGTAGAAAGAAAATGGAAAATAAAAAGGAGGGAAAGTCATTTAAATGAAGAAGAACACAAAGAGTGAGGAGAATGACAGAATATGATCTCAAGTTTATATGACGTATATGGGCAGGAGATGGGAAATTTTACTTGTTGTTACCGAAGTTCTTCTATCTGTCCCTAGAAATCTTAACCGTAGGTTCACTGACTACACTTTCTGTAAGTGAGTTCCAGCGCTCGATATCTCTATGCGATAACCGAGTTTTCGCCCTGCTGCGGTCGGAACGCGGCTTGCGTAGCTTTATGGGATGACCACGAAAAAAGACAACCTAGCTGAGCTAAATGGCCGCCTCAATTCCGGTCCAACCTTCCCTGTTCAAATGCGGTAAGTAAGGAGTAGGTCTCTTCTAAGCCCTCGGTAGTGCATTGAATACATAAGCAAGCTAAGTAGACGCTCGGGGTAGGTTTGTCCCCGTAACCCCTCGACCAGCTTGGTACCTACTCTCAAAACTCTCTAGAGCTCCATTTTGTCCCATACAAGTGAGAGCGGTAAAGCCTGGACACAGTATTCCAGATGGGGCCAAACGAAAGCTGAGAACAGTTTAACAAAGAAGTTGGCAGTAAAGACTCCGAAAGAACGGCGTATTAACCACAACATTCTGAAACCCCTACTTGCGGCCTTCTTTCAGTTGTCACCAGAATGCAAAGACGAGGAATGGAGGACGCCTAGGTCTACCTGGTTGGAGACAAGACGGAGTTCGACCCCATCGAGCAACTACCTCGAAGGTGGGAAAGTTGATCCTATACAAACGACTGAATACTTTGCGTGAATACTTTTCTCAACTCATTGTTTTTGTTATCTTGCAACCCGTGACTCGCATTGGGGGACATTTTCTTTTTCACCACCGCGCACAACATAACTGATAATGGGTCGAAATCTCGATCTGGTTGATCTAGGCCTACTGTACAAAGCGCGATACGAAGAAGTAATGAGGAGCATTGGTACTTGATACGTTCTTCGCGTGTTAATGAAGGTGAGTATAAAGACTATTCTATATTTCCTTAGTACCTTCCTCATTCAGCAACATGTTGCAGTATGAGTTCAGCGTTGAAGAGCCTGCCTATCCCAGTACCAGTGTCTCAGTTTCCCAAATTACACCGTCCATCACAACTGTAATCGTTTCCTCAATCATCATCAGTGAGCAGATTATGAAAGGACATGAGAGAAGGAAGAAACACAGTTAGTTTCATTGTTATATGTTAGCTAACAGTGGTTTCTGTAGCCAGCGTTCCACCAACTTCAGAAGATGCTACCTTCGAAGAAGCTTTCCGTGATAGCGCTTTGCAGGCAAATCATGCAGCAGTGAAGATCAACATCTCACTGCTCCATTACACGCGCGTTCATCCTAAGTTGCCCGCTTCTTCGCGCACTCTTTTCCACACTCTTCGTAACTATCATGAACGACGCACCCAGGATGGAAGATGCGTGCACCTTGGACTGCAAGCAGCAATGGGACGCATTTTTCTTACGCTTGCTGTGAACCCTCCACCGATATTAAAGCTGCAGTTGCAAGTCGATGGGATGTCACTGTACCGCAGTTCCAGAATGCCACTCTGGCTCATACTTGGCAGACTGATGGAGCCGCATTCAGACATATTTGTCATTGTCGTTTACAGTGGCTTAACCAAGCCGGCAGACGTGCATGAGTTCCGTCAGCCGACCATCAAAGAATTGCGGGAATAAGTGCTGCTGCAAACTAGTGGTGAATGCATCAAAGTTGACCTCAAGCGTGTCGTCGCTGATGCCCCAGTAGCAGTCTACTTGGAGCAGGATAAACAGCACTCGGAATAGCGTTCGTTTGTGAGAGAAATGTACCGCCGTCGATAAGTTACACTTCTGTACCATCATAAACCGTTGCAAGTTTTTATCGAGATCATCGAATGTCCTTCCTTTTTCTCGGAGGATATCCTGAGGACGAATGACGAGTTTTGTAATCGCCAACCAAGTGAGCATCACGTTGGTGATTCGTCTTTCGAAGCACTGCGCATTGACATGATCTTCAGCTTCCCCGTCGATTACATGCACATGTTGTGCATAGAAGTAATAGTGAAGCTGCTCACATTATAGCGGTTTCGTCCGCCTACCGGTGCAATCTTTTTGTCCTCGAAACATATTGACTGGATCAAACAATGCTTGCAGCTTCGCGCAAGCTGCCTAACTGCGGTATGTCCCCGCAAATGCTGCACTCAGAAACATCAAGAGAAATCGAAGGCCACGGAGTTTCGACAGTTTTTATAGCACCTAGCGCCAGTTGTTCTGAACGGCATTGTACAGACCACCTGCAGGAGAACTTCTGCAATCTGTTAACCGCAGCTTACGTGCTTTGCAGCAACAAGTGGCGCTGTCACTACATGAACGGCGTTGAGAAAATGATGCCAGAAATGACCGATAATTACGCGGTAATTTCTATGTATGCTGAGTTGGTATTTAATGTGCATTGCCTTCAGCACATATGCGCGGACGCGTGCAGGTTTGGATCGTTGGATACCGTCGCCACTTTTCCGTTTGAGTCATATCTGAAGCGTTAGTGGCGCATGCTGCGTGGCACGCGCATACCGACGTCACAGATTTTCCGTCGCATTGCTGAGCCTTCTTCACCATCTCTCACGGACGCATCTCTGTGCGTAAATGACACAGTTTCCGTGACGATTAGGTGTGTTATGGACAGTGCTGTCGGGTTTATGCAGCATAGGCACTTTGTTACGAATACGCTGCCCACCAACGCCGTCCTTGTACACGATGCGCCATCCATCGTGCTTGACGTTCGGGATTCCGAGGTGTACGTTCAGTCCTATGTGAACCGCAAAGCGCTTTTCGATCAATTTATTCCCTCTGTAGATCTACGCATCTTCAAGTGCTCGGGTACACTAACGCCACCGATGTGGATTCCTCAGTTCCAGGTCCGCTGCAATTGTCTTGCCATTCCCCTTGATGGTGATTTCGTTTTCCAACTACTTGGGCACATTTGGCGTTGTGGATCCATTTGCTGAAACGCATTGTGGTGACTATCAGCTTCGGTGAATTCATAACGTCTTCCCTTGCATGTGACACCACGATGCTGCTCACGTAACACGAGCACGTCGTCGTTGCACGCGATGCGCTATCCATAATGTTTGTCGTTCGGAACTCCGAGGTGTGCTTTCAGTCCTATGTGAACCGCGAGGTGTTTTTACACCAACTAATCCCCTCGGCGGATCTCTGCATCTTTAAGTGCGTGTTGTGCACCACTTAGATGTATGCATTTACATCTACAGCGGCGTTATGGGTAACAACCATACACAAGCACCAACGGAAGTGATGGTCGATCTGTACTACGGATCAAAGTGACAACTGGGAATGTTCTGCCACTACAAACCGTCCGATAAGCACGGCCGTGGCTTTTGTGGTAAATGAAAAACAGAACCGTGTATCATACTTCCGTTTCAGCTCTTGTACTTGGTCCCCAGATTCTGTCTTGTCCTGGCATCACTCCACACTGTCCCGGTATAGTAACTTCTTTCGTGGAAAAGCAATGGGTGCTGCTTGCGCGATGATGCCGTAATAACAGGAACCTAATGATTTTCAAATTTCATTCCTTTTTTTGCAAGGTATATCAGGTGTGTTAACTGACTGAGAAATGCCGAGCATTGGGAAGTGAATGCATTTGTTGCATGTGTGCAATACATCATTGCATCAACCTCGTCTCCCTTTCGACTTTCTTACCTGAATCATTAATGAGAGCGCTCTTTTGGATTTATCACCTCAATGAATTTAACGATGCCAGCGTGGCTGTCGCTCATGTCAGTTGGATGGTAGGCACGGACCAAGTTCCATTGCCGAAATCGCCTTCACTGCAAATGGAAGCAATGTTAGTGAACAACAGTCAAGCACCATTGTCCGCGCCGCTGTACAAAGTTCGTGTTCCTAGGTCTATCGGTAAATGTCGGAAATTTCATGTTTTAATCACTCCTCAGATGAGTATGCAAAAGCAAAGAGGCTGGAGGCAGTCTCACTGGAACTATCCGAGACACCGTCCAGCGACGCAAACTGCTCCATGGAGAGTGGCGGAAAGCGCAAGATATTTACACGAAGAATGCTCATTTCCAGCGATCCAGTGCGTTTCCCGGAGTGCGAGACTTCGGTTAAGAAGTCACGTCCATCCACATCCTACAGTGTTCACCTGGAGTACCCACCTCCGCCACCGAGGTTGGAGTTGGAGGAAGATTCACTCACAAGTGAGGTGGAAAACATGGATCCAATAGGAACACGCCACTTACGAGCAGGTAAACAGCATTTATCGCCATATTGTTGTAGTCCAATCGCTCTATTGCAGACTTCAAGCGTTGTGATCCATGAGGACTGCACTGACTACAGTATGAAAGGCGCGTGTAGTAAGTGTTCATAACAAAATTCCACTATGGCGCCGCAGTCCGACTAGGTCACCTAACGCGCGAGTATATTCGCATGCGGGAACATATACATTCGATGGACCGGAAAATGGGTATCCATCCTTCGTCAGATTCCTAGTGACCGGGCTGGAGCCGTAAGCCCTGTTCCATTGCCGAGGATATCCGTTGCGGCGATCATAATCCACAATATTTGGCTGGAAAGCTACAACGCAATGTACAATATGGTGTTGCGCGATTTCATATGTAACTTGTCTTAGATGGTGTACTTTGAGCGGCTCGGTGGCAAGTTCTTCTCCCACTGCGTGCGCAGCATGCTACTGTCTTTAATGACAACTTCGATGGTACGCCAGGTGAACTGGTGTGGAGTCAGTGCGAAGTTCCGCATCTGCGGCACTCCGCTGGTCTGTGCCATGATCGGTACGCTGCATAATTGCTGTACACAACTTTCACCATAGATGCGCTAATGCGAAACGCTTTCGCAGGTATAACTGAGTAATTGGTTGCGGACTAGATGCTCCGATGTTTCCAGCACATTTAGGTGCGCAAGCAATTTAGGCCTTAGTGCAAAGTCGCCGCAGGGACAAGTACCTTCCCATTGTGGTTGTGCTGTTCTATTGACACAATGCATGTTCTTCAGAATTTGTGGATTTTTGTTGCCAAGTGTAAGAAGCGCGTGCGTCAAGCTAAATGGTTGGTGGCATCCGGTTTCGGATTTGCCTGTCACTGTGGAAGTCACAGGATGCCTGCGCCTACAGAGGGACGATGGTTGGCTTGCGCTGCACCACCCACAGCTCCAACCACACACCCCATATCCAGTGTAAACCCGAAGGAATAAGACCGGGAGGCATGTGGATGTGAGCCACGTTTCATTAACGGAGCCGGCCCGCACTCCTTCATCGGCAAACACAAGCACGCTGTATTTGGGAATCAAACGCACACAAGGCGGTGGCTGGACCGTAGTCCGCTCCACACTGATTGCATGGAACCACTCTTCGGGTCTAACACAGCCACATGGACGGTGCACCCCGTCCTCTCCAGCAACGACCAGCAGTCTGCTGGAACCAGTATGGACGAGGTAGTGGGTAATAGACAGGTAGGCACCTTGTCAACATGCACATCGTGCGCAGCCACACCGGGAATGTCGAAATACGGCTAATCATCCGAAATGACGATAACAAATAAAATATATCGAATAAAGTAAACGTATATTACGACATAAATACTCACTAAATGAGCATATGGAGGAAAATGGTTATAAATGAATCCACGATAAGTACAAAACGTCCGAAAGTTATTTAAATCATACCACGTGATAGTTACGAAAGTTTACCATAATTAGCATGAGCGAAGTGTGAAAATCGGGAGAAGATTATCAGATAAGCGGAAGAGGTAAGCAGAACCAAATAAAGTGGAATGAATTGTATTCAGCCTAAAAAGACCTAGTGTAAATGTTAGTTGGTTTAGCCCAACTGCGGTGAAGAAGCATCATGAATGCAGCGTCAGCTTCAGCATGGCGCACACATAGATACATGGTTGGCGGCATCCCGTTTCGGATTTGCCTGTCACTGTGGCCACGCTATATTGAGTGTATGTTACGTACATCCATATGGGTGTTCGAATGATGCACCGAGACACTAGGGATTTACCATCTGCAAGTGACGGATATTTTTCCTGAGAGCTTGAATACAGCAGTAGTTTGGATGGATTGTTTACGCTCACAAACATCCGGAAATTCTGTCTCTGGACCTACATTATGGCGCTGAAGACGGTGATTGTGCACACACAAGCTGTGCGCCTAGAAATGCGGCGGATTCATTGGGAACTGACCAAGTGCGATGGTTGGAATGCGGCGCGAATTTTGCACAGCGCCATTGGGATAATTTTTGGCACTCAGACTGCAACCCACACCTCTGCGAATGATATCAATTTCGGACACCCCTGAGTGAATCCGTGTGCAATGCTGTATTATGTGTCGGAACGCAGTAGTTTGCGTTTAAAATAGGTATACGCGAGTGGCGGAATGCAAAGGTGGAAACCGCCAGGACCCTGCGAACTTTCGGCCAATTTGCTTGACATCAGTCGCCTGGAAGATCATGGAAAGGCTCATTAAATGTGCTATACACCGACACTGCGAAGCTCTGAGCTTCACTGCAGTCACCCGGCATGGCTTCCGAAGGGGACATTCCTGCATCACCAACCTGCTGGTCGCTAGAGAGAAGTGAGGTAAATCAGTGGACGCTGGAAAACGTTTAGATGTGGTCTTCATCAACTTCGGCAAAACTTTTGACAGAGTCTTACATCAGGAACTACTCTCTAAGCTGTGCGGAATTGGCATAACAGGGAACCTCCTACTATGGATCAGTGACTTCTTGCAAGGCCGGCATATGCAAGTCAAAGTAAACGATACCCTCTCATTCCCAGTGCCTATGTACAGTGGCGTACCACAAGGCTCCGTTCTCGGACCGGAATTGTTCAAGATACGTACATATCAATGATCTACCAAGTATGCTACAAACGGACTGTCTGATCTATGCAGACGATCTCAAGCTATGGTAGGAAGTGTCCAGCCTCGAAGACTCCAACCGATTACAGGCAACGCTTGATCTACTACACTCTTGGTATACCAAGTGGGGTTTGCCGGTCAACAAAGATAAGTGCTCAGTCCCTTCTATAGGTGCTGCTGAACCACTGGGCATCTATCACATTGGCGGGCACCTACTCAAGATTGCCACACAGAAAAAGGATCTGGGCACAGTAATCTCCTCTGATCTCAAAACGACCCTTGACACGTTAAAGAAAACTACTGCGGCGAACAGGATGTGGAGCGTCATAAGGAGAGCATTCTCTAAAATAACGCCGCAGATAATCAGACTTCTTTTCACCTCCCATATCCGTCCCATTCTTGAATTCGGACTTCCGGCCATAGTCCCTTTATCTAAACATGAAAGTGACAAGATAGAAAAATTCAGCGACGAGCCTCGAAATTTGTCCTTGGGCTACGCAAACTCCCGTACCCTACCCGACTACAGAGGATGAACCTTTTTCCCTTAGACTATCGCCGACGTCGCGGAAGTCTCATCTATACCAGACGCATCCTACGTGGAGAATTGGGAAACGAGCTAAGGCAGTTTTTTCAGCTTAGACTTGGCAGCTTGACTCGAGGTCACAGCTGGAAGCTGTTTAAACCGAGGAAGTTCAAAGTCCGCTCAGATGTTGCTCTCTCTACTCGAGTAATTAATGACTGGAACCGTCTGCCGAACCCGATTGTCAATGCGCAATCAGAAGCGAGTTTCAAACGTTTGCTAGACATCTTCCTACTGAGTACTCCAGGATCCTGCAGGACTGATACTATATCCTGAGCTATGACACAGCCAATTCGACTGCAATCCTTGGAAGATCGGGAAGCGAAGGAGCTGACACGGGACCTCCCTTCTGCTCTCCACCACTCAATGAACAATGAACTCAATGATTTCGTTTCCTGAACGCGCAAAATTATTCCACCGTGGGTAAACTTTCATCCGTTAAGTCTGTCAGCACTTCTGGCCATAATAATACTTAAGCGCGCTGTAGATGATGTTCGTGCGTGCAACTGCAGTATGCGTACGACTACGCTGGAATGAATGTAAAGTAGCGATCCACGAGTGGGGGAATGCTGCGGAAATATTTCCAAGATCGTCCGAAAATCGAGCGCAACGACTGTCCGAAATTAGTGTCAATGGGACTAAATTTGGGCGCTCACAGGGCGCCTATCAGCCGCTTAATGGGCATACATCGGGCGTTTGTATCAGTTCAAGTTCAGATGGGACAGGAAATTAGCTGGGAGATTCTGTCCAGGGCATGCTGAATGGCCTCAGAAACCACAGGGGCATTTACAACATTCCACAGCAAACTATAGCGAGGATACCCCAACCTTCTCATGGAGATCATTTAGGTAGATGGAGAACAGCATCGGTCCAAGAACGTTAACTATTGGAACGCAAAATGTGACATTATAGGTGTGATAGCAAACCTAATCTTCTCACTGTGTGGTCGCGTAGCTGCGAATTTTATGCCCGGGGTAGTTAATCCACTCATTCACAGTGTCATAACAACTGCACTGAGCAGACCTGCTCACACAAGTGTCGTGGACCACATCCGAGAAAAGTTGATCTCGCTGAATACTTTCCAAACTGTGAGCGATGTTGTAAGATATGCACCTGAGAGTTGGCATGCAAGTTGTACTGAAGTCATGCATGGAAGTAAAAATCAGTGGTGCTGTTATTAGCCAAAGTTAGAATAAGAAGCCAGATACAAGGTGGACGTTGCAAATTGGAAGTTTGATCGAAAAGTCTAGCAGAGCGTGGTTTCGATCCACGGACCTCTGGGTTATGGGCCCAGCACGCTTCCACTGCGCCACTCTGCTCTGCAGTGTGCCACACAATATGTAAACCTGGTGTAAAATCAAACTGTGACAAACACGCTGGTGGCTTGGATTGTTGATGAAAACTTTTCATCGAAACATGGACATCTAGGGGAAGTTGACGTTGCTCACCATATTTCCCACATCGACTGGGAGGCAGGTTATTTATTTTACAGCAACGGTTTGTCGGTAGTTTTAATGACATGCCAAAGCGTAAGTGGCAAATCGTTTGCATGAATTATACTTGGAAAGACATTATGTACAATCACTGTCGTTGATAATGTTCAGATCTACAATTTCGTCTCGCTACATGGAAGGTTATCGATATTTACGTAGTGTTACTTGAGAAGCGCGTCTCCACTGGTTGCTTCTCAAAGTCCTCAGACACTTCCACATTGCTTGCTTGGTCTCATCATTAGAAGAGTCTGCAGAAGAGTATCGCGTGAGCGAAACTGCAACATCGAAGTAAACGGATAAAGCATGCGAGTTATTGCGGAGTGCTGTGCATGTGCGCGTTCAGCGAAATCCAAACTTGTAATGCGATCCGGAGAAATTATTCCCCTGCATAACTGCCTCGACTTCAGATTGTCCATCAATGAGCAGACTGTCACCGCAACAGAGTTACCCGCTATGGATTCCAGTAAAGATACCTGGATATCATGCAGACAATATCGTGATTTTCTTATTATGGGGCTGACCATCAGCCCCATCTACTTCCCCTAACGTGCGCATTGGTGCTGAGTGGTCTGTCCCCACAGATCCTCTATCTCACCAGGTTGTCTGACAGGAACTCCGCCTACCGAAAGATCATCAAACACTCGGCAACCTTTGTTTACCTCCTGGACTCTTTAAAGTTGGTTGCCATTCGCTGCTTCCCAAACCTACCGGTTTTTTCCCAGATGTCTGTTCAAGAGAGGAGGTTCCATCGTCTTGTTACAATTTGATAGTCGTGTCCATTTTCAAGAAGAGCCTACGCACAATGTTCTTGAACTACCTATAAATAAGTTTGATATCCCTCATTTGCTAACTTTTGCTAACTTCTTGTGTGCAGTGTACTTCGCAGACTACCTCCAATGCCCGAATTGCTACAGCGTGAATCACAGCCTGGGTTCCATCCTGGTCGCGGCTGTATCTATCAAGATTTTGCACTTCACTTGATTCTCGAGCTCCACTATGTGTATCAACAGCGAACGATTGTCATGTTCCTGGATATCCCCGCTGCCTTTATTTCTGTTGACAGGACTGCATTGTGGCACTGTCTGCTTAGAAATGGCTTCCCCAGGATGTTCGTTTCCGTAGTGCTTACTATGTACGGTCTGACCTCTTGTAGAATTAGGGCCTATGGCAAGCTTTCGCCTGCCTTTATTATCACTAGTAAGGTTCCATAAATATGCCTTATCTCCCCATTCCACTTTAATTTTACCATTGAGGATCTCCTCATAAATGCTCTCGACAACTCTTTAAACGCTTGTTTAGCTCCTCCCAAGTAGCCCAGTATTTGAATTGGGCTACGCCTATGATAACGTCTCGCTGGGTGACAGTACACAGGCCGTTCGATTTGCACTTAACCGCTTGTAGATTGAATTATCGAAGTATGGCATGCACCTCGCATCATCCAGGTGCAAAGCATTTTTTCAAGACTCAGAGATGCCTATATCTCCCCTCACTCTAGGGGCGAGACAATGGGGGCTGTGGATAGGTTCGTCTACTTAGCAAGTTGCAACAGTGCTAGTGGAGGTGTTGGAGATAAGAGTTCGATGCGTATCTCAAGAGCTTATCTTTTTTTCTCCAGATTGAGGTACTTGCGACACAGCCATGACATGTCTCTGTTCATCAAAGGGAGGGATTTTGGTGCGACTGTCAGCGCAGTACTGTTGTGTGGTATGAGACGTGGCCTGTTCCTACGGTTGACGTGCGCCGGCTGTCTATCTTCGAGCACCGTTGCTTGCGTTCCATTGCCCGTGTATGGTGGCTGCACCACAAAAGCACTGCGGAAGGAAGATAGCGCGTCTTGGGAGGAGACAGCTACTAGCACGGGGAGATTGTCTCGATGCACCAATTGTGCAGACTTGCTCACATCTTGAGCATGTCCGCTCAGTGCCTACCGCGTCGTGCATTGTTCGCGCTTGTCAGGCTGGGCTGGAGGAGGCAGCGTGCTGGACAGCCTACGGCTTGGAGAAGCAGTATGAAAAAGCTGACGAAGCACGTATCGTCGGTCGGCTGTTCTCGACTCCCTGGTACTACTGCTACTGTTGTGTTATGGGCTCATGTCCTGGACGCCTCCTCGTGGCGACCGCTGGGTGGGAGTTGGGTTACGCTCTTCTCCCTGCTAAGATCCAGAACACCAATCCACATGAGTCAGTGAACTGATCATGCGCTAGATCCGCTGCCTTTCGTGTGTACATTTAACAGAAGGCTTTGGCTGAGGAACCGAGTCGTTCTCCTGTCAGGTGTGGGCGCCCTGCCAGTATCCTAGTCTAACATCTTCGGAGGTTAGGTAGTGGTCGATGGCCCTCTTCCCATAAAACCTAGTCCTGGGAGACAACAGGGTCCACGGGTTATAAGCTCATAGCTCGATTGGCGCACAGCACGAGCGCCACGCATTGTTTCTGACGGTGGAAAGGCACCACCGGGTGCTCAATGGTTTGCTACTGCCCACTTCAAGCCAGGCAGTCCTTGGCCAAATTGGTGCGAATCCGCCAACAACCTCCTGCGTCTGGCCGTGGCCGAAGATGAGTATCTTACTACGGCCGCAAAACGCATATGCATTGTTCCAGTACCTCAAAGTCTGCGTGTGACGGACGCCAAGCAAATCCCAATATGTTTTTCTAGTCACATTCCAGAGCTGGATCTGCTCCCCACTGCCTTGTGGGTTAGGCTGTTGAGCCAAAGACTCTGGGCGGAATCCCTCTAGCAAACGTTCCAAGCGCAACCACCACCACTCGTACGATTGCCCACCAATGCAATAGTATGGATGCGCGCAAAGCACTTAGAATCGGGTGCTGGAACGTGCGCACACTGCTGGACCGAAATTAGAGTGAGCGCCCCGAGTGACGCACTGCATTGGTCGCGATAGAACTGGTGCACTACCACCTCGATATTGAGACGCTCAGCGAGACCCGGCTCGCTGAGCAAGGTAAGTCGCATGAAGATGGCACCGGATATACGTTGTACTGGGTGGGCAACGCCACCACAGCACCAAGTGAACATGGGGTAGGATTTGCACTATCTGGTCACCTAAATGCTCAGCTGGTGAGGGAGCCGACAGGCATCGGCATGCGACTGATGACTGTTCGTCTCCAACTCGGAAGAGGCAAATTTTCCAATTTTACGGACCGACTATGTGTTACCCTGATGACACGCGTGAGCAACTCTACACCCAGTTGTCCTCCGCGATACGGTCTGTGCTGAGAAGCGACCAGCTATTTCTGCTGGGTGATTTCAACTCGCAGGTTGGACGGGATGCATCCGTGTCGACAGATGTCGTCGGTCCGTATGACATTGGTTCACTGAAGGCGAACGGTGGCAGGCTGACCTAAATGTGTGCCCCTCACGGCATGACGATCACGAACACTCGGTTTGCACTGAGTGAGAGTGACATAGCAAATTGGACGCACCCACGGAGTGTTGTTGGGGTTTTATAGGAAAATACGATTGCGTATTATTACGTAATTAACGACCCAACAAATAATAATGAAAACTCCGAGATTAGGTAGGAAAATGGATAGTCAAAAGTGACAATAGTTTGACACAATTTAACACTGTATCACGGTAGGGTACAAGGCACTGTTCAATCGTATCGCATGTAGTCAGCCTCGTTGGCGGGTCATCGGCCGTGGTGCACGTGATGCTTTTGCTGTGTGTCTTTTTCAGGTCTCACCGAGTCGATAAGGTCCAGTGATCTTGTATCGGCCAAGCTTGCACGTCCCGTCTGCGTGTGCATGCGTGCGTGCGTGCGGATGCTACACGCTCCTCTCTTGCGATGACTCAAAGTGGTCTGAATCGGTCGGGTCTCGTAACTTTACGACCGAAACTTGTGACGTAGTTCGGAGGCGTGAGTGGTGATTGCGATTTCATAGTAGTGGCGTGATTCGAGAGATTGACTGCAGCTTCGATGTGTGCGGGCTTGAGACGGTCTATACTCACTGTGTCGGTCCGAGTTAGGAGTTGAGCAGTGAAATGCTTAGGACCGCGAGACATGACTCGGTAGGGTCCATCGTACAGTGGTTGAAGGGGTTTGCGCACACTATCTGGACGTATGAAAACATTAGCGTAATGCATTAGGTCAGAGGAAACGTAAGAACTTGTTCTGGTTAAGAGCGGAGGTGCGTAACAGAGTTTTGACATGTGTAATGTCAACTCTGTTACAAAATTAGATGGTTGTGGATGTTCTGTACTGGACGGACAGAAATATTCGCCGGGCAGGCGCAAAGTGGTTCCAAAAACAAGTTCTGCAGGTGAGCATTGCAAAGTTTGTCGAAACATTGTACGTAGCTGTAACAACACAAGTGGTAGTAAATCACACCATTGAGATGGGTTGTTGTGAGCCATTAGAGCTGTTTTGATGTGGCGATGCAAACGTTCCACTAAGCCGTTTGCTTGCGGGTGATATGCTGTGGTACGGATGCGTTGGCATCCCAGAATGTTGGTAATGTTTGAGAAAAGAATGGATTCAAACTGGGAACCGCGATCAGTCGTAATGGTGGCTGGAACACCAAATGTCGCGACCCAATGGTTAATGAAATTACGAGCGATTGTTTCCGTGTGAGTGTCAGGTATAGGAATAGCGACTGGCCAACGCGTAAAGCGATCGATGCAAGTGAGGATATACGCGTTGCTATTTGACCCAGGAAGAGGACCGACGATGTCCAAATGAACATGAGCAAAATGGGCATCGGAATTGCTAAAGGTTCCGAAAAGTGTGCGTGTATGGCGGATGACTTTAGAACGTTGACAGGAAAGGCAATTTGCAGCCCATTCCTTGATGTTTCTGTTCATGTTTGGCCATACGTATCGTTCAGAGATGAGACGGATGGATTGGCGGATTCCTGGATGTGAAACATTGTGAATAGTTTCAAAAACCTGTCGGCGCATAGATGGTGGTACCAATGGACGTGTTACATGCGTCGAAACATCACATTCGATTGTTTCAGGATGTGTATAGAGAGGGAGTGGTTTTAACACAAGTGAAAATTTCTCAGAAGGTGATGAGAATGATTCGGATGATTCTGTCTTCTGAGCCTTCGCCATCTGGTGTAAATCGATTGCGGAAACACAGTCAACACCAGGACGAGACAGAGTATCTGCGACTACGTTTTGGTTGCCGGCAACATGCCGGATATCAGTGGAAAACTGAGAGATGTAATCAAGTTGGCGAATCTCTCGGAACGAATATTTGTCAGGAGTAGCAGAAAAGGCTGAACCAAGAGCTTTATGGTCTGAATAGATGCAAAATTCACGGCCTTTCAAAAGATGTCGGAAGTAACGCACAGCTAGATAGATGGCCAAAAGTTCTCGACCAAATACACTATACCGCGTCTCTGTTGGCTGAAGTCTCTTAGAGAATAAACCAAGTGGTTGTTACTGGTGGTCAACGGTTTGATGAAGAACAGCCCCTACTGCAGTGTTAGATGCATCGACGTGGAGAGACAAGGGGGCACCTTGGCGCACATGAAACAAGGTACATTGTTTCGCTAAGGTACTTTTGGCTTTCTCAAATGCTTGTTGAGCTTGTTCAGAAAAATGAAAGTCAGAGTGAGTTTCTCTCAACTGGTCAGTCAAAGGCATCAACATAGTGGCTGCATGAGGAATGAAACGACGAAAATAATTAACCATTCCAAGAAAACGCTTCAATTGACGAAGAGAAGTGGGACACGGTAATAAGGCGATAGCGTCTAGCTTAGGTTGTGCGGGAGTAATGCCATGTTGAATAAAATCGTATGTCCGAGAAAATTTAAAGAGGAAACACCAAATTCGCATTTCTGAACGTTAAGTACTAAGCCATGATCTTGTAGGCGTTGAAACAGTATGCGAAGATGGGTAATGTGTTCATCATGGGTTTTGGAAGCAACGAGAATATCATCTAAATAAATCCAGATTGTGGAGAACTTGGTCAATAAAACGTTGAAAGGTCTGAGCAGCATTCCTTAAACCAAAGGGCATACGCAAAAACTCAAATAAACCAAAAAGAGTGGTAATAGCTGTCTTGTGCACATCATCAGGGTGAATACGGATATGATGATACGCTCTGAGAATGTCCATGTGTGAGAAAACTGTACAACCGGTAATGTTTGCAGTAAAATCGTGGATATGAGAAAGGGGATATCTATCGGGAATAGTGGAGTTGTTTAAGGCTCGATAGTCACCACAGGGGCGCCAATCATTTGGCGTTGACTTAGGGACCATATGCAAGGGTGAAGCAAAAGTACTGTGAGAGGGTCTGATAATTCCCAGTTGGAGCATGTGTTGAAATTCCCTTTTGGCGATGAGCAAGCGTTCAGGTGGCATACGTCGGGGGCGAGCAAAAACGGGGTTACCGCGAGTCTCTATCCTATGGGTTACAGAATGTTTGGGATTAGCCTGGTGAAAATTGGGTTTAAGCAGGTTAGGGAAATCTCTAAGTATGGAAGAATAGGAGGTTGGATGAAGCGTGGACAATAACAATGGAACAGATTGGGAACAAATGATAGGTTCACCGCACACAGATAACTTAGTAATACCGTCTTGGAGGCTACGGTTTTTCAAGTCAACTAATAAATTAAAATGTGTAAGAAAATCCGCACCTAAAATAGGCTGGCGAACATCCGCAATAAGAAAAATCCAAGGGTACTCACGTCGTAATCCCAAATTAAGTGTCAGCAAACGTTGTCCAAACGTACGTATTTTCGTACCGTTTGCAGCAGTAAGTTCATAAAAATTCCCAGGAGGGAGAGTGTCGGTGGGTTGCGGGGGAATAACACCAACGTCTGCTCCAGTGTCAATCAAAACTTTTAGTCCAGAAGTACGATCCACAACAGAAAGACGGTGAGATTGGGTTTGATAGCCACGAGTGTTACTGGCCCCTAACACTCGGCTTGGCGGTTTTCCGGCATCTGCGGAGCGTTGTTTTTGGAGTTTCTGAATAAGCAGGGGAAACCACATTTCCTTGCTCTATGACCAAATTTGTTGTGGTACCAGCAGTAGTTGTCAGACTGTCTGTTGTTGGAATTCGGTCGGTAAGTTCTGCTGTTTGATCGTCGACGTGAAAAACATCGAAATTGGAGGGAGTGTGAAGCACTAAGTTCAGCGATTGTTTCGGAAAGCAGCTTTAGCTGGTCGACAATGGACGGTATTTCCGTCGCTGAGTTGATCGAATCAAAAGAAGTTGAATTTGGTTGAACTTCTAAAATTCGATCAGACATAGTCGCCAGTTTGTCGATGGGGACGGTGTCAATCGACGGTGCTAGGATTGTTTGTACATGTGAAGGGAGGCGCTTCAAAAACAGTTAGATGAAAAGAGCGGAATAAAGCTGGCGATCTCCCAAAGTGTTGTACATTCGACGAATTAACTGTGATGGTGTACATTCACAAAGCTCAGCACCGCTGAGGAGTTGTTCCGGACGCTTATATTCTGATATCGTTGTCCGTTTGATGATAGTGTCGCGCAAAGTGTTGAAAGGGGTGACTTGATCTGGGGCTTGTAACACATCACGAACATCCGCAGCAACTTCAGGTGGAAGCACAGAAAGCATATGATAAAACATGGTTGACTGTTGTGTGATATTCCGGAGATGGAATTGTGCTTCGACCTGACAGAACCAGATTGCTGGATCATGATGTCAAAACGGCGGGAGGTTGACTGAAACAGTGTCAATTCTGTGCGTTGGTTGATTTGATACAGAGAACATCAAATAGCTGTCTTCGGAGGCCATTTTAGCTCATGTCGGAGTCACCAAAATTTGTTGGGGTTTTAAAGAGCGTACGTCAGTGCCGGAACTCACCGTGGAGAAAAGTGGTGAGCCGGATGCAGTTCATAATGGCCGTAGAGTCGGCATTAAAACAAAAATCAATATTGTATGACTGAGTAATAAAAGTGTACAAAAAACAAGAAATATCTTTTGGGTTGCTACAGTAAGGCAGTTAGACTTCATTTCCCAGTACACCAGTGATATCCGCCATACTCTTGGACGAGATAAATTTGTCGCTAATGAACTGTTACGACCGCAAGTTGATTTGGTGAACACGTCTTCCATTGATCTGGAACGCATGGCACAACTGCAAAAAGAAGAACCACCTCAGTCGCAGGTGAATTACAAACAGCTTTTGTTGGATATCCAGTCAGTAGCTATACACACTACATTAGCTACGATTGCTTGTGATGTTTCCACGGCAATTCAAAGACCATTATTTTTTGTATCTATGAGATATATCATTTTCGAGATTCTTCGGAACTTCTCGCATCCGGCATACATACAACTGTCAAATTGAGCTCCGAAAGCTTATTGTGACCGAATATAAACAACGACATCCGCACATGGGCAAAGGTTTGCTTAGCATGTCAATGTTCAAAAGTCATTCGGCCTACCCAACCGTCCGTTGGAACGTTTGCACAACGAGACAGCTGATTTAACCAGATCCAAATCGATATCGTCGGACCCCTAAGATGTTCCAGTGGTAATTCATACATGCTGACCTGCATCGATCTTTTTACGCGATGACCCGAAGCCATTCCCCTTTCAAACACCTTTGCAGCAACTATCGCCTTTGCACTTGTCACTAGACTGATAGCCATTTTTGGCGGTCCTTCCTACTGCACCACTGACTGCGGTCACCATTAGAATTCCAGCTTTTACAAAAGTTGACGGAACCACTGGGAAGCAAAAAGATTCGCATTACGGCTTATCATGCCCCTGCGAACGGTTTAGTCGAGCGTTTTCGTGGACACTTAAAAACCGCGATCATAGCCCACTCTGATCCGGCTCACTGGACAGATATATTGCCTATGGTTTTGCTCCATTTGCGTACAATTTTTCAATCAACTCTACTATGTTCACCCGCAGAACTGGTTTTAGGAACAACCTTACGTATCCTTGGTTAATTTGTTACCCCAGTAGCTAAAATTGACGCCGACCCATACACTTACGTTACCCAACTGAGGGACCACATGAGTCAACTTCTTTATTGCGCATCCACGAGTCCAGTGAAATCATCTTACGTTCACCTTGAACTCTCTTCGAGCACTCATGTTTTCATTTGCAATAACCGTGGTAACCTATCTTTACGACCTCCATAAGAGGGTCCACTTTTCATTCTTACACGTCATGCTGAGCATTTTACTGTTCCGCTGCACAACAGAGCGGACACTGTTAGCACTGACCGCCTGAAACCTGATAATACCGATGTTTTGGTATCCGTACCAACAGGTAACACCCAACCCTACGTGAATAAAAGGCCGCCGCCGTCTCCAACAGTAACACCTCAAACATAGAGTTCCACCAATGAATCAACAAGACTCACTCGATTCGAGCGACCGGTTTGTCGTTCATCGAAACCAGCGGCAGAACCCGATCATTCTTTTATTTTTCCCGACATATACACCCGCTTTCCTTAAGAGGAGGGTATTGCTAATTCCGTTTGCCACTCTCAAAACGTTCATGTTTGTGGAACTGTACTTTCATTTAACCCACATGGCAAAGCCTAATAACACGCCACGTGATATACACCTTGCGAATCACGCGGACGTCAAAAAGCAATTGACCTCTTATCAATGACCACGACAGCGCAGCAAGTACGTGACAACCGTAAGCGATTGAGGATACACTTTAACGCTCATTCACTTTGATGCATCTATGTCGCATCAAGGCGCACATAACACAACTGGGACGAAAGGACAATAATCGTTCACGCTTCCGTTCATGTGCCCCACCCAGCCATCGCCGCAACCGCACCGCAGGATGAATTGGACTCCCCGCCACCAGAGAAGCACATGAGATAAGTCCCCCTCTGTTTTAAAAGTCATTATTGCCTGTACAACATTATCTTTTATATTCGTGTCTAGCCATCCGATTTTGGAACTAGCCACTATTTAAGTGACCCTAATACAGGTAACAAGGAAACCGTGTATCGCTGCACATCGTCTCCCTATCGAGTGTGCGTCGTCCTCGACGCACCAGGTGAACCAAGACCATGACGTATAGGCAAGTTGGCGTGATCATTACAGCTGTTAAGGCGAGACCAAACGGTGATGAGTTATGTTATGTAAAGCAGACGGTTGTACCTACAGGTGACTCAATTTGTTTGACGGAGGCTTTCGAATGCACCGATGAGTTCGCCCTCTCCGGTAGAACAATTGGAGACGAAAGTGGAAAGTGGCGGAAATCAGGGTGATGTAAGTGGCATAATGGCTGTTAATGCAGTGGGCATTGCGATTTGGCGCCTGAATCGCTTTCTGTTGATGAACACACTTCGGCGGGTGGTGCCAAAATGGCTGATGAGACAGATATTGGTGAGACGCAACATAATGAGTGCAGAGGTAAAACATCGTCTTTGCTGTGCAGGACACCCATACTAAATAAAATAATAAATAATGTGTCAGCTGTACGCCGTAACGGTGCTTCGCTGCCGCGCGACCACCACCAGTCGCGCGCAGGGTGAGTATACTACGAGGACGCCTACCCGTACGCGGATTCGAACCTGACCTTATGGTTGCAAACCAAACATGCAGACCACTCGGCCACCGGCCAACAGGATGCCCATATTATATTTGAGCGGTTCCAAATGATGAATTCGCAACCGTACAGCACAATCTATGTGAGCAGTTGACACACGTGACTGTAGCGTGCAGTCAGAATCGATAGAAGAATGGGAAACGCTCTGTAGATAGTCAGGAGTTCGACCCAGACTATCCCAATTAAGTGTTATTTCATGTACAGGGGAGCACATGGTAAGAGGCATGTTAGATTTTGAAACAACTATCCCGAAATTGTTTAAGGATGTGACATCCACAAAGGGTTAAAGGAGGATATAGTTCTCGAGGCTCGGACAGCTGTTGGTATAGAATCTGTTTTCACGGACCCTGGGAAGCTACATTAAAAGGTAAACAGGCTGCAAGTTACGATGTCCTTGCGGGTATGGAAGGAAGCTTCTAAATAGCGGTAGCAAATGGCTGAAGCCCAGTCCTACTATGGTTGCTGGCGAATGGATGTTAGATAAGCATCGAATGCCTTGCGAAAGGGCATTGTTTAGCTCGTGCTGAGTGTTGTGTATGGTTGCATAGAGTGACATGAATGTGTATCGAACCTGGGTTTTGCTGGGTAATGATGAGCGGTTAAAACTTGAACAATTGATTATGCAATTCCTCTTCCGATGTATCAAGAGGAAGACCGATAGCTGTCATTATTTCAAGTACCTTAATGCCTAAGTAGGAAAGGACGTAGATACCACGCCTTTCTTTGGGTGCTGGATGAAAAAAATGCCCGTAGAATGTCTCCAGGCGAATCAGACCGTTCCGATTTGAAAAAATAGGATGAACTGGGCTCCAATGCTCGACAGAGTAGCCGGGTATTGTAACTGCCGGCGACGTCATATATGGATACGCAATCGTCCGAGTGGAGGCTGTAGCAGGTCACTTTAGCTGAAAATGGTGAAAGAGAATGTTACCTCTCGGTGTGATATGCGAGCGGTTCATGGTACATAGAACCTCTTTCTGAAGACCTGCTTCCACACTTCACTTACACCTCATCTGGCCATGTGCTCTTTCTGCTTAAAGCAAGTAGGTAATGATATTTTTGACTCTTTTTTTCTTCCTGTTGGCTGTTGTCATATGCAATTTTGTCATCACCAAGGGGACACATTGTATATAAATATGTATAAAGTTATGTGCGGGCCTGTGTACTATATTAAGCTCACCCCACCACACAGCAATCAATTAGCTAATGCGAGTCTAGTACTTTCAATATTCGTCAGTGGATTCGTGACAACTCACATTGCTTGAGTGCACAGCATTTTTTTGGAATCATTTATCCATCACCTCGGGAGATCGGCCCAGTCGTGGTCAACAGTGGTAGGAGAGCAAGAAACAAATAGAAAAGGGGTAAAGAAACGGTAACGAGAAGATAATGCGCTTTTCTCCAACGTTCTCCGAGGATGTTTGTTTGCTCACCGGGGATGTTGCTCACCGGGATGTGGATAGAAGAAGAGGAGGGGCGGCCAAGCGATGACTTGCTCCAGAGGAATGAAGACCTTCACTTCGCAGCTGTCCTCGGTTGGAGCGTCACGGTTCCCTGGTTGGGGTCCAAAAGACGGTGAACACGTTTGGCTGGATACACTTGCTGACATGGCAAGGAGCCGACCTCAGTGGCGTTCGTGCTGTGAGTTTCTTTGTCCCTTCCCATCCCCTTTAGCGTCCCCCTCCACCTACGATCTCATTACATAGTGTAAAACAATAATTTTTTTTGCCTAGTAGCCGGCTGGTAGCTTACCGGAACGATGCCTAACCGTTTCTGTTAGCTCAGCTGGCATGCAACTGTTGTATTTATTTTCCTTTTCCTTTATGTATTGTGGCACAGTAGCTGAGGTGTTTCCCACCTCTAGCTGACGTGTATAATGATGATGATGATATCGGATATAGATTGTATAAATTATCACTGGAGACACAAACCCTCAGAAAGGTACATGTGCTTTAAAATGAATTTTCAGCGTAAGTAATTGAGATAGCTCCAACTGTTGTAGGAGATAAAGTTGGAAATTGGTGATGTGAAATCAATTTGTATGGCCCTGAGAAATGGTGCAGGTGCGCAAAATATTTTCTTCAGGGAGGGAGAGACAAGTCTATGCAATGTAGAGAAAGTTTACAGTCGTTCCCACAGTTTAGCTGCCTTCGGTAAGTGGAGAAGTTGATTTTGAAGGACGTAAGCAGTCAGAGTGATTATAAACATAGATGATCCTGGAAGGATTTCAGATAGTGCCATCAGATGAATCTGTTCAAAAGGGGAACAATGAATTTATACAGGTTAAAAAGCGTTGCTTTACAAGTACCGTTGGATAGTTGGTGGGGATATCGAAATAATAATAATGGCAACCATAATAGTAAAACAGTTAGTACTTTAACTATGAAACTAAGGAGTTATCGTTTGCTCTGCAACAATTCTGCAATCCGCTTAGATTGACAGCACCCGCAGTTAACATCAAATAAATCCATGGTAAACTCCAGGTGTGAGATGGAGACGTAGCTCAGTGACAAAGTGTAAGTGGATGAGTGCATCATACAACCGCTTTTTAAATACTGTTAGTGTCGGTGCAAAGACGACCGATTCTGGGTGAGCATTCTATGAGTAACAGACACGATTGGAAAAGAAATTTCTACGGCACTCCAGGCGGCTGCGGAATTTTCGTTTCCATTCGTATATGTCACCCGTGCAATGCTCTCCCAGAATCGGCAGTCCCTGCACCGACACTAACAGATAATACCTATATTGATTTCGCGGAGCACGGAGAACTGCAGCAGGTACCCAGGAGGTGGACCCTGGGAAGAAGTAGCAAACGCTTAGTGTTGCAGAACGAAGGTGAAGCTTTTTTACTAAAGTGGAACTCTAGGACATATTTCCGCTTTGATGAGTGTAAACTTCATGGTAACCAGGATATCTTTTTCTTTAGTGATAAGCTTTTATTTACTGATAAACATGGGGAGGGTAACAAGGTCTGGAAACAACAGAAAGAAAAAGTACCCAGGTATTGAGACTATATCCTTCTTGCATCAATTTCGTACGGGGATTCATTTATCATGGTAGGTCGCAGTATACCAATCGCTGTTTCTACGTTTAGTAACGAATGTTTAGCATGTCGGCCCTTTATACCTGACTGGATTTCACGGATCTCAGATGGGAGTCTGTTCCAAAGTATGGAGTATCGGTTAAGGAAAAACTTGTCGGACAGTTTTGTTTGTGATCCCTTCACTTTTACTTTGTTGTTGTCATTATTTCTAGCGCGATAAATTAGCAATGCTGCTGGTTGTACCGTTGGGTGTGAGGAGTGTACTTTTTGGGTAAGTGTATCAAAGTAGTGGAAAAGCTTAATTTTCATTCTTCGCAGCCACAGTGGATTAAGTTTTAAGGCAATGCAACTCTCCCTATAACAAAGCGTGGTGGAATAGCCTAGTAGACGCCTAGTAAATGAGTATTTTACACCTTCCAATGTCATACGATCACTCATGTTAGTATTACAGTAGATGACGGAGTCATAATCAAGCAATGAACGTGTTTTGATTTTATACATAGTGTTAACTGATTCTTGCAAGTTGAATGTTTTGAACAGAAGCCCAATGCTCCGACGGGCTTGAGCTGCAGTATGTGTGGCGTGTTCAGCAAAAGGTGTTTGAGTAGTGAATCCCTAGATCACGGATAGTGTGGCAGTGAGACAAGGGTTCACCATCAATGGTAAGCGAACCTGGTGTGATGTCACGGCCGTAGGATACTGCATGGCATTTATTTGGAGAGAATGTCATCATCCATTTAGTGCTCCATGAGTCGAAAGCTCTTAGGTCACGCTGGATTTCGCTTAATGTTACACAGACGACAGTTGGATTAAAAATTTAAACAATTTTTATGTCATCGCTAAATAGGAAAGGTTTGCCAGAGGAAAAGATGTCAAAAATATCGTTTAGATATAGTAGGAATAAAAATGGACCCAGAACACTGCATTGTATCACGTCACTGATGACCGGTTTTGGCGTGCTTGTTTCGTGTTGAATCTGAGCAATTTGGGTTCTGTTTGTAAAAATCAAACTATGAAAGCAAAGGGTTGCCTATGCAACGTGCAACTAGTTTGCATAAGTGGTCGTTATGCGGGACACGATAAGATGCCTTGTGCATATCGAGATAGATGGCAATTGCTGATGAACCCCTATCCAGGGTACTAGTCAGGAGATTGAGGAAGTCGAGCTGACATGTGGTGCAGGAGCGCGCACTTAGGAAACCGTGTTGTGAGGTGTTAAGATCTCGCGGCATCATGAAGTCAACAGTTTGCGACTTTATGTGACGCTCCATCATTTTAAAGAGTATAGAAGTATGGCCTATTGGGCGATAGCTGCTCATTTCACGTGCGGAGTCTGACTTGTAGCAAGGATTGACTACAGCCTTCTTCTACTGTGATGGCACAGTACCGGCTTTCATAGACAGAGAAAAAATTTATAAGTAGTGCCGGGATGCCGGATCCACCGTTTGTTATCAGTGTTGGTGATAAAATGTCAGACCCAGCATTTCATCATAATTTAGCAGAGGAAAGAAGTCGATTAATATCATGGAGTTCAAAGACAACTGTGCAGAGTTTGTCATTAGTAAGCAGTGGGAGGGTTTGCAAGGTAACCTCAGCAGTGACGTTATATGTAGAACAAAATGAATTATTAAAACCGCTTATCAGTATAGTGGATTATTAGTTATTTGGTTACCATGTATCAAGATGGTTGGGGTTTCCGTACGGTTGTTGCTACTTTTCAACAGATTGGTAAGTTCAAGCTTTTTCTTATGGCTTTTGAACTCATGTCTTTCAGAATTCATACTCCTGATAAGCCAAAGACTTTCAAATTTGGCGGTGACCGCTCGCTGTTGTATTACTAGGGAGAATTCATTTGTTTCCAAATGGCAAGTTCGTAGCCGTGTGGTTACGTGCAAAGTTTTCGGGGGTGGAGACTGGTTTTGTTTTACTGGGAAGACGCCGATCCTGCAGTGGTATTAGAGCGTCTAGACAAATCTCGATATTATTGTAGAACTCATCGGCAGCCACTTGTGGATCATTCGTTAAGAAGAAACTTTCCTATTGTAAATATCTCAGAAGGGCGGCAAACGACTCCAGGTGTAGGGAATTGTATGGTCTATGGAGGACTGCAGGTTTAGTCCGGGTGGGATCAGCAAATTTTTTCTGGAAGCAGAGTTGGACCATCTGCTTCTGGAAGCAGAGTGGGACCATCTTGTGATCGCTGCTAGCAAATTTCTCTAGAACAACAGCAGAGACACTGGATAGGTCTAGTGTAAGGAATAAATCGAGGATGTGGTTGCCCCTAGTGGGTGAATGAACATGTTGTGACCATCCAGATATGTACAGAAGACAACAGTGTCGAATATTTGGTAGGTGCGACGCACGATCTCAGTGAATATCAGGCATATTGAAATCTCCTCCTACTATTTTACATTTAGCGGGTAGTCCTACTAAGTAGCAAAGCAAGCGTTCCGGGATTTGTAAGTCAGCTGTACTGAGATTCGAAGGGGAGTAAATTCAACCCAAAATCATCGAGGTTATACATAGAGCAACATGCACACTTATGCTGTCAATATTACTAGCTTGAAAGGAAGCGCATAACAGCGATGCTTGAAAGTTATGACAGACATATATGATGCAACCACCACCAGGTGCTGAGGTTCGACATGCGAGAAAATTGTGCTAGTCGTCAATGTGGAAGCAGGACTGTGGCGTTTCGCTAGTAAACGATCTCTTTGTCACTAAGATAAAGTCAAGTTTAAATAGTCAGCATGGACCGAAGAGTGAACATCTTATTTCGAAGTGAGCGAGCATTGAAAAGAAGCGATTTAGTGAATATTGTCTGAATAGATAGACGCGCTAAGTGGTTGAATAAGTTGGGGTAGGTACCTGGTGATGGGGTCGGGTAATTTTGAGAAGGAATGAAAATAGTTGATAGAGTAGGACTAATTTCCTAATTTACGTTTGGATCATGCTGAGAAAGTTCAAAAGAAGGCTGCAGGTCTGATGGGAAGGGCTGACACTGGGTCTCCCCCAGGTCTTCAAGAAACGACAGTTTATTTAGTCCATTAGGACTATAAGTAGGATTTATATTGCGGTAAAAGCCAGTGGGTATATATGGTTTACCCAGAATGGCGGCTTCTGACGTTTTCGGATGGACGGTAACATAGGGTTGAGCAAGTGATCTACTGAGCAATTAAACAGAGTGATATTTTTCCACCTTGAACGGTAGTGTAATCCAAACTAACCAGTTTGAAATTGTGTTGTCACGCGGGAGCTTTTCGTGGTCGTTCGGTTCTCTGCTTGCTCGCCATAACGTGATATCATCCGAAAAGAATAGGAAATCGGAAACAACCTCCCTCGCGGGATCATTTATGAAAATCAAAAATAACCAGGGCCCGAGCACCGAGCCTTGTGGTACGCCGCACTCCACCTCAATTGCGTCGGACAGGGATTCTCGTACTCTTCCTTCCAATCGACGTTCGTGCAAGAAAGTGCCTATCCAACGTTTGATTGCTCGTAAATATTCGACCAGTATTCGGCGCATGCTTGCTATCAAACTTTCGACATGTTGTTCGTCTTGATTCGTTTTTACCAAGTGGCTAACCAGCCGCTTACGCCTTCACTTTGTTTTCCCTTCCAGGTCTTCCGGTGTATTGAGACCTACATCCGGTGAGGAATACTGAACCACGTATCACCCCGAACCGGACGGATATTACATATTTGGCCACCCTGCCAGTGTAACCGATATACGTACTCATAGACAAGGTCGTGCACAAAGCGACCAATAGCCGTTTAAGGCGGCGAAATGCCAAACCAGCAGGCCGTCCACCTGCGAGGGATCGGTAACAACGAGCCCGGCTGGACTCACGTTTTTGATCTATGTACGCAACTACGTACTATTGCTGTTCCGAATCAAACTCCGTGGGAGAAGTACGGTTCTAGAGTCGATTATGACTACTGGAAGCGACACGCCTGCTGGTACGTGAGCCGGTTTTCGGAACATGAAATAGCACCAGCACTGCTCAGTCTCCTGAGCCCCGAGGCGTATAGCACAGTCGCTGTTGAAAATGCTTTTATCCTACTTAAGGCAAGCTTACTTCTTCAGCTGCATGTGCGGGAGTATGGGCAGTTGTTTCATCAACGAATTCAGAAGCATGGGGAACGATTTTCTATATTCGTGCCGGCGTTGAGCAAACGCACAGTAGTTGAATACCCCAAAGACAACCAAGCAGGTCGTGAGCAGAAGGTCCTCACACAAGCTCTGCAAGGGACGACAGACCCTGATGTCCGGCCTAAGTTTCTGGAGAGAGCACCATTTTGATTGCAAGAAGCACTGCGTGGCGGCGCACCGACAGCAAATATGCGAAGTATTGGCTCGGGACTGCCAGCAGGAACGGGAGTATGCCCCCGAGTTGTGTGTCCGGCAGAACGGACATCCGGAATCCGAACACCGGCCAAAAGCGCAAAGACCCACGCTAGCAATCAACCGGCGCTCGATCGCTCAACGACCTACCCAGTCACGCCAAAACTGCCCCTGTTATAAAAGGTTCGATGCGGCAGCCTATACATGCGGGCATAATCGGACTGTTAAGTCCAAAGTGTTTTCACTACGCCTGCCTGCTATTTTCCCATCCAAATCAGTAACTACTCCTAACGTAACTGGGCATGTGTGGGATAGGGAAGTTGGGATCTTACTAGATACCTTGGCCGCTTGCTCTTTAGTGAATAAGCGTATTGTACCGCAAAACGCCATCATTCATTGCGTGGGGTCAGTCAATTTAGTGGCTGCTGACGCCTCCACTTTTAAACCTGTTGGTTGGATTACTGTTGGTGTACAGCTAGCTGGCCACTTCATTAGCAAACGTTTCTTCGTTATGGATAAATTACCGTGGGAACTGATATTAGGCATGGACTTTCTCGCCCCAAGGGAAGCTAGGATTGATTTAGCAAATGTCTTAGTATTTGGGGAACAAGCGATTCCTCTCGCACCTACCGACTGCCAGGTGCTAACATACACCTCCGACGAGAGTTTCTTACAAAGTTTGTTTCGTCGTCTCCCAGCGGAACTGACAAGCCACACTACTGACGCCATAAAAGGTTTAATGGCCAAGTACCAAGAGAAGTTCACTTGGTCCAACGACGACTTCGGACGGTGCAATTACATACAGCACCGCATCCAGACTGACAAAGCACCACCGATCCGGCAAGCGCCGGCGTACGCCACCTCAATTTCAGGAGAAATCGAAATGCATCATAGAAGTTATGCTCCAGCACAACATTATTCGATCGTACAAGTCGCCATTGACTTCCGCTGTTGTCATAGTCAGAAGGCAAAACGGTGAGCTTCGCCTTTGTGCCGATTACCGGAAATTACACGCGATTACACAGAAGGGTTCGTTCCCCCTTCTGAGAACGAATAACGCCATTGACGCACTTTCCGGATCTCGCTGGTTCACCACCCTCGACCTAGCCTCAGGGTATTGGAAAGTTGATGTGCATCCAGAGGACCGGTGTAAATCTGCTTTTGTCGTACCGTCCGGCTTATACGAAGTTCAGACAATGGCCTTCGGGCTAACTAACGCACCAGCCACCTTCCAGCGTTTGATGCACACCGCGTTGGCCGAACTCGTACACCATTTTTGTCAATGGCAGAACAGAAGAACACAACGAAAGCCTATAGCTCGGCTTGGATCATCTTTTGCAGCGGGGGTTAAAACTGAAACTCCCTAAATGCCAGTTCTTTAAGAAGCAACTGATCTATCTGGGGCACATTATCTTGGAAGAAGATGTTCGTTGCAACCTACATAAAGTCGAAGGCATCAGCTGATGAGCAGTCTCCACGAATCTGGATGAACTTCGCAGTTTCCTCGGTCTTGCATCCAACTATCGACGTTTTGTGAGCGGATTCGCGATCATTGCTGCTCCTTTGACGGAACGTTTAAAGTCGGAGCAAAAATTTGTTTGGGATGAGGCCCAGTAAACCGCTTTCGAGAAACAGCGAGGCAACGTTGCTAAAATATCCTGACACGCGCCCAGCCGAGGGCCCATTCATTCTGGATACTGATACCAGCGACACAGGTATTGGAGAAGTTCGATCTGAATGTACACCAGACGGTTCCGAGCCAGTTATGGCATACGCCAGTCGAAGCTTATTTCAACGCAAACGAAAATATTGCACGACCCGAAAAGAAATGCTTGCGTTAGCCTTCTTGGTCAAACAATCTAAGCACTGTCTCCTTGGCCGCAAATTCATCGTACGCACTGATCATCAATCACTTCTGTGGCTCTAAAACCTTCGGCATCCCGAAGGTCAAATTCCCCTTTTGCAGGAGCAACTACAATAGTACGCATTCTAGTGCCAACATCGCCCAAGTTCGAAACATGCTAGTGCCGACTCTCTGCCGCGGCGACCAATCCGAGATCATGGAACGTGTCCCTCTTGCACATCCGCTTGGGTAGCCATTATTATCCTTGATACTTCCGAAGCTGAAGAAGGGATTCAGTTGCAGTCTACCGGCACCGAGTTAAGTCCATCGTACCACCGAGTCGCACGTGGGGAAGGCCGACCAACTAGCCACGAAGTTCGCCGGTACTGGTTTGGCGACAAAATGCCTGTGATCCCTATGGCCACATCTATGCGTGCTCGACGGCGTAATGTATTTCCAAAATGGGCCAACCTACGTACGTAGCGTTATTGTCTCCAAAATGGTAACTCAAGAAGTCAAGCGCCGATTGCTTGAGAAGTTGGGGCATGCAGCGCAGAGTAAGTTGGAACAATCACTTCACTGTCGATTCTGGTGGCCCCATTTACGACGCGACCTGGAGAACTACTGTGAGTCATGCCCGGACTGCGTCCGAAGCTAAAAGCTGCCAACTACCCGCTGCGCACCACTACAGCCAATGTGAGCTGGTTTTCCTAATGAACTTGTCGGTATCAACATCATCCGCCAACTACCGGACACTCATCGATGACAGGGTTTCATCTTAATCATGGTTGACTATTTTACGAAGTGGTGTGAGGCAACTTCACTCCAGAATATGAAGGCGTGGAGCGTGGTGAAGGTATTCTTCAGTGAATGAGCGGCAAGGTGGGTCGCGCTCCACTAGCTACATTCCGATCGCGGATCTAACTTCGAGAGCACCTGGTGTGCGAACTGTGTCAAATATTTGGAATACGGAAAACGCGGACAACTGCATACTACCCTGAGGGAAACGGATTGGTGGGAGGCACGACCCGCACGCTGAAAGCGCTATTCCATTCCTTCACAAACGGAGAAACTACCATTGAATGGACACCATACTGCCGAACTGACGACTTGCACGTCGAGCCTCCGCACGGCAAACCCCGTACAGCATGATGATCGGACACGAGTTATATATATATATATATATATATATATATATATATATATATATATATATATATATATATATATATATATATATATATATATATATATATATATATATATATATATATATATATATATATATACAATCTGTGCCATCGGAATCATGGCTGAATAAAAAAACAATATGAATAGTAAGAAAAGAGCAACAAGGAATGCTTTTTTGTCAAGTTTACCACTCACAGTTTTTGAAATTTTTTTTCAGTTTGTTCTTTTTTAGGGGGAGGAAGAAGGGACACCGCAACACACTGATGCACACGTCCGCCATTGACATCGATCTTGTGCCATAACTTCCAAGGTTTTCAACCAGCAAGTATCCTCATCTCTCGGACCCCAACCAGGTAGTCGACAACAACCGGCCGAGGCCAATTGTTTCGTCAACTTTTTCATGCGGCTTCTCCATGTTGTAGGCTGTCCACCAGACCGTCTCTTCCAGCCTTGTCCAGCAAGTGCAAACAACGCACGACGGGGGTAACGCTGGACAGGCATGCGCAATACGTGTCCCAACCACCACGTTTGATGCAGTGAGATGAGCTCCTCGAGCGAGTGGCTTCCACGTCCCAAGACACGCTGTCTAACTTCCACATTGCTTACGTGGTGCTGCCACCACACACGGGCAATGGACCGCAGACAGCGGTGCTCGAAGACGGATAGCCTGCGCAAGTCATCTTTACGAATGGGCCAGGTCTCGCATCCGTACAACAGTACAGCACGAACAGTTGCACAATAGACCCGCCCTTTGATGGATAGACGAATGTCGTGGCGACGCCACAAATGCCTCAGCCTAGAAAAAGCGAGGCGTGCTCTCGAGATGCGCATCGAAATCTCGTCTCCAACAGCCCCGCCAGCAGTGATGCAACTTCCCAAGTAGACAAAGCTCTCTACAACCCCCAGTGTCTCACCAGCAAGCGTGAGTGCAGGCAGAGGCACCTGCCAGTCTTGAGGGAGAGCCTTGCATTTGGATGACGAAAAGTACATACCGTACTTTGATGCTTCAATCGTCAAGCGGTTTAATGCAAGTTGGACGATCTGTGGATCGTCACCCAGCAAGACGATATCATCAGCATGATCCAAATCAACAACTCAACTACCTGGGAGGAGCTCAACGCCAGCGTTCAACGCATCGCTCAGAGCGTTCTTCAGGACATCCTCAATGGCAAAGTTGAATAGGAACGGAGAGATAGGGCATCCTTGTCGAACTCCACTGGAGACCACAAAGGTAGGCGAAAGCACGCCATAAGCCCTAACCCTGCCCGAGGTCAGACTGTATGGAGCGCGCAGTATGGAGACGAACTTCTCGGGGACACCGTTCCTCAGAAGGCACTGCCACAGTACTGTACGATCGACAGAATAGAAGGTTGCACGGATATCCAGGAACACAGCAATCGTTGGCCTCTGATACACATGGCGGAGCTCGAGGATCTGGCGAAGTGTGAAGATTTGATCGATGCAGCCGCGACCAGGGCGAAACCCAGCTTGTTCTTCTCGTTGCAACGATTCGCGTGCTGGGGATAGCCTGCGAAATATGATGGACACCAGCAGCTTGCAAACGACGGGAAGTAAACTTATTCCTCTGTAGTTGGAGCAGATTGTGCGCAGGCCCTTTTTGAAGATGGGTACGACTATCGATTCACCCCACGATGATGGAACCTTCTCTTTCGACCAAATTTTCGAGAACAAAACGGTGAGTTCTCGGACCAGCGATGCACCACCATCTTTAAATAGAGCTGGGTGAAAACCATCAGGGCCGGGAGCTTTATAACGCTTCAGATGCCGGAGCTCCTGCTCGATTTCCTGGGAAGTGGGAGGGTCTGTTGGGGTAGACTACTCGGCCCCAGCGCGAGCGCCAGAGGTAGCAGATGGAGCTGGGGGCCAACAAAACTGCGAGCCAAAATGTTCGGCCCATCGCTCCAACCGTCGTTGAAGATTGGTGATTAAGGTGCCATCCTCTTCGCATATTGTTTCACTTATACCAGATCGAACACCTTCGGTGACTCGAATGAGATGGAAAAGTTTCCTGGTATTACCACAGAGACTAGCAAGCTCCATCTCCCTAGCACGTTCACACCACCAAGCTTCGCGGTCCATTTGCAGACTCCTGCGCAACTCTCGACCAAGGTATTGGCGTTCTTCAACGTGTCTGGAATCCGATGGGATCAAGCGGCGTCTGTCCATCAGCGACAAGGAGTCGGCGGAAATCCAATGTTTCGGTGGGTGACGGGTAACTCCACAAGTGTCGATACTGGCGGAAACTAACGCATCCTTGATATGCGCCCACTGCAAATCGAGCTCACCGTCAATAGTTGAGCCAAGCAAAGTTGACAGTGAGGCTTGGTACCTGGTTAAAACCGCAGCGTTTTGTAGATTCGCGACGTCCGGTCGGTAGGGGGCGCGCTTAGGTGATCCACCGAAACGCATGCAAATCTTAGCCCGAACCAATGCGTGATCAGAGTCTAGAAAAGTTGACCAGTACGATCGGCAGTCCGTTACGCTTCCGCGCCATCTGTAGCTGATTGCTATGTGGTCAAGCTGGGAGCACTCTTGCGTTTGTGAGGGCGGGCGCCAGGTAGCAGTCTGTCTCCTCGAGTGTCGAAAACTAGTGCTCGAAAGAAACAAGCGATGATCAGAGCAAAGAGCAAGTAGTCTGTCTCCGTTGTCTGATCGACTGCCACCGAGACCAAAACTACCCCCAAGGTGCTCGCTTGGTAGAAGGTGGCCAACCCGTGCGTTAAAGTCCCCGGCAAGAATGACTATATCCGTCCGTTTGGAGGAACGCAGAAGTTCATGTAGTTGTTGGTAAAAGCTATCTTTAACTGCATCCGGGCTGCAGTCTGTAGGGGCGTAGGCGGAGATGACAAATAAGGCACGTTTAACATCTCGACGCCTGGTTACGTTACATGAACCTCTTAGTCTGACTGCACATAGTCGGCCGTTGACTGGGATCCAGTCAAGCAGAGCTGTTTCAGCCCTGGCACTTAATACAACCCCAACACCAGCTTGACCAGTGGCGGCAGATTCTGGGTCTCCGGAAAGCCGCAAGTAGTATTTGGCGTCAGAGTTTACCGGAGAGGCCATTCTGATGACGGCGCTAGAGTCTTGTAATCTGGTCTCTGAAAGACAACAGATGTCTACCGATAGCGTTTCAAGAGTACGGGCCAGACATGATTGTCGTCCGATCTGCATCAAAGTTCGAACATTAAACGCTGCGAGGATGAATGGAGAACCAGGTCGAAGAAGAGCTGGAGCTTCAGTGGAGTGAGAGGTGGTTGCGATCGCAGGACATTGAAAACCGGGAGTTTGGATGTTACTTCCATCAGCTGCGAGACGTGGGTCGTTTGTGTCAGTGACCGTAGAAGACACATGAGTACATGTAGGTGAAGGACGGGAGGTGGGGTGGTCTGTGAGTGGACGTTGAGCGGTTGAGTTAAGACAGAAGAGCGGCATAGCAGTAGTAGTAGTGAGCGGTGTAGTCCATGATTCGTCAGCGGGCGTGATACTACCCGGTTGCCCAGGCCGAAGTAGAGGGTTGTCTTAGGGGGCCCTACCCCGAGTCTTTGATCAAAGATCTAACCTACAAGGCAGCAGGGCGATGTGAGGGCGTCGCAACCCGTTAGGAGCCGGTGACCAAGTAGATGGTTCATACGCCTTTCGGTCCGTGAAGGACCAGGGGCCCAACTCACCCTTAAAGTACAATGCCTCTCAGGGAGGGGCAAGGGGCAGTGACTTTATTTAGTGGCGAGTCACATCCGCCACGTCGCAGTGTTGTTAAACGGACATATGTGGCTTTTTATAGGGAGAACGCTTGCCAGGCGAAAACCCACCACGTCCTGGAACACTGCCGCCGAACCATTCGCTGGAACTGGAAAAACCCGAACCACCCAGCTGGCACCACGAGGAGGTTGTTCGGCAAGCCAGCCATAAATAATGTGTCAGCTGAACGCCGTAACCGCGCTTCGCTGCCGCGCGACCACCAGCAGTCGCGCGCGGGCTGAGTATACCGCGAGGACGCCCACCTCTACGCGGATTCGAACCGGCGACCTTATGGTTGCAAAGCAAACGTGCAGACCACTCGGCCACCGGCCGACACGAGTTACGATTGCTTCGTTTCGTTGAGGCCTATGCCATCCGACGAATGAAACCTAAGCTTTGCAAACAGGTAGACCATGTGGCCAGTCTTGTTTTGCCCTGGTAAGACGTAGGTGGTGACCTTGATTTGCTCAGTGTTTTATCGATTTCCTTATTGACCCATTTTCAATTGCATCCCTTTACTGTTTCCACGATTTATCTGTAAGCGGCTGAATGAGAAGAAACAAAATAATGTGAATTCAGGTTATCGCGTAAAAATGTTGTTCGTTCTTGTTCTTTCTTAAAATTTCTGAAGGGAAGTGGCTGCATAAAACAGTTTACTGGCAACGGCGTAAGATGAACCGATGACCGCATCTGAACACGTAATCAAGGTGCAGGCCAGTTTGGTGTGAGAACGCCAGTTGGCCCAAACACACCTTCAAAACTCCCAACGTCATCAGAAAACATACTTCGATCGAAAAGCCTTCGGTAGCCCATTCAACCAGGCGATAGCGTGTAACTCAAAGCAGTGCAAACTCCATCGAGTGTACCCACGAAGTTCCGCTGGAATTGTACAAGGCGCGTAAATGATAGAAGACTTGCTGTCCGACTTGATCTATAGAATTATGCGGCCAGGGGTATCAAATTCATCTAACGTAGTACACGTTAATAGGCTAAAGCCATACAGGCGGAACACGGGCGCTGAGGACAGCACCTGTTAAAAGGGGGGCAATGTAACGCCGTGCGGCATGTTGTTTGAACTTCCGTAACATCGGCGTCTTTCCTACCGTCGTGACCTTGGTTGCGGACACGTGCTCCTGCGCTCGGTTGCTCGTAACTATTCGACCAATTTCCGGCGCCTATTTTCCATCAGACTCTCGATACATTTTTAGTCGAGATTCGTTCTTACAAAGTGGTTATCCAACCCCCTACGTCCTCACTTTGCTTTTCATTGTAGGTCTTCCGGTCTATTGAGACCTACATCTGGTGACAAATACGGAAGAACCTAGCACATGCAACCAGCTAACGGAGTTTCCGTGTAAGTGCGGACCGATACACTCACATAGGGTCTATAAGGATGGTGTGTGCTGGGCCAATCGTCATTGGAGGAACTGTACCTGTCATTTACTGCTTTATTAACTTCAAGTAAAAAATACATACTGTGATTTAAATAATTTTTCACTCTGGTTGCCTTATCGTGCACCTTTTATTCATTTCTGTAATTAAAGTGCATGTGTCTCATCGAGACATTGTTTGTACACAGGCTTCCATTTTATTGTGATCCTGTATCCGTTATAACCATCCGACTTGCCAATATTTTCATCCCGTCACTTCATGCTTGAAATCATTTCGGCCTTAGATTCTTATTATTATTATTATTATTATCTCCTTCCGGATTCTGAATGTCATGGTCTGTTGCTTCTAATCTATCCGTTTCACTCTAGAATGGCTGCTACTCTTTGGTGAGCCACCTAGCATCTGACTCCTTCCCATTTCAACTATACAGGCTTCCTTTGGACTGTGATTCCGCATTGCTCAAAACCATCCTGTTTACCCACCTTTCACTCCCTTACCACATGCTTAGTTTTTACTTCGGACTTAAATTCTTTTCATCACCTACTTCCTTATTCTGAAAGTTGTTGCTTGCTGCTTCCTCGCTCCATCCATTACAATCTATCATGACCGCTAAACCTCGAGTAACCACCTAGCCTCTGGTTAACTTTCATGCCATCCTAACAGGCTGTCACTAGGCTTGCGATGCCGTCGTGCTCAAGGTCATCTAACCGGCCAGCGTTCTCATCTCCCCACCTCATGATGGATGCTGTTTTGGCCTTATAATAATAATAATGTGGCAGCTGTACGCCGTAAAGTAGCTTCGCTGCCGCTCCACCACCACCAGTCGCGAGCGGACTGAGTATACCACGAGGACGCCCACCCCTACACGGTTTCGAACCGGGGACTTTATGATTGCAAACCAAACGTGCAGACCACTCGGCCACCGGCTTTACGCTTCTATATCTATCAGCCTCGGAGTTAACATTCTCTCTTCATGAGTATTCCCAATTTCTGTCTGACTCTAATACGACTGCTAGGCTTTGAGGCACCGTCTAGCCTCAGTCTCGCCTGTATCTCAGCCCAACAGTTTCTCAATTTTTCTTTTGATGTCATAGTGCCACCGTGCATACGACCCACCATAATTCCCATCGCACCACGTACCGGATACACTTTCGTTCTTATATTCTTCTAACTATCGGCTTCCGGGTTCCGCTTGGATGTTTGCTTGCTTCTTCATCCATCTAGCTGACTCTAGTGCTAATGCTGAGCGTCGAGAAACCGCTAAGCCTCCCACAACACCGTTTCACCCTCACAGGTCGCCATCTATCCTTTGATGTCGTAGTGCACACGACCATCTCACGCAGCGCCACTCCTATCACTTTAAGTCATGCTGGATGAATTTTCGGCCCTTTATCCTTATTACTGTCTACTTCGGACACTGAAGTTAGCTGTTTATTTGTTTTTTCTGCCCTCTGTTTGACTGCAGTATACTGAAAGCTTCGAGACGCCACCAAGCCACTGTTTCACCATCGTTTTATTCTAAACAACTTCCATTTGTCTTGTGAAACCGTAATGTTTACGGCCATCAAAGCTACTACTGTTCTATTCTGCACACCCCATGCTGAATAATCTCTCAGCCCTACATTCTGATCCCTATCTATTTCCGGACTCTAGAACTTATTATCTGCTTTCTGCTTTTCTTCCTCTTTCTGCCCTCTTCTTTGACCTGTCAATCAAAGATCTCTATCCTGATATCAACTTACGATCTACTTGTCACAAATTCATTGATTCTCTAGACCAGACTGAAACAGGTCTGTGTCGACCTCTTCGTTTTAATTACTACATTCCGTTCCTTTTGTTATCCCCCATTCATGTTCCGACTCTTCACGCTTTATTTACCTGCGTTCATTTCCTCTAATAACAACTGGATCTGGTTGCACAATTCTGGATTGAACGGTTCTATAAGAACCCATATACCCTGCTTTAACGTTTGCAGTAATCCATCCTCTGTCCTGTTGCAGTCTGGATACCTTTGCATTTTCAATACATCTCTTCCCAGCTGTTGCTTTGGCCTCCTTGTGTCGGTTGCCCGTTGTCCTGAGATTTCCAGACACATCGGCTGGTACCTTCTGATCCGGGGAATGGCTCCGGCTGGTCCACACTCAACGCTTCTGACTCATACTCTCATTGGCACATGATTTGCCCATCTGGAAATGGATTGAAGATTATGGTATGGTTATCACAACTTACCTTTCCGGCTTACTATCTATTCGCCAACCGGGACAGTTGTCGCTCCCCAGGTAGCCCATCTCATCACACGTAGAGTTTCAGATACTATATACTTGGACGGAAGGATATCTCAATTGTTTTCTGGAAAAGGTTGATTGCCTCAGAAATTCGAAGGCATCTAGCCTACAAGCCTCCGGGCTATTGCAAGGGCTAAATCATTGTAAAGCTTCTGGTTCTGATTCAATTCATCCGAAACTGATGCATGAATTGGCCGCTGAGCTACGTGGTTCTCTCACTTACGTGTTTACAATGTCGCTCGACGCTTGTGCCTTACCTTCTGACTGGAAGGAGGCAATCATTTGCCCGGTTTTTAAGGGTAGTGACAACGCACTGCCCGCGAACTACCGGCAAGTCAGCTCGATAAGCGTAGTAGTTAAGTTGTTTGCAAAGCTGGTCAGGGATTCGGTGGTCACCTGAATAATTTTAACTTTCTAAGTGCTGCATAGCACAGTTTTCTTAAGGGATCTTTGTGTCTGATACATTTACTTTAGCTCGTATATGCTGGGCTGGGGTAGTAGACGACCGTCACGCTATCGACGCGCTTTCCGTTGATTTCTCGAAAGCCTTTGATACTGTCCCACATCAACGACTCTCACTAAACTTGTGATCGTGTGGGCATATCTGGTGGAGCGCTTACATGGGTGTTTGCTTTTCTAGAGAGGAAAGAATAGTGAGTACGCTTGGGACGTAGCCTTTTGCTTAGATAAGCTGTTCTTAGTGGCGTTCCGCAGGGCTCGGTTTGAGGGCCGCTGCTTTTCGCAATTTATGTCAATAATCTACCTCAGGAGCTTGGAGTAGCATCACTATTGTTTGCTGATGACCTCAAGCTCTGGAATATTGTGGCTATCCCTGGGGGCTCTGAGGCAATTCAGTGTGCCTTGGATAGCCTTCGGGATTGATCAACCTTATGGTTGATGCCTATAAATCAGGCGAAATCTTCTGTCCTCCGCATTGGAAGTGCTAGTCCCCCCATGCACTATATAGTTGGTGGAAGTGAAATCCATGTTGTCACTCAGCAGGTTGATCTAGGTATCGTCCACACTTCAGTGCTTCACTCTGTGGACAATTCGAGGAAGGTGTTTGCAGAGGATTCCGTATAATGTGATTTATTCTCTGCTCCTTCGGTGTCCTAACGGCCGATACCTGTGAAGCTGTTCGCAGCTTTTGTTCGGCCCCACTTAGAATACTGTATCCAAGCATATCCACCACGTCTTGTACCAAATGGAACTGGAGTGGGTTTTGTAAGTGGGTACGAGGTTAGTGCAAGGTTTACGGTAGCAAACGTTGCCCGAACGTTTGCTTAGCTTGGGTATGTATTCATTGCATTACCGGATAATCAGAGGAGACTTGATCCTCACTAACGGTTAAGGTCGGTCCAGAATTGTCCCGGTTATTTAATCCCGCCAAGCTGACTAGTCTCCGAGGTCAACCTTTGAATCTGCACAAATCACGTTCTGACCAGTTAAGAACGGAAACTCACTCGTCGCGCCGGGCTATTGAACGTTGGGTCACTCTTCCGGAGCGCGTCGTTATGGAGTCTACGGTAGAGGGTTTCGGGTGTCAGTTAGATGCGCTTGAATGGTAGAACCAAACCTTCCCCTTTTCCAAACCGACTTGTATCTTCAACTTTCCCTTCGTTTTTTAATTTCTTCTCACACTTGGCGTTATTCTTATTCAGCCTACATTCCTCCTCTTGTTTTCTTAGCTTACCATTCACTCCTTTATTTCACATAAACCGGCCTGGCAAGGACTGCTGGGCAGGGAAATGTGGGCAGTATTTGATTGGACTGGATGTGATGCGATCTTTGTATTAGGCCTTTCAACATCTCAAGCGGACATATCGATTCCCGAGTCAACGAGACGCAAAATAAGAAAAATTCACGGGATTATCCCATCGTCTCGATCCCAACTGCACTTTTAGTTGAACTTGAACCTGCTCCCCACTTCTAATTCGATGCCGTTCCGCCGTGCTCAGAAGGATTCCACTTATTTACCTCAATTAGCATACTCTGATTCTTCACCCAGAAACAGTTGTACCAAATTATTACAATCAACATGCTCATATATCAGCATAGCAAAACCTTACCTAATACTGGTTTTTGCCAACACATTTGTCTCTGATTTGTCCGCACACCAGCCCCATCTCTGATTTTGATGCTATGACTATATGACAATTGTCCAAATGTAAAACCTGAGAACATCATCATTCTTGCTTTTTCCAATAATTTACCTGCACCATTTCTATACGATTATACCTATGGTACCCATGACATCACACCTTCACAAGTGTGTACTATACGTCTGGTCGGGGGTTTCGAAGGCTTCTGTGTCCGGGGCGTACGTGGGTCGTAAGAGTCCGAGGGGGCTGAGACGTAAAGAAGATACTTCGTAGGCGGCTGTACAACCACCTAGTAAGTGTCGGAGCTAGACGGACGGTGCTTGTGCTATACCTCGTGGCTAGCTGGGCGGTACTGTCACAGCTGCCGATAGAGGACCGAGCGCGAGGTGACTAGCTGAATGGAGTGAAAGCGTACGACGGTTGGCTAATGCAACAACACCGAAGAAGAAATGGGAAAGCAAAGAGAAGAGGAAACGACGCACACAACGTAGGCTACGCTCGACGACAACTTACCTGTTGACTTGAAACAGTGACACGGTAAAGCGCTACAGGTGAGCCTCACCCCGCGGAGAAAAAACCATTTATTTAAAGCAACATACATGCTTACTTATTTTAATTAAATATCTAATGTTTTACTGTATTTGATAATTATTGATTTTCTTTCTAATTTTTTATTGATTATATTTAGACTTGCGTTGTTGTAGCAATAAACGCCGATCTCTAGAACCCATTCCCGTCAAAATTCAAATGTCCGGTTCCCTTACCAGCCACGTATACAATTGTAACCAGTAATATTCCTAATAGAAGCCAAAGTAAATCCGATACGCTGAAATGTAGGAGTACAAGATTCCAATAACTATCGCACAACGGATAGCGAAACCCCGTGGGTCGGAATTGAACTAAACGAGAACGAGAGAAGTGCACGTCACAAGCGTGTATCGGTGAAAACGTGGGTCAGATCAAGTATACAAGCATATAAACAAGAAATATATGGGGATAGTAAAAGGATTTTAATGGGCGGTTGAAAGAGCTACCAGAGATGTTCTGTGGGATGGTTAAAGTCTACACATGCGAAGGTAACGCTAGCCTGCGAACGCAATAATGGCTCTTAGCCGACCGACGCAAATACAACCGAACACGTCTAGCTGGTCAAGTGCAATTGTGTATTCCAGCGAGAACGGGCACAGAGCATCTGTAAAGTCCAAAGAGGACTTTGAATTTTCAGCCAGACTGGTTTACCCATTGAGGACATAATATCCCTTTTTCCAAAATCATTCACTTATATCCTTACAAAAATTTATACATATTTGCTTCTAACAGTTACATTAGGAAACAATTTACGTTTTCTCTCCGCGTTATTGGCATCTCCTTGACTCCTCAAGGTCAATCATTGCATTCTTGACAATCTGCCGATTAGCAAACGGCTACGCTGTACCTCCTTGCTACGCTGTCGCATGGCTTGCTTTTTCTGCCCTTTTCTATTACGATTGCAAACCTATTCAACTTTGTAAAGACTAAACGAAGCTTAGGCTAGGTAGGTGCACGAGATGGGGCAAGAAACTGAAGTCTAGTAAACCTATGCTATAGGCATGGTAACCGGAATTTGCGTTGTAATTTCTCTGCCCAGACCGTACGTATAGTATAGGTTTACTAGCCTTCAGTTTCTTGCCCCATCTCGTGCGACTACCTAGTCTAGGCTTCATATAGTCTTTACAGCATCGATCAAGTAAGTGAAACCAAACACTCGTGAGTGGGTAATCGATAGTCAGACAGGCGCATACAGTCGAAGCTGGTCTGAACACTGAATGAAGATCGTAACTCATAAGCCACATTCCTACTTCCTTTACTTGGCTTTCCCCCAGACAGCCTAGTAACCATCAACTGGATGACGGACTCTGGTCGCACAGTTCATTGGTTGAGATTCTGGCTGTTTGGTCTCCGCGACTACTGGCTTGATTGACGGACTTGGCAATATGTCGTCTGGCCCGCTTGAAACGAACCGATGATGGACTTGATCCATATAACGGATAACCACCCTGCCGTCCGGTAGTGCAACCTCCGTTCTCACGCTTTCAATTTCGCGTAACTCTGTGGCTTGCCTAGTGGGTTGGTGAGGCAGTTCGACGTAAACTGGCTCGTTCTCACGCAGTTCTCGATCTGATGCTCTTCGGTCGTACCTGTCTTTTGATTGCTCTTGCCGTATTTCGATACGCCATTTCCGGTCGGAAAAGAGTAGGTCTAGCTACGTCCTAAGGCTTCGGCCGAAGGTTAGTTCGCCCGGACTGTCGTCAGTCGTTTCACTTGGAGTGGAGCGGTAAGCGAGTAGAAATTTATCCAACTTCGTTCGGAGTGGAACGGGTGATTGTTTCTGCAAACTATTTTTTACTGTCTGGACTGCTAGTCCATTTGAGACTGGGTGGTATGGGGCGGTCTTCACATATATGATGCAGTTATTTTGAAGGAAGACTTAGCACTGTTGACTAGTGAATACAGTGCCGTTGTCTGTCATTAGTGCTTGCGGAATACCGATGGTGCTAAAATATGTACGCATACAGGAACCAGTTGTTTGGAAGCAGCGTCTGTCATCGAACGTACCTCAAACCATTTGAATAGGCATCGACTATGAGAAGAAACATCCTTCTATCAAGCGGGCATGTATGCATGTACGTCCTCCCATGGCTTGTTGGGCCATTACATGGACTCAATGACACCGGTGGGGCGATACTTTGTCTACTTTGACATCATTACGTGTTTAATTAATCTTTCTATCTCGCTATCAAAGCCGGGCCACCACACGTAAGACTGCGCGAGCCATTTCATTCTGGTGATACCTGGGTGAGCTTTGTGCAGTTCCTCCAGCACATAAGGTTATAACCGAAGCACTGGACCTCCATAAGATGCAGTCAACCTCGAGACTTAGTTCTGTACGCCGGGTGAATTAAGGCAACAATTTCACGTCACATTTATCGGGTCATCCTTGGAAGACCAAACGCTTTACTTTGCTGAGGAGTACATCACGCTCTGTCTCACGGCGGATCTCCGCGTTCAACACCGGCCTCCTGATCAACTGCTGCATTAAATCGGCGAACTCAGCCGGCTCCAAAACACAATTTGGCAGAGGATTTAGCAGCAATCGGCTCAAGGCATCCGCAATGCCGTTTGCTTTTCCAGGGACATGACAGAGTGTAATTGTTAGCCGATAACAATAACGCCCAACCTTGCACACGGGGAGATGACATCGGGTCGATGCCTTTACTTTCACCAATCAAGGCTAATAAGGGTTTATGATCAATAGAGATTTCGAAACATCTTCCCCAAAGATACTGGTGCAATTTATTAACACCGAATATAACCGCCAACACCTCCTTATCCAGTTGTGCGTAGTTTTGTTCTGCCAGTGCTACGCTCCTAGAGGCAAAAGCGATAGGTCTCTCCATCTGACCATGCATCTTATGGGATCATCATCGTCATCATACACGTTAGCTAGAGGTGGAAAACACCTCAGCTACTGTGCTACTGGGATAATACGGAGTCGAGCCCTGATGCTGAGACACCACGTCGTTGAGTAATGGGCCTCTTCGGATCAAAATGTACTAGTAGATTAGTTTTATCCATGATTGCCTTGATAGCATCGAAAGACTTTTGTTCTTTAGTTGACCGCTGCTACTTGGTATTTTTTCAAAGTAAAGCGTACAGGGGTGCGATGGTGGCGGTCAAGTCAGGTAGAAAACGACTATAGTGTGTTACCATACCTAGAAAGGATTACACCTCACCGGTGTTGCATGGTCTGGGAGACTCGAGTACGGGCTGAATATTTTCTCCTAGCGGGTGTAAACTATATCTATCTAAGCGAAATCCAAAATACTGGACAATGTCTACTGAGAATACACGTTTGGATTCTGTCAGCTTTTGTCCACTGTCTTGGAGAAGTTTCACGACCGCCGAAAGCGATTTTGTGTGTTCTTGCTCAGCTCTGCCAGTAATTTAAACGTCAGCTAAGTAAGCGTATACACCTTGTATACCTTTCACTAAATTATCAATAATCCTCTGAAATCTTGCCGGTGAAGAATGTATTCCGAATGGGAGTCTGTGCGTATTGGTGGTTGTCATCTGCCTGGCGGATTCACACAGCTCTACTTGGGAGTAGTCGGGGCTTAAATTAACTTTAGAAAGCTTCTGTACACCTGACAGAATTGTGTATAAGTCATCAATCCGCGAAATAGCATAGTGTTCTGATGTCTCCGCTTGGTTAGCAGTCAACCCACTGGTCCACCAGAACGACACCTACAGCACGCGACGCAGTGCAGTAGCTATAAAAATGCTGACGTTCACTTCCTATTCACTTGCTTCCACGGCATATTATCTTTGCTGCAATTGGCCGCTGAAACTTCTACTGGCTTTAGGTCATTTAAACCTGCACTTACCGGCCTCCACTGTTTTTGATCTTTACCATAAATCTCAAATCAGCATGCTACTGGTTTTCCAGCACTTGCCTCACATCTGCTATCCTCATCTCGGAACCGGGTTAGACTTAAGGACCTGGCGCAATGCAGTGCCCTATTAGCACGGAAGCTGCCGTTCACCTACTTGTACAGCAAAGCAGTTGTCACACTGTTGTACTGTGGCGTCTATCTCCCCTATCTGCTCTCATCCCCAAAGTGGTGTTAATTCTGTCCATGTGGCTAACCAGAACAACACCTAAAACGCGCGACACAGTGCAGTAGCCATGTAGATTCTGTCGTTTACTTCCTATTTACTTGCTGCCATATATAGCCACTAAAATTTTGCTGATTTTCCGTCACCTAACCTTGCACTTACCTGCCTCCACCACAGTTGATTTCTCCCACAAATTTGCGCTCTGCATGCCACCGGCTTTTCATTACTTTACTCATCTCTTCTAGCCACATGTTGCAAGTTTGGTAGATTCAATAACTTCGAGCAACGCAGCTCCGTATCCACATATATATTGACGTATATATCCCCCTTCTATATTATGGCTTCTGAAGCTGCTGTAATGGGGCGTCCATCTCACCTACTGTCCGCTCCCTTCTCAAGTGACCTTATCTCTCATCCCCGTCATCCAGGACTTACTTACAACGCATGACGCAGCGCACTGGCCTTTCAACCTCTAACGTTCCTTTTTCATTTACCAGATTCCCCAGCTTGGGATCTTTGCTATAAATGGCCGTTCAGACTGCTACACTTTTCCCAACTGATCTTCACTTATCGTCTCTGGTCTTTACCTTAAATTGGCGCTCCGCTTGCTACTGACTTCCCATTACGTCCACGCAGGGCGCTAGTCGTCTAGCTACTGACGTTCATTCTCTATTTACCCGTATACGTGGCCTAACTTGCTACTGGTCTTCCGTCACTTAACTTGCCTGTGTTATTATCGACTTGCAACGCTGTCAGAATTAGTAATCTCGCGCGATGCAGCGCGATAGCTGTAAACAGCTGCAAACGGGCCACCAACCCCACCACGAACCTCCACCTTTTCTCGTCCTTTATTCACATGAATAACACGTTTAGGTAACATATACAACGACAAATCTACAGTGTGCAAAGCGTATCAAGCCTCAGCGTTTTGTTGCATTCCATTCACTTCTTTGTGTACATTTACATTGCTTTTTCCTTTGGCTTGCTCTTGTCCGTTGCATCTCTTTCCAAGTTTCCCACAGATACTTCCTCTGGAATTGATCAATTCTTCAACCACTGGATGGTTCAATATTTAGCGACTCGGATAATTACCCTCGTACTGAACACATCGCTCAACTGGACAGGATTGTTACCCTGTGTGGCCACGGGAGAACGCATCACACTCCTGAGGATGGAGAGTGGATAACAAAGGACGGTGTTTAACAGTGTAAGAAAGTGGCTTCAGACCAAAATAACGGTACGTGATTATCAACATTTTTACATTTACATTAACTGTCTGTTTCAACACCGAAGCACTTGTGATATTGAGCTGTTATCACAACTTTATATCGTTTTTTGCAACTCACTCCGCTCCGCAATCCCAACGTCAAGACAAAATTGTGTTCACATGTTGCTCGTTGCAGATTTGCTTATACGTATTCGATCATGCCTTGTTGGCATGCCTCGTGCAACACGGAGAATATACATTTATTTATTAACTTATAGTCGACACAGATACGGGTGGTGTCATTGGGTTTTTGTACTGGAACAATTGACGTGGCCCAAGATGAGTGGTGTACTGGCGATAATATTCCATCTTTTTGGAGGTGCTCTAGCTCTAACTCACCTTGTGGACGGATAGCAAAAGATAAGCTCCTGGATTTGAAAATTGCGGCTGGGCTGATTGGAGGTGGTAAACCATACGCCACACGGATCTACTCATATTAAATATTAGTAGGACTAAGGGATAATCTGGGGAGTACGCTTCACCATCAACGATGCGCCCCCAAAGCATAATAGCACACACTTGCATTGTAACATATTATTGCAGGTCCTTCACTTACCATTAATCAAGGTGAGTTTAATTTGCAATTGTTGCTTTACTGTGAACAATTTATTCGAACTACTGTTTATCAATAATTTTCTGCAGATGTAGTCTTCATTCTGAAACAGGGGTTCTTGGCTAAGGCATGATTTTGCGAGGAATAAGCACGACTTTTGCTGATGTTAGACCACACCCAGTACAGCAAACCGTCTTCATCATGAAGCACCCACGAACACGTATGATTAAGAATCCGGAGTGTGCGGTGGCGATATCATGGTCGTTGACCAAACCGCGGCCAGAGCAACTGAGACGATTTTTCGCGCCAATAAGCGTCTGATGCCACCTACGCGCGGCCTTGAATCAGCTGATAGGTGCCAGCCAGTCAGGATGTAGCCTAAGCGTAGACCACAGTGGGGGCCTTGCGCATGCTTCAACCCTCTAAAGAAGTAAACCTGACTCTGGTAGCCTGCTTAGCTGATATAGATCGGTTGAGGAGTCGTAGACGTAAAGTAGGCGACTAGAAGAGTGGCCATACGCAGCTGTCACCATCACTGGCTGGTATAGAGATTTCCCTGCTACGGTTTGTAGAATGCTTTTGGGTGCTTACAACCAGGTAGATAATTCCTCGCATCATCGCCAAAACAGTGATCATACCAACAGAAAGGACGCGTCTGACTCCTGACTGGACTACGTCCACTTCCAGAGGAGCATCTTGGGCTTTCACCACGGTAGCGATTATTAATCGAGATAGAGAGATTCAGCTTCTATTATCTCTCGGAAATAGCTTCACTTGGGTCAAACTTACGATCGTGCATAGCGGTCGACTAAGCTGAATGACATGCTACGTTTTTTAGAAAGAACTGATGAACCCTTTCTTCTGTCACGGTCAGCTTGCCCAAAGACAAAACATCTAAGAACGGAACGAGAACAGCTGAGGTGTTCGCTGGAAGACATTTCGTCACTTTGCTGTCGTATAGTTGTGCAATCGATCTTAAAGGAACCGACCAACGTACGCATGTGCCTGAGAAGTTGTGACGGCATGCGATCGCTTAGTTAAACGCCGGAGCGTAACTGTCTAAGTCTAGGTTCGTCGGAAGCAGCGGTGTGCTTTAAAACGGCCACTTTCAGCTTATCGTAAGGTGCGTCGGCCGGAATCGGATCGAGCAACTCTATGAGGTCATTTGCGATGTGGGTAGGAAGCTGGACAGTGACATATGCAAAAACTAGTGACAGCGAAGTGATGCGACGTGTGCAAAAAGTGCTTTCAATGATAAAATCACACAAGAAGAGTAAATGAATTGAAGGCAGACAAGGAGAGACAAACAAACTTATCTGAATTGTCATTGCGGGAAACGTGGCCCGACATAGCAAAGGTGTAAACAAAGGGGTTTTGAGCTTTCAAAATAGAAGACGGGTTCATCAAATATGTAGTAGAAAGGCCAAAGTAAAAGGGCTTAACTACCTAAAATAACTTTTAGTTTATAGAGTAAGAAGGCTAGACGTAAACATCGGTAAGCATGAGCCTCGGTGGAATGTCAGTTAGTCACACAATCCGGTAGGAAGATGAGACGGTGGGAACAATAATTCGACACAGCAGGTCCAGTGATCAATGAACGAGGCGAGCAGACCGACGATCAAAAGCACAACACGCATAGCCGAAACCAGAAGGCGAACCGATACACGAAAATGTGTTTTATCGGTTGGTGTTCAGTTAAAACAAATCTGTACCATAAATAAAAGTAGGAATCGAAAGGTACAATTGGGAAGAGAGAAGTGTACATTAGGTACAAAACTATATATTTATTCAAGCGAATAATGCTAAGGTAAACTGAGCCAGGGAAAGGCAGTTGGAGTATTGGACACTTGCAAGAGCATGTGTAGAACACGCTGCAACGAGTATGGGATATCCAAACATCTGGGAAGAAGTGACTAACGAGCAAATGTGCGCTAACTAATTGGGATATCTTCGCTAGCTAGAAAACAGCTAAGGAAAGCTAATTGACGTAGGGACAGTGTACTGGCGAAAGGAAAGCCTACATTAAGGTTGTTGAAGAGGTCATAGCATGTGAGACTAAAGCGCAGCCGTACGCCGATAATTAACGCTTGCTAATGTGTCAAGAGAATAGTGCTAGGGTAAACTGAGCCAGGAAAGACCAGTGAAAGAGCTGGGCTTCAATAAGCGCAAGTGTCCAAGAGGTCGCAGAAGGAATGGGATATATTAACATCTAGCAAGTGAAAGTTGGCGTGCGGCTGGGCCCATACGAATTACCTTATCGCTCGATAGAATAGTGCTAGTAAAAATTAACTGTTGAAAGTATAACGAACTAGCGTAATGCAAGCGTACATTAAGGTTGATGAGGACGTCAAAGCATTTAAGGCTAACTAACTAAGTAAATCATATCCAAATCCGTCTACTCATTAGTAATCAAATAAATAAGTCTTTTATTCGCGACTAAGGAAGGTACACTCATGGAGGTATGGGTAGGCAGCTGCATCTTTACAGATATTTTGTGGCAGTTATAACAGCGACAGTAAAGAATTGTTCAAACCTTTAGGTTTAAAACTGTACAATGATGCAAATAACAACTAATTATTGGACTGTTGTGAGATATAGACCCGTTTGTTAGGACTTAGTCAGCCTGCCATTTAAAGCAGTCATACATCAGCCAATAATAGATCAAGGATCCTGATTGCTCGATTAGAAGATAATTAGAGGCCAAGATCGAGAAACATGTGATAAGATACCGAGTTTATGTGTACGTAACGCAAGGATCAACGGTGAAGTCGTAGAAAGTAAAGAGACGACAGTATATGCGTGTAATCGTAGAAAGAACAAAGGACAATATATCCAGATATAGAAGTGCCAGTGTAAGGGACGTATCAGGACTGATGAAATGTGACGCTTGTTGACCTGCCAGTGTGAAGTCATTGGCTGTAACATTCTTAGGTGGCGAGTCACATTCGCCACGTTGCAGTGTTGTTAAACGGACATTTGTGGCTCCGTACAGGGAGAACTCTTGCCAGGCGAAAACACACCACGTCCTGGAACACTGCCGACGATCCATTGAATGGCAAGTTGTAACTGGCTATGCTGCTTGTTGAGCGTCTAGTTGCTCGGTTATTCACAGTCAAGTTGCGTCCCATTTTTCTGTTGGCTGATGCGTTAGGCGAGAGCCTATTTCGTTCCTGTGTCCTGCTCTGTCCTGTCTGAATAGCTGGGCCCGATTGGTAAGTCAGGAATGATATCTTTTGAATGTGATGTGATGAGCATCTGCAAATCCACATGATGTCTCCGAGGGATATCCAATGAAATAAGTTGAATTGTTGTTGTAGCCCTGGAGGATAGGATAATATTCCAAAAACAAATCGGAGGACCTCCCGGTGTAAGTTGTAAAATGAATGCGAAATCTACTCATCCACGGCCAATTCAACGTTCAAAGCGGAGTGAAGAGATCCGGATGAGCAGTAGGCAAAAGAAACTAGCCAGTAAAGAAAATTAGCTAAACCTAATTGTTCTGGCCTTGCATCGGCAGGAGAATATGCCTTCCGAAGTCCACAGGAGAGCACCAGAAAGAAATATGTGAAAGATTTATTGTCAGGCGAAGTTAAACCAACTGTTCAGGCCACGGGAAATTTGTATCCTAGCAAGCTAATAATGAATTTTGCAGATCAGTAAGCTGTAACAGCGGCGAATAAGCTTCCACTCATATCCAGATATAAAAAAACTTTGTCTCGTATTGTATTATTGTCGCAACCATGGGCGATTTCTTAGTTTCTTGAGACCGTGGCTGTGACAACCACGGAAAACAGCCAACGTACAAAGACAGCCACATAGATAGACGAAAGAAAAGCCTCCGGAACGCAGTCGGTCAATTTCAACAGTGAATAAACTATTGTATCCATTTGCCATGTAATTGTTATTTAAGTCTCTCCTATACATTTGTATCATTTGTCACGCAATACAACGAGCAACGAGCTCAACACGGATTAGTAGAGAATGAAAGATTATTCAAACTATGGATTTAAAAGTGGCAAAAGGTGTTCTAGGGATCCAAAAGCGCAAGTGCCCAATCTTTGGGACACAAGTTGGAGGCGGACGAAATCTGCTAAATATGGAAAAAGGATTTCACCCACAAGGGGTGACAGGGACATTTGCCTTAGTCCTAACTTGATTGGATTGCAAGGATTCAGGGAAGACGGACACTAGTAAGTTAACGTCAGCTGAAGTAGGAATGCAAACAGAGAGCACTGGAAGGAAATGATAAGGTCGGTAAGCCTAAGGATCTGTTGAGGATAAGTGGCAAACCAACGACGTTATGCAAGTGCTGATGCGTTCTTCTTCTTATTGTTAAGGATGAATCATGACCAGCAATGCAAGTGCGGTGGAGGGGCTAGAGAGAATTGCGTCGGTAGGGCCAAGGCCATATAGATCTCAGTGGTCCGAGAGAGCACAAAGCAGGAGGCCGTTCAGACGAGACCAGTAAGCTAGCGCGTTAGTCCTAGGTCGCTAACTTAAGGTGGAAAGAAAAGTAGGGTATCATCCAAACAACAAGTTCAGGTTTAAAATTGATATATGAATAGGGCGTCAACAAGTCAAGCAAGTCTCGCATAATGTGGGCCACGGAGTGTTGGGATGGCAGAGCCTAGATCGTTTATGAGTCGGACGTCTAGAAGCAATCAAAAAACAGGAGACTGTTCAGACGATGCCAAATTAGAGCCAGGCCTAAAGAGTTATCCGTCCAATTGCCTAAGGAATGCAAACCGAGAGCCTGGAAATGAAAGAATAAGGTCGGGAAGGAAAAGGCTATATTAAGAGGAAGTGAAAAAGCCCACAAAGCTTTTAATGTGTTGTGAACAGACCTTTGGAGCAGTCGATGCTTTATCGGTAAGGTATCAGTAGTCGGAAAGCTGGAGACCGTTGAGAGGAGACCAAAATATCGGCTGAAAGAGAGTAAGCTATATTATTGATGATGGAATACTAACAGAGACGGTCGACAGAATATACATGTTATGGATGAAAGGGGGCTATAATAATAAGGACGAGTCTAGACCAGAACTGCTCTTGAGGCGAAGATTACGGAGCGTCGTGTCGGCCGAGCCCAGGGCATTTAAGTGTCAGAAGTATTTGAGAGATCAGAAAGCAAGAGACCGTTCAGATCAAACCAGCTAAGTGAGCGTGTTGATGCTAGGTCGCCAACTTAAGGTGGGGAAAAAGTGGTGTGTTTCATCATGAAAGGAAGAGTTAGGTTTACAAATGGATATATGCATAGTGCGCAGATAAGTGGGTTGCTGATAGATTGGCGTTACATTAACTAAGCCAAGGAAAGCTAGAGTTAGCTGGACTCCTGTAAGAACAAACTTTGAAGAGGTTTTAATGAGTAGTGGATAACTATGCATCTGGAAAAGAAACTAACGTGCGGATGGGTGCTGAGAAATTTAGTTCTTTATGCCCTCTAAAAGAGAGCTAATGAAGTTCAAGTGATGAAAGGACAGAGAAATAGCGGAATGCAAACATAAATTAAACTTGTCGAAGACATCAGATAATAGGTGGCTTAAGCGCAGCGGCGCGCCGATTATGACTTTATACTAGGTTATTAAGTGAATAGTTCTAGGCGTATGAGCTGATGGATACAAGCTGGAGAACTTCGTTAACTTACATTCGAGCACTGTGCAACCTTATTTGTCCGACCGCATTCCCTTTCGTTTCTTTTGCTTTCAAATGCGCATGCGCTTGATTTGTGACGTTTGCATGTCCTGATATCCACACTGGACTTGCGTCAAGGAGAGGAAGAGTGCAGTTGAATCCCATTATGCTCCGCGACAGTACTAAGTGGGCTCATCAAGCAAGTATCTGTCGTATACATTTGGCCCATCCAAGACGTAAGGAGGATTTCACAAACCAAAGTGGGGTCACCAGAAGGATGCCGATAAATCTCACGCACAACTATACACAAATTTAAAATATATATGTTTCGTCGCTTATTTCAACAGGAGTGGGGTTGCTATCTTTAAACTCATGGGTTCGGCCGTTTTGGTGCAGTGCACGTTCTGATTCAAGGTTCGTCCACCTTTAATTGTTAGTAAGCGTGTTAGCTAAGTTAAAGCCCAAGTCACATGCTGTGCGGTGTGTTTGGCCAACCTTACTAACTCCTGCATCAGGCCTTGAAGCTAAGAAGCATGAGGCGCAAAAACGTCAAAGAAGTTAACAGTTAACATATAAGGCATAATAATCCACGGATAACCAAGAATCCACCCCTCACAACCACAGTCACAGAGGTACTACACCTACAAACTTCAACAAATCGAACTCTCCAAAGTATTTTATTACTTTCCTTGATCTCCGTTTGCCTATGCTTAGCGATAGACCTATGCGGTTTACTAGCAGAGGGGGTTTATGTCCTTCACTATACAATTGTACAAACTCAATAAGCATGCAGTATCGCTTTTGAAAATAAGCTGAATTGATAGGCTGAAAGGAATTAACTGAATCTTGTGCTGCCATGACTTATACATGCGGACCTACCTTTTGTAATCTTGCAGCTATTTGTGCAACCACCTGGCGGTGTAAAAATATGCGGTTTCGAGCTCTATATTGGTTTTAGCACTTAGTATCCCTGAGAAACTTAACGATGAGGACTTTCGACCATGGATCAATTACATCGAGTCCAAACCTCTAGTGTAAATATAACATTCCTTAATGCCCCCTGAACGGTTGGGCGCAGCATTCTCACCCTTTTATCCTTTAGTATACTGTAGGAACGTAGGAAATCGGATTTTTTACGAACCACGTTGTACCTACCAAGTACTGATACTCCTGGGCTACATTATACCTAGTTTGTTACGCTCCCCTCATACGATACTACATTTCCACGCCAGAAATAGCCTTCTTTCTTTTGCTCGCTGTAGTTGCATGCCAAACAAACACGTCTTTTTAGGATGGAAAAGTATCCGCACTATCCGCAGTTACCACAGAACCTGCAAACGAGTGTATATTTTTGTCAATAATTTTGCCTTTGTATTGCAAATGATTAGGGTTCCTAACTTAATTGTGTTAATTTTTCAATCGCTATAACATAAAATAGTCTTATCCGTTTCTTCTTTTATCTCCGGTGTGTGGTGTTCAGAGTCCGTTATTGCCGGGAACACACAGTAACAAACAAGGCAATGGGGACGCCGTAGTATATCACTTCCAGTACGTGACATGTATCATCTACAAAAGAGAAACAATGTGACATAAAAGGAAACGAAAACACCTACTGTAGTCCACTGTCTTCGTGTACCGTTTCTTCTCTAGTAAATGAGCAAGCAACGCTCTTTGAAAAGTAAAGCAAAACGTGCCGCAAATGTAAAGATTTAATTTCAAACGCACGCAAAACACACGTTTGGTGCTTCTCTAGACCACACATCCATTGATCAGGCAGCAATCCTTTTTCCGTACTATGACCTTGTGTTGATGCTTCCAGTTCTACTGTTACTAACACAGGCATTTCTTTCGGGCCGCCCACAGTGTGGTTACATTTATTCCGGAATGACTAACCGGATTGAAACATATTACCAGGGTCAGCTGACAGAAAGTTTACGGTCCTACCTAATACATGTCACACCTGACGTCACACGTGGTATTAAATACGATACTGTCCGGGTATTGGGTTGCTTAGGCTGGGCTCTTGCGGTTTGTGACTGGTGCAAGTAAACCTGGTTGCCCGCCTTCACAGGAGCATCGAAGAGTTTCTTGTCGTGATATCATTCTGCCGTCGGTGAAGGTTTTCCTGATGAACCCGGACATACTGATATTTTTAATAAAAGGAATCAAGCATCTTGTTAACATACTTGCCACCTATGAGTGTGGCTGCTGCAAAAGGGGGATCAAATGTCACACGGTAATCAGACATCTCTTTCAGCTCACATAAAATTCGCTTTTGGACCAGTAGAGGCGGGAGCTGTGTTCTGATATGCAGCAAGCATTTTCGCAAAGTAGAGCCACACTCACTTACACTTTGTTCCACGGAAGCCATCAGTAGTGACTTCAGAGACTGAGTTGTACGCTGGACTTTGCGTTACCTTGGAGATGGTATGCCTTCATTCGCATTTTATCTATACTGAACACTCGGCGTGTTCCTGTGCCAACAAACTCATAAATCACGAGCCACTATCAGAGCGCAGCTGCCCGGTGCTCTTCATTGACACATCCAGTGATTCATTATCGCCGTTGCCACTGTGATTGTAAAAGTTTGTGCGATCGGGATGGTCTCACATCACTTAGTGAAATAGTCAAGCATGACCAGGATCCACCAATCTTCACGTTGTGCTTTTGAAAAAAGCTCAACGAACTCTACTCCTGATACCTCGTTAGGGTACTTTACACTCATGAGATGTAATGGTAATCCCAGGGTGATATTTGGGTTCTTAAACGTGGAGCATGTCTCACACTGCCGGCAAAAGTTAGCCACGTTTTCTCTTTGATGTGGTCACCAAAAACCATTGACGTGCTGTCGTCTCAACTGTACCGACTTCACTTTGGCTCAGCTGTTCATGAAGTACAACTACCACTTCGTCTATACTGTCCGTGGCACCACCATTCTTCTGAGGGAGTTTGCGTCAGAAGCAAACACTAACACACTTTCGAAGGATAGCTGGTATCGCGTCACCCATAAGCATCGAGCTTCGTAGCCTTTCTCTTTAACTCTGCGGTAGGTTTGTTACCCACAGGAGAGATTTGTAAAAAACTAGTGATACCTCCGGGTCTGCTGGCTGCGCGTAGTGCTTACAATCGTACTCCGAACTTTATAGTTCAAATAGTGCTACGTTTTGCGTAACAGAAGTGGGGCAGTATCCATGACCGCAAATCGGATGTGTGGAAAGGGCGTTATCGTTGGCATGCTGTGCACAGGTAGATGTTAGCACACAAAATATTACTCTTGCATTTGTTCCTGTCGTCTGGCAACCCGTTCCTCCTTGTCACTGAAATACTGTATCCAGCATAGTGACTGATGGTCGGTTTGTACCAAAGGCTTTCGTCGCAACCGGTAGTGTCATTTATATTTTGTGAAAAACACTAGAGATAAGCTTTCTTTTATTGTTTTACACTAGTTCTCTTCACACTATGTGTTTCTGGGATAAAACAGCCCCGGAAGCCTGTTCGCTTGCGTCCATGTCTAAAAGGAGCTCCCCTTAGTTGGTTACAGTTTGTGATGAACCAACACATTTGAGGCGCAGTTGGATTCTTGTAACTGCTCAAAACATCTGACACTCGACGGTCCATCAAAATGTCTGCGCTTCCGGTTACAAAGCATTCAAATGCTTTGTAATCTCAAAGAAATCCTTGACAAATCACCGGTTGTATACATCAGATCCTAAAAACTACGCATCTCTTCAACTTTAGCAGGGGTTGCTCATGATTGGACCCACACTATCTTGTGAAGAAGCTTTCAACTTCCCAACCAAAAATTTATGTCCTAGTTAAATGAGCTTAATGCTTGGCTAAGCGAGACATGCTTACGGAGACGCGCTCTTGTATGTGCAGAAAGTGCAATATGTGATCATGTTAAACGAAGACTTGATTTCTAGTCAAAAGCGGATCTAAGAACATACGTCGCAAAAACCGAACAGAATTCACTCCCTATCATTTGCTTCCTTCCCGTTTTATTTAGCAAGATTTATGGAATATAGCCTAGTGAGTGAAGTCTACGACAGGATGACACGACCATGCACATAAAATGTATGCAACGATGCGTGGATAAGAAACAGAATGTTTCGTGTAACATCAGTAGTAAAGAACTTGGTTGGTAAATGCTTTGAATTAAAGTTTTTGCCGTACTTGCGCGTTTTAACCGAATTCCTATTACTCGAAGTCGTCAGGTAACCAAGTTTCGTTGGCTGTTAGCTGGCACCGGAACGCTTAACGGTAAGCAGTTTTTCGTTTCTCACCGGCAAGTTAAATCTTACAAGACATTGAGAAATGCCAGATACTTGTATGTCACGGATGGACAAAATTTAGGCATCCAGTCAATGTGAAGGATAAAAGCTCTGGAAATTTTGACTGACTGGCAAAGTGGCGTAGAAGAGCGTCAACCCAACACCAGGTAATTGTAAGTAATTAATAGGATCCATAGTAAATTCTGTCCTAGACATACAGCGTAGGAGATAATCCGGTACCTGCGAATGTTAGAGATATTTGTTGGAGGTAATTATCATTTATGCGCGTAATATTTTCCGAAAGTAGGTAGGTTAGAACCGAGTTATTCAGTCCCTAAGTGGAATGATTCATAGCTTGGGATGATTCCTGTAAGGTAGGTAAATTAATCATATCACTCTTTTATTCAGGGTCAATTGAATGTTCTATTCGTTTTGGAAAAGTGAGAGCTTCGTTCTTTCCTAAAAGACCACCGTTAGACCGATTCGGTGGCTACCAACTATCAGGTGAGTTCCATTGACACATTTTGCAGATCACAAGAAAGTGACTATGGAAGAAAGTGCAGACAAACAAAGTAGCATTCACATGAAATGGTAAAGTGCTCATGTAATAGCGTAGATAGTGGTTGACCAAAATTGTAAAAGTAATTTAGATCGTACTCCATGTACCCAAGTTTTTAGTTGCAAACTCTTTACGGGGTGCTTGACTAGCATGCATTTGCGATAAAGAAAAAAGTTGACGTTAAGTTATGATGGGCATAGAACAAGAAAAGGCCGCGTGCCGGTAAATAGATAGGGATAATGAATATCTAGGCTTCTGAAAACAGGTGGGCGCAGGATAAGTGGAATTCCATCGTGCAGCGGGCGATAGAGAAACACTGACAGGGGATACTAAAGAAAGTCCAGGTGAAGTTAGGTTGAATACGGAGTAAGGCGGGGCGGTTGGGTCAATTCTTACCAAAGCATTTAGAAATCAGCTAGCTCTGTAGGGAATAATGTTGTGAGGCTGATTGGAGATAAGTGGTTATAAGTAGCTTGGGATCAGTCAGGAACCAAGCGGCTGGTCAGACAAGACAAGTTCATTGTGCCACCTTACGCATAAGCAGCCCAAGAGAAGTAGGAAGGAGCGAGAGGAAAGCCGCAGGCAGACACTAGATAAGAGCATGATTTGCTTCTGCCATTGATGAAAAATACCTAGTTGTAGAGGTAATAAACTTGCCATCATGATTGTGAGTGGCAAACCAGGTAGGTTTACGGGGACAGGATAGGAAGGATGACACAACGTATCAATGACAGGGGCCGGGGCTGCGAAAGTCAACCAAATCATTTATAGAAAGAAAATGTGTGATGATCATTCTGAATCGGTTATAGTCTTAACAGCATGGGAGGGATAAGCCGAGGGAATTTAGCAGTGGAAATCAGACATTTTAAGGGTATACAAGTATGAAAAGCTAACTCGGTAGAAGGGTCTAGTTCAGTGGTACTTAAACTGGAGGTAGTTACCACCAAAGCGGTAAAATGGAATTTTACTGGGATGAATATTACTACAAGAATGGGGTCATCAATCAATCGCAAAACAACGATCATAAACATCTGTATCAAAACTTATAGCTAACTGCCTACAAACTATTGATTAGCTAGCAGCAACCAATCCCCAGTCACTGTGAATAGATGAAGCCTATTTGGAATCCTGCGTCTATTATTGTTCTGTTGGGTCAGACGGTTGTTTAAGGGGTCGAATTACAGGTTTACTTGAACTTCAATATTGCATCATAGGTCAATCGACCAGGTAAAGTAGCGTGCGTATATTTACATGTTGGACGAGTAAAAACGTGCGACTAGTGTGCAGGACGTTTTGATACAGGGTTTCGGTGGGAAGCTGTCACTCAAGCATGAAACACATAAGAAGCCACTGCCATCTATTCATACGTTATCAAGAATTGCAAACAACCGCATCAACAGGTGCCTAGAATGGGGCAAAAGCAAGAGTTTCAAAGTGTACGAAGTTATAGGTCATTTGGAGCAAAAAGCATACAGGTAAAGCAGATTGGACTCGAGTGGTTGTAAGGTGGAGTAAGCAAATGGACCCATAGTTTTCGACGAAGTCCTTAGAAGGTGACCGAATTAATTTGATGGTTTGTACCATCGATTACAATGAGTTAATCTGGTAAGGTTTGTAACAATTGCAACTAGCGTAATATATATATATATATATATATATATATATGTATATATATATAATATATAACGCCTAGCTGCAGTATATTTTGCAGCGAGCACGTCTTTAAAAATGCGGTTCCACAACGAAGCATTTCTGCATAGGGACTTTATTAAGTTCATCGCCAAACAGTCTAGAAAATGCAATGTTATTTGAAGCCAAGTGCTCAGAGCGAAGAGCAACGAGCTCAGCAACATGAAAGGCCACTTTGGGTAAAGTGCTTTTCGGTACATAGAATAAGAAATGATATTCTACGAACGTAAAGAAGTTGCGAGGAAAGAATTACACTTGTAAATATCGGCCTCCATTTTCAGCCAACTGAAGCTGGTTGAAGCTTCGTATCGAATGATCCTTTGAACCTCCGAAAACATGAAACCGCATATTATAGAAGGAGAAATCAAAAGGTGTATAGTGAATGCTGTTAGGCTTGCTCTTGTTAAGCATAGTACGTAAAGCGTAAATATGACATCGCTTCCTAACAGCAACATCAACAGTCCACACTAAAAGCAGCACGAAGAGCTTGCACAAGGTGCTAAAGGAAGTAAAATATAGTCCACACTTCGCGCGTTACTGGAATCGAACAACGCCGTATCTTGTTCCCAGATACCTGGCTGCGATCAATATATAAAAGGCGACGGCTTCAAAGAAGAGCACTTGCTCTCAGACGCATTGCACACAATCACACTTCGCGAAGAAGTCTTCCAAACCATGAAGGAGTTTGTTGAGGAACAAAAGCTACAGTGATGATGGTTGGTGAGTTTCTGTACAGACGGAGCACAATGCATCTGGAGCGTCCTTTCGGGATTCCAAAATTTTATCAAAACATTTGCTCCGCACACCACTTTGATGCCTTGTATCATACATGGTTAAGCTTTAGCAGGGAAAACTCTTTCACTTGCTATGCTGGACGCGTTAACCAAGGTAGTGAAAATAGCAAATGTCATCCACGGTAATGCAGCAAGTAAAAGTGTATTCACAATTTGTGCTAGGAAGCTGGAGGCCACCAGGTCTCACAGTTATTGTACACAGAAGTGCGTTGTTCATCACACGGCAAGGTGTTGCAACGATTGCTCGAGCTTCGGGAAGACAGAGGCATGTTTTATTAAAGGAAGCAACTGCGCGAGGGCAAGGGCTAAGAACTACAAGCCATAATAACAGCCAACGGATTCATTTCAAAACTGGTATAGTTTGGGGATTTCGTCGGATAAACAAATACACTGAACCTTACCTTGCAAAAATATGACGAATAAGTTAACTACCAAGGATACCGTTGCTAGTCTTGTTCTACCATTGCAGCTTTGCTAAAGCGGAGGTGTGTAGGACGACGAGCCGATGTGGTCAGAACTAATAATGGTGCTCGAGAGAAAAATAAAAATGCACGTTCACAAATGAAAGTACTTACAAGTTTTATTCAGCAGATACTTTGTTGATTCGGAAATTTGTCAGGTCAATGACTGGGTGCTAGAACCTTTTCAGGGAATGAAGGAATATTTTGAGGTACTAAACACAAAGCCAATGCATAATTCTTAGGAATTTACGAAGGTAGAGTTTAGAACATCGATTTACCATACCCGCATCCAGTAGCATATTGGGAAAAGATATGTCAAGGTGTTTATTGTCATTGGTATGCGCATTGGGAATATTGATCCCCTTCGTAACAATTTATAAGCGTTTAGTTGGAGTTTCGACAATAGTGGCAATGGAAACAAAAGCAAAGAAGCGTAGAAACTTGGTGCGCGACTTACGATGTGTCTTAGCCGAAATTGCAGTTGATATAACAGAAGTTAATGGAAGCAAGCAATATCAGCCGTCTCATGGAAGTATATCACCACTGGAGTACATCAAATATAGCACGAAAGCAAATTTTATTATTCATTCAATGATCGAGAGTAATTACAAATGGCTATCATTTCCACTAATTAAAAGCATAATGCGCGATAGTTATTAGTTAATCAGTTATTGTAACGGAAATGTGCTTTCGGAGTAATTGATCAAATCCAATCCGATTTACGGGTCATATTCCGAAAAAGGGTATGAACTGCTCGTCTAAATCCATCTCCGCTTCAGAGGTAGTAGCTGTCTCAACCGTTCTTAGAAAGGCTAGTCTGAATTAGGAACAGGTCAGGTGAGGTTACGAGGTGTATAGGCTGAGCTTAGAGGTCACGTGAACCCTGGTTATTGATTGGGGCAAATGACCACTTCAGAAGATGACATTGTCTATAAGGGGTAGAGAGTGGATTCAAAATAGGTTTCAAATAAATAAATACACATTTAGCTTTGACCATGCGATGCTTGCCCACGGAAGCATAATCAAAAACAAGCAATTGTACAGTCGCTTCCTTGTACTTGTAACAGTGGCAAACGAATGTTGTTCAGATGCTCACGGTGGAAACGGTACAAGTAGTACTAAACTAAAAGTGAAAAATTTCTGTTTCTAATGTCCAGCACGGTTGTATTGGCATAATCAGTCTGCCATATCTTGCAGCAGTGCATCAGCCAAGGATAGAACAAAAAGTACGGATGCTAACTGAAATAAAGTAGAAATGAATATGTGACGAACGAGAAAGGTGTTTTCACGATACACTGGGTTCAGGTGAGTTTAACGTAAAGCTTGACGGTAAATGCGCGGGTAGAGACGTGGCGACGGACTACGCTGATGAGACAGGGTTACGGCGTATCAAAATGGTGAAAAGTGGCGCCGGTCGACTTGCCAATCGTATGCTGTTGGCTGTGACTTGATTAGGTAGCGAGTCGCATCCGCCACGTCGCAGTGTTGTTAAACGGACATGTGACTATTTTATAGTGAGAGCTTGCCAAGCGCAAGCCCAATTACCTCCTGGAACCTTGCGATTGACCCATTCGGACTGCAAGATATAACTGGAAATGCTTTTCTTATTAACCGATTATGGGCTCTGGTATTCACAGTCAGGATACTACCAAAGTTTCTATTGGCTGATGGATGATAGGTGAGAGCCTGCTTCATCTATGTGTCCTGTCCTGTCCTGACTGAATGACTCGACCCGTTTGGTAGGTATATCAAAAATTGTGTATATTTGGTAGGTTATGTGTTAGTTGTTTATAGAACCGCGTAATGGCTTCGGGGAGTATCCAAAAGATATCCTGTTAAAGTATTTTTGGTGCACGGAACAAGGCCGCATTGCTCACAACCATCCAACTTATCGACAGTTTGACACCTCCACCTCATATCTGAAGTCTCTTTTGCCATGCGTGCTTATCATTATTTTCTTCCGGAGTGTGAACGTCCTTATCCGCTGCTTCTTACCTCTATCTGTTTATCTCTAGTATAACTGATACGTCCCGAGTAGCCACCAAGACTGTGGCTTATTCCCATTTCAGCTTTACAGGCTACCGGCTCTAACCCACAAATGGGTGTTGGCTCTCTCCCTCTGACCCCATACAACGTCACCTACAATACGCAGTGCAGCGCAGTAGCCATACAGATTCTAAGCTTCTATTCACTTCCTTCCACGGTCTATTATCTTGACCGTAAATGGCTGCTAAAACTTTTACCAACATGATCCTGAACTGAAGAATGGCCGCACAGCCTACTACTTTCATCCTCTAAGTTAACTGCACTTACCCGACTTCACCGCCTCCGGCCTTAACCTTATAAGAGGCTCCGCTTACTACTGGCACCCTATCACTTCCACACGGAACACTAGCCGTGTAACTACTGACGTTCACACCACATTTACCAGTATTCACGGCCAAGCTTGCTACTGGGCTACCGTCACAACTTGCTTGTGCTATTAACAACTCGCAGATGTTAGGATTAATAATCCCGCGCGACTCAGCACGATAGCAGTACATAGCTGTAAACGGGCCACCAGCCTCCTCGAATCTCCAAGTTTTCCCGTCCTTTATACACACGTACAACAAGTTTATATGACATATAATGACAAATGTACATTATGTCTAGTCTTTCAAGTCACAACGTTCTGTTGCATTCCATTCGTTTCCCCGTATGCACTTTGATTGTATTTCCCCTTGGCTTGCTGTTGTCCGTTTCGCCTCTTTCCAAGTTTACCACAGGTACGTCCAATATACTGGGTCAAAACTCCAACGACTGGATGGTCCGCAATTAGCCACACCGATAATTAACCTCACAAAGAACATATCGCTTGAACGAACAGGATTGCAACCCAACGCGCCCACAGGACAACGCACCATATGCTTGAGTAAGAAAGTGGATAACAGCTGACTGCAAGTAGCAGCAAATGAGATCTACATTAGGCCTTAACATTTACTTGGAAAAAGTTCCAGGATCGCATAACGTGGTTACCCATATTTTTAAATTTACATTATCAAGCTGTTTTAACTGTGAAGTCGAACAGAAATCACGACCTTATAGCATTTTGTGCCCTTTCCAATGTTAAGACCAAAGTTGACCACATTGGATTGGTGCAGCTTTGATTAAACCTATTTGCTCATGCTTGGTTAGCTTGTCTCTTTCAACACCGAGAATATAAAAATTAATTAATTAATTAATTTAATCGTTCAGGCCATTTGCTTTTTCCATTGACTTAACTGAGGACTCCACTTTCCCAAACAGTTGTTACTTACCCCGGGAGGACTTCCGAGTCCTTGCTCCTGACAACTTGTTACACTCCGTTAGTTGGAGGCAAGTCACCTAAGCTCGTCGCAGTGTTGTTAGACAGGCATCAGTGGCGTTTATAGGGAGAACGCTTGCCAGGCGAAAACCCACTACGTCCTGGAGCACGGTCGCTAAACCTTTGCTGGAACAGGCTAGACTCGAACTACCCAGCTGTTGTCAGGAGAAGGCATATTTTCGTTGTCCATTGAGCAGCCTGCTATTGCTGACAAGCCATAAGCAAGCGATTAAACGCTTGACAGGCGGGACCAAAGATTACGTAGTTATGGAGTGATTCAGGTAGGTTGTGGCAATCATTTGTTTTGAGGGCTATTTTGTAGACAGGCTTTGGCTGAACTAATCCTCTTGATAAGTACATCCAGGTCAAATTGTTCAGTGACATTAGAACAGGAAGGGAGTGAGTGTGTTAGTGATCTGAGTTGATCCACTTTTGTCTTTGTAGGTTTATTCGGGCGTAGACGAACAGGCCAGCTGGTATCCTTCGTAAGTTTCGGGTGATAACTTCAGACCTCGGGAGAGAAGAAAAAAGTACAGAAAAGGAGAGCAGCAGAGACTACCAAGGAAAACGGTGACAATGTGTGGTGTGAATGTAAAAGTCCTATAACATGGTAAAAATGATACATGAAGAGCAAAGAAACTATTTGGTATTTTGTGTTCTGCAACCACCTAAAGTATCTATGCGAGCGAAGGTTGCTTAATAACTAGAAGCAGGAATAAGAGGCTGAATGAGGACAAGGAGAAGACGGTGGCAAGCGAAAGCAGAAAAAATGAAACTAAATAGGAAAGCCTGGTAGTGGGATGAATGTCTAAATAAATAAATAAATAGTATATTCTCGGTAAAAACGAGACACACCTGTAAAGGCGTGATCAAATATGCATACAAGCATAGCTTCTGTGGAATGTTAAAACATTTCGTTTTGATGAAAGTTATAAAAGAAAAGATGTTGTCCGTATGAGTGAGCATACTGTCAGGTAATAGTCAGACCCAGGGACATTATGGCGCTGTGGCGCGCAAAAATCCGTCAAAACACAAGTTGGGGGTAATTTCGCCAGGCAGTGATCCGTGAGCACAGGAGCCTAAACAAGGCTTTTTGCAACCAATAACCATTACGAGATAGAGATGATCTGTGCTCCAACAAAGCATTGTTCATAGCAGAATTAGTTGCACAGGTTCGATGTAGAAGGCTGAGGACTGCGTCAGTGTGAAATGCATAGCTGTGACTTTATTTTGTGGCGAGTCACATCCGCCACGTTGCAGTTTTCAAGTTCAAGTTCAATTTGGACAGGAAAGGTAGGAGAATTCCCATGTGCGTTCCTTCTTCAATGCGTCGTTGAACCAGGATGGAGTTCGCGGGAGCGGTTTGGAGCCGAGAGGAGCCAAATCAATACACACGAATCACATAACGGTCAACCAATCAATGCCCACGCGGCCTGCACTAGCAGTCCCCACTGTACCGGCCACCTGAATAGAATAAAGGTTAAGAGAAGGGAACCAACAAAAACAAAATAATGGTAATTGTAGTACAGGAGAGAATGTGTGAGGAGCCAAGGAAATAGATGTAGAAGTTAAGAACTAAACGGAAAGGTCTGAAACTGCAACCCAAGGGCGTCGAGTCGATGTTCAAACTCCTTCACCGTTGGTGCTAACACTACTTCGCTGGGTGGTGCGTTCCATGAGTCGATGACCCTGCGAGACAACCGAACGTCAGCTCTAACGTGATCAGATCTAGGCTTATGCAACTTCAGAGCTTGACCACGAAGAGATGACATCTGAGCCGGCTGGAACAGTCCAGTTAGATCAGGCCCAATGTTGTTGGTCAATATACGGTACGTAAGAATCAGATCTCCCCGAAGGCGCCTATAGTGCAGCGAAAACATCTGCAACCTGAGCAGCCTATCGGGATACGAGAGATGCCTCAATCCTTGTACCATTTTCGTACCAACCCTCAGAACTCGTTCAAGTGTCATCTTATCGCGTACCAAGCATGGAGGACAGGCCTGCACGCAGTACTCCAAGTATGGCCTGACGAAGGCTGAGAACAATATAACGAACATTTCATTTGTTATAATGCCGAATGACCTGCGGATCATCCACAGCATTCGGAAACCCTTACGGGTAGCATTTGTCCAGTTCTCGCTGGATTTGAAGTCAGAGGATAACGAGATACCCAAGTCAGTTTGTTCAGTCACTTGACGCAATACATTTCCGCCAAGTACGTAAGAAGTTGTGGGAGTGCTTGATCCTATGCGCAGGACCGAACACTTTGCAAGATTGACTGGCAGCTGCCACAATTCTGACCACTCCCAAAAGCTTGTCCAGAGCTGTCTGTAAAGCCGTGGGCCCAACAGAACCGCTCACTGTATTCCAAAATTTTAAGTCATCCGCAAACATAAGGGATGGTACCTTAAGCTTCTCAGGGAGGTCATTGACATACAATGCAAACAGTAGAGGGTCGAGAACCGACCCTTGAGCAACACCACTCCGGACGGCTTGTCCGAAAGACAGCCCGGAACCCACTCGGACGCTCATCTACCTTCCTTCCAGGAAAGCCGAAATCCAATTCAATACTTTGCTTGAAACGCCGTAGGATTCTAGTTTAAACAAAAGACGGCAATGCGGTACAGTGTCAAAGGCTTTAGAAAAGTCGATGAACAAAACATACACTGCCTGTCCTTGGTCCACAGCCTCAGCCCAGCACTCTCGGGCTACCAACATATTAGTCAAACAGGAGTGGCCTCTGCGAAAACCATGTTGAGACGGGTTGAGCAAACTGAACTTAGCTAAGTGCTTTTCCAGAGCATCTCTTACAAGCTTCTCTAATACTTTCACCAGTACGCTTGTTAGGCTAACCGGTCTATAATTTTCAGGTAAGTGCTTATCACCCTTTTTGAAAATAGGGCACACGATAGCATCTCTCCAGTCAGCAGGTAGGGAGCAGCTACGAAGAGACTTCTCAAAGATACACTTAATCGGTTTACACAGCAACCCAGCCAGCTCGTACAAAAGTTTGGGATGGAGGGCATCTATCCCGGCAGCTTTTGTGGGATTTAGGTCACGCAGGAGCATGTGTACCTGAGCTTCCGAGATGAAAAGGTCCATCAGAAAGAGTCAAAGGGTATCTTTGCTTGTAATTTGATATTAGGCAATGGAGATTCATGAACAAACGACCTAGCATACTGTTCTGCAAGTAAGCAGGCCCTTGGCCTGATCGGTTGATACTTCAGTGCCGTCAGGTCCAAAGAGCACAGGGATAGGCGAATTTGCATTGCATCTCCGTTTGACATAGCCAAAGAACCGTTTCCGGTTTGTTGATGCAGACCGAGCTAGCGCTAGTTCGTATCTCAAGCGTGCGGCCCGCAGATGTTGTTTACATGCATATCGCACGCTTCGGTAGCGATGATGGGTACTTTCTGAGGGAGCTGATACGTAAGTCCTCCAACACCAGGGATCGCCTACGGAGCATCCTGCGCGCCTCAGAGTCAAACCAAGGGGGGTTCCCCCCTACTTTCTTCCTCGCTGAGATTGGAATGTGGGGAGAGAAATCCCGCAAAGAAAGGAGTTGAACTTGTCCCAAGCAACCTGGACGGTGTCATCCTCTGACATGATACAGAGTTGATTTGCATCCCTGTCCCTGATGGCTTGAAAATCAGCGCGCCAGATATTTGGACTTCTGACCATACACTCTTCACGTACCCGACTTAAGGCGCATTTGAATAAGAGGCAGACGTGATCACTAGAGCCCAAGGGAGCAGCATACACTACATCTAACTCATCTACAAAGTCCAGCGATTTCGCAAAGATGAGGTCTAAAAGGGAAGGCTTTTGGCCCTCCATGAACCTAGTTGGGCTTTGTACAAACTGATGAAGGGATGCTTGTAAGGATAGGTCAAGGAGATCATTTGAAAACGTCCAGTTGCCGCAGTGCAGAAATTGCGCCAATCCACCTCAGGAACATTAAAATCACCCATAACAAGACATCTATTGTCGTATGAGTACGAATGAAATCAATGAGCGCGCTTGACGTACTTTCGGGGCTTCTGTATACTAACACAATTTTGAATTGCGTGAAAGAAGCGCAAACATCCACCGCGAGCGCCTCGGCAGTTACATCAGGGGAACTGAAAGAATATGTTCGTGAAATAGTCAAGGTGGAGTTGACGTACAAAGCAACTCCACCTCCGCGACAGCATGAGGCGCGATCAGCTCGCAGAAGGGTATAGCCAGGCAAACATACTTCACTGTTCAGGATATCGGAGAACAGCCACGTCTCAGCAAAAGCAAGTACGTCTGGCCGGGAGCTTTCTACAAGTGCCAATCTCACACATCTTGTTCCTCAGACTACACACATTGTTGATGACTACTTTAACGAAATTGAGATTGTGGGTCGGGGATCGGGTGCCATAAGAACGGGCTCTGGAAGGGCGGAAGTAGACCACCGACTCACCACCCGAAAACCCACCAATCAAAGTCCCGTTTCACCCGCCTCGCGACGGGCTTTGAGGTCCTTTATGGCGGCCTTCAATTTCAACCTATCAGTCAATGGGAGGTCAGGTTGAATACTGACCCCAGAACCCTTGAGTTTCAAAGCGAAACGCAGAAGCGTATTACGCTCGTCCGGTGTTGATAGAACAACTCTCAGTAAACGGGGTTTGACGTCCGAAACACCGACCGGCACAGACCCAAGCCTAATGTTGTTAAGCGGACATTTGTGGCTTTTTATAGGGAGAACGCTTGCCGGGCGAAAACCCACCACGTCCTGTAACACTGCAGTAGCTTTCGTAGAACAGTAGTGCAAGTCGGTTATGCATCGTATAGACCGATTTTACATTCTATTATTCGCAGTCGGTTGACAGCCAAAATTCTTCGTTGGTTGGCTGAATGGCTTAGTACTGATACGCCAGCAGTCGTTGAAGCTGGTCAATGATGCAAGATTCGAAGAGTCGAATGCTAATGATGCAGGTGAGTAACCACATTGTTAATAGAGGCTGGCTCTTCTATTATATTCTTGCTCGGCTCGCAAACCATGTCCAGCTATCCACGCTGGACTTGTCATGGGGTCGGTGAGTGAAGTTGTTTCTTGTGGCTGAATATGTCCTTAATAGGTAAAAACGCCATTCTCCGCAAATTGGATTTGGGATTCCTAGCCGATCCTCAAAAGAAGAGAGGCCTTGGTTTGGTGCCTATGGGCATTTGGGGACTGAGAGGCTGGAGTAGTAGAAGAGGTTTAAAACTGAGTACCACAGTAACAAAGGGAATCAAAAGAAGCTTAGGATGTTGAGCTGACGCTTGTGATAACTACAGCGCCATTGAACCGATGCGATATGGACAAAAAGAAAGGCCAAACAAGATAGGGGAACGTAATTGTGAGCTGAGATTCATGATGGTGGAGCCGAGGGGCAAAAGTCAATCATAGACCTGAAATTGCAATTTTGCAGGCGACCAAGAATGCAGGTAATGAGCCATTATCATGAGGCTGTTTCTTATGCCAATGAGAACTGTAATCGATGCTCAAAGGAAGAGAAGCCATTGATTAAGACCTATAGGCATTTAGAGCCGGAGGCCGGTGCGGTCCAGGAGGTTTAATAGTGCGTGGCGCAGTAGGAAAGTGGATCAAATGTGGCCTAGTATGTTATGCTGACGCTATGGGAACCTAAACCACCATTGAACCGATGGGATATGGACCAGAAAAGAGGCCAAACAAGAGAGGGGACATAATTGTGATCTGAGAAGCATGAGAGTGGAGCCGAGAGGCAAAATTCAACCAGGGACCTGAAATTTCAATTTCGGCAGAAGGACAAAGCATGCAGGTAATGTACCAGACTGAGGCGAGTACAAGAGGCAGTTACTTATACAAATGAAAACTTTTGCCGACGGCAGCCATACTCGAATGAGAGAGGCCTTGATTTGAGACCGATGGGTATTAGGAGCCTGAGAGGCCGGACAAGTCCAGTAGGTTTAATAATGAGTGTCACAGTAGCAAAGAGAATCAAGCGAGGGCTAGTAATTTGCGCTGGCGTTAGAGGTACCTATACCGCCATTGAACGGATGCGATATGGACCAAAAAAGAGGGAGACGATACTTGTGAGCTGAGAAGAATGATAGCGGAACCAAGAGGCAAAAGTCAATCAGAGACCTGAAATTGCAATTTGCAGGGGTCCAAGCGTATTATAATGTATCAGACGGAGTAGAGTACATGAGGCTGTTTTTTATGCCAATTAGAACTTGAATCAATGTTGAAAGGAAGAGAAGCCTTGGATTGAGACCCATAGGCATTTGGAGCCTGAGAGGCCAACTAGTCAAAAGGTTTAGGAGTGAGAGTCACAGCAACAAGAACATATAGCGACGTCTGGGATTAGGCATACAGAAAATGAATCGGACGGAGACGAAAAGCTTGCGGCCGTTACCTATACCATTGAGAACCTTAATCGATGGCAGCCGATCCTCAGAGGAAAAGAGGCCCCGGCTTGAGACCTATAGGCATTTGGAGCCTTAGAGGCCGGAGTAGTCCAATGGGTTTAACGATGAGTGCCATAGTTGCAAAGAGAATCACACGGGAGCTAGTAATTTGCGTTGGCGTTAGAGGCACCTATACCACCAGTGAACCGATGCGATATGGACCAAAAGAGAGGCCAAACAAGATAGGGGAACGTAATTGTGAGCTGAGATTCATGATGGTGGAACCGAGAGGCAAGAATCAATCAGAGACCTGAAATTGCATTTGCAGGGGACCAAGCATACAAGTAATGAGCCAGACGGAGGCCAGTATCATGAGGCTGTTTCTTATGCCAATGAGAACTGTAATCGATGCTCAAAGGAAGAGAAGCCGTTGTTTAAGACCTATAGGCATTTGGAGCCGGAGGCCGGTGCGGTCCAGGAGGTTTAAGAGTGCGTGGCGCAGTAGGAAAGTGGATCAAATGTGGCCTAGTATGTTGTGCTGACGCTATGGGAACCTAAACTACCATTGAACCGATGCGATATGGACCAGAAAAGAGGCCAAACAAGAGAGGGGACAATACTTGTGATCTGAGAAGAATGATAGTGTAGCCGAGAGGCAAGATTTATCTAGGACATGATCTTTCGATTTAGGTAGAGGGATCAAGCGTACAGATAATGACTCGGACGGAGACGAGAATTATGAGGCCGTTACTTATACCGTTAACAACCTTATTCGATGGCAGCCGATCCTCAGAGGAAAAGAGGCCTTGGCTTGAGACCTATGGGCATTTGGAGCCTTGAGAGGCCTGAGTAGGCCAATGGGTTTAACGATGAGTGCCATAGTTGCAAAGAGAATCACACGGGAGCTAGTAATTCGCGTTGGCGTTAGAGGCACCCATACCACCATTGAACGGATGTGATGTGGACCAAAAGAGAGGCCAAACAAGATAGGGGAACGTAATTGTGAGCTGAGATTCATGATGGTGGAACCGAGAGGCAAGAATCAATCAGAGACCTGAAATTGAATTTTGTAGGGGACCAAGCATACAGGTAATGAGCCAGACGGCGGCCAATATCATGAGGCTGTTTCTTATGCCAATGAGACTGTTATCGATGCTCAAAGGAAGAGAAGCCATTGATTAAGACCTATAGGCATTTAGAGCCGGAGGCCGGTGCGGTCCAGGAGGTTTAAGAGTGCGTGGCGCAGTAGGAAAGTGGATCAAATGTGGCCTAGTATGTTGTGCTGACGCTATGGGAACCTAAACCACCATTGAACCGATGGGATATGGACCAGAAAAGAGGCCAAACAAGAGAGGGGACATAATTGTGATCTGAGAAGCATGAGAGTGGAGCCGAGAGGCAAAATTCAACCAGGGACCTGAAATTTCAATTTCGGCAGAAGGACAAAGCATGCAGGTAATGTACAAGACGGAGGCAAGTACGTGAGCAGTTACTTATACAAAAGAGAACGTTTGCCGACGGCAGCCGATGCTCGAATGAGAGAGGTTTTGTTTTGAGCCCGATGGGTATTAGGAGCCTGAGAGTCCGGACAAGTCCGGTAGGTTTAATAATGAGTGTCACAGTAGCAAAGAGAATCAAGCGAGGGCTAGTAAGTTGCGCTGGCGTTAGAGTTACCTATGCCGTCGCTGAAGCGATGCGATATGGACCAATTGAGAGGCAAAACAAGAGAGGGGGACGATACTTGTGAGCTGAGAAGAATGATAGTGGAGCCGAGATGCAGGATTAATCTAGAACATGATATTTCGATTTAGGTAGAGGGATCAAGCGTACAGATAATGACTCGGACGGAGACGAGAATCATGAGGCCGTTACTTATACCGTTGACAACCTTAATCGATGGCAGCCGATCCTCAGAGGAAAAGAGGCCTTGGCTTGAGACCTATAGGCATTTGGAGCCTTAGAGGCCTGAGTAGTCCAATGGGTTTAACGATGAGTGCCATAGTTGCAAAGAGAATCACACGGGTGCTAGTAAGTTGCGTTGACGTTAGAGGCACCTATACCGCCATCGAGCCGATGCGGTATGGACCAAAAGAGAGGCCAAACAAGAGAGGGGAACGTAATTGTGAGCGGAGATGCATGATAGTCGAATAGTTTTAAGAATGAGTACCGCAATAGCAAAGGGAATCAAAGGAATGCTTGAGGCAGTGAAGGTAATCACGCCAGAGTTGTTTGTCTTCGGTTGCGGACCGAGGGATCCATGTACATATATTCTTCTAGGTGAGTAAATTGTTCTCTGAGTACGAGGCAAGCTAAACCCATTTGTTTAGACCCCATGAAGGTAGCGCCTCCGGAATGGCGGAATGAGCTCCATTTGGACCAGTGTGTGGGTTTTTCATTTCCTGGAGAAAGGACCAGGCGGTTTGAGGATAGGTCGGCCAGTCCCAGTGGATAAACCTTCTTGTTTTGGCGGATGTACCTGTGGGAATCTCGGGAAAAACGGGCAACGGACAAGAGGTGGCCAAACAGAGACAGCAATGAATCAAGAAGCAATAACACAGACTGGTGGCGCTCACCGGTGCCTATGATAACTTCAAACTTATGTAATTTTGTTTAGTATACATAATTCGCAGGCGCGTTCTATACATTACGTCGCTGGTGTGACTCAGACTACAGCTACTACGTGGGAAGAAGGTTATGCACGCCCAGGGTCAAAAGACCGATATAACAAAGCGTATTAACAAAGGTTAAGCAAATGATGTGATGGTTTTAGAGAAAAAGGTAAACCGATGATGATGGCAGAAGCCAGCATGCGAGAGGCATCTTATGTGAAACTGAGGACAACTAGGTTGAGACCGAATGCGGGAGCAAGACTGGTAGAGCAACATTCCAAGAGGAAAAGGAATTTCAAGGAATCTGTAGGACTAGTCAATACTAGTCCGAGACGATGCGCGGAATTAAGCGCGGATATCAGAAGGCAATTGGAGTCGGACACAGCGGACTGTATTCGATGGGCTACAACAAGAAGCGGACGGATGAAGCGAGGCAAGAGCGTACACGTGAGCGCGGGGACTTACAAGGCAGTTGTGTGTCGAGCCGGTTGTAAGATTAAAACAAGAAGGAGTAATGTACAATCGGTCAACAAGTAAATTGTACACGAAAGATAAGAGTTATCTTTTTGGGCGCTACAGAGCTCCCCCCTAGAAGGCTGAACATAGAAAGCCTTCGAAATCGAAAAGGAATGTTGAAAACAGGTTCGTAAGGCGAAATCGTGCCGAGTAAAAATGGGCGTGCGTTCGTGTAAATGGGGGTTCGTCGGAAGTCGGAGTCCGCTGTGCCGTTTATGATTCGTTATTTATTGAATGCAGGGCAGGGTGCATTTCGGCGAGCCGTTGGAGCGGGCTTGTCGGACTACAAAAAAACTGGCTAGTCCAGAAAAAGGCCGACAGGACCTCAACCTCCGCTGCTGCCAAACGGTGCGCTTGGGAGTGGTCTCTCCCCCCGCCGCACCCCGCCCCGCGCCATAACGACCCTCGTCCCACGAAGAAAACGACCATGGTCCCACGGAGAAGCGACCCTCGTCCCGCGGAGAAGCGATCCTCGTCCCGCGGAGAAGCGATCCTCGTCCCGCGGAGAAACGACCAGTGTCCGCGTCAGGGTCCTCGAAAACATTCCTCGTGTGGGCCAGTCGATCGAAGGGGAGGGTTGGGGCATGTAAAGACGAGAAAATAGAAAAAGACGCGCAGAAAACGCCAAAAAGAACAAACGAATGAGCTGCGTGTTTAAATATTTTTTGGTTTTTGAATATTTTTTTCGAAAAAGGTTTTTCGGGGGTTTTTGATATTTTTGTTTGTTTTCAAAACGTTAATCGACCAAAAACGAGGCAAATATATACAATATCTACAAAGTTAAAAGTATTTACACTGTACATAGTCGGAGAAGCGAACGGGCTTACGTACCTCCCGACCACGGCGATTGGTCGTGGGAGGCGGCGGACTAGGTTCGGGTGATGTCGGAACTGCTGAAGCTTGCAGACCGTGATCGTGGTCTGGTTGGACTTCACTAGCATGCGGAAAATTGGTACGGTGAGTTGTGACGTCGCACGAGGCACTACTAGACGAAGTAGGCGAGATAGTTTCTTCCATAAAGGCGGGTTTCAGACGGTCGATGGTGACGACTTCGTGTCGACCACCGCGGTCAATAGTGTACGCCTTACTCGCACGATGTAGCACCTTGAAGGGTCCTATGTACGGCGACTGAAGAGGCTGTCGAACACCGTCTGCGCGAAGAAGGACGTGTGAACACGTAGACAGCTTCTCGGGCACGTACACTGGTGTCTTCTGTGATCGAGGAGCAGGTGGACGTAACTCACGCATCTGGTGAGCCAATCGATCAGTGTAACTTCCGTAGTCAAAAGTGGAAGTACATGGGGCTGGTGCTACCAGCTGTCCGGGCAACCGCAGCGTGCAACCGTAGACTAGCTGCGCTGGTGTGGCGTCGAAGTCAGCCTTAACCGTGTTTCTTAAACCTAGGAGAACGAGGGGAAGCGTTTCAGACCATGAAGGATCTGCGTGCGCACGTAGCGCTGCCTTCAACTGGCGGTGAAAACGCTCCACCATGCCGTTAGCGGCCGGATGATACGCTGTCGTCTGAACGTGGCGACAGCCTAAATCCTTAAGCAACGTGGCAAACGTTGACGAAAAATGTGACCCTCGATCGGTGGTCACGATGGCGGGACAGCCGTATTGAGCTACCCAGCGCTCCATAAAAGCTTTCGCTACAGTTTCCGAGGAGCAATTTGGGATAGGGACGGCCTCAGGCCATCTAGTAAATCGATCGATGCAGGTCAGTAGATATACCGAGCCTTTGGAAGGCGGCAGAGGACCTACGAGGTCGACGTGCACGTGATGAAAGCGTGCGTCTGGCGTCGGAAAAGTGCCTAATGGGCTTCTCGTGTGCTTGTGCACCTTCGCGCGTTGACACGGAAGGCAAGCAGCTGCCCAGGTACGGACGTCCCGATTAACATTGCGCCAAACGAATCGTGCGGTTACGAGTTTAACCGATGCACGAACGCCTGGATGAGACAAGCCGTGCAACGCGTCGAACACGGTCTGCCGAAACTCACGTGGGACGACTGGGCGCGGCGTGCCCAGAGATAAATCGCACAGTATAGTGCCGTCTGATGATGTCAGCGGAACAGGTCGTATGTCCAATGAGGGAGACCTGCGTAGTAGATCAACCTCAGGGTCCTTGAGTTGCGCTGTGGCCATGGCTGCCAAGTCGATAGCAGTGCCGGCGTCAGCGGAGATAGCTTGAATGCGGGAAAGTGCATCGGCGACGGCGTTGTGCACACCTGAGACATGCCGTATATCGGTCGTAAACTGAGCGATATAGTCAAGGTGGCGCGACTCTCTAGGAGAGTATCGGTCGGTAGTCGAGCCGAGCACGTAAGTTAGGGGTTTGTGGTCGGTGAAGACGACAAAGGAGCGGCCTTCTAGGACGTGTCGAAAGTGACGTATCGCTAGATATACGGCAAGTAGTTCTCTACCGAACGTGCTGTAGCGAGATTCGGTAGGTTGTAGGCGTTTGGAGAAAAACGCTAAGGGCTGCCACGTGTCGGCTACGCGTTGCTGCAAAACAGCGCCGACCGCGACGTCCGAGGCGTCAGTACTAAGGGACAGTGGGGCGGTCGGATCGTGATGCGCTATGGAAGCTATGTTGGCGATAGCCTCTTTCAGCGACTTAAAAGCAGCGCGTGCTGCGGTAGGAAATTCGAACGTCTTGAGTTTCCCTCGGAGAAGGTCCGTGAGGGGTTGCATCAGAGAGGCGCAGTTGGGTATAAATCGACGGTAAAAGTTGACCAGGCCATCAAAACGCCTGAGCTGCTTGAAAGAATGAGGCTCGGGGTAGTCGATAATGGCTTGAATTTTATCTTGCAGTGGCACGACGCCTGCAGAAGAGATACGATGGCCCAGGAAATTAACTGAATCGACACCAAACGAACACTTTTCTGCGTTGATCGTCACCCCGTGTTGAGATAAACGATCAAAAAGTGTTCGCACGTGGCGTATGTGCTCTTCTCGTGAAGAGCTTGCGATTAAAATGTCGTCAAGATACGCGTAAGCAAAGTCTAAGCCGCGACAAACTTGGTCGATGAAACGCTGAAAAGTTTGCGCGGCGTTCTTTAGACCAAATGGGCAGGGGGGTTTTCTTCCATAAAGGCGGGTTTTAGCCGGTCGATGGTGACGACTTCAAGTCGACCACCGCGGTCAATACTGTACGTCTTACTCGCACGATGTAGCGCCTTGAAAGGTCCTATGTACGGCGAATGAAGAGGCTGTTGAACACCGTATGCTCGGAGAATGACGTGTGAACACGTAGACAGCTTCTCGGGCATGTACACTAGTGTCCTCTGCGATCGAAGAGCGGGTGGACATAGTTCACGCATCTGGTGAGCCAATCGATCAGTGTAACTTCCGTAGTCAAAAGTGGAAGTACATGGGGCTGGTGCTACCGGTCTTCCGGGAACCATAGACTAGCTGGGCTGGTGTGGCGTCGAAGTCGGTTTTACAGTTGATAATTATAGTAATAATAATAATTAAAAATATTATATATATACATTACATTGGAAAGGTGTCG
>OX104064.1:220228823-220268642 GCA_944474145.2 Dicrocoelium dendriticum
AAACGTGCAGCGAGGAACTCACCGAAACGGTTTGTGCCAACGGATGTGCAGTCAGTTAAACAAATGGACGTTTCGGAGGTTAAAACAACCATAAAATCCAATGTTATAAGATACTGAAAGAGCATGCTTTCAGTTGCACTACAAGAGAAATAAATCGAAATTCATCAAAGAGCTGCACAATAGTGTGCATCTACACATGAGGTATAACAATACCTCAAGTATGAGCAAGCTCAACCACCAGAAGTAGAGTTGTTAAAGCCCAACCAATGTAGACCAAAACGGATTTCACGCCCAAATGCAATTAGCTAAATTTTACTAAATTTTCCCATGCTTATTTCTTTATTATTAGTGACAGGCTCCTATAGCTCACTGACGTTAGAGACAGAGCCTCATGAATATAGAAAATCGACCCTAAGTGATAAATCTTGTGATGATTAGCTAAGTAATGTGTGTATTTTGTAGGCCGAAATCTGTCAATGGATCTGAAAGATCCTCAGGGTTACTCAGGTAGACCTGGCTCATGCGGCCTTGTTGTAAGCTTTAGAAAAGCTTAGAGGCTTAAAAAATGCTAAACTCTATTTTACTGGTTGTGTATGTGGCCCAGTATCCCCTGAAAATGGAATGATGTGGCCTTCTAACCGTAAGTTAATTACAAGCTCCCCTGAATTCCCATGTAGATATAATATTCCTTGCTGGATTTCCAGCGTTTTCGCGCAAGCTCATCCCTTTATTGCATATATTTATCATGTATGCCTGCAAAGTTTACTTTTCGGCCACCTGCGCAGTCCGTAGTTGTCGCAGGGTATTACGGGCTAATTAGAGCATTCCTGGATAGCTATGTCTATCTAGTACATACGCCGCTTCCCTACTCTTTATATTTTCTTTTTTCTGCTATCTGCTTGCAAAGCAGAAAGCCATTTTTAGCGAAAACTAAAAATGGCCTTATTCGTAGACCATCATTTAACTGCGAATGTCTCGCAAACTACTGCACGTATTGTGTTGCTTTTACGTTCAACGTATTCAGGCGCTAAAGGTGGTTCAGACCAATGTAATTTTGTGCCACTTTAAGCGGTACTCTAACTTTAGAAAGACCTTTTTTATCTGAGAGTAACAGGTTCAAATTTTGCGCCGGAGAGCAATATCAGCGTAAGAAAAGTAGCCCTTTACATTTTGTTAATTGGTAATTTTCTACTGAAGCACGCAGCTTTATTTCTCTCCTAACAAATTGTTTCTATTTTGTCAGCGTTTATCGGAATTGTTTTCAACTTTTCGTATGCCCTATAATTCCTTCACTCTTTTCTTCTATGTGCGCACAATTGGGGCAACTGAGTGGCCAATTAATGTGCGACCAATTTAAAGTGCACTTCCGGCGAATTGGATTCTGTTCCAAAGAGAAAAGTCACAACTACACCACCGCGAAGTTTTCACAAAAGAACAAGGAGTTCAATATCGCCCGCAGGAACCAGAAAAATGTCAAGGTGGGCGCCTGCGAACCAGTAGCTGTATAGCAAACAACGCCAACGAATTTGTAATTGCTGACGATGAACGTATACTTATATTTGACCTACTTCCATGCAAGAGCATCGGATTTATGTACGCATTGATCTTGTAGTGGTCGAAAAATACTAGGAAGGTTGCAACCCCTTAGTAAAAGGCAAAAAGTTGGAGAGGGTCAACTCACAGTCTAATCACGGTCGAGTTCGAGTCGTAGGTTGCGCTATACCTGTGACACACGTCGAGCACAATGGAAATAGACGTTCGATAATAATTCCGAATATACTATCCGATTTTCAAGCAGACTGGACGGCACCGTACACACGCAGAAGCAGCACAGCCAGAAATCAGCACGACGGAACGCGGGGCGCGAAGAAGTGTATATTAATCATTAATTCAAACAAACTGTACAAAAGATGTCATGATAAAATGGATGACAAGAAAGACAAAATGCAAAGATTAATAACCACTACATAACTCCCCCCGTAGAGCGTGAACTGGTAAGGTAACGCTCGATATAGCTATTTAGGGAACAAACTCAGCTAGTTTGGAGGGGAAAGACACAGAACGTCCTGAACGTGTGTGTTTGGGATCATTCGTTGGGCGAGCGCATGAAGGTTCTGGAGCATTGGAAGCGGTCGGTTGACCAACAGGGGGTAACGACTTGGGATCCGTCAAAGTAACGGCAGGCTCAACATAAGCGGGTTTAAGACGGTCAATACTCACAGATTCTTTCGATCCATTCCTTTCCAGTATGAAGTATTTAGGTTTCCGTGACAACACTTTGAAAGGACCTTCATAAGGGGGTGTCAACGGCTTGCGAACTGCATCAATGCGAATGAAAACAAAAGGACAAGTGTGTAAGTCCGGATGAATTCGTTGTTCGCGGGCAGTGAAGCGAGTAGACGTAGGTCGAACTGTTCGGAAGTGTTGTTTGAGACGTTCGGCGTAGGACACAGGATCTATCTCACCAGTGACTCGGGAATCCAAAATCATCTCACCTGGAAGTCTGAGAGTGGTGCCAAAGACGAGTTCGGCAGGGCTGCATCCAATATCCTCTTTGACGGTATTACGGATACCAAGAAGGACAGCTGGGATGCGTTCAGACCAATGTGGATCAGGTGAATTAGCTGTGATGGCGGCTTTAAGCTGTCGATGGAAACGCTCGACAAGGCCATTCGAAGCGGGATGATAAGCAGTTGTTCGAATGTGGGTACAACCCAACAGACGATTCAAGTCACGGAACAAGGTGGAACTAAACTGAGATCCTCGATCTGTAGTGATCGTAGATGGTACACCGAAAAAGGAAATCCATGAGTCGAAAAATGCACGGGCAACAGATTCTGAAGATATGTCACGTAAAGGAATGGCGTGCGGCCAACGAGTAAAACGATCAACACAAGTCAAAATGAAAGTGAAATTGTTCGACGGAGGAAGCGGTCCGACTATGTCTAGGTGGACATGTCTAAAACGTGCCTCAGGTAGTGAGAATGTTCCGGGGGCAGAAATAGTGTGTCTGTGTACTTTGCTGCTCTGGCAGCTGAGACAGTGTTTAGCCCATTGGCGGATATCAGAGCGCATACTAGGCCAGATGAAACGATCAGTAATCAACTTCACAGTAGATCGAATGCTAGGATGCGATAGTCCGTGAAAATGGTCAAAGACGGTTCGCCGGAAAGACTGTGGAACAAACGGTCTTGGCTTACCGGTGGAGACATCGCAGTAAATCCTTGCGTCTGAGTTTAAAATTGGTAATTGCAAGAATTTCAATGTGGTATTCGATCGAAGCTGAGCGAGTTCAGGATCGTTGTTCTGGGCAACAGACATTTCCTCAAGGTCTATTGGTGAGGACGACAGTTGATGTATGTGAGCACGTGAAAGTGCATCAGCGACAACATTATTCGGACCATCGAGGTAGCGAATGTCGACACAAAATTGTGAGAGGTAATCCAGATGTCGTGTCTCTCTCGGAGAATAGCGATCGGAAGCGGCGCGAAAAGCGTAGACCAACGGCTTGTGGTCCGTCAGAATTACAAAACGTCGTCCTTCAAGGACGTGACGAAAGTGCTTGACGGCCAAGTACATCGCGAGAAGTTCGCGACCGAAAGTACTGTACCTCGTTTGTGCTGGTTGTAGCTTCCGAGAAAAGAAAGACAACGGCTGAATCTCATTGCCAATTAGTTGTTGAAGTACAGCACCGACAGCGGATTGTGAAGCATCAGTCTTGAGAACGAGAGTGGCTTTCTCGTCGGTGTCCAAGTAGCTCAGGGAAGTTACCTGGCTTAACTTCTGCTTGATGGCAACAAACGCTGTTTCGGCTTCTGGCGTAATGATGAACTTCTTTGGATTACCTTTAAGTAAATCAGTCAAAGGCTGAAGAACAGCAGCACAATTGTCAATGAATCTTCCGTAATAATTAACCATGCCAAGGAATCGGCGCAGGTTTTTAACGGATTGGGGCAGTGGATAGTCCATGATTGCCTGGGTTTTCTCAGGGATGGGACTAATGCCTTTGCTATCGATTTTGTGACCAAGAAAATCGACGGAAGATTGACCAAATAGGCATTTATCAGGATTAATGGTTATCCCGTGATGGTCGAAGCGTTCAAATACTTGTCGGAGGTGATTCAAGTGCTCTTCTGGCGTGGCACTGGCTATGAGAACATCGTCAATGTAGACAAAAACAAAGTCTAGACCACGGAGGACCTGGTCCATGAAGCGCTGGAAGGACTGTGCCGCATTGCGAAGGCCAAAAGGCATACGAGTGAACTCGTACAAACCGAAAGGTGTGATAACGGCAGTTTTAGCAATGTCCTCAGATGCCATTGGAATTTGATGGTACGCTCGTACAAGGTCAATCTTGGAAAAGACTGATTTCCCGGACAATCCCAATGAAAAATCATGAATATGAGGGATAGGGTATCTGTCGGGAATAGTAACGGCGTTGAGTGCCCGGTAATCACCGCATGGACGCCAATCACCGGACTTTTTGGGTACAAGATGAAGCGGAGAAGCCCAACAACTGTTGGACGGGCGAATGATTCCGAGGTTGAGCATGTGCTCGAATTCGCGTTTAGCCGCTTGGAGCTTGTCAGGTGGAAGACGTCTCGGTTTGGCTGACACGGGTGGACCTGTGGTGACGATATGATGACGAACCTCGTGTTTAGGCTCGGTGGAGTCGGTATTAGAACGGACCAAAGACGGAAATTGCTGAAGCAATGAGGAATACGGCGTAGAGTCTGGCATGAGTACGCGAAGTCCAACGGAAGTGACTGGGGCGAGATGGCAAGGGACAGTGAGCGAAGTGCTGTCGTCCCGTAACTTCCTGCAACGTAGGTCGACAACGAGGCCGAATTTGCTAAGGAAGTCGATGCCAAGTATGGGTTTCTGGACATCAGCGATGGTAAAGATAAAAGGAAAGTCGCGTCGTAAACCAAGGCTTAGGTGTAACAGCTTTTGGCCGTATGTCGCGATCTTGGTCTGGTTAGCCGCCTGTAACGTAAGTCCGGCTTGTTGCAGAGGGCGTTTTTCCAACGAACGTGGTATAACGCTGATTTCTGCGCCCGTATCGACCAAAAAATGGAGTTTAGTCGTGGAGTCGAACACGTACAGAAGGCGACTGAGGATTTGGCCAGCGACAGCCGTCGCCATTACTGGCTGGCTTTGGCGTTTCCCGGTTGCGAAATCGAAGTTCCTTTCGGATATTTGCATCCTGGGCGACAGTTACGTGCTGATTTACCGAAGCGACGGTGGAAATAACAGTACGACCGCTGACGTGAGCGTGATGTGCTGCGGCGCGGATCACGAGGACTTCTTCGGCTGGTAGTGCGTTCACGTCGAATAGCAGACATGCTGAGTTCTAGACGGGATATTCTATCATTTATCGAATCAAGCGTAGTGCTAGGGGATGAGCTGGCTGTGGTGGACTCAGTTAGATGATTAAGAGTACTCTTAAAGAAACATTCGTGCGTTTTGTCCGCAGCTTCTGCGAGCTTCTCCAGCGTGATATCGTCGCTAAGAACTGATAATATCGCTGTGATGTTTGCCGGAAGACATTTGGTCCAAAGTTGGCGGAGTATGGAATCGTCGAGTTTCGACGAACCAACTAGGGAACGCATGTGCCTTAGAAGCTGGGATGGGGTGCGATCGCCAAGCTCGACGCCGGAAAGTAACTGTTGCAGACGAGCTTCATCAGACGCAGTTGTGCGTTTAAGGATAGCTGCTTTAAGTTTATCATACGGCGATTCAACAGGCATAGGGTCAAGAATATCAATGACTTCAGATGCAATGGAGACAGGTAAGCGCGAGACGACGTAAGAGAACATGGAAGACTGTGAAGTGATCTTACGACATCGAAAAGTGGCTTCCACCTGAATAAACCATACGCGTGGATTGGAAATGTCAAAGTTAGGAAGCGAGAGTTCGACGGAATTGTCCGTAAAAACACATGGGGTATGGTCAGACATGACTAAGAAAAATACGTGTTCAAAAAAAATAAGGCAGGGTCACCAATTTATGTAGTGGTCGAAAAATACTAGGAAGGTTGCAACCCCTTAGTAAAAGGCAAAAAGTTGGAGAGGGTCAACTCACAGTTTAATCACAGTCGAGTTCGAGTCGTAGGTTGCGCTATACCTGTGACACACGTCGAGCACAATGGAAATAGACGTTCGATAATAATTCCGAATATACTATCCGATTTTCAAGCAGACTGGACGGCACCGTACACACGCAGAAGCAGCACAGCCAGAAATCAGCACGACGGAACGCGGGGCGCGAAGAAGTGTATATTAATCATTAATTCAAACAAACTGTACAAAAGATGTCATGATAAAATGGATGACAAGAAAGACAAAATGTGAAAGATTAATAACCACTACAATCTGTACCCTTTAGGGTGCAGCCTCTAGCAGGTCTAGAAATATACCTGTTTATTATTTATTTATTTATAACTGAGGAATTGCACGTCCTTGTTCGCATGAATGAAATCCTAACCAACTGGCAAACTGAGCTGGAATCAGCCAAGATTGCTGAAGAAGATGCTGCCCTTAAATCTAACAATAAAACCAAGTCATTCAGTCAACTACTCCGACAAAGAAGCAAACAAAAATCTACGCCTATTGCCTCCCTCAGGCTTTCTGACATATCCATTATTAGCGATCCATCAAAAATATGTGAGACCCTCAATGGATACTTCTGCAATTCTTTCACTGACGCTAATGGAACCGCGCTTTGCCAGCTAGGCGCACCAATGACTCAATCGACATTATTAAGTTTGACATGAGTTCTATCGCCCGAGTAATCAGCACAGACAAATGGTCAGCACATACTGGTCCCGATGGTCTCCCAACTGCGTTGCTGATACTCGGTGGCCAGGACATTCCAACTCTACTTCTCAACCTGTTCACGCTTTCCATGACAAACAGGATTTATCCAACCACATGGAAACATGCCGTCCTCATCCCCAAACACACAAAAGGCAGTCAGCAGAACATGGAAAACTATCGCCCCATCAGCCACACGCCTATAGCTTCAAGAATAATGGAACGAATAGTCAAATAAACCATGCTCACATTTCTGCTTACTCGTAACCTCATCAGTCGACAACAACATGAATTTCTGCCATCTAACTCCTGTCAGACCTGCCAATTTGAGTTCCTCAATCATGTAACTCAACAGATTGACAACAAGCAAGCACTAGCCATCATCTTCCTAGACATGACGAAGGCATTTGAGGGAGTGCCACCTACAGCCCTCTTGATGAAGCTGGAATCATACGGTATCTCCGGCAAACTGCACACTTGGTTCTCATCATATCATGCAGCTCGCTCACAGTCAGTAATGGTTAGGGACTTTAAATAAATAAATAAATAAATAAATACTTTATTCTCGACTATGCGAGGCACGCCCATGGAGGCATGATCAGATATGTTCATCTGTACAAACATTTTATGGCAACTGTAACAGTGACAGTAGAAAATTGTTCATATGTCCATGAAAAAATTAATAAATAAATAGTTTATTCTCAGTTTGATAGAGACGCACCAACTCAGGCATGATCAAGGATTAAAAACAGATGTGTATAACGACGATACATCGGGTTCAATCGTGTGTAGTTGAAACGGTGTCGGGAAGAGTTGATATGTGAGTCTAGTCGACTTGCCAGTATGTAGTTGTGGGCTGTGACTTTATTCAGTGGCGAGTCACATCCGCCACGTCGCGGCGTTGTTAAACAGACATTTGTGGCTTTTTATAGGGAGAACGCTTGCCAGGCGAAAACCCACCACGTCCTGCAACACCGCCGTAAAGCATTTTGAACGTTAATGTTGAATTGGCAAAGCCGCTTGACGACTGGTTTTACCTTTGATTTTTCGCAGAGTAATGGCTTCTAATTTCCTCTGTTAGTTGGACATGTAATTTGATCGGGGTCGCCATGATTTTGAGGTCATTGGAGGAGAGGGACATCGCGAGTTTTCTTCCCGTTGTATGTTCAGGTGAGCAAAAGTTCAATTTTTACGCTGTCCAGATTTTTCAGATGTATAATGTATGGGAGTATGAGGATATGTCCAGTTCTCCATACTGGACAAGGGTTATGGAGATTGTAGGTCGGTCCTTTCGGAGTTCTACCGTGCTCCATGTAAGTCCTTGTGGGTTGTTACGTCCGTCTTGGGCCAAAACTGTTCCTCAGTCCAATCCCAGATCTCCAAGAAGTCCCGGACCTCAGAGAAAAGGGAAAGTGAGGGACAACCGAGAGAAGACCGCAAGAACAGGCATGGAGTTGAATATTGTTATTGTGTTATAACATTTGGGCTTGAGACAAAAGCATGTACACTGTGCAACAATAATTATTCTGAAATGTCTTTTGTGTATCCTATAGAATAATTAGCCGTATAGGTGGATTGCTCTCGCCTGCGTAGAGACAAGAGCGTTGCACCAGTAAGAAAAGTACGAAGTATCTGTTTAATATGAGCCGATAATTGCTTGGGGATAGAGCAAATAGAGTTAGAATATTGGTAGTGATTGTCAGGTGCATGAACAGCACGTAGTTAGCGTAATCCGGGATGGAGGGCATAATAAGCGAAAATATATAGGTTGCTGCGAGAGAGTCCTAAAGATCAGTTGGTGGAAGGGAAGCGGAAGGACTAGATGCGGATATTCTAAAGGAATAAAGGTTATTGAGATATGGGGTGGCTACTAACAAGCACTGGATCATCGCATATGCATGGGGTCAATGGCCATTAGCTACTTCTGAGGAGAGATGCCGAATTTGCGACGACCGACAGATGGGGCGCTAGGAGTGATTCAGTCGCCAGATGCAGCTATTCAAATCAGACGCTTAGTCACCAGTGTATGCCTATAGGGTCGCTGAGTGTATCAACAGGCCAGTGTAGGTAAGTGATAGGTCAATAGACCAGCTGAGCTGTAACGCAAACAATCTGAGAGAATGAACGTTGTAAGCGAGAGAGCGAGATCCGGATATCCGCAAAGTTAAACGGAAGCTATGGCGACTAGCTGTTGCTAAGCAGAGATAGTGGCTCTAGAAAAGAGTGTATCAGTGGCTGGAGTGGCCATATCATTAAGACGTTTGAACACGACTGGATACCTACAGATTCGAAGAAGAAATCAACATGCGAGCGAAGCTTAAGAGAGACAGACAGCAGAGGAAAATGAAGGTTGGAGAGTCAGGGAGTGGCTCCTTGTAATCTACATGGAGCCAACAATGACTAGCTGCTGTCAAAAAAAGTTGACGCGAGTAAGACGAACGACAAATAACGGCGCGCTAGGAGAGAGAAGAATGACCAGCAATAGAGTTTGGATTAAGCCTTCAGTTACTAGTGGATCCTACGGTGCCACATAATAGGTCAACAAAACAGCTGAGCTATGACGCAAACAATCCAAGAGAATGAACAATGTAAGAAGGGAGCGACTCCTACAGAGCTCCGGATATCCGCAGAGTTAAATGGAAGCTACGGCGACTAGCTGCTGCTAAGCAGAGATAGTGGCTCTAGAATAGAATGAATCAGTGGCTGGTGTAGCCATATCATTAAGACGTTTGTCCAATACTGGATACCTACAGTTTCGATGAAGAAATCAACATGCGAGCGAAGCACTAGGAAACAGACGAAACCAGTCGAAAGTGGCGTAATTCAACGTAGCGTTTTAGGCCCTCTACTTTTCCTGCTCTATTTCAATGACGTGTTCCAGGTTTTCAAACATGGGACACCCTACCTCTTTGCCGACGACATCAAAATTGTCTTCCCATTCATCCGTCAAACTTCCACACCGCCATCTCCCATATACAGTACGACTTAAGAGCGCTAACTGCATGGTGCGACACATGGAAGTTGGCATTCACACCAGCAACATGCAATGTCCTTACATACAGATGCACCATGCCACCCAATACCTTAATGCTGCAAGGCACGCCATTAGAGAATTGCCTAACAGTGCGTGAGTTAGGTGTGCACTACTCCTGTTCGCTGAACTTCGAGGAACAAGTAGCTTATTCCGCAGCTAAAGCACGCTCTCTCATCGGATGCATCCTCAAAACCATGACAATACAGAAATCAAGAACTGCGCTCTACAAAACATGCGCCCGGCCTCTGCTAGAGTACTGCTCTATAGTATTCACTAACCTCAGAAAATGCGACAGAATAGCCCTCGAAAAGGTTCAGCGTACCTTCGCAAAACGCCTCCTGGGGCACTCAAGTCTAAGCTGCCATGATCGGTGTAACACACTTAAGCTCGACCCGTTATGGCTGCGCCGACTGAAAACTAACCTCGCTTTCCTATACTCGCTCATTAACAATCCCAATGGGAGCCAACTAACCCCTGTCTCAGACTCATATATCACTTCGTACCCCTACGTGATAGACCCCACTCCATTATCCTACCAAAAACGCGCAGCGGTATTCGCTCCAACTTTTACCTCAACAGATACGCACACGTATGGAATAGGTTACCTCTCACAATAAAGGCATCTATGAATATAAACCAATTCCGCTTCTCTATTAGCAAATACCTCTGTCACACAAGTTTCCAAACTACTGAATATCAACTGTCCTGAAGACGAGTTTTTTGAAACTGGACCAGACCACTTATAATCGCCTCTTCTTACTTTCCCACACTATCCCCCTCCCGACTCCTAATATTTCTACCAGCCTGCTTCCTCCAACAACCCTTAAGTCTTCCATCACCTAGGCACTAGCCACAGGTTACCGAATGCCTATGCATTTCCTCAATCCGCCCACATCTGACTAGCTCGAGACATCCGCCTCTAGCTAATCGCATCAACTTAACTGGCCACCACCTAGTGGGTGAAGCCGGCGTCAAATACATCGGCTGTTTGTTGCTTTATTCTGGGACACGTTAGGAATCCACTAGCAACTTAAAGGCTTCACCGCAATGCCATTGCTAGCCGTCGATGCTCTCTCTCCTTTAGTACCATTATCAGATACTCGTATTACTTACGTCACCACTTTTCAGCTACAGCGAGTCAATGTAGATAGCATAACACTTTGCGCTAGGAGCCACTTATTATATCACCAATACTTAAACTCTTGTACTGTTTACATCACACACCTTCGCTGGTTTGTTGACTTCTTCTGCCACTGTAACTATCCACTAAACACTGGAAGGCATAATGCGAATTCAGTTGCTGTCCACTTGTACCCTCTCTTCTCACCATTATCCTTCGCTCCTCTTATCGGCATTACGTTTTCCATAGTGATTCGTTGTAGGCTCCATACATCTATGAGCATATCCGGACCTACCAGGAGACATTCTCTCTTGCGGCAACCTAGTTATTTTCATTTATTCCGCGCTCCCTATGGTATTACGCTAGCTATTTCCTGTCCATGCACCTTGCAATCACCACCAATACTCCAACTCGCTTTGCTCTTCCCCACGCAACTTTCGGCTCATACCAAACCAATACTTCGTAGATTACTTACTGGTACAACGCTCTTGTCTCTACGCAGGCGTTAGCAATCCACCTATACGGCTGATTCTATAGGATATTCAAAAGGCACTTTCAGCATAATTATTGTTGCACAATGTACATGCTTTTGTCTCAAGACCAAATGCTGTAACATAAGACTTTAACAATGTTTAACTCCATGCCAGCTTTTGCGGTTTTCTCCCGGTTTTCCCTCACTTCCCTTTTATCCGAGGTTCGGAACTTCTTGGAGATCTGGGATTGGACTGAGGAACAATTTTCGCCCGAGACGAACTTAACCACCGACAAGGACTTACATGGAGCATGGTTGGACACAAAAAGGACCCAACTACAATCACCAAAATCCTTGTTCAGTATGGAGAACTGGACATATCTTCATACTTCCAGACATTATACATCTGAAAAATCCAGACGGCAGAAAATTTGATCTTTTGCTCGTCTGGACACACAACAAGTCGACTATTCGCGACGTTCCCCTCCTCAACCGGCCTCATCAATCATGGCGGCCCCGATAAAACTACCTGTCTAACTAACAGAGGAAATTAGGAGCCATTTGTCTGCCAATCACCGAATACGAAATCAGTCGTCAAACGGCTTTGCCAGTCATACATTAATGTTCAAAATGTTTTACGGCCGTGTTGCAGGACGTGGTCAGTTTTCGCCTGGCAAGCGTTTTCCCTATAAAAAGCCACAAATGTCTGCTTAACAATACTGCGACGTGGCGTATATGACTCGCCACTGAATAAAGTCACTGCCCACAAGTACCTACTGGCAAGTCGACTAGACTCACGTCTCAACTCTTCCCGACACATGCAAGCATATGTTACGCTCCGTCTACAAGCACTGTTACATTGCACTTATAGTGCCTTGACCGTTTCAACTATACACGATTGAACCCGAAGTATCGTCTTGATACACAGCTGCCTTTAAACCTTGATCACGCCTGATTTGTTGTGTCTGGAGGAATTTGAGAACAAACTGTTTATTTATATGAGCAATTTGCTACTGTCCTTGTTACAGTTACCATAATATATCTGTACAGTTGCATGTACCTGATCATGCCTCCATGGGCGTGCCTCGAAGAGTGGAGAATAAATATTTATTTATTTGTTTACTTACGTGACCTACGGCGCACTTCCTATTATGACGGAACTCAGCCAGTCTAATAGTGGACTGTCTACCACACAAGCTTTTACCTTAGGCATCAGGTGATGAGCAATTCGAGCATTTGAACTCCTCAATCAGTTCAACCAACCGCACCGGCCGACTTGGGATACAATTAAATATGTTTAGTCAGAATTTTACAGAGGCAAACTGGTGAACCTCCAGGCTGTCACATAGTCTTTCCCAGATGGGATTGTGTAAGCTGTCCTTCTATCTACTGAGGACTCTCCGTCGCAATCCAGCCTTCTGCGAGACAAGGTTGTGTAACCTGATGCGGCAGCTGGAGGAGATCCATGCACTTGGCCCTTAGTGGGCCACAACAATGCTCCCTAAGGTGTCGAAACGGTAAAAGAAACGGTGTGTGGGGACAGTTAGTAAAGTTCAGGTAGGTGGCTGAGAAGAAATTTGGTTCGACTTCCAGTTGACGTGCGGGGATCCGGTGAAAAGTGTGACCGAGGTGCAACCAACCGAAGGGGTATTTGGAAAGCAAAATGAGAAAGCAGGTTAAATGCATGGCAATACACAAAAGGAAGCAAATCGTAAAACGTACAAAGCTGTTTCTGGGTCTTCAAAAGATTTTGCACTTTTGCCGGTGGGCCTCGATAACTTGGAGAATAAACCAGTTATTCATTTATATATTTTTGTATCAAGCGTGACGCTAAATAACTCGAAAACAATTTTGCTTTAAGTGTATTGCTTGCGTTTCTTCCTACAACTGTTTCAAAACGCTTTGGTCCTTTTTGTGGAGTTTGGAGAACGTTGGTGAGCAGAAAATCATGCAAGGTGGACTCAAGGTGAAGTAGCAAACCTTAACGAAAGCAGAAAGGTGTACTGGGTTTCACTTTACTACCACTTCCATTGATAATAGGTTGTGAAGAGGTGAGGTCGGTTGAGGCTGTCGGTTCAGGTGGAGATAAATGACTGGTCTGAGTTTGCGGTGCGAGCTGTGATGGCGCAAGCTGTGAAGTGCTTGTGGTACCGAAGAGTCAGGCTTGCTAAAATAATGCTGGCTTGAGTCGATCGACATTGATCGTCTCAGTCTTACCATGGTGGACAATAAATAAATAAATTCTTTATCTTCGTGCAGTGCGAGACACGCCTGCGTAGGCTTGATCATGTTAAAGGTACAACTAAAGGTCGGGGTAGGTATAAAACATGGAACAAGCTAGCCATAAACATAGAGCTAAGGGTTTATACATGTATGTAACGTGAATGTGCCTAGCTGTTATTCCAGTTTGAACACGTGTTAATACAATCGTGATTGATCGCGTGGATAGTTTGAGAAGGGTTGAGAGATCTCCGTGGTGGGAGTGTGGTTGGTTGGGTAAGCATGTGGCCGTGACCTCAGTTAGAGGCTAGCCCCATCTGCCCCGTCGCCGTACTGTTAAGCAGACGTCAGTGGCTTTATATACGGAGAACGCCTGCCGGGCGAAAATTCATCACGTCCTGGAGCACTGTCGCTAAACACTTGCTGGAACAGGGTGTGCCCGACCCACCCAGTTGGTGTCACTGAGAAATCATCCTTTTGTTGTCGATGGAGCAGCCTGCGATTGCTGACAAGTCATAAGCGAATGATTGGAGGCTTGGCAGGCGGGACCAAGGGTTAGGTAGTTATGGAGTAATTCAGGTATGTTGTGGTAATCAATTGTTTTGAAGGCTTTTTGGAGAGAGGCCTTGGCTGATCCAATCCTCTGGATAAGGTCATCCAGATCAGATTGTCCTGTGATATTAGACTAGGATGGGAGTGAGTGTACTGAAGATCTGATTTGATCCACTTTTTTAAATAAATAAATAAATTGTGTATTCTCGACTAAGCGAGGCACGCCTGCGCAGGCATGATCATGTTAAGAGTACAAAATGTGATCAGTTAATGTACAATGGAACAATGGGATTGTTGCATATGTTTATGTATGAACGTATGTAAGTTTGCATGTAGGCGTGTTTAGATTTGTTTATGAGATTGGTAAATGTTTCCTGTCGTTTTGCTTGAATGTGTTTGAAGGTGTCGCCAGTGCTAAATGGATGCTTGATATCTGTGGACTTGAAGCGATTGTCCGGATAAGCAATGGGTGACTTTAGTTAGTGGCGAGTCACAACCGCCACGTCACAGTGTTGTTAAACGGACTTTTGTGGCTTTTTATAGGGAGAACGCTTGCCAGGCGAAAACCCACCACGTCCTGGAACACTGCAGACAAACAGGCCGGATGGGATCTTTTGTAAGCTTCCGTTGATAACTTCAAACGTGGGTCTCCTATGGTTCCAGTCCCATCTGAACTTGAACTTGAATAGTAATAGTTGCGACTAGTGAAAAATATTGCGGGGCTTCACTAAATCTGCGCACTAAGTTTCTTTTGTTAGACCGAAAAGTTGGACGGCCAGGGGCCCTAAAGTGGTCACGCATGGACTTCCAAAGGTCACTACAGCGGACACTAGTTGGTCCCAAGTGCGGACAGAGTGGTTCCTCACCGACCACTACGCATAACGCATGTTGGGCTTTGGATCTAGTTACAAGATAAAATTACACTTCGACGGCCAAGTTAAAGCGGTGGTGGTCAAAATTGCCTGAATTTACCGCCATCCTGCATGACAGTGGGCCTTTTTCGTTGGTTAGCTTTCGTGTCAGTGAAATGGAATACGCTTGTTCTTGTCGCTTCTGCGTACGACCCGGTATAGGCTAGAATAAAGAGGTTGGAGTGGCCGGCTTTCGCTGTCAGTACGAAAGAATACGTGCGTGCAAGTAGTTAAACTTTCGTCTACGTTGGTACGCAAGATCTGGGCTCTGGGTTGCAAACACTGATGCTTTCGCCTGTGATGAGGTAGGCGAGCTGCGTGATCGCCATAGTCAAAGGTGGTTGGCGCTTTTGCTGAGACGGTTTCACTGGATAAGCGTTGTGTGCATCCAAAGACTAGCGAAGGAGGAGTGACGTGCGAGCCCGCGTTACTCGTCTTCCTTATGCCTAAGAGGACGAGCGAAAGGGCTTCGTGCCAGGATGTGCCAGCGTGGGCGCAGTGTGATACTTTCAGTTGACGGTGAAACCTTACAACCACCCCTTTGCTGCGGTGTGGTATGGGGTAGTTCCGTTGTACTAAAAGCCAAGAACCTTGAGTAGGTTGCTGCAGAATCCGTCAAAATGTGATCCTCCCTCGCTGGTGTCCACTCTTGGGCAACCAATTTGAGCTACACAGCGTTCTAGGAAAGCTTGTGCTACTGTCTCAGGTGAGCAGTTGGCTAACGGAATCGCTTCTAGCCAGCTGGTGGATCGGTTGACACAGGCGGGGAGGTACACTTGACCGTTGCATGTGGCGAACGTCCGACCAGGTCGACATGAAAATGAAACGAGAGTCAAGAGCAGAAAAGAAGTCAAGAGGGCCTTCGGTTTGTCTGTATACCTTGGCGCGCTAACCCTCTAAACCTGGGCGTGCCTGAAGGCGGGCAACGCAATTGATGTGGGGCCACACGAAGCGTTCGGTTACGAGCTTCTGCGAAGCACGTAGGACGGGCTGAGATAGATTGTGTAAACTGTTGAAGACTAGTAGACTCATCGAAGTAGGAACTACGGGTTGGGTCGGGTCCATATCGCAACTGTTCGATGGTGGTATAGGTACCACTAGCGTCAGCGCATCGGCTGCCATACTCTTTTTAGTGCGCACATCCCCGTCTATCGGACTGATGTCTTTCTTATTCCACCAGCACCAGATGCTGAGCAATTGAACTTCTTAAGGTCTCATCCACTCCTATGTTTAACCATACTCTACTGTATACTCGTTCGCCACCTATTCTGGTCAACCTCGCAAATCTTGGGGTGAAACACTTAGCGATTGGCGGTGCTGTCTGTATTATTCCCTTACACCTGGGCACTTCCGGAGCATGCACTACCTTCGTTTTCTCTCTACAGCTGTCGCAACTAAAGTTGTCTTCTCTTGCTTGTATCCAGCACGGTCTATGCTGAGCCTAATAAACCATGCCGCTCCGGTTTACTAATTAATCAGGCTGCCAGCAACTCAAATATTAGTAAGCTATAACTAGCAGTCCATTTGCCTTCAACGTTTCACCATGGATAACCACCTCAGAGTGGCACACCTAGCATCCTTTGCGGCTGCTGCGCACAAAACTGATATTCCCGGTCCCTTTCAGCGCTGACTCTACAACCATTTTCTAACTAAACCTGTAATATTCAAGCTCTTCTCGCCCCTGTTATTATCGTTGAAGGCCTGTCAGCGGGCAGTTTCTTCCTCATATCAACACGACCCCCAGCGTCACCCTTTCCTGTCGTATATTTGACTTGTTTGCCGCACTGTAGAAGTCCCTAACTTTTTCTGCTATTCCAGGTCCCTTTAGGGCTGGCTTTGCAACCTCATTCTCGCTACAGCTGTAGTATATAAATCCCATTCTCGTCACAAATTTGACACTCCGTCTCACCTCTTCACCCAGTTGTTTATCATCCGATTATTGAACATGTTACATTATTATTTTCACGGGTCTCAAACGCGGCTTAGTAATTCCACTGGCTCTCATACATTTTCGAACGATAGGCTCTACCACTGTCAACCCATCGCTCAACCTATATCTTAAGCGCACATTAAACTAATCACTATGTTCTTCTGACTCCCTCAACTCATTTACCGGTTAGCGCCGCCTGATACTCACAGTCTCTACACTGGAAAACTTTTGCGTACGCTAGTCCACTTCGGACAGCATCTTCCACATACAGCAAATATCGGGTCTCGTGCTCGCACGCAAAACTATGGATAAGATGTATAACATATCTGGTCACTCCATTGCTTTGAACCAGCACAACTTACCATAAATTTTATATTTATACATTAACACCGTCCTGTTCAATTTTCTTGGCAGTTTGCTCGGTCTGATTTCTTCTCTCCCTTGATCTAGAGGATAACATTACATGCACGAAACACCGCTGAGGACATACGTACGATGCTCCCATGGACACGGTATCAATACAAAACAAAGAAATCACTCGTCCTTCGCAATCCTGACACAATACAGGAACCCAGAAAATTTATCAAATCAATACAAGTCACCTAAGTCGTCCGACTTCAATAGCTCCAAGCACTTGCGGTGGACTCCGAGGAAACAACACAAACATGAGAACCAAATTGGCGGAACGTGACTGCAAATATCCGAGAGGGTAATCGGTCAGATGCAATCTTGTCAATATCATATCACCAGTCGGCAGTGTTCCAGAACGTAGTGGGTCTTCGTCTGACAAGCGTTTTCCCTACAAAACGCCATAAATCTCTGTTTAACAACGCTGCGACGTGGCGGATATGACTCGCCACTGAATAACGTCAATTCCCCAATCACATTTTGGCAAGTTGACCGCTACCGCATTTACAAATTTTTGTGCATATATTTGCTCTCGCACGAACACGCCTACGTATTTGAATGGTGACGTGCTACTATTCTTAAATATTTTTTCAGCTTTTTCCTCACGCTCCACTCAGTTGACCCACACTGTGTACACAAACTCCCCTGACTAGTTCCTCATTAACATACTCCATCTTCTTGATCTGATTCTTAGCTCTACATCTCGCATTCTGTGGACATAGACTTCCTGCAACCTTTGGGCCATATAGGCCCACACTACTCTCTCCACCTCTACCGCTCCCACGCTTGGTGTTGCTAATCTTGCTATCATGTACAATATCGCAATATGTTGATCATGCCCAAAAGGCGTGCCTCGCTTTGTCGAGAAGAAATTATGTATTAAGTTATTTATTTAAGGCGTCACAAAAATGGTCCTCTCGGATGAAGTTAGTGCAACCGCGTAGTTTCAACAAGGTATTGCGCCGTAGCTTGGCTATGTCGGGATCAGATTGTTGGGCAGCAGCCCTGCCGGCTAGGTCAATATTAGTGCCATGCGATAAGATTAAAATAAATAAATAGCGAAATAATTATATGCTCGACGAACGCCAAACAACAGCAATACGTGTCGGCAAAATCCATGACTTGAAAATTGCACAAAAAATGCATAGGAATGCTGCAGGGATAAAGGGCTTGATCATTGGCGTCAAAGGTGGTTTCGAATCGCTGTAAGATCAGTAAGTGTTCCGGTTACAATAATGCTGGGTGGGGGTTCGAATGGTTTCAGAGGTCTATCTCCGTTTTACCGTTGGCGTATGTATCCGATGAAGTGTTTGGTAAACAAGTTGTGCACGCAAATATTGGCTAGTGTGATCATTCAGGTGTGAAGCAGTGGGCAGTGAATTTATTTCGGTAGCAAGTGATATCCGCGGCGTCGCAGTGTCGTTAAACAGACATTTGTGGCTTTGCATATAAATAAATAAATAATTATTCTCGACTCTTCGAGGCACACCCATAGAGACATGATCAGGTGTGCGCAACTGTGCAGACATATTATGGTGACTGTAACAAGGACAGTAGCAAATTGCTCATATAAATAAACAGTTTGTTCTCAAATTCCCCAAGACACACAAAATCAGGCGTGAGCAAGGTTTAAAGACAGTTGTGTATCAAGACGATACTTTGGGTTCAATCGTGTATAGTTGAAACGGTCAAGGCACTATAAGTGCAATGTAACAGTGCTTGTAGACGGAGCGTAACATATTCTTGCATGTGTCGGGAAGAGTTGAGACGTGAGTCTAGTCGACTTGCCAGTAGGTACTTGTGGGCAGTGACTTTATTCAGTGGCAAGTCATATACGCCACGTCGCAGTATTGTTAAGCAGACATTTGTGGCTTTTTATAGGGAAAACGCTTGCCAGGCGAAAACTGACCACGTCCTGCAACACGGCCGTAAAACATTTTGAACATTAATGTATGACTGGCAAAGCCGTTTGACGACTGATTTCGTATTCGGTGATTGGCAGACAAATGGCTCCTAATTTCCTCTGTTAGTTAGACAGGTAGTTTTATCCGGGCCGCCATGATTGATGAGGCCGGTTGAGGAGGGGAACGTCGCGAATAGTCGACTTGTTGTGTGTCCAGACGAGCAAAAGATCAAAGTTTCTGCCGTCTGGATTTTTCAGATGTATAATGTCTGGAAGTATGAAGATATGTCCAGTTCTCCATACTGGACAAGGATTTTGGTGATTGTAGTTGGGTCCTTTTGGTGTCCAACCATGCTCCATGTAAGTCCTTGTCGGTGGTTAAGTTCGTCTCGGGCGAAAATTGTTCCTCAGTCCAATCCCAGATCTCCAAGAAGTTCGGAACCTCGGAGAAAAGGAAGTGAGGGAAAACCGGGAGAAAACAGCAAAAGCAGGCATGGAGTTAAACATTGTTACAGTCTTATGTTACAGCATTTGGTCTTGAGACAAAAGTATGTACATTGTGCAACAATAATTATGCTGGAAGTGCCTTTTGAATATCCTATAGAATCAGCCGTATAGGTGGATTGCTAACGCCTGCGTAGAGACAAGAGCGTTGTACCAGTAAGTAATCTACGAAGTATTGGTTTGGTATGAGCCGAAAGTTGCGTGGGGAAGAGCAAAGCGAGTTGGAGTATTGGTGGTGATTGCAAGGTGCATGGACAGGAAATAGCTAGCGTAATACCATAGGGAGCGCGGAATAAATGAAAATAACTAGGTTGCCGCAAGAGAGATCTAAAGGTCAGTTGGCGGTAAGACAGCGGAAAGATTGAATGCAGATATGCTAAAGGAATAAATGTTAATGAGATACGGAGTGGCTCCTGACGTGCACTGTGTAATCGCATATGTGGAGCTTGCTACTTCTAAACAGAGGTGCTGATTTTAAGACGACCGACGGATGGTGGCACAAGGAAAGGCTATCAGTGGCCAAAGGTAGTCATTCAAATCAGACGCTTGTTTACTAATGTATGCCTATAGGGTCACTGAACGCACCAACAAGCCAGCGGAGGTAAGTGATACAGACATTCCAGGAGTAGGTATGCTGGAGAGCCAAAGAAGGTATCCTAAACAGCTGAGATGATTGTAACCTAAGATCGCTAGTTGCTACTAAATAGAGGTGCTGAGGTTAATAGGATCGACGGATAATGTCGCTATGAAGAACAGTCGGTGGACACATGTAACCATTGCATTGAGCAATTTGGTCATCAGTGGATTCCTACAGCGTTACAGAATACATCAGCAAGCCATCGAAGGTTAGTGATGCAGACATTCTAAAAGGTTACAGGATGGAGAAACAAGGAATGCCTCCTTGTAGGTCCGGATATGCTCAAAGGTGTATGCAGCTTACAACGCATCACTGTGGAAAACGTGATGAAGCTGAGAGGAACGAAGAATAATGGTGCGAAGAGAGAGAACCAGTGGATATCAACTGAAATCGCGTTAAGCCTTCTAGTTATTAGTGGATAGTTACGATGTCAGAAGAGTCAGCAAACCAGCGAGGGTAAGTGATGCAAACAATTCAAGAGAGTAAGTGTTGGAGAGATAAATAAATAAATAAATAAAGCGTTTATTCTCGGCAAGGCGAGGCACGCCTTTACAGGCATGATCATTTTGAAAAAACAATGCGTGATCAAGAAGTTGCAAAAATCCGATATGTTTGCCATAAAGGTGCTTGTTTGTGTAGGGGAATGTAAGTATGTAATTGTGTGTGCGTTTATGTAGCTGTGTAACTTGCGCTGGTAATTGTGCTGCTCCATTCTTGTATGTTTGCTATCGTCTGCAAGGTGCGATTGGAAGATTGGTGTCCGTGGGTTGGAAAGGATTATCCAGATATCCACGGGGCAGTGACTTTATTTTGTGGCGAGCCACGACCGCCACGTCACAGTGTTGTTAAGCAGACATTTGTGGCTTTTTATAGGGAGAACGCTTGCCAGGCGAAGACCCACCACGTCCTGGAACACTGCCGCCGAACTATTAGCTGGAACGGGTAAAACCCGAACCACCCAGCTGGCACCACGGAGTGGCTCCTAGCACAAAGGGGTATGCTGTTTTCATTGACTCACTGCAGCTAAAACAGGTGACGTAGAAACTACGAGGAACTGATAATGATATCAGGGGAGAGAGATAGTACCGATGGCTAGCAGTGGCATTGGGGTGAAGCATTCTAATGCTAGTGGATACCTAACGTGTCCCAGAATAAGTCAACAGACATCAAATGTATGTGACGCACACAGCCCCCATGAAAAGTAAAAGAGTGACCCTTAGCATGCTCCGGATGTGCGCAGAGTTGGTTGGAACCTACGAACAATGGCTCCTACAAAACAGAGGTGCCAGAGGTAATACGAATAATTGATAAGGGTATAAAGGGAGGGAGAGTATCGACGGCTGGCAGTGGCATTGTGGTGAAGCCTACTAGTGGCTAGTGGATAACAAAGTGTCCCAGAATAAGTCAACAGACAGCAAAGGTATTAGACGCAGGCAGTCCCAAAGGATGAAGGTTGGAGATAAAAGAGTGTGGCTCTGAGCAAACTCCGGAGATGCTTGGAGCCCACGACCACTAGTTTTTACTGACTAGAGATGCTGAGGTTAATAAGATCGACAGATTGTGGCGTTATGAAAATCTTTTGGTGGTCAGATGTAACCACTGCGATAAGCAGATTGGTTTCTAGTGGATTCCTACATTGTCACAGAATACATCAGCAAGCCAGCGAAGGTAAGTGATACAGACATGCTAAAAGCTTACAGGATGAAGGAACAAGGCATGTCTCCTTGTAGGTCCGGATATGCATAAAGATGTATGGAGCCTACAACGAATCACTGTGGAAGACGTGATGAAGATAAGAGGAACGAAGGATAATGGTGCGAAGAGAGAGAACCAGTGGACAGCAACTGAATTCGCCTTAAGCCTTCTAGTTATTGTTGGAGGTTACAGTGTCAGCAGAGTCAACCAACCAGTGAAGTTATGTGATGTTGTCAACTTAAGAGAGTAAGTGTTGGAGAGATAGTGGGTGGCTCCTAGCGCAAAGAGGTATGCTACCTACAATGACTCAATGCAGCTGAAGAGAGGTGACATAGGTGGTAAGAAGAACTGATAATGGTACTAAGGGAGAGAGGATATCGACGGCTAGCAATGGCTGGTGGCTAACTGGTGTCCCAGAATAAGTCAGCAGAGAGCAAACGTATGTGACGCAGACAGTCGCAAAGGATGAAGGTTGGAGATGGAAGATTGTGGCTCTTAGCAAGCTCTGGATATGCGCAGAGATGATTGGAACCTACGACCACTAGTTGCTGCTAAATAGAGGTGCTGAGGTTGAGATGATCGACAGATAATGGCGCTATGAAAAACTGACGGTGGCTAGATGTAGCCATTGCATTAAGTAGTTTGGTCACTAGTGGATTCCTACGGTGTCACAGAATACATCAGCAAGCCAGCGAAGGTAGGTGATACAGACATTCTAAAAGATTATAGGACGGAGGAACAAGGAATGTCTCCTAGTAGGTCCGGATATGCTCATAGATGTATGGAGCCTACAACGAATGGTGGAAAACGTGATGCCGATAAGAGGAGCGAAGGATAATGGTGAGAAGAGAGAGAACCAGTGGACAGCAACTGCATTCGCATTATGCCTTCTAGTGTTTAGTGGATAGTTACAGTGGCGGAAGAAGTCAACAAACCAGCGAAGGTGTGTGATGTAAACAGTACAAGAGTTTAAGTATTGGAGAGATAATGAGTGGCTCCTAGCGCAAAGAGGTATGCTATCTACATTGACTCGCTGCAGCTGAAAAGTGGTGACGTAAGTAATACGAATAACTGATAATGGTACTAAAGGAGAGAGAGTATCGACGGCTAGCAATGGCATTGCGGTGAAGCCTTTAAGTTTCTAGTGGATTCCTAACGTGTCCCAGAATAAAGCAACAAACAGCAGATGTATTTGACGCCGGCTTCACCCACTAGGTGGTAGCCAGTTAAGTTGATGCGATTAGCTAGAGGCGGATGTCTCGAGCTAGCCAGATGTGGGCGGTTTGAGGGAATGCATAGGCATTCGGTATCCTGTGGCTAGTGCCTAGGTGATGGAAGACTTAAGGGGTTGTTGGAGGAAGCAGGCTGGTAGAAATATTAGGAGTCGGGAAGGGGATAGTGTGGGAAAGTAAGAAGAGGCGATTATAAGTGGTCTGGTCCAGTTTCAAAAAACTCGTCTTCAGGAGAGTTGATATTCAGTAGTTTGGAAACTTGTGTGACAGAGAGGTATTTGCTAATAGAGAAGCGGAACTGGTTTATATTCATAGATGCCCTTATTGTGAGAGGTAACCTGTTCCATACGTGTGCGTATCTGTAGAGGTAGAAGTTGGAGCGAATACTGCTGCGCGTTCTTGGTAGGATAATGGAGTGGGGTCTATCACGTAGGGGGTACGAAGTGATATATGAGTCTGAGACAGGGGTTAGTTGGCTCCCACTGATATTGTTAATGAGCGAGTATAGGAAAGCGAGGTTAGTTTTCAGTCGGCGCAGCCATAACGGGTCGAGCTTAAGTGTGTTACACCGATCACGGTAGCTTAGACTTGAGTGCCCCAGGAGGCGTTTTGTGAAGGTACGCTGAACCTTTTCGAGGGCTATTCTGTCGCATTTTCTGAGGTTAGTGAATACTATAGAGCAGTACTCTAGCAGAGGCCGGGCACATGTTTTGTAGAGCGCAGTTCTAGATTCCTGTATTGTCATGGTTTTGAGGATGCATCCGATGAGAGAGCGTGCTTTAGCTGCGGAATAAGCTACTTGTTCCGCGAAGTTCAGCGAACAGGAGTAGTGCACACCTAAGTCACGCACTGTTAGGCAGTTCTCTAATGGCGTGCCTTGCAGCATTAAGGTATTGGGTGGCATGGTGCATCTGTATGTAAGGACATTGCATTTTGCTGGTGTGAATGCCAACTTCCATGTGTCGCACCATGCAGTTAGCGCTCTTAAGTCGTATTGTATATGGGAGATGGCGGTGTGGAAGTTTGACGGATGAAATGGGAAGACAATTTTGATGTCGTCGGCAAATAGGTAGGGTGTCCCATGTTTGAAAACCTGGAACACGTCATTGAAATAGAGCAGGAAAAGTAGAGGGCCTAAAACGCTACGTTGAATTACGCCACCTTCGACTGGTTTTGTTAGTGACCCAATGTCCCCAACCATTACTGACTGTGAGCGAGCTGCATGATATGATGAGAACCAAGTGTGCAGTTTGCCGGAGATACCTTATGATTCCAGCTTCATCAAGAGGGCTGTAGGTGGCACTCCGTCAAATGCCTTCGTCATGTCTAGGAAGATGATGGCTAGTGCTTGCTTGTTGTCAATCTGTTGAGTTACATGATTGAGGAACTCAAATTGGCAGGTCTGACAGGTGTTAGACGGCAGAAATCCATGTTGTTGTCGACTAATGAGGTTACGAGTAAGCAGGAATGTGAGCATGGTTTATTTGACTATTCGTTCCATTATTCTTGAAGCTATAGGCGTGTGGCTGATGGGGCGATAGTTTTCCATGTTCTGCTGACTGCCTTTTGTGTGTTTGGGGATGAGGACGGCACGTTTCCATGTGGTTGGATAAAGCCTGTTTGTCATGGAAAGCGTGCATAGGTTGAGAATATAGCCAGAGAACGCTTGCCAGGAGAAAGCCCACCACGTCCTGGAATACTGCCATTTACCACTATGTAAATAACATTTAGATGCGTGTAACGCTTTTACAAGACTGAGTTCCCTAACGGCCGATCGCAGTCATGGTATACCCGGTTTCTAGAAGTCCTAGCCAAGGTTCGTTAGCTACGGGTGTGGACAGCGGTATCGTTCGGATGTAAGCAGTGTAAATTGTCGGTAGATGAAGCTTTCTTGAGGTGATGTTCCGAAGGTAAATATGCTTTGAATGCAGTCGTTCAAACCGCTTGATTATGCAAGCCAAGGGGACAGAATTTCCGGGGCGTTGGCATGACATATCCATATATGTCTATAGGTCATATTTATAGATACTGCGATTCAGGTAAGTTTATTCAGTATCTTTATGTAGGTCTCGCAGTGGGACAAGGAAGAAACAGTCATGGATAGGAAGGAATTGGAACGTAATGAAATGAGTAGGAAGAGTTGACGACCTCGAGATTTGCCGAACATTTTACTTCTTTTTATATGTGTATCTATAAACTATGGCGTCTCTGTTTGCATGTGACTTCTAACATGGGAGATGAAAATAGAAACTCCGTGCACAGGAACTAGGTGTCATGAGAGGTGGAGCAGTGAATCCAAGGAAAGAAGGTGCAGTACTCAGTTGTGACAAAGTAGACCATCTCATTGGAGCGGTGAGTAATTAGGCGGTGCCAGCAAAGCAGTTGAGCTAACTGTGAAATAAAATGGCATAGCGGTGCCTCAATAGACTAAGTGCTCCTGCCGAAGGTAAAGCTCTACGGTGTCACAGGTAGGTGAGATGGACAGAGGTAACTGAAAGGGAAGTTTCGGGACGTAATATGCAGGAGAATCCAACCATATTTAAGGGTACTGGACAAGCACTACCGGTCTGGCAGTTGAGAAGAGGATCGCCGATTTATATAGTCTATATCTGCGATTGAAGGCGAGAAGGAACAGAGAATTCAGCCATGCTATATTCCTTTACATGAGAAAGATATGGATGCCGCGCAACGCAAAATGTGCGGAGCTACAGGGTTAAAGATAAGTCGCTGCAGCACGGTAGGTAGTTGGTGCCCAGGAGGAGAGGAAATCCCGAGCCAAACCTGTAGAGAAAGTAATAGGAAACTAGGGTAAATGAAAGCGCAATGAAAAGAGAATTACCATTGGGGTGGTTTATATGGTAACAATTATCAGCCAAAACGATGTCAGCTTAACAATGAGGAGCATATTGGGAAACGTATCCTCGTACTTGAGGTCCTAAGCGCAAATGTGCTGCGCTACAGTGTGGAAGGTTAGTCCGTGAAGCATCAGTGCTTGTCGGTTCGTAAGAGAGAAAGAGCCAGAGCGAAAGAAACGAGTAAAGCAGTAGGACAAGTTTATAGGTAGACATCATAGCCGAGTATTCTAAGCCTTAAGACCAAAAGTGCGGAGCTACAATGTGAAAGATAAGTCCTGGGAGGATGGTGGATAGATGGTGCCTAGAGGAAGAGAAAAGTCAAACCAAACACGCTATAGAAGTAGTAGGAATACTTGATAAATGGAAGCAGGATTAAAGGAGAATAATCGATGGTATTTTGGTTCAGAGTGTAGCAATTATAAGCAATAAAGATAGCAGCTTGGCCATAATGATATATGTGGGAAACACAGCCCTATTACTTGAGGTCCTACGCACAAAGTTGCCGAGCTCCACTGTAGAAGCTGTGTTGGTGAACCATCAGAGGTAGGTGGTCCAAAAGTGGACAGGAAAGCCAGGGTCAAAAAGGTAAGTAATAATTAGGACAAGGTTATAGGTAGGCATCATAGTCAGACACTCGAGGTCTTGCGTACAAAGGTGCGGAGCTACAGTATAAAAGGTAAGCCGGTGGAGCATCGTAGGTAGGTGGCCCATAGTAGAAGAGGAAAGCCAGAGCCAAACAGGTAAGAGAAGCAGTAGGAATATACGATAAATGGAAGCTCGATTAAAGGAGAATATTCAGTGTTGTCGGAATTCATAGGGTAAGTTATAAGAAAGAGCGATGTCAGCCTCGCGCCAAGGCTATAATTGGGCAACGTCGCCTGGTACGTGAGGTCCTACCCGCATAAGTGCGGAGCTACAGTGTGAAAAAAAGTCGGTGGAACATAAAGGTAGGTGGTTCAAAAGTGGTGAGGAAGTCAGGGTCAAAGTGCCAAGTGGAGAAGTAGGAGGAACTAAGGTTGTAGGTAGGCAGCATAGCCAGCTACTCGAGGTCTAACACACAAAAGTGCAGCTAAAGAAATTTAGATATAGGACTATGTGACTGTGTTTACATCAGTAGCTAAAAAACGTCCCATTTGGCAGATCCCACCAACATCGCAATAGTTCCAGTTCCTATTATATGCCACCGTAGGATACACTAGTAACTGAAGGCGTAATCCGAACTCTATTGCTGGTCACTCTTCTCTCTCCTAGCGCACCGTTGTGTCGCTCGCCCTACTCGCATCAACTCTTCTTCATAGCAGCCAGTCATTGTTGGCTCCATGTAGTTTGCAAGGAGCCACTCCCTGACACTACAGCCCTTATTTTCTTCTGCCGCCTGCCTCGCCAAGCTTCGCACGCATGTTGATTCCTTCATTGTAACCGTAGGTATCCAGTAGAGATCAATCGTCTTAATGATATGGCTTCAACAGCCACTGATACATTCTTTTCTAGAGCCAATATCTCTGATTAGCAGCAGCTAGTCACCATAGCTTCCACTTAACTTTGCGGATATCCGGAGCTAGCTCCCTTCTTACAATGTTCATTCTTTTGGATTGCTTGCGTCACAGCTCAGATGGTTTGTTGACATGTTATATGCCACCGTAGGACACACTAGTAACTGAAGGCGTAATCCGAGCTCTATTGCTGGTCACTCTTCTCCCTCTTAGCGCGCCGTTGTGTCGCCCGTCCTGCTCGCATCAACCCTTCTTCATAGCAGCTAGTCATTGTTGGCTCCATGTAGCTTGCAAAGATCCTCTCGTTGATTTCCATCCTTCATTTTTCTCTGACGTTCGTCTCTCGAATCTTCACTTGCATGTTGATTTCTTCATTGAAACTGTAGGTATCCACTATTGATCAATCGTCTTAATGATATGGCTCCAACAGCCACTGACATATTCTTTTCTAGAGCTTATATCTCTACCTAGCAACAGCTTGTCACCGTAGCTTTCACTTAACTTTGCGGATATCCGGAGCTAGCTCCCTTCTTGCAATGTTCATTCTTTTGGATTGCTTGCGTCGCAGCTCTGCTGGTCTGTTGACCTAGCACCTGAACTGTCACTTACCTTCATTGGCCTGTTGATACACTCAGCGACCCTATAGGCATACGCTAGTGACCAAGCGTCTGACTGGAATGGCTACATCCGGCCACTTAGTCTCTTCTATAGCCACCTGTCGGACGTCGTATATTCGGAATTTCTGTTCAGAAATAGATAGTGGCCATTGGCTCCATGCATATGCGATAATTTAATGCTTGTTAGGAGCCACACCGTATCTCAATATCCTTTATTCCTCCAGAATTTCTGCATCCAATCCTTCCTCTGCCCTGCCACCAATTAATCTTTAGGACTCTCACAGCAACCTATTTATTTTCGCTTATTACGCGCTCCCTCTCGGATTACGTCAACTACTTGCTGTTCATAAACTTGACAATCACTACCATTATTCTAACTCTCTTTGCTCTATCCCTACGCAATTATTGGCTCCTACTAAACGGATACTTCGTACTTTACTTACTTGTACAACGATCTTGTCTCTAGGCAGGCGTTAGCAATCCACCTATACGGCTAATGATTCCGGAGGATATTCAAAAGACATTTTCAGCATAATTATTGTTGCACAGTGTACATGCTTTTGTCTCAAGCACAAGTGTTGTAACTTAAGATATTAACAATGTTCAACTCCATGCCTGTTCTTGCGGTCTTCTCTCGGCTGTCCCTCACTTTCCCTTTTCTCTGAGGTCCGGGAATTCTTGGAGATCTGGGATTGGACTGAGGAACAGTTTTGGCCCAAGACGGACGCAACAACCCACATGGACTTACCTGGAGCATGGTAGAACTCCGAAAGGACCGAACTGCAATCACCATAACCCTTGTCCAGTATGGAGAAATGGACATATCCTCATACTCCCCAAAATTATACATCTGTAAAACCTGGACAGCGGAGAAGTTGAACTTTTGCTCACCTGGACATACAATAAGATGAATAATCACGAGGTCCCTCTCCTCCACCGACCTCAAAAATAATGGCGACCCCGATCAAATTACCTGTCCAACTAGCAGAGGAAATTGGAAGCCATTACTCTGCGAAAATCCGAAGGTAAAACCAGTCGTCAAGCGGCTTTGCCAGTTCAACATTAATGTTCAAAATACTTTACGGCAGTGTTGCAGGACGTGGTGGGTTTTCGCCTGGCAAGCGTTCTCCCTATAAAAAGCCACAAATGTCTGTTTAACAACACTGCGACGTGGCGGATGTGACTCGCCACTGAATAAAGTCACAGCCCACAACTACAAACTGGCAAGTCAACTAGACTAACATATCAACTCTTCCCGACTCTGTTTCAACTACACACGCTTGAACCCAATGTATCGTCGTGATACACGTCGGTTTTTAAACCTTGATCATGCCTGCGTTGGTGTGTCTCTATGAAACTGAGAATAAATTATTTATTTATTTTATTTATTTAATGTAGCTGAACTTTCGAAACGGTTTGACAGCACAAGGAGTGGCGCAGTATGGAGTAGGAAGTGTAAACATGAGTTTGACCACCTTGTGGTCGCAGCCATTATGTTGTCTAGTATATCAGCGACTGCATCACAGACACCTTGCGTAAAAATTAAGTACGGTGTGTTAGAAAGCCTGGTGGGATGGTTAACTTGTTGGGTCCAGTTATTTGCGTGGACGGTGTCAATGAAACGTCTGTACCTGAAACTTGTCGTACGTCTGTCGTAAACCGAGAAACGTTGCCTGGGTGTTTAGGTTCACGCGAGAATACTTCTCTGTTGCCACATTGATTACTTGGATCAATGGCTTGTGGTCAGTGAAGACTGTCAAACGTCGCGCTTCGAGATTGTGACGGAAATATCTGGTACCTAGGTGGTTAGTTAACAGTTCCCTGCCGAAAGTGTTGTAACGCGATTGGGCAGGTTTTAAACGTTTCGAGAAGCAACCTAAACGTATCCATTGATGGTCGATGAGTTGCTGGAGAACTGCACCGAGGTCGTACCGGATGCCTCAGTTGTCAGAGAGAGTGGTGCTGATGTGTCATTGCTTGCAAGGAGCGCTTTGTTAGAGATAGCGTCTTTGAGCTTCTTAAAAGCCCATCTAGCTTCCATGCAACACTTCAGGATGAGCTTGACATGGTCTACGAATGGGTGACTCAGCACCTGCTTCAGTTCAACGCTACCAAGTGCAAGGTGTTGAGCATACGCCATAAAACTACTTGCGAATACACACCGGGGGATCAAATATTGCAGCGCACTACAACGAAGTGCGATCTAGAAGTGGTAGTGCAGGAAGATATGGGCTGTTTCGTCAGGCCGAGAAAACCTCCAAAAAGCTAATCAACACCTTGGCCATTTTCGGAGGGCATTCGGGCGCTTTGATCCTCCCATATTTTCTGAGATGCTCAACGCCTACATTCGGTCACATTCCGAGTACGCTATCCAGGCCTGGCAGACATGGCAAAAGCAAGACCTTACCGCTCTTGAACTGCCACAACGAAGGGCGACCAAGAACGCAAAGGGCCTGTTTCATCTCCCTTACCGATTGCGGCTGAAAATCCTCCGTGTCTACAGTGGACAATATCGACGCCTGTGTGGCGACTTGATAACGGCTTGTATGATCCTGAGGAATCCAAACCATTCTTGTCGTCACCTACTAAAGTTGCGTTGCAATACCACACTCAGAGGACACCAGCTAAAGCTGGCCACACAATACAGCCGGTTGGAATGCCGCCGGAATTTCTTTCCCTTCGTGCGTGCCAGCGCTGGAACTCTGTTCTCACATACGTTGTTTCTCCCCTTACGCTAACAGTATTCTAAAGACGTCTGGATGATTAGCTTAGCCACTTACATTACGCTATATAATCAGAGATGTCCACGTCAAACAAACGCGAAAAATAAATGGTGCTCATTCTCAGCTTTGGTGCTTCTCTAGTTACACACTGCTGTTGTGGAATATAGTTTCGGATACCTTGCAACTGCATTCATCAATTGCCTCAGTCCAAGCAAGCGGCGCACGAGTAAGCGTTGTCGTTTCTGTTGTTCTTAAAACAGTCCCTCCCCATATTACTTCCCATATTACTCGACAGTAACAATTCCGTACAAATTCTACAATGTTTATATGAATAAGGGGCACCTGAATCCCTAGACGCCTAAATTAACGATCTACACTTATGTTTACTTTCACTTCAACCGTCCTACGGGACTTGCAAAGCAATCGCTTGTTTACCTGTAATATAGCATTGTTCAATGTCTGGAAAATGAAAAGAGCATTGTTTACTGCGGAGCAAGTCAGTCACTCCCTGAACAATGCATGCGCAGTTAAATAAATAAATAAATAAATATTTTATTCTCGACTGTGCGAGGCACGCTCGTGGAGGCATGATCAGATATGTACAACGGTACAAACATTTTAATGCAATTGTAACAGTAACGTAGAAAATTGTTCATATATCCATGATTGGAACTGTACAATGTTGAAAATGCGAAACAATAAGTTGGCTGTCATGAGATACGGGACCTCAGCTAATAAGAGATTGAGAATCCTGAATGATCCATTGAAAGGTAATGGAAGAGCCCGCACACAAGAAAGGAAAAGGACAACGTATCGTAGGATGTAAAACGACAACAGTATATGCAGATGTAGAAGTCCCAGTGTAACGATCCTATGTTGAATTGTGACGCTAGTTGACCTGCCAGTGTAAAGTTATGGGCTGTGAATTTATTCGGTGGCGAGTCACATACGCCACGTTGCAGTGTTGTTAAACGAACATTTGTGGCTTTTTGTAGGGAGAACGCTTGCCAGGCGAAAACCCACCACGTCCTGGAACACTGCCACTAATCCATTGAATGGCAAATTGTAACTGGCTATGTTTCTTGTTAAAAGTCTGTTTGCTCGGTTATTCGCAGTCAGGTTGCGTCCCATTTTTTCTGCTGGTTGGTGCAATAACTGGTTGTCTATTGCGTTCCTGGGTCCTGTCCATTGGTAGGTCGGGTTCTAAACATTCTTACTGAATATGATGTGTTGATCCTTCGCAGAACCACATGAAGTCTTCTCTGATTATGTATATATGGTGGGGAGCGAAGAATTCGTGTCCAGCTACCGTCAATGGACATCGGTGGTTGGGTGCAAATAGTTCGAGTGGAAGTGAGGCCATGGTCCAGGTTAGTACTTGTTGGTTATTTGTCCCATCCCAGACGGAGGCAGTTCCTGAGTTCAACCCCGAAGCTCTCCGATGTTCACGACCTCAGAGAAAAGGGAGAGAGGAACAAGCGGAGAGAAGACCGAAACGGGACAGTCAATGTACCTAGCGTTTGAGCAAAATCCTACCTTAAGACATTTATTTGAGACAACTAGTGTACAAGGTGTAACAGAAATTACGCTAAAGATGTTTTTACTTATGCAGAAGGCATGGCCTGATGGGTAGAATACTTTCATGTGCATAGGGATGAAGAGCAGAATTCCGGTAAGGTATTCATGAGGTGTAAGCTGACAATGTTCGAATTCTACCTGCGACTAGAAAGTGGGTGTGTAGTCACGATTGGTTGTTATCGGAAACCAAAAGACAGTGACGATGTGGCCGTATTTATATATGCTCCACGGGATAAGGATTACCTAAGACACCATAACTACAATGTACGTAGGTATATGAAGATAGGAAGCTGAGCATATTAGAAGCAGGCTAAGATTAAATGGATATCAAAGGAAGACTAAGTGTTGAAGGTAAGACGATCAGAAGATATCGATAATGGACCGGGTTTCAGTGGCCAAAGGTGCCTGTTGGGTTAATCATTCTAGTTACTAATGAATAACTACCGTGTCAAAGGATCAGACAGCAAACCAGCTGAGCTGTGAAAAAACTATACCAAGAGAATAAACATTCTACAGAAGGGCTGACGCCTAGCGAGCTAGGGGGTATTTCCAAAGTTGAATAGAACCTACAGCGAACAGCCGCTGCAGAGCAGAGATAGTGGCTAAAGGAAAGGATGTATCAGTGGCTGATTCAAACATATCATTAAGACTTTTGACCACATGTCAAGTAAACGCAAGTAAGACAGACGACGGATAACAGCGCGCTAGAAGAGATGAATGGCCAGCAATAGAGTTCGGATTAACTCTTCAGTTACTAGCGGGTCCTAAGGTGGCACAGAATAGGTCAACAAACAGCTGTGCTGTGACGCAAACCATCAAAGAAAATGAACATTGTAAGAAGGGAGCGAGCTCTGGGTATCCGCAAAGTTGAATTGAGGCTATGGCGACTAGCTGCTGCTCGGCAGCATTAGTGGCTCTAGGAAAGGATTTATCAGTGGCTGGTGCAGCCATATGATTAAGAAGTTTGACCACTACTAGATACCTACAGTTTCGATGAATAGGTCAACAAACGAGCGCTGAATAAGGAGACAGACGTCAGAGGAAAATGAAGGCTGGAGAATCAAGGAGTGGCTCCTTGCAGGCTACATGAAGCCAGCAACGACTAGCTACTGCCAATAAGAAAATTGCACGCGAGTAAGACGAACAACGGATAACAGCGCGCTATGAGAGCAATGAATGATAGCAACAGAATTTGTATTAAGGCATCAGTTACTAGTGGATCTTACGGTGGCGCAGAATAGGTCAACAAACAGCTGAGCTGTGACGAAAACAATCAAAGAGAATGAACATTGTAAGAAATGAGCAGCCTCTAGAGAGCTCCGGGTATCCGCAATGTTGAGTTGAGGCTATGGCGACTAGCTGCTGCTGAGCAAAGATAGTGGCTCTAGAAAAGGATGTATCAGAGGCTGGTGTAGCCATATGATTAAGAAGTTTGGCCACTACTGGATACCTACAGTTTTAGTGAATAAGTCAACAGACGAGCGCAGATTAAGGAGACAGACGTCAGAGGAAAATGAAGGCTGGAGTGTCACGTCAGGCCACATCTAGAATATTGCTCTTTTATATGCAGCAATCTACGTAAGTCAGACCGTGTTCTGCTTGAGAAAGCTCAGCGACGCTTTACGAAAATGTTGACTCCACCGCAGCATGCGCTGAATTACCGACAAAGGTGTGAACACCTTAAAATTCAGCCGCTTTGGCAAAGGCGCATTATCCTTAACATGTGCTTCTTACATAAGCTGATTCATAGAAAGTTGCACAGTAATATCACTTGTCTTAAACTAAGGAGCGCGTCTGAATCGAGACTCCGAAACAGGGGCCATTCCATTACTCCGCTAAAGGCAAAGAAGAGACTGCGGTCTCGTTTCTTCTTGCTTGTGTACGTGAACATGTGGAACAGGTAGCCTTCCAGAATAAGAGAAATCCAAAATTTGCAGGTCTTCAGGAAGGAGATACAAAAATTCCTATGTTTTGGCAATCTACAAAGCATCTTCCATATCTGCGATTCGCAAGACCACTTCTTTGAAACTGGCCCTGATGTAGCTTGAGGACGCCCAAGATGTAGTGCAAGACATCTAAGCACCTTGAGCTCAAAACTCATCCACATTCATTGTGGTTACCATTCTAGCACCTAAGAGACTTGAACGGTATCCGTCGCACCCATTTTCCAGGGTTTAAGAATAGCAAACTGAATACAATATGATCTTATTCTTTAACGACCTCTTCCTTCAATCCTTATTTCTTATCTACATCTTCATTCCTTCTCTTCAGACTTACATTTATCACTTTCCAACCTCTTGACCACTGGATCCGTGGAAAAAGTATTAGGCTTATGACCTCTATGGTACTCCGAGTAAAGGCATGCTACCAGACCTAAGCCTTGCATAGGATGATGAAAGCGTTTTCTGCTGGGGATGCACCTAAGCGTAGCATTGGAATTGCCATAAATCGTCTAAATGCCGGCTTTAAATGAACCTTTATGTGTCATGCTAGATGTCGGTTGCCAGCTGGCCCTAATTGAAGCTTTTTCATTAAGTCTGAGCACTAGTTACTATACTCAGCAGTTTCCAAACACTATCAGTAGGTAAACAGCAAAATAAAACATATATCTTTCTTATTGTTGACAAAGAGCGTACTTTGAAAGTTCTAGGCCCAAGAATCAGACATTTTGCTCCCCACTTATTCTCTCTTGGCCCCATATACTTAGCTTTATCTGGTATACATGTGCCTTTCGCTATTGGCAACACTAGTAGACAGTCATAATGAAAACCAGATCCCCTTCTTTAACTGCTTTTGCTCGTAAAAAACTCGCATTTCCAGATTTCATTTCACTGGCACGAAAGCTAACCAACGACAGAGAGGTCCCTGTCACACTGGCTGGCTGGAGCACCAGAAACTTTCCACCACCACTTTTCTTCTCTTGGCCGCCCGTGTATCATTTATCTTTTAGCTGGCTCTAAAGCCTACCATGCGTTATGCGTAATGGTGGGTGAACGACCAGCTCCCACTGGTTTTTGTTACTATTCTACTCCTGATTTACCTTATCGCTCTTTGCTTCGGGTGCTAGAACAGTTCTTGTCAGGAAAATCACAAAAGAAATAGTCGGTGTGACATTAGAGTACCAGTTAACATTGCCATCTGGATGAACACCGCCGGAACTTAAGAATGGAGAGAACTAAATCGAAATTCATCAAAGAGCTGCACAGTAGTGTGCATCTACATACGAGGCATAACAATAACTCAAGTGTGAGCAAGCTCAACCACCGGAAGTAGAGCTGTTAAAGCCCAACCAATGTAGACCAAAACGGATTTCACGCCCAAATGCAATTAGCTAAATTTTACTAAATTTTCCCCTGCTTATTTCTTTATTATTGGTGACAGGCTCCTGTAGCTCACTGATGTTAGTGACAGAGCCTCATGAATATAGAAAATCGGCTCTAAGGGATAAATCTTGTGATGTTTAGCTAAGTAATGTGTGTATTTTGCAGGCCGAAATCTGTCAGCGGATCTGAAAGATCCCCTGGGTTACTCAAGTAGACCTGCATCATGCGGCCTTGTTATAAGCTTTAGAAAAGCTTAGAGGCTTAAAAATGCTAAACTCTATTTTACTGGTTGTTTATGTGGCTCAGTATCCCCTGAAAACGGTATGCTGTGGCCTTCTAACCGTGAGTTAATTACAGGCTCCCATGAATTCCCATGTAGATATAATATTCCTTGCTGGATTTCTAGCGTTTTCGCGCAAAATCATCCCTTATTTGCATATATTTATCATGTATGCCTGCAAAGTTTACTTTTCGGCCACCTGCGCAGCCCGTAGTTGTCGCAGAGTATTACGGGCTAATTAGAGCAGTTCTGGATAGCCATGCCCATCTAGATCATAGGCCGCTTCCCTACTTTTTATGTTTTCTTTTCTTTTTTCTGCTATCTGCTTGCAAAGCAGAAAGCCATTTTTAGCGAAAAATAAAAATGGCCTTATTCGTAGACCATCATTTAATTGCAAATAACTCGCAAAATACTGCACGTATTGTGTTGCTTTTACGTTCAACGTATTCAGGCGCTAAAGCTGGTCCAGATCAGTGTAATTTTGTGCTACCTTAAGCGGTATTCTAACTGTAGAAAGGCATTTTCTTTTATCTGAGAACAACTCAGGTTGAAATTTCGCGCCGGAGAGCAATATCAGCGTAAGAAAAGCAGGGCCCTATTTTTTTGTTAATTGGTATTTTTCTACTGAAGCGCGCAGATATATTTTCTTTCTTAACAAATTGTTTCTCTTCTTGTCTGCATTTATCGAGATTTTTTTTACTGCGTATGCCTTATAATCCCTTCACTCATTTCTTCCATGTGCGCAACAACAATTGGGGCAACTGAGTGGCCAGTTACTGTGCGTTCAATTTAAAGTGAACTTGTGGCGAATTGGATTCTGTTCCAAGGAGAAAAGGCACAACTCCGCGAAGTTTTTCACAATAAAATAACAAGGAGCTCAATATCGCACGAAGGAACCAGAAAACTTCAAGGTGGGCGCCTGAGACCCAATAGCTGTATACCAAACAGTGCCCATGCATTTGTAATTTCTAACGATGAACATATATTTATATTTTGCCTACTTCCATGCAAGAGCACCGGATTCATGTAAGCCTTGATCTGAACCCTTTAGGGTGCAGCCTCTAGCAGGTCTAGAAATATACCTATTTATTTATTTATTAGTGGTTCTTTGCAGCTTACAGGGGGCCAACAATGACTAACTACTGCCAAGAAGAGTGAAGCGACTAAGAAGAACGGCGCGCTAGGAGTGAGATAAGTGGCCAGCCATAGAATTCGGATTAAGGCTTCAGTTACTAGTGGATCCTACGGTGGCACAGAATAGGTCAACAAACAGCTGAGCTGTGACGCAAACAATCAAAGAGAATGAACATTGTAAGAAATGAGCAGCATCTAGAGAGCTCCGGGTATCAGCAATTTTGAATTGAGGCTATAGCGACTAGCTGCTATAAGCAGAGATAGTGGCTCTAGAAAAGAATGTATCAGCGGCTGGTGAAGCCATATGATTAAGAAGTCTGACCACTACTGGATACCTACAGTTTCAATGAATAGGTCAACAGACGAGCGCCGATTAAGGAGACAGACGTCAGGGGAGAATGAAGTCTGGAGAGTCAAGGAGTGGCTCCTTGCAGGCTACATGGAGCCAACAACGACTAGCTACTGCCAATAAGAAAATTGCACGCGAGTAAGACGGCCAACTGATAACGGCGCGCTAGGAGAGCGATGAATGGCAGCAACAGAATTTGGATTAAGACATCAGTTACTAGTGGATCTTACGGTGGCGCAGAATAGGTCAACAAACAGCTGAGCTGTGACGAAAACAATCAAAGAGAATGAACATTGTAAGAAATGAGCAGCCTCTAGAGAGCTCCGGGTATCCGCAATGTTGAGTTGAGGCTATGGCGACTAGCTGCTGCTGAGCAAAGATAGTGGCTCTAGAAAAGGATGTATCAGAGGCTGGTGTAGCCATATGATTAGGAAGTTTGGCCACTACTGGATACCTACAGTTTTAGTGAATAAGTCAACAGACGAGCGCCGATTAAGGAGACAGACTTCAGGGGAGAATGAAGTCTGGAGAGTCAAGTAGTGGCTCTTTGCAGCTTACATGGGGCCAACAATGACTAACTACTGCCAAGAAGAGTGAAGCGACTAAAGTAACGGCACATAACGGCGGGCTAGGAGTGAGACAAGCGGCCAGCCATAGAATCCGAATTAAGGATTTAGTTACTAGTGGATCCTACGTTGGCACAGAATAGGTCAACAAACAGCTGAGCTGTGACGCAAACAATCAAATAGAATGAACATTGTAAGAAATGAGCAGCTCCTAGAGAGCTCCGGGTATCAGCAAAGTTGAATTGAGGCTATGGCGACTAGCTGCTATAAGCAGAGATATTGGCACTAGAAAAGGATGTATCAGTAGCTGGTGAAGCCATATGATTAAAGCGTGATAAAGCGTGGATAACTGTGGACCAGGCTGAATCTGCATACCGGTTTGAAGGAACTAGGGACAGGATAGTACTTCAGTGCCTGGATGTTGTCTGGCAGAACTTCAATAACCGAGGAGGATATTCTGTGACCAAGGAAGTCGATGGAGCTGTGGCAAAGCTGGCATTTAGCGGGGTTGACGGTAACCCCATCTTGCTTCAAGCGTTGGAAGAGAGCGTGGAACTGATGAACATGTTTATCGTCAGAAGAGGTGTCGATGTGAATGACTTCTAGACAGAGATACACGCCATCGAGTCCTCGCGTTACCTAGCGTCTGAAACTCTGAAAAGTTTGAGCAGCGTCGCTGAGGTCGTAAGGCTTCCTGAGATATTCGAATGCGCGGAATGGAGAAATGACTGTTGTTGTATCGACGTCGTCTGGCGCCACAGGAGTCTGATGGTGGGTGCAAACTAGGGCGACTTTGTTAAAAATAGACTTACCAGTTAGAGTTGCGGTTAAGCCGTGCATGTGCGGAATTGGGTATTTATCCGGGAGGGCAACAGTTTTACGTGCCCTGTAGTCACCACAGGGGGCGCCAATCACCGGATTGCTTCGGTACTATGTGTAATGTTGATGCCTTTGGACTTTTGGACGGGCGGCTTATACCCACGCCGAGAAGTAGCTCGAATGCTACCTTAGCAGTTTTGAGCCCATCCGGGCTAGTCTACGTGGGCGGGCCCAAACAGGTGGACCGTTAGTGCAAATCTTCTGCGTGACGTTTGACGGCACAGAAGGCAAGTCGCTTGGAACGGGAATGAGTTTGGGATGCTTGTTAAAAGTTCCATAAAGGGCGGGGAAACTTGAAGCAGAACACGAATGGGAGTGATAGAAGCTATGTTGGCGCTAGTCCTGATAATACTAAGCTGTGTCGCAGCGCTAATAAGCTTCTTCCCTCTAGCTTCGACGATACTGTCGAGGCATTGAAAGAATGTCTATGCCTAGGATGGCGAAAGGCACGGCTGTTACTATGAAAATCCAGCAAAAGGTTCGCCGGAGGCCTAACTTGAGCGTTAGCAGCTTTTCATCGAAAGTGGCTATTGGTGTTCCATTGGTGGCTCCCAGCTAGGTCGGCGAGCGTGAAACGACCTCGTCTGAG